>NW_026845477.1:111413367-111829789 GCF_025583915.1 Anolis sagrei ordinatus
AAACATCATAATTGTTTCCAGGGATGTGGGATTGATTATTGTATATCCCCATCTTTATAATTGGTATACAGCGGAGTGGGATCTGATCTTGATTGATCTCCTCGAAGCCATATTCTTTATATTGGTTTGCAGCGGTGTGGATCGTGTAACATCTCAATCCAGCACATTTTTTTATAATCCTGAGGTAAATTTTTGCCAAATCGTGACACTTAAAAATTACCTCAGAGAAAGGACATCTCTAGCGCCATTTTGATATACATTAAGCAAAATGGCACCGCCTAAAGCAAAGAAGGGTACTTCTGAAGAACCAGAAAAAGAAGGGGCTACAGAAGCAGTTGAGGAAACTGAGACCCAAGTACAAGAGAGTAGACAAGAACAAATAGCTACCTCTTTGACAATTGAAAAGCTTAGATTAGAAATGAGGTTGAGAGAACTTGAGTTTCAGGCTGAGAGAGAAAGAGAAAAGATACAAGAGAGGGAGAAAGAAAGAATGATTGAGTTGGAAAGAGAAAAGATGCAGATGGAGAGAGAAAGAGAACGTTTAAGACATGAGGAGAGAATGGCAGAATTACAATTGAGAGAGAGTGAGAGAACTCCTAACTTAAACCAACAGCATGACTCTAATATGCAAAGGGTTTTAAAGAACTTTCCTCCATATGTAAAAGGGGATTGTGTAGAGTCATTTTTGGCCAGTTTTGAACGAGCTTGCCATGATTTTGAGGTACCTGAAGCCAAAATGATGGTGTACCTGAGACCACTACTTTGTGGGCAACTTAGTGAGGTTTACGCTGATCTTAGAGTCAGAAAGTGCGAATTACCTCATTTAAAGAAAGGGTTAAGCTGAGGTTTGGCTTGACGCCTGAACAGAGCAGAAAAACGTTCAGGGAGATCAAAAGAAAGCCAGGAGAAACCTTTTCACAATTAGGAAGCCGAGTAGAGAAAGCCTTAGAGAGATGGCTTGAGGGAAGTAAAACGACCACTTTCGAAGAGTTAAAGCATTTAGTTTGTATGGAACAGTTTTATCGGCTGATCCCCATACAAATGAGGTGGTTCGTTAAAGACAAGAAGATTAAACAAGTGTCAGATCTCGCGGCTTGGTTGGATGAGATGGAGCATGACTGGAATGTGAGTCATAGCTCAGGAGCCACCAAGAGACCGAGGGAATGGGTCCCAAAAGAGAAAACCGACGTGGGAAGCCAAAATCCTGTCAGGAGGGACGCCATTTCAGAGATTGCCACAGGAAAAATTGTCTGTTACTTCTGCCATCAAGAGGGTCATAAGAAAACGGCTTGCCCTAAATTAAACACCCAGAAAAGGCCAATTACACCACCAAAGCCAGTTAAAGTGGTTAAACAAATATCTCCACACAAAGAAAATCAGTCTCCACACGCACAGGAGGAACCTGTAAAGATAATGCGAGTATGGAGTACTGAAAAAGAGACAAATGGAGATTATTTGAAGGTGATAAAAGTAAAGGGTCAAGAACTAATGGGATTTAGAGACACTGTGTCCGAAGTATCTCTCATTAGGCCGGAGTTTGTCAAGGAAGACCAGATACTTCCAGGCCAAAAGTATAAATTGAGAGGAATTTATGGCCCTGTATTTGAGGTGTCAGTGGCTGAAATCCCAATAGAATACAAGAACTTCTCTGGAAAATGGAGAATGGGACTTTTTAATGATTTAGAAGTTCCAGTATTGTTGGGAAACAATTTGGCTGAACGCTGTCGGCATGTTAATATGATTACCAGAAGCCAAGCTAAGCTAGAAGAGGAGGTTGAATACAGTGTTGCTGAGGAACAACCATCTACCTCACGAACAGAAAATGACAGCCAAGAAATTCCCTTCAGCTTAGACCAGAGCCATATGAGACAGTTTGAAACAGCCCAACAACATGATGAAAGCTTTAAAACCTTATGGAATGAAGTGGTCCCAGAAAGTCGCACACCCACAATTGAAGAACCAGTTTTGTTTAAAGTTGTGGAGAATAAATTGTACAGAGTTGTGAGGAGACAAAAGAGTCCCAAATTCTTTGAGGAAAGAACACAACTGATAGTGCCACAAAAGTATAGAGCTAAAATCCTCAAATTAGCCCATGATACTACCTTCAGTGGACACCTGGGTATTAAAAAGACCAAAGACCGCATCCAGGCTAGATTTTTTTGGCCAGGAATGGGACGTGATGTGACAACCTATTGTAAGACCTGTGAGACTTGTCAAATGGTGGGAAAAGCCAAAGATAAGACAAAAGGACTGTTACAATCAATTCCAGTTGTCATTATTCCCTTCGACAAGGTCGGGGTGTACATTATTGGCCCTATGTCCCACAAGACACTTGATGGGCACAGATTCATCTTGACTGCCGTGGACTTTGCCACACGATACCCAGAGGCAATTCCATTAAAGGAAACTGACGCCAAAACAGTGGCAGACGCGCTGCTCAATATATTTGCACGCGTGGGCTTTCCTAGATCTATCGTTACAGATCTTGGAGCTACGTTCATGTCGCAGCTGATGCAAGAAATGTTCCGGACCTGCAAGATAAAGCATCTTACTTCTACTCCATACCATCCTCAAACCAACGGCTTGATGGAAAGATTCAACGGTACACTCAACCACATGCTGAAGGCGTACGTCCACAAGAACCCTAATGATTGGGACAAGAAACTACAACACTTCTTGTTTGCCTATCGGGAAGTTCCACAAGCCAGCACCAAGTTCAGCCCATTTGAACTGTTATATGGGAGAACACCAAGAGGACCTATGGACATTTTGAAGGAAGCATGGACAGGAGCAGAGGACATTCCAGAGACTGATATCAACAGTTACATCGAGGACTTACGGGGACATTTGACAACCATGAGAGACTGTGCAGCAGAGAGTTTGTCAACTGCCCAGCTGAAGCAGAAAGAACAGGCGGATCTTCACGCAAGACACAGATGTTTTGATGTGGGAGATAAGGTCCTGGTTTTAGAACCAAGATCTAAGAAGAAACTGGAGGTTTCTTGGGAGGGACCTTATGTAATGCTGTCAAAGACTTCAAAAGAATGTAGTACTGTGAGAAGTGTACTGGCCGGTTGTAATTTGAGACTGAATAATAGGGGAAGGAGAATTGGAATTGGGTGAAGGAAAAAGAAAAACAACCTTATTCATTATAAGGGCCAGACCAAAATAATACATTGCTTATTGAAAGTGTTAATGTAGATAGGTATAATGTACTGTAATGTTTTTAAAATGGTTAACCTATCTCATTATAGACGTGTGAAATGTATGGTGATATTACAATGGTGAACTGTATATATTTCATACAATAGGTATGATGGGTAAATACATTATATTGAGGTGTGTTAGTTATGTAGATTGTTGACAATAGGCAAAGAGTATGTAGAGGGTCACTGTATAAATATAGAGGTGTTTGGATAGACTGTTTATTAGAATAGAAGAAAGTTCCTACAACAGTGTTGTAACCTCATGAAAGACAGAAAGACTCTTATTATTGAAATAACTTGTGATTGGATACAGAGACTTTAATCTCTCCAAATTATTTAGACTTGTTCATAAGTTTAAGAGACTTGATGATATTAGAAGATTGATGTATATAAAAGTATTGAGATTGTATGTCCATAAAATGTCGGGAGACAATGTGTGGCCAGATGTAGATAAAGTATAGACAATACTAGAGTGGCCTCATATAAATACTCAAAATGTCATCGCAGATACGTTGTCCAGAGCCATGGGTTAAGGTAAAAACTAGGATTGGAAAAGGTATTGTATTTACTATGTTAGAGTGTTTATATGCATTGTTGTAATGTATTTAACATGTTTTTTTCCCACAGGAATGTATTTATTGTGTATAATGTGTATATTGATTGCAAAATGTGTTTATTGCATATGTGTGTATTGCAAAATGTATTTAGATGTTGTGTACATAGATAGGATAGATAGATTAGTTAGGGGGGTTAGTTAGGCTTAGAATATTGTTTGGCTTTGCTTCAGAAGAGGTCTGCAAACCTCTTCACTCCGCAAACCGTCTCGAGGTGGGGAGGGATGTAAAGGTCCCTTACCTTTTGCAGCCAGGATTGCAGGGCCTAGTGTAAGTCTGCCAGCTAGTTTGCAGATTAGGTGGGCCTGGCGAAGCACCAGTAGCCATTTTAGATCAGGGAAGGCACCATCTTAGAGAGAGTTTAGAGAGGGGGAGTGTCTTAGGCCCAAGTCAGCAGAGATCGACCAGGATTGGTTTAGAAAAGGGGGCGGAGTTTAGAGAGGCTTGGAGGGAAAAAGAGCCTTTTAAGTCAGAAAGGGGAGGCAAAGATTAGAGTTTGAAGAGAAAGGATGTTTTGGAAGTTTGTGGTTTAGGAGTTAGGAGAGGGCAAAGTTTGCCAGTGGTTTGCCAGCAAAGTTAGCTGAAGCAATATAGCTATTTAGGAGAAATAGCTGGATTTGTAGTTAGCTAGGCCTCAGTTTAGGGTAGCTAAGCTACAGTTGTATCTTGACAGAGATTCAGTTCCTGTCAAGAGTACTTGGTTTAAAGAGAAGAAAATCTCTGTGTTGTAACAAAGAAAGAACCATTTACATGTAACCATTACGCTTGCAAGACAAACCAGAATTTCTCTGTAACCGCCAAGATTCTAAACAGCATTTACTTCTTTCTGTATTTTCATCAATAAACTTTCCTTGTTTATTTTAAAACTCAAAAAGCCTGAGTCAAGTGTGCCTTTTGTGGCTATAGTCCCTTTTTCAGTCAACCTCAACTGTTTCTCTTTTTAAGAAATAATAAAACACAGTGCTTGGTGGTCTTAAACGCAATTTTTTAATATTTTAAACAGCTAGAGTGTTCCTGTACATTTATAATTGGTGGCAGCGGAAGTTAATTAGAGTGACATCTCCTCAAACGTTATATAGGTGCCAGAGTGCCAGTGAATTCTTTATATCGGAGGGACAGTTGGTGGGATCTGTTTGCCCCCCTGTCAAGGTATATTGTTGGTGCCACACACATATACTATACCTTCGCCTTTATAATGGGCACAGCTGGTGCACAAGTTTTAACTGTGCAAAAGCCCCCCTAGCCACCACTGCAACCTGAGGATCCAGGCTCAGCAATGAGTCCAGGAGGACTTCCAAGCTGCAAACCTGTGCCTTCAAGGGGAATGTAACTCCATCCAGCACAGGCTGTAACCCTATACCCTGTTTGGCCTTGCGACTGAGCAGGAGGACCTCTGTCTTGTTGGGATTCAACTTCAGTTTGTTTGCCCTCATCCAGACTGTCACAGTGGCCAGGCACCAGTTCATGGCCTGGATAGCCTCCTTAGCATCTGGTGGAAAGGACTAATAGAGTTGAACATCTTTCTGTTTTTAACACTGGCATTCTGTTTTAAACATTGAAACTGCCCAATTTTTAAGAAATGTTGGGTCTACTAAAGATGGAGCCATATACTTTTCTGAAAATTCTAAGAATTTGTTGGATGAAATGAGAGTTTTGCAATGTGAAGACATAGTAAAACCAAAATAAGGCTTCATAAAAAATACAAAGGAGTTTATAGAAGTTAAAGAAGCAGTGGCGCAATTAATGGGAATTGCAAAACAAAGTAAAGACAAGGGAGAAGTTTTGAAAAGCAAATTTGAAATGATAAAGAAATGGAAAATATTTGAATGGTGTAGCACACTCAAAAGGTTCTTACATATGCCTTATGGAATTGTAAAAGATGAAGAAAATGGAAAGCAGGATTAGAATTATGTATACAGTTAGGACATTTGAATTTAGTGGCGCTTACTCTCAGATAAATGGGTGTACGATTGTATTGTAAGCGCTTCATTAGGAAAAGTGTATCTTCAAATATTTTTAGACAGTATTAGGTGGGAGTAATTTCTGCTTCTAGTACCTACCACAGCCGATCTCTTTGCCTAGAGCAGGCTTTGGTCCAGTATCTCAGATTCTAGCCTGTTTACGAAACAGAACTTCATAGGAACTCTGTAAAATTAAGTAAATGGCGAGCATGACTACATGGAGTGCCGTTACCTTCCTGCTGAAGCGGTACCTTTTAATCTACTCACATTTGCATGTTTTCAAACTGCTAGGTTGACAGAAGCTGGGCCTAACAGCAGGAGCTCACCCCGCTCCCCAGCTTTGAACTGCCAACCTTTCAGTCAGCAAGTTCAGCAGCTCAGTGGTTTAACCTGCTCCACCACCAGAGGCTCCTTGGGGACTTTTTATAGTCACAGATTTTGTGTAGTTTTCTGGTATTTTCACTAGAATATTGTGGTATGATCTGGTATGGGATGGAGGGTGACACAATGAATTCCTGCAATAGGGAAGCTCACTGACAAGAATTATAAAGTGCTTCCACTCTTTATTATTTTAATGGTTATTCCACTTAGCTCCATCCTGTGAAATTCTGGGATTTGAAATTCAATGAGACATTAAAGTTCTGTGTATGAAAATTTTAGATACTGCATACAAATTCAAGGATTCCCTAGGATGGAGCCATAGCACTTAACGTGACATCAAAGGATCTCATCACACTGAGCAAATCAAGCATCCTAAGACATTTCCAGCTTGCTCCAGAGACGGAGCACCACACCTGCCATCACACGACATGGTTTGACTTCCAACTGAGGTGGAAGTATTCTTGGCTGCTTCCCTCCAAACACAGGAGCCTTCCTGTGTTATGTTGGCTCTAATAGAGCGTGCACACTTCTTTCTGGTTTGAGCAACACTTCCCTCGTGTGATGGGGAAGGTGTTGCCATCCCAGAGCAGCACCCAGAGTGATGGAGTCACCTCTCATGCCTGCTGTTCCACCACACTTGCTGGCAAAACGGCACTGGGGGGGGGGGGGGGGAGAAACACCAACGTGTGATAAGGTCGTATGTGCTACAAGGTGTAGAATGAATGGAGTCAAGAGTACATGCATTTTCACCGCTAGACTCATTGAAACATTAGTGAGAGAGCCATGGGAGGTGAAAAATGTGCTGTCAGCATCTTAGTTCTCTGTGGCAAGCAGGTGGCATTGCCATTACTTTTCTATGAACAGGGCCAATCATCCAAAGAGCAACAAGACTTCTTAGAGGCTTCATGTTTCATGCTGGTCCATTGTGCTGTTCACTCCTCCTGCTGTCAAATAATCCTTGCACTTTCCAAATTTCTAAACAGCATTCCCAGGACATCCTTGAAATCTGTTCCAAGGCTAAGTAACAGGAACTTGCATATTTTGTTGGCATTAAATTGCAATCTAAAGGTGCAGTTTTCATTTAGGATTGGAATTAAACAAGGGCAGCTACAATGCTGCTTTTTCAGTGACAGGAGAAAAATGCGCAAGCACCATGACCTGTGTACATTCATGTGCCCTGGAGTTCCAGATGCCTTGCAACAACGCACGCTATAAGGTTTCTGGGTTTTGCTGCTTGACAGAAGCATGTTTGAAAAGGATGTTTGTAACTTGCACTTCATTTGACCTTTCTTGCACTTTAAAAAATTGCTTAATTTAATTCTTTGCCCTCTAAGAGATTTAGGGGGGGGGGGAGGCTAAGCCCTGGAAAAGTGTGGCAAAACATGAGGTCTGTGAATTTATCCAAACAGCTGTCCAGCTTGAAAGTGCACTATGTTAGATTTACTCTAGTTTTTCTGCACTATTTAATTTTTTTGTCAGCTGTAGAAGCAGGAGTCTAGGGAATGCTACTGATTTTTGAATGACTGCCTTCTTGATGAAATTTTCTTCATCTTTTGCAGGCTATAGTCTCTATCCTGCACACAAACATTTTAGGATTAATACATAACACTTTCTCTGCATCTGGGTGCAGAATTCAAATGTGGGGCATGAACCAGCTCTGGTAGGGTTAATATGCCATATAATTGTGATTCTATGATTCAATCTGGGCAGATTACTCGGCAAGGACACATTAATGCATGGGAGGAATGAGTAACTTGATTCTAAGTCAGGGTGGATAACTATATCAGTTCAACTGAGGACCTTGGCTGTTATTTTCATGACTTTGCCTATACAATTATTTCGACACTCCAAGTAAACCCACATTGACTTTCACATACATTTCACCCAACAGAACAGTTTTAAATGAATTACGCAGTCCACCATCTGGCTTGGCTGCTGTTTTAATGAGAGAGTGGCTTTTTCTTTAGGATCTTACTCCAATTTTAATTTATCCAAGTTTGTTTTTCCAAGTTTAGTTAATTTAGAGAAGGGAGAACTGAACTGCAGAAGAAAATAAAGTGACCCCAAGAGAAGGGAGCAGCAATGCCAAATAAAGAACTTTTTTTGTAGTTCAGTGATATGCATCTTGTCAAAGCATTTGTCAAAGCCTCTCATAAAAGTCTTGTGTTTTTTGTGTTAATATTTCAGGTGGTTTCCAATATAACTATCTACATATCTACTTATATGTAGATCCCATTAAGTATAAGACAGGTGTATTCATGAGTTCATGTTATTGATATCTTGAGATGATATAACTGATATCATTTTATGCTGATATAATTACAAAGACACACAGTTGATTTTATCTGGAGTCCTATTACATTATGCAATTATATAAATACAATTTCACTGTAAGCTGCTGAGGTGACATCCTGTGGAATCCTGAAATTTGATGTTTTACTGAAGGAGCTCTCTGAATGAGAATGTATGTATTTATTTTTTTACGCTATTTCTACCTCGCCTTTCTCAACCCCAGAGGGGACTCAAGACAGCTTTACAACATAGCCAGCTATTTAATGCCATTAAAACAATGTAAAATTATAATAAACATTTTAAATAGGATTATAAAATACATCAAAACATTTAAAGGAATTTCATAGAAAGGTTACTTTTTAGGGCAATTAGAAATAGCCATATGCGTAGCTATATTCTTCTTTTTTTCTTTTTTTATGATTAATTTTTTATTAAAACTGATCAAAACAAAACCTACACATATAGTTGCAAAAAACAAACAAACTACAGCAAAAGATTAAAAATACTTTTTCTAGACTAATACTACTACATCCTAAACATAAAGGAAAACCAATAACTACAAACAATCTACATTATCTAATCTAAAAGCTTTACATTCTCTGTCTGGCTGTTATCTTATCTCGGTTTTCTACACCCATTTAGTGAAAAGGAACCATTGGTTTATCCTTTCCCCACATATTATTAGTCCAAAAAGACAGTGATGGAGATTTGGCCCTATCTTTGCTGAAGGAACAAAATAAACGGGCCCT
Source organism: Anolis sagrei ordinatus (assembly GCF_025583915.1). Classification (NCBI taxonomy): domain Eukaryota; kingdom Metazoa; phylum Chordata; class Lepidosauria; order Squamata; family Anolidae; genus Anolis; species Anolis sagrei. The sequence goes on from NW_026845477.1 coordinate 111,422,571, forward strand.
TGCCTTTCTTAAAGTTAGTTAGAGATTTCTCCTCAGTCAACAAAGTAAGTTTCTACAAGTTTACTTATTTTCATAAGCCTGTTGTCTTGGGACAGAATCATTGAGTTTTTCCACCTTTAAGTATAGGTAATTATTATTATTAACTTTATTTGTACCCCACTAGCATCTCCCGAAGGACTCAATGCGGCTTACATAACAATACAAAACTTAAAGCAAATTAAAAACAATTAAAGCAATATTAAATTCTTGCTGCTGTTATCATGTATAGCAATAATTGTCCACATTTTCTATCAAGTTTAGGTTTCATTTCAAATTTGACTTTAACAATATCTTTTAAAATCATATGTATTTGTGCCCAGTATTTCTGGGCTTTTTTACATGACTATATTTTCCAATGGAGTCACATCTTCCTAAGGTGTCAGATCCTGGGGAGCCCTAGGTAGTGCTGGAATGGGAGATTCCCATAGAATTTGGGTATCATAGGCTCTATGTGCTTTAAGAGTTCCCTGCCTTTAAAAAAATGCTAAGAAATCCATGAGGTTGCCATTAGTTGAGCTATGACTTGAAGGCACACATACACAAAGATAAAAAAATAAGCACAATTAATTAATGGGTTAAACCCTGTGCCAGCAGGACTGCAGACCGAAAGGTCAGTGGTTTGAATCCAGGGAGTGGGGTGAGCTCCCATCTGTCAGCTCAAACTTCTCATGCGGGGACATAAGAGAAGCCTCCCACAGGATGGTAACACATCCAGGCATCCCTGTGCAACATCCTTACAGAGGGTCAATTCTCTCACACCAGAAGTGATTTGCAGTGTCTCAAGGCACTCCTGACACACACAAAAAGCACATTTGTATAGGCAATTCTCCCTCCTCCTCTTCTCTTTCTGTGAAATCCTCTTAATCTCATTTTATAATTCTATAAAATATTTTTGAACTTCCATTTAATGATGAATGCTATGGCCATGTTTTCAAGGGAAGACATGAGCTTTGTGGATCCAGTTCTCTCTAGTGACCACCTTTGAAACAGGTGGGTCTATAAGAGCAGGTCATCTATGTGGAGGTCATTTGCACAACCCTTGCTAAACTGGGAGACTACCCACATTGCACATCACATATTTACTGAAAACAACTAAGTCATCATTGAGGCATGGGCTCAAACTGTTGGATAAACATGTCACCAGTAAAATATCAATAGAAAAAGTACTTAACCTATCTCCCTGAGTGAGAGGTTAAATATGTTTTCTCACTGATTCCTATTCCCATCGTGTTTCCTATTCTCCCTTTTTCATTTGCTGTTTTCTTTCTTTTTGTTGTAATGACTGTGAACATCTATGTAGCCAAAACAACAGCGTCCAAACGTATTCATCCACCCACACTCTCATGAAGGCAGTCATTGGTAGGCTTGGGAGCAACCACTGATTTGTGCAGGAGTATAAAACTGCAAGGGCATGTCCTGTGATCCAGATCTATAAGGACTGGATCTTTATGGTGGCCGCGGAATGTTGACCAACTGCTTTCAGGGAGGGACGGGAAAGCAGGAATGGGATGAAAGACACAAGGCAACATTTCATGGCAGCAGGAAGCACTTGCTAATTATAATTTTGCAGTCTGAAGACCAATCCTATAGCTTTACCGTGCTGTCACTGTACTCATTCAGCTGGTGACATTTTGCCTCTTCCTCATAGAGGCCACATGGGGCATCTATTCCAACCCCCTGCCATGAAGAAAAAGCACAATCAGAGAGCTCTTAACAGATCACCACTGAGCCTCTGTTTAAAAGTCTCCAAGGAAGGGACTTCCACTGTTGAACAGCTCTCACAATCAGAAAGTTCTTCCTAATAAACCCACTATTTCCAGTTCTGGATTGCAGAATACTGCAGTCCAGACAGTATTCCCACAGTTTACCAGGCTAAATAAGCCTGGTAAACTATGGGAATACCCATCCCCCCCTCCCCCCAAGCCACCAGGCCCCTTAGAAAAGTAATGAAAACTTACGCGGCCTCCATTACAGGCTTTGGCCAGCTCTCCTGATGTGTAAAAATCATGCTCCAGGAGAGCGTGGGGAGGGGGGAGGAAAATTGCAAAATATTTTAATACAGTAAAAAACCTTTTAAACTTTACCTTGTGACTGTTTTCAACATTTACACAAATCTGTTCACAACATCTAGCAAAATGCTGATTTTGCTGATAGTTCTCCTTTTTTTTAGTTTCAGAAATCCCTTCACATTTTGATTCTAATAAAACCAAGGGCCCTTCAACACATGCATTATAACCTGGGTTAAATCGGGTTAAGAGGGGAGGGGAGTGGCAAAACAAAAACATGTCTTCCTTCCCTCCTGTCTGGACTCCCTCCTGCCCCCCATTTCTCTCTTAGCTTACCAGGGGAAGGCTTCCATGTAGGCCTGCAGCCTTTGCCTCTCCTCCTCCCTGGAAGTATCAACAGGGGGCACTGAGGGAAAATTCCCCTCCCCTACCCAAAGCCCTCCTTCGGCTGTTCCAAGGGATGGGGGGAGGGAGGGAGACTTCAGGTCTTGTTGGACTCAGATCCGCAGGAGTGACTATCTGGACACCCCTCCTGCAAAAGCATGGGTTTAGTCCAGCTGTGTGGCCTCTATCCCAAGAGGAAATGGGATTTAAAATCCCAATTCTCCTTGAATTTTGGGCCTGTCTGGAAGGACCCTAAATTTGATTCATAAACCATAATAAATTGGAATCAAAAACATCAGTCATTTCTCATTAAAAGTTCAATAAGAATTTTCCTGCAATCATTGCAGAAAAGGCAAAGTTAACACCACATATTTGTTTTGAGGGGAAGGAAAGGATATGGATTACATGTATGTGAACAGAGAGGACATGAGGACCATGTTTAAATATTTGAAATGATGTAAAAAAAACAATGTAAAAAACATTGAGGAGAGGCAAGCATGTTTTCTGGTGCTCCAAAGATGAGAAAACAGAGCAATGGATTGAAATTACAGAAAAAGAGTTTCCACCTAAAAATTAGGAAGAATTTCCTGACAGTAAAAGCATTCCAACAAGGAATGTGCTGCCTTGAAGTCTGGTGGAGTCTCCTTCTTTTGAGGTTTCCATGGCCATCTTCCTTTAACTGAGTGTTCCTGCATGGCAAGAGGTTGGACTGGGTGCCCTTTGGAGGTCTCTTCCAATCCTGTGATTTTGTGATTCTCTGAGAGCATGATGGAAATGAGAAGGAGGTGGATATGGGTCCCATTTCAAACACATGGCCCACACTGCAACCTAGACTCTTTCAAGCTGGAGGTATGGACCCAAAGACCTGTTTAAACCTTTCTTGTTTTTTCTGTTTTTTGTTTGTTTGTTTGTATTTTCTTATTTAGTATTATATGTTCAGGTAGTTCATTGTTTATTAGAATTAATCCCTATATTTCTTTATACAGTACAAAATGTTTTGTCATGTGTATTTGATGAGGGTATTTTTTAAAAAAAGAGATTTGACCTAGATGCACTGTCTTCTTTAGACACACAAACAAAACAGCCTCATTTGAACTCAAAGAATTTCTGCACAGCTCTGTTCAAAATGCTCAGGTTCCAGATGTTGTCTCCCTCAAAGGTGCAGAATTACAAGCTAAACTGCAATCCTGTCTTTGAAAAGCAGACTTGAAACCTGTCAAATTGTTTAAGGTGGACCTCAGACTGAAGTTCATGTGGCAAAAGTTTTTTTCCATGAAGGCAAACAGGTCCATTTACCTCTTATCTCATCTTTTCCTTCCAAATGGTTGAGCAAGTTTACTCTGAAAAAAACAAGGATTGTGTGCTTTTAACATAAACAGATATGTTGGCTGAAATGGTTTTCTCTTTCCAGTACAATACATCATAATTCATGCTTTTGGTCCACACTAGGAATGCATTTTCTTCCCTTCTCTCACTAAGGACCTCATCACATTGAGGTCCTGAATCTGTGGGAAAGCAGGGGCATCCATGGGAAAGCATGGGAACCCATTGACCCACATCCTGTATCGCCCCCTTCCCCATCCCACGGAGGGAAGCATCACTGCCTGGCTTCTTCCTGCGCTTTCCCCATTCTATTGAATAAGAAAATGAGAAGCCTCCCATGTCCTCAGGGCTCCGTCGTTGGATGCTTCCAACACAGTTCATGGATGGAGCCCCGCCAGAAGTAGCTGTGCATTATCTGATGGGATCCATCAGGCTCCATCCAGGAACTGTGTTTGAAGCATCCTACAATGGAAAAGAAAGCCCATGTGATGAAGTCATAAGAGACTCTACATTATGAATTAAAGAGCTACATGATAGATAGTCAACAAGCAGAGCTTCTCCATTATGGCACCTTTGTAGCAGTGAAATGCTGTACCAGTTTCATTTGGGTAGCAGGAGTGAAAGAGACAGGGATTTAAATTCCAAACCTGAAATATCTGTCATCCAAACCTCTCCCTTTTATTTGGGGGTGGATGAATGAACATGACTTTCAGCGACATAGGATTTGATCACATGAACACACTATTCCTCTATGGTTAACAATGATAATGGATGCATACCACATTGAGCCCCCTCAATATCACACCTCTGTTCATTAGTGTAATTGCGCCATTCATTGATGCATGGTTCCACAATTGTACTTTCACACACCCTCATAACCTAGCCTTCCCACACCAATTTTTATTTTATTTTAATGCAATTTCACAATTTCAACATTTAAAAATGAAGGAAAAGAAAGGAAAAGAAGAAAGAAGGGAAAGTGGAAGAGAGAAAACAAAGGGAAGAAAAAGGAAAGAAAGAATAGGGGGAGGGAAAGCAAGGAAAAAATAAAAGATCAAGGCTTCATCACACTAGAGAAAAAATCCACTTAACATTCTGTTTTTAAGTGGATTTTAAGTGCAGAATTCTGGGGTTTGTAGTTTATGGAGGAGCTTTTAACAGCCTCGCTAAACTACAAAACCTGGAATTCTGCAGGAGGCAGAAACCGGATTTTAAGTGGATTTTGTCACTAGTGTAATGAAGAGGAAAGAAAAGAGAAAGGAAGAGTCACAAAGAAAGCCCACCCAGCATTGCCAGAGTATTGCCATGGAGACATTGCGAGGTAGGCGTTCTCAGAGCTAGAGAAATGAGAAAGTAGGAAGGTTTCATCAACGCCTGGGCAATGCCAGGTATATACCAGTAGTAAATAAAAGGGGGGAAAGGTTATCTTGGGAATAATATAAGGAAGGGAGGAACAGAGAAGAATCCCATCCCCTGACATCAGTTTACTTTACATGCTGACCCAGAAACAGAGGGGACCCCTTGCATCAATGGTTTTTTTGGGGGTTTTTTTGTCGTGTCAGGAGTAAGTTGCGTCTGGTGTGAGAGAATTGGCCGTCTGCAAGGACGTTGCCCAGGGGACGCCTGGATGATTTGATGTTTTTATCATCCTTGTGGGAGGCTTCTCTCATGTCCCCGCATGAAGAGCTGGAGCTGATAGAGGGAGCTCATCCACCTCTCCCCAGATTCGAACCTGCGACCTGTCAGTCTTCAGTCCTGCCGGCACAAGGGTTTAACCCACTGCATCAATGGTAGGCGGTGGGAACATTGCAGGATTGGAAGATATTGACAATTTTTTGCCCATTAATTGATGTGGATAGGAGAATGGGAGGAAGCAGACCAGCAGCAGGATGTTCATAGCATTATGGCACTGGGACAGTCCAGGTACAATACCAGACCATCCAAGCATGTCGGTAAACACACCCACCTGCCCGTTTTGCAAACTGGAAAATGCAGCTGTGCAAGCAATGAAGGGAATCTCTTCGCTTTCTACAAAAGATGATATGAAAATACGAATGAATATGCCATTGCACTTTTGCATATTGTTTAATTTTAGATCACAATCACCTTTCACAGCTTATCTGATAAGAGGTCTCCATGGGACATCAGCTTCCTTGCACAACAGACTTGTGTCTAGTGAATGTGTGATGCCTCCTGCCAATATTATGTCCTATATGTCAAAAGCATCATGGTGAATCTATGGGACGGGGGGGGAGGGGGGACCATTGCCTCACATCCCACATCGCCTGCTTTGCCCATCACATGGCTTCTTCCAGCACTGGACCCATTCTAAGTAATGGGAACACGGGAAGACTCCTGTGTTCTCTCGGCTCCATTCTAGGACACTTCCAGGATGAAGCCAGGATGGAGCCCCTCCAGAAGTAGCCCTGTCATGGGCTTTGTCCTGGCTCTGTACTGGAAGCATACTAGGATGAAGCGCAAGCCTCATGTGATGAGGTCCTTATACCTCAGCTGGATTAGGCTTATTGATATCCTCTTGGATATATTGACGCATGTTTTATAGATTTCAGCAGGACTTATTTCAAACAGCGCCTGCTTAAGAAGATAGCCTTACTTGAAGAAAAATGTGTTTATTTCCACATTTAAACAAGTGTGGCATTTAAAAAAGCTGAAAGTGTAAGCTTGAATCAGTTTGAACTGGTTCAAACCCAGCTTCAACCCTGACTTGCTAAGGTGGCCTTAGGCCAGGCACTCTTCTCTCACACAGCCCACTACCACCCCTACCCCACAATATGAAGATAAGGGTCGAGCTTCCTTATAGGCATCTGAAGAACTTCTATAATGCATAATGCAGATCTGATAAGAGGTCTCCTTACAACCTCTGAGGATGCGTGCCATAGGTGAATCGTCAGGAGAGAATGCTTCTGGAACATGGCCATACAGCCTGGAAAACTCACAGCAGCCCAATGATTCTGGCCATGAAAGTCTTTGACAACACATTGAACAATAATTCTATTTCATTTTCATTGACTTTGTCAAGGGAAAACATCATATGTTTATGTTAAAATCACACACTAACATTATTACAGAATTAAGCTGGAAAATATTTTCTGTGAATTTACCCATTTTTATGTTTATGTTTATGTTTATATTTTGTTTGTTAATCTTATGGTTATGTTGTTTTTACTCTGTATGTTTTGTGATATTACTTGGGAACTGCTCTCAGTTCCCTCGGGGAGATGGAGCGGTATATAAAAAAAGTATTATTATTATTATTATTATTATTATTATTATTATTATTATTATTATTATTACTACTATTATCTTTTGTCCCTGTCTATAGCTTTGGAGAAAGGAAACAGCTACATGAATTTTGGATAACTCAGTGTTTCATTTGCCCCACCAAAACCTCTTTTTTTCCTTTCCTTTCGCACGTCTCTTATAATCTTATTTCCTTACCCTCCAAAAACATCACTTTTCTTTGACTTATTGCTTCCCATATGGATCCCTTTAAAAGCATGGATTCTGCAGTGTAGGTGCATCCAGTATTTTTCAATTATGCTCCATTTATAGCCATTTGCATTTGCAGTGGTTGAATATTGCAATATAAACATTTTGATGGCCTCATGTATAAACACTGCAATTGAGGAACTAACAAAAAACAGAAGCAGATTTCAAGAATCCAATGCTTTGGGTAAAAAGCCACTAAGAAAATATGAAATTTGTTTGCATGGACATTTATTTAACTAATTAATAACCTACTCAATAACTGGATTCTACAATTAAATAAACAGAGAATTTGTAAACTTAAGCCAATCAATGGGATTAAAATATAAATTGAATTTAGTTGTGCCGTTTACATTAGAAAACATAATTTGCAATTAACTGTTTTTAACTGATATTAACTGTTTTGTTCCTGCCACCGAATACATAAGTATATTCTGACCCTAGTCCTTTAAAATCTGGTTGTTACAAATCCCACCTGTTTTTGTGGCTAAGTAAATCTGTACTCTTCTGTGATGCTTGAGATGAAAAGCTCTTTTAGCACTTGTTAGCAGTGTCTATATCAATGTTAGAGATTCTTTATTAGTAGCATTGCTGTTTCAGGCTGTCATGAGCTCTAGTGCAATGCATTTAACAATCTTAAATCAGATGAAAAATTAAATTAAGATTGTGGTATGATGTCAGTGTCAACAGGTTCTTGTTTTAGACAAAAATGTTACCAGGCTACATGGGTTGACCCTTAATTGCATGGTGTCTCCCATGACCTTCTCAACTCTACAGTATTTGACATCCTTGTGCTATGTCCCTTCTGAAGAGACCCTTTGGAGCTGTGATGTGAGGGCACCTTTGGCTTATTGTGCCTTTGGGGCCTCGTACTGGACAAATGTGCTGTTACATTGACAAGAGAATAATGCTTACTGAATGGGTCTAAGGAGGCCCCTTCTACAATGCCATATAATCCAGATTCTCAAAGTAGATAATCTGCATTATTTGCTTTGAACTGGATTATATGAGTCTACACTACCATATAATCCATTCCAAAGAAGATAATCTGGATTTTATAAGGCAGTGTAGAAGGGGCCTGAGATCCTATTTAATCATGGTTTCTGTCCTTCACAATGCCACAAGAGATGCCTCTATGGACCCTCCACATATCTGTATAAAATCCACATTGAAGTGGATTGTATGGCAGTGGACTCAAATAATCCAATTCAAAGCAGATATTGTGAATTATCTGTCTTGATATTCTGGGCTATATGACTGTGTGCAAGGCTAAGAAGCTCCCCTAAAGAGGAAGATGACAAAAGCAATTCAGTACTTCTAGTAATTGTTCTATTTAACTGGCATAACCAACACCCCTGTTCTGCATGGGTTTGTTTTTTAAAATCAACCAACAACAACAACAACAACAACAACAACAACAACAGTTTATTATGGTCCATGACCAGCACAAAGTGGGGCACAAGTGCCCTGGGAAGGGGAAGAGGCACACTTCCTTTGTAAAGGATGAGCCCAGCACTTGTTAATGATGATATATTTCATACGTTGAAATTCTTGGAAATAGTTATATATAAAGATTTAGTTTGTATTTAATAAACACATGAGTAATTGTTGGAAATGTGGGAAGCAGGAGGGGAATTTCTTACATATGTGGTGGCACAGTGAAAGGGCGAAGTGCTATTGGAAAGAGATTCATGAAGCTTGCCAAAAAAATTCTAAAGACAAAAATTCAATTCAAACTGGAACACTTTCTATTAGACATGTCTAATATAGACTGGGACATCAATAACAATAAAATATTCTATCACCTGATGACGGCGGCGAGGATCGTGCACGCGAGAATGTGGAGACAAAAGGACACACCCTCTACAGACTTATGGATAGCCAAGATACTGGATATGATGAGTATGGATAAAATGACCTTTTTAGTAGCAAGAACACAAGGCATATATTTGAAAACAATGGATTGGACATTAGTTACGGATTACATGAAAGAGATTAAAATTAATTTGAAGATGTAAAGAATATTTGCAGTAGATAGCAATAATAATAATAGGGGGGGGGGAATGACCACTCCAAGACATCAGGTGGAAGAGGAGCAAATGGAAAAGCAAAAAATGAAGGAACAGTATACAACCACAAAGATGAAGATTGGGAAGATCAACACAATAATTTTTTTCTTTTCCTTTTTTAATTTTTTTCAATCCCCCCCCCCCCCATTTTTTCCTTTTCTTTCTTTCCCCTCTTCTCCCTTCCTTTTCTATTTTTTCCCTCTCTCTTAAAGTCTTTTTAAATTTATACTGTAAAAAACTACAATAAAAATTATTTTTTTAAAAGATTTAGTTTGTGGGAAGAATTACCCCAACTTCCCAATGTTCTTCATAAATTCAACTGATACATATATACATATAATTGTTAAATGTGGATGAAATCAAATTTGTCCATTCAAACAGATGACTTTAAGTGTTTCCTGTGGTTATCCCTTTGAAGCCCTGTGCATTCAGCAATACCTGTGGTGCAGAATTAGGATCCAAAATCCACATCAACAATGACTTGAATGCTACTTGCAGCCATTTGCCACTTCATCACACTAGAGAGAGAAAAATCCACTTATAATCCGGTTTCTGCCTCCTGCAGAATTCTGGGGTTTGTAGTTAAGTGAGGTTGTTAAAGGCTCCTCTCTAAACTACAAACCCCAGAATTCTGCAGGAGGCAACAACCAGATTTAAAGTGGATTCATTTTCCAGTGTGGTGAGGCCCTTAGAAGGGAGGAAGAATACACAACATTCTTTAATGTGACCACTGCCTTGAGCTGAATCCAGTTTAACTGAGCAAAAATTGCTTAGAAAGGGCATAATTAACTTGCCCCACTGACTTCAGTGTCACTTCAGTTCAACCAACTTAATCTGGATCCAACCCCTGTAATCAGATAACAAAAGAAGATGCTCCCAAGCTCGTTTTTTTACAATATTAACTTTATTTAGGGGCTCAGGCAAATCATGGACTTAAACATTGTTTATATTTGTCTAAATATAGAAAAAGTGTTTCCATCATAATTTTTAAAAGTTTGGAGTCCTGGGAATAATTGTTATACTCCTTATTCCCTCCCTTCACTGTGTATCTGAAAAAATAGCATAGACTTGTGCAATGGAACATAATAAAGAACTCATTTGTTAGCATGAGTGCCTTCCTGTTTAATCTGTACCCATTCACCCCGTAATATAGATATGAGTGGCACTGCACACATACGTAGGGAGGTACTTTTCCAATCATAATTCCACTTATATGTTTGTACAAGTGCAGCTCTTATAGCCTTATTGGCCTTGAGAGGAAAAAAATGGCTTTCAATCCCTGTCACCCTTAGCTCTTGTGCCTGCTTTGATTCACAAACAATGTTCTAAATTGCTCCTGGGCAACGAAAATTCGAGTCTGCTCCCATCTGCTGAAGTGTATATAAAACTCTTTATTGTCCATAGAAGTTCACTGGGTTTACACTGAGAAAAAATAGCTGGGCAAAGAGCAAAGAGGTAGTGAGAACTTCTAGTTTTGAAGATTTCCAAGGTGCCTGCTCCTTCCTGTGACCACAAAAATGTAATAGAACCCGAAGGAAATGCTTTTTAACTCCCCCCCCCCCATATTTTTTTAGGACCAAGAGGCATGTCTTATTGCAATGATAAGTTTCATATGTTGATGTTCTTAGAAGTAGAAATACATCACATTTTGTTTTTGGTAAGAACCCAGAAGGCAAAGTCAGGTACAGGAAGGGTTGGGTTTCATAGGAAGGGCAGATTTTTGATTGGAGGTCAGTCAAGTCTTCATCACATCCTAATAAAAGAAGGAGGAGATAGCACTATAGGCACCATGGGCCAGGCTTAGAAGACAAACAACCCCAATTTGCATATTACAATGATAACTGATGAACTCAGACTAATCCTTGGTTTTCCTAGATGTCAGTAGCTCTTTCTACACTCTACATTTGTGTAGAAGCAGTGATGCTTGGTCTTGCATTTGGGTGTTACCAGCACAGAAGTGATGAGAGTGTGGCAGTGGGTTCAGTACTGAAACCTCCACAATCTAAGGCTGTGACATCTGGAAGCGGGGAGGGTTGACCCTGAGCAGGTCACATCTGGGCACACATAGAGGAGACTAAAGTGGAGGGTTATCTCCATGGCCACACCTTCTTCTGGTTCAGAGAGGTCTATAAGACAGACCTTTTCCTCAGGTAAGTGGATAACGTTCTAGGTCAATAACATCCAACAAGCAAGAAGGCAACCATGGAAATATCTTCCTTTTCCTTATTTCATTTGTTATTTTAAGCTGTACCTTCTCTTCCTCCTCATCTCATTGATTCCAGCTCAAGGTACCAATTTGGCATCATATTTCTTCCAATTTACAGGGCCACATTTGCAAGCTTGCAGGGGGGGGGGGCTTTTAATGTGAAGGTTGCATTTCCTGTATTGAAACCCATCCTTTTCATATTCCCAGATGCCTAATTCTGGCATATGGAAAAGTTTACATATCTTTCTGCAGCCTCATGGAAGGGATTTATGTAATTTAGTTTCCCTTTTGAAGGATTGATCTCTATCCGTGAATGTCATGATCTAAACAATTGTACAGTTTCAAATAATTCCCACTTTGATTTTCTCTACAAAGTGACTGTGTATATGTGTATGTGTAACAGTGTTCAATCTTTTGAGCTTCCATCTGCAGTCTGAAGAACTATAGCAGACACATGGAACCTCATCCTATGAGGCATGGAAAGCGGGGGAAAGCATGGCGAACCATCTTCTTAAGCATTGCCTTTCATGCCTTTCCATGTTGTTTAATTATCTCCATCATCAAATGTGTTAACTCCTTTCCATTTTCACTGTGTCCTGGACTCGTATCTGGAGTGTTCAAGACTCCAGAACATCTCGATGCCATGAATTCACAGCCAGGGTAGAAGAATGAAAACATCTGGGACCCTGTGTGGGAAAGAGCCTGATAACATGAACTGGCTCAGACTGGAAGACCAATGACTTCATCACACACAGTAAAACCAGTGTTTCTACACATTTAAGAAATGGCAACCGACAGTGCTCTTCACATGACACAATCCTCAACTATGGGGTGAGGTATTTTGCTGTTTCTAAAGTGATGGTTTTTCCAATGATTCCTAAGCTGGTTGGAAATTTACTTATTTTTAAATTCCCCACATAGCAATGGGCAAAATGGCCAATTTCTCTGTATAATGTTAATCGCTGTTGCTGCTTTTGTTGTCCGCTTGTAAATAAAACAATAATGTTATGTGTGGGAGGAGCCAAAATGCCAATTTTCCCAGATTGTCAATGCGGGAAAAGATCAGGGGAAAGATCAGGCTTAATTTAAAACCACTTCCTACAATCACCAATGCAAATGCTCTGGGAAAGATTCGGGTTAATTTAAAATCACTTCCTAAGATCCGGGGTATGGTTTGTTCTTAGAAAAGATATATAATCAAGGTCCTGGAGGGACAATGGGAGGAAATCTCAGTGCAAGCAACTCCAGGGAAAGTGCCACCTTAAGAAAAGTAGTTTTGTTTCAGTGGAAGGGTCTTGAATGCAAACGACCCCATGGAAAGTTTGCATTCAAGTTTGCATAAATCTGCTTCTGTGGAGGAGTCTTGAAGGCAGTGATGCCTTAAAAGATGCCTATTTTAAAAAGTGTGCTGGTATCCTTGAAATGGGAGAAGTCATCATATGATGGGAATGGTTGAGTTAGAACCTGGAGGACGCAATCTTAGTGTGATGGAAGTGAGTAAATTCTTCATCTTTAAAGACAGAACACCATAAAACTCTACCCTTTCCCCCTGCTTTCCTCATTTTCTCCAGCCCTTTGTGATGAAGTCCCTAGCAGTGGTTCTCAACCTGTGGGTCCCCAGGTGTTTTGGCCTACAACTCCCAGAAATTCCAGCCAGTTTACCAGCTGTTAGGATTTCTGGGAGTTGAAGGCCAAAACATCTGGGGACCCACAGGTTGAGAATCACTGTAACAGGTGGTCTCTAGTTTGCTCTTCTATGCACTCGCATGTCGCGGACTCCACTTTGTGGCTCCATTTCTTAAGGTTGGCTCTGCATCTCATGGTGCCAGGGTGCAGTTTGTTCAGTGCCTTCCAAGTCACCCAGTCTTCTGTGCTAGTATTTAAATCACCTGTAATAATGATTATAGGGAGCCTACAGGTCCCCTGTTGCAACAGCTCTACTAGCTGCCAACTCATTTCCAGATGCAATTCAAAGTGCTGATGTTGGCCTAAATATGCTTATATGACTTGTGTTCAGGTTATTCGAAGAACTGTATCTTTTTGTGTGAGCCTGTTAGAACTCTATGATCACAGGGTGGCCCAATCCCTGTTTACTTTTTGCAGGCAGGTAAAGTCATACGTCTGCCCTCAGGCATTTAGGGAATGATGAGAGGCAGGCTGCTGAGAGTGGGGTGTGTGGGATTTTGAGGGGCTGTGTAGTTTTAACCGTAGCTTTAATTGAATTTTATTTTTGACACAAAGATTTAATCGTGTGTTTTTTAAATTTTTACATTCATACTTATATGCATTTGCTTTGTTTTCAGTTTGCATTGTGTCATGTTTGACACTAGCCACCTCAAATCCCTATGTCATGAGAAAGATGGAATAATAATAAACCAAATCAATAAATAATGTGGATTGCCATAAAATAATAATAATAATAATAATAATAATAATAATCCTTTACTTGTACCTCACTACCATCTCCCGGAGGACTCGGTGCGACTTACAAGAGGCCGAGCCCAAATACAATAGTAAAATCAATAACAACAACAACAAAATAACTAAAAAAAGCAATAACATTAACAACACACAATGACGCAATTAAAAACAATGGCAGGGCCAAATGTAATAATAAAGTTAAAAAGTGCTGAAATTTTTAACCTACACTGAAATTTCAGCCTGCAGCATACTAATGAATAAAGCAATTACCTTAAAAAATTGGGGAAAGGAAGAGCTTAAAGATTTTAAAATTCATCTCATGGTTTCCAGTGAATTCTAACCAAAGTGAAATGTAAGGCAAAGCTCAATCACCCTACTGAGATTGTTTTGGACATTTCATAAAATTAACACTCCTAAGGAGTCGCTTAGTACATCAGAAGGGTAGAGCCTGCAATTTTTAATATACAGAGTTTTCCTTAAACCCCAGATTTTCTGTCAAGGCATCATGCAGAAAAATATCTACATCTCAGAGATTCTACTTCCTTCACTGTGTGTTTACTTATTTGCCTTCTCTATCATATTCTCCTTAGAGAACTCTAACTAATAAGGCAGTCCAAAAGTGAAAGGGAATTAAAAAGTTAAACAAGGAAAATGTGACAGTATGAGCCAAATGCAAGAGATACGACTTAATTTTTGCGAGGCTTTATCTATACTATGGAATGAATGCAATTTAACACCACATTAACTACCATGGTTCAATGCTATGGAGTTGTAGTTTACATGCTCTTTAGCTTTCTCTACCAAAGATTACTAATGCTTCAGTAAACTGCAAATCCCAATATTCCATAGCCTTGAGAAATGGAAGTTAAAGTGGTGTCAAACTGCATTTATTCTACAATGTAGTTGTACGTACTTCATGTTAGGTTGATCTTAAAGACATGTCAGCAAAGCGAATAGGAAAGCCAGTAACCAGCTGTGAGAAATGTATCAGACTGCAGTGTTGGAAGAACACTAGGATTCCTGAGAAATTTGTGTGGCAGCTGCGTATGTGCCTTGGGAAATCTGATCTGGCCACAGTGGTCCACGCTCTTGTCACATCCCGAATAGATTGTTGCAACGTGCTCTACGTGGGATTGCCTTTGAAGACTGTTTGGAAACTTCAATTAGTCCAACGGGTGGCAGCTAGACTACTCACTGGAGCATCATATAGGGAGCATACCACCCCCCTGCTATGTCAGCTCCACTGGCTGCTGATCCAGTTCCGAGCACAATTCAAAGTGCTGTTTTTGACCTATAAAACCCTATATGGTTCTGGCCCACCATACTTGTCTGAACGTATCTCCTTCTACATTCCACCTCTGTCTCAAAAGCTCTTGGTGGAAATGAGGGACAGGGCCTTCTCGGTGGTGGTTCCCCACCTGTGGGATTCACTCCCCGGGAAAATTAGGTTATCTTCATCCCTCCTCTCCTTTAGAAAGAAGTTAAAAATGTGGATGTGGGACCAGGCCTTCGGGTAACTATGCAGACAATAGCAATGATGACAATGGCTATGGTAATGGACTATGGATAAGTTTGATGGAGTTTCCAACCACAAAATTCAGCTAGATAATGGCCACCAGACTGGTATTTGTTAGTAGTTTTTAATTGTATTGAGTTAATGTTTTAATTATATATAATTATTGGTTTTGTTATGTATTTTATTATGTGTACATAGAGGCATCGAATTGTTGCCGGCTGGAAGCCGCCCTGAGTCCTCCCTAGGGGATTGAGAAGGGCGGAGTAAAAATATTCTAAATAAATAAATAAATGACTCATTTCATATTTATCATAAAACCTACATGAATACTCTGAAAGTTCTAGCAGGTTATGAAAGCAAAACCTATTAGGCTTGTGCACAGATTCGGAGTGGTTGCTTCCCTTCGGTCAATCTGGCTTGTTCGAATGACCGTAATGCCAAGGTCCCAGCCATCATGTTTTTTCATCTGTTATGGGACCATGTGGCAGCCGTTCATGGCTCCTCCTCCCCTAATCAGCATCACACGACATGCAAAGCCCTGTACCCTGTACTTCTTGCACAGGGTTTCCCTGTGATCCCTGCCTATTGGGCCAATTGGAATGGAAGACACTGTGATGTGTCTTACACAAGCTGTGTCTGCTTCCTTAATCCCATTGCTGAAATCCAGGTTTCCTTGAAGGGAAAAAAAAGCAAAGGGTCCCAGAAAGAATCCTTCCTTAACCCCATTGTTGAAACCCAGGCTTCCTTGAAGGGAACAAAGGAAAGGATCACAGAAAGAGGACTTCCTTAACCCCATTCCTCAAACCCAGGCTCCCTTGAAAAGAAGAAAGGAATAATAATAATAAATAATATTAAAATTTATTTATACCCCGCCACCATCTCCCCAAGGGGACTCGGGGCAGCTTACATGAGGCCAAGCCCAATAATACAGCAATGCAAATAAAAACATACAACAACAATAAAATATAAAAATAAAAATAAAATACATAAACAATGTAAGCACATCAAGCCATAAGCACATCAAACAAGGAAAAGATCCCAGGAACAGAAAGAGGAGCATTGTACATTCCCCATTGCCACCAATTGGCCAGATCTTCCTGGATCTTTCGGCTGCCTAGCCAAAACAGATTTTTCTATTAGCGGATTTTTGGGAGGCTCCCAAAAAAGGATCTGGGCACCCAACCAAATTCAGATGCCAAAAACAGATCACCCTCCAGCCAAATTGCACAAGCCTAAAACCTATCAACTTAGCTTGAGAACCCATGGACCCCAGTAACAGCAATTTCTGCAGTAACCTAAGTTTCAAAACATTTTGTACAGCCGTTTATGCAGGGCGCCTCCTCAACATCCTGTGGCTATGAATTCCAAAGGTTAGTTCTTCATGGCACAAACACATATTTCTTTTTGTTCTACCTGAAGCAGGTGCCAGCCAGGTTCAATAGACTGATGAAGCAAGTTCTAGGGTTTGGGGAAAGCAGATGAAAATAGCCCAAGGCAGCGTTTGAACTGTCCCTTGGATTTTACTGCAGGTAAGAAGGTAACAACTGGGGCAACTTTGCCATCGGGCTTTGTCCTTCACCAGCAGGTATCACACTACAGTACAATTACATTTAAATTCAACTGAGTTCACAAACCTTAAAACAACTCTTTTGACCCAGCCTGTTTGATGCTGTAGGCCCACATAACTATCACTTCTTTCAACCCCCAGGCACTTGAATACCTGCTTTCTGACTCGGAATGGAATGAGTAACCAACTATTTCCCAAATGTGATTAAATTTTGGTGTTACTGACCACTTGGAAAAAACTAACAGGAAGAAATAAACAGTATTTGGAAAATTTCCCCAAATTGGGAAAAACTTTTTTGTCACTGGCTCTACAAGTCTACACAACTAGACAAAAAAAGAAAATCAAATTAAAAGGAGCACCAAAATACTGAAGAGGGATGTGGAGTGGGGGGATGTTATTGCCTGTGCCTTCAAATAATTTTTTACTTCTGGTTATCTTAGGGTGAAACTATCATGTGGTTTTCTCAGCAAGATTTATTCAGAAGGAATTTGCAATTGCCTTTCTTTAAGGGTGCGACTTGGTCAAGATTCCCAGTGCTTTTCCACGGCTAAGAAGGGATTCAAACCCAAGTCTCCATAGCTGGAGCTCAGCATTCAAAATACTACACCATGCTACCTCTCACATATAGGAAATGCTATTTCAAATTCCCAGCTTCCTCAAGTCATATTCCAAGCCAGATTTCATGGGTCATTTTGCCTGAATGAGTTAAAAAAAAGATTTGTGTTAATTCATGTGTCAAGCAAATGTATATAGTTAAAAGCAGAAGAAAAAATAATATTTCTTGTTCAATTTATTAATTACTCCTGGAATATGTTAGTAGGCTGGCCAGCCCTTTGGTTCATTTGAGGCCCCTTCAGCACTTCCATATAAAATCCAGATTATCTGATTTGAACTGGATTATATTGCAGTGTAGACTCATATAATCCAAAACAGATAATGTGGATTATCTGATTTGATAATCTGGATTATATGGCATTGTAGAAGGAGCCTGTGTGTCAATGATAGTACTTAAATCCTGTCATGTTCCTGCTAACATAGTGGAAGGGCGGGAAGGATGGTCTTTGCTGCTCCATTCATCCTGATTTCTCTCCATTTCCTTTGCTCCTTTTGCCCATCATTTAGATGAGTTTTGGGGGTGGCTTAAATCTTTCTCCCTCTCGCAGATGTGGATATGGTCTGTGTGGGGTTTTAGTAGTGTTTAACCAAGGTGTCTCTCAATGGTGGCTGTCATTCATTTCCACTCAGGTGTTTTTTTTCTTCGCGTCAGGAGCGACTTGAGAAACTTCAAGTGCAGTCATGTAAACCTATAATCATTATGCAGCTGTAGTCTGAATACTGCATTTGTTCAAAACATGGAAAAGATAACTTTTACCTTTAGCTACAAGGTATTAATTAATGGCACTTTTTTGTCGTGTCAGGAGTCACTTGAGAAACTGCAAGTTGCTTCTGGTGAATAGACTGTCTGCAAGGACGTTGCCCAGGGGATGCCCTGATATTTTGGTGTTTTACCATCCTTGTGGGAGGCTTCTCTCATGTCCCCGCATGGGGAGCTGGAGCTGACAGAGGGAACTCATCCACGCTCTCCCCAGATTCCAATCCCCGTCCTGTCAGTCTTCAATCCTGCCAGCATAAGGGTTAAACCCATTGCACCACTAGGGGCAGAAGTTAGGTAATGAATCTGTTCTTGCAGGCTAAGGATCTTTCCAAGGTGCTGAACCTATGGAGGGGGTGTTCAGTACCTTGGATAAGTCTTTAAAGGTCAGACTAAATCTGTCCTTACTCCATCTTCACCGTTGCCTATATCTGTTCATTTACCAACCACTTTTCCTTTAATTTTGGGAGATTGGGTGGTGGCCTGAGGCCAGAGCTTCCACTTCAAGACTGTGATTCTGCCTTTGACATTGGAAGCACTTTCCTGACTTATCCTAGGACTCTGAGCTGCTATGCCATAAGATTGTGTGTTTGTGCCTTCAGGTTGCTTATGAAATTTATGGCAATCCTATGAATTTCATAAGATTTTTCTAGGCAAGGAGTAGTCTTGAGTTGGTTTTGTCAGTTTCTTCCTCTAAAACATATCCTACAGCAGCTTATATTTTTGGTGGTCACCCATCTAAGCATTAAGCAGAGATAAACCTGCTTAGTTTCCAATATCAGACAGGACCTGAATCCTTTAGGCTATATATATGAAAGGTTCATCTTGAATTTTGGAAGGGAATATAGATATATGAATGTTTACACTCAGCATCAGGGTATACTGTAGCAACAAAATTCCATCTTTGAAGAAACAGATATAATAGGAGACTGTCTATCAGCTATGATTTGTCTATTTTAAAAGCACTCAGTATGGCAAGCTAATATCATTGCAAAGACCAATATAGCACTTTGGCTGTTTCTCTACAACCTTCAATTATTTTATTCAATTGAACAGAGTATGTGTTCTCTTCAAGCTTAGATAATAATTTTCTGCAAATAGCACCTCAATATCTAAACCAGTGGTTCCCAACCTTTTATTGACCAGGCACCACTTGACCAGGGAACACTTTGACCAGGGACCACTTTACAACATTAGTGCCAAAAGGGTTATGAATCAGTTTTTGGTCAACTTTAGATTCGGTTTGGTTATTTGGAGTGCTAATTCAGAAAATTGCATTGAATAGACCACATCAGTTCTAGTTTATGATACAGAACCTATGCCAACCAGTAGTCACCATCTGCTCACCCACAGAAAACCATATTTCATAATTTAGAGCTGATGAGGTCTATCCAATGCAATTTTCTGAAATAACCCCAGGAAGAGGCCTAAAAATGAAAACACCAAGAAAAAAAATCTGTGGATTTTGTTAATGCTTTTGTTTAAAAAGAAGAAGAGGAGAGCACGAGACCCAAGACACTGTCCCTTATAGCATTATTATTATTATTATTATTATTATTATTATTATTATTATTACTACTACTACTACTACTACTACTACTACTACTTTGGGGGACTAAACGGGGTCTTACGAAGGACTGCTTTCCCATTACAACTCTTGTGTTTGGCAATGGGAGCTAATATTATTATTAATAATAATGATTTGGAAACAATAAACATTGACAAAATAGTGATCTGTCAACTGCACGCATCATCATTCATACATCACAAAGTTCTAAACGCTTGGGAAGTGTTTGACTTGTGATTTTGTGATACGAAATCCAGCATATATCTCTCATTTGCTGTGTCATACTGTGTTTTTGTGTCAGTATAATAATAATAATAACAACAATAACAACAACAACAAATTTGGGGGACTAAACAGGGTCTTACATAGGGCTGCTTTCCCATTACAACAGATGTATGGTAATGGGAGTTTCTTCTTCTTCTTCTTCTTCTTATTATTATTATTATTTTGGGAACTTCCCTTCTCTCTCTCACTTGCCAGGTGAGTCTTCTCCGCCCTGGCCTGGGAAGCCTCCCAAAGCCGGCAAAGTGCTAGCGAGTACAACCGCCTTCCTTCCTTCCTTTCTTCTCTTCTTCTCCTTCTCTCTCTCTCTCTCTCTCTCTCTCTCTCTCATTCCCTTGTACTGAAAAAGATATGGTGAGGGCAAAGGCAATGTACTGGCATCTCCTTCCTTCCTTCTCTCCCACTCCCGTCCAACAGCAGCATGCACACCCCTGATGCAAGCCCAGTGGCAATTTCCCCCCCTCATGTCTAATGGACCTTATTTTAGGTCCCATGGCCCACCCATGGCCCACGGGTTGGGAACCACTGRTCTAAACAGATATAAATTATTTATCATATGYTTTTGAAATGAAACCACATTTGATATGGATATTTGAAAATAGACATACTGTTTGCTAAATGACATGCAATCGTATTTAGCATCTGCCAGCACTTGATACAGTAGATAGTGCAATAAGGTAATAACAGGAAACCATCTGGTGTGGCTGGTTTGATATGGTTTTAACAATTTGCTTTTAAAGTGGATACAAATGATTTTAGTGTTTGTGTATATTTATAGTTTGTTTTATTCTGGCATTAAATGTTTACCATATATTTGTGGTGCTCTGCCCTGAGTCCCCTTCAGGGTGAGAAGGGTGGAATACAAATGTTTTTATTAWTAATAATAATAATACAACCAGCTTAGTGATCTTGTTTGTTGGGTACTAATCTTGTTGTGCTTTAAATCATAATAATAGAGATACTGTATGACTGTATTTTGTAAGTAAATATGTGTTTGATAGCTGATAAAATAAAATTAGTTAACAGAGTTAAGAAAACTGCAAACTTAGGCTTTGTAGTAAAAATGTTAGAAATTAAAATGCAGCTTCTAATTTTAGTGACATTTTATATTCAAGAAAATGGCACAATTGTAACAACCCTGGTTTAGACATGCGACAATGTTATTAATGTTTTTGACGTTGACTAAAATACCCTTCATGTTTATGATGACTTGAGATTCCTTTGGAAGTGTTTGCCTATTCAGAAGGCATTTGTCTACTGAATGGCTTTTGTTTTTCTTTAGTCTGCTGAAAAAAAAAAGGTAGATCTGATTGTGAAGTCAACCTATTCATGATAAATCTTCACCGGGATGCATTGCATTCATTCCCACCTGCCTTCATTCTTATGCCATCAATAATGCCGTAACATTGACAAATCGGATCTCATTAACATTATGAATGCCATGCTATATCATTGTGATCACTGATTGACTAGGACCATTCATATGATTTATTCTAGAAGCAAAGGACAGCACAGTAATGACAGTGTGTGTAATGTTTATATACATGAGGTGACTTTCACTTGAAATAGTGTAAACAATTCTGATCACTAAACCTCAAATGGGACAGAAAAGGGGTAACCAAATACACGCCCTAACAAAAAAAAGTCCTGGATTTTAGTCCTGGGGTTATTTGGTTCAGAAAATTGCATTTAATAGACCACATCAGCTCTAGTTTCTTAGATATGGTTATCATGATTTTCTATGGGCAAGCAGATGAAGAATGGTATATTCCATATGTCCTAGATTTCAAAAACTAGACCTGACAAGGGAAAACTGGTGCCATTTTTTAAATCAGCAGGTCAAATATACCCTAAAACAGTGCTGACATTTGGGGCACCAAAACATGCCTTGGCTAGTGTTGTCAAATACATCTCTCCTATAGCAATGATTACAATGTTATATGATTTCTAGATTAGGAAAAATTGATTGTGACAGAGGTTTATAAAGGGGCAACGTGATGTGTAGCATGTAGATGGTCTTTTTCTCCTTCTCTCATAACCCAAGGTCATCCAACTGATAATGGATAATTACAAGTTCTGCACAGACAAGAGGAGCTTCATGCAGCACATAAATGGGGTAAGGTGCTAATACAGATGTCTAAATCAGGTTAGAAATCATCCAAACATAGTTTGACTATACCTCCTAGCAGTCCTAACCATTGGACATGGGCTGATGGGAGGTGTTATCTAACAGTATAGTGTTCCCTCGCTACTTCGCAATTTGCTTTTAGCGGACTCGCTGTTCCGCGGGTTCTTGAAAATATTAATTAAAATATTAAATATTAAATATTTATGTCCAGTGGAGGCCAGGGATCCCAGAAGTGTGGTGGCCTGAGGCCCAGCAAGGAAGGTCTGCCTTCCTGGCTTCCATAGACCCCAGAAGTCTTGTGTGGCTCCGGAGGCTCTGCGGAGGCCAGGGAGGCAGGCTAATGCCCTTGGGATGGGCTGGGAGGCAGGTAAGGAAGTGCAGGTAAGAAAATAATATAGAAGATATAGAAAATAATGTATACATATTAAGATTAATATGGTGTCCCTACTTCATGGATTTTCACTTATCGCGGGTGGTCCTGGAATGGAACCCCCATGATAAGCAAGGGAACACTGTACTTGCATAATGTCTTCCCCTGATCTGGCCTAACATTTATCTATGACAGTGGTTCTCAACCTTTCTAATGCCTTGACCCCTTAATAAACTTCCTCATGTAGTGGTGACCCCCAACCATCAAATTATTTTTGTTGCTACTTCATAACTGTAATTTTGCTACTGTTAGGAATCATAATGTAAATATCTGATATGCAGGATATATTTTCATTCACTGGACTAAATTTGGCACAAATACCCAATACACCCAAATTTGAATGCTGGTGGGGTCGGAGTGGGGGGCTGATTTTGTCATTTGGGAGTTGTAGTTGCTGGATTTATAGTTAACCTACATGGGGGTTCTGTGTGGGAAGTTTGGCCCAGTTCTTTCGCAGGTGGGGATCAGAATACTCTTTGATTGTAGGTGAACTATAAATCTAAGCAACTACACCTCCCAAATGTCAAGGTCTATTTTCCCTTAACTCCACCAGTGTTCACATTTGGGCATATTGAGTATTCATGCCAAGTTTGGTCCTGATCCATCATTGTTTGAGTTCACAGTGCTCTCTGGATGTAGATAAACTACAACTCCAAAAGTTAAAGTCAATGTCCCCCAAACCCTTCCAGTATTTTCTGTTGGCCATGGGAGTTCTGTGTGTCAAGTTTGGTTCAATTCCATCATGGTGGAGTTCAGAATGCTCTTTGATTGTAGGTTAACTATAAATCCCAGCAACTACAACTCCCAAATGACAAAATCAGCCCCCCCCCCAACTCCGACACTACCAGCATTCAAATTTGGGTGTATTAGGTATTTGTGCCAAATTTAGTCCAGTTAATGAAAATACATCCTGCATATCAGATATTTACATTATGATTCATAATAGTAGCAAAATTACAGTTATGAAGTAGCAACAAAAATAATTTTATGTTTGGGGGTCACCACTACATGAGGAAGTTTATTAAGGGGTCATGGCAGGGCCCTCAGCCATGCAGGGCTTGGATCCAGACTGGCCCCTCTCTCAGCCTATTGGGGGGGACGGGGGATGGAGAGGGAGTTTTGCATATCTGTCAAACTGTATAAGAAGTTTTGCTTTTCTCTGTATATGCTTAAAGATTTGAAGTCTTCATTTGTATTTGCATCCCTTTCAGCTGAATTGAATAAACCTCTGCAGCTTGTCTTCAACCTGGTGAGTGTTCTCTGACCTGGCCCATTCAGTATAGCATGCACATGCCAGGCACAGATCCCCTTATCCGTGGTCCTCATTATCCACTATAAAGGGAGAAAATTCAGCACCCGTCTCCCACTCCAAGGACTACCCCATTCCTCCCTCTAGGCTTTCTTGTCTTAATGTGAACAGTAGCCATTTGCTCTCCCAGAGAAGAAAGGTCAGGAGCAATTCTTTGTAGGCTATTTCAGATTACACAATATATGATTCTATCTCATTTGCCAGGTTGGGATCCTATTTTTTTTTAAAGCCAATGGGATTTTGGCCTGCATCAATAGGAGTATAGTGTCTAGATCCGGGGAAGTCATGCTACCCCTCTATTCTGCCCTGGTTACACCACACCTGGAATAGTGTGTCCAATTCTGGGCACCACAATTGAAGAGAGATATTGACAAGCTGGAATGTGTCCAGAGGAGGGTGACTCAAATGATCAAGGGTCTGGAGAACAAGCCCTATGAAGTGTGGCTTAAAGAGCTGGGCATGTTTAGCCTGAAGAAGAGAAGGCTGAGTGGTGATATGACAGCCATGTATTAATATGTCAGAGGAAGTCATAGAGAGGAGGGAGCAAGCTTGTTTTCTGCTGCCCTGGAGACTAGGATGCAATGGAACAATGGCTTCAAACTACAAGAAAGGAGATTCCATCTGAACACAAGGAAAAACTTCCTGTCTGTGAGAGCTCTTCAGCAGTGGAACTCTCTGCCCAGGAGTGTGGTGGAGGCTCCTTCTTTGGAAGCAAGCCCTTCTCACCTTTCCCTTTGCCAGGTGAAGAGAGAGAGAGTGAAGGAAAGGAAGGAAAGCTCCTTCAAGGTTGGAGGAAGGAGGACTGAAGAGAGAACGTGCCTTAGAGAGCAGTGGTAAAAACCAACAAAACAACAAAAAATAAAGCAATATATAGGTTCTTGTGAGTTTTAAATTAATATTTATTGAAAAACCACTAAATAGCAAGTCTGCTAAAAGCGAACCGTGAAATAGTGAGGGAACACTGTATAGCCCAGAATATCAAGGCAGGAAATCCCACATTAGGTTCTTGTGGGTTTTTTCAGAGGTAGTGAGGTCACTACCTCTGAGGATGCTTGCCATAGATGCAGGAGAAATGCCTCTAGAACATGGCTCTATAGCCCGAAAAAACCCATAAGAACCTAGTGATTCCAGCCATGAAAGCCTTCGACAATACAAATCCCACATTATCTGAGTGTGGATCAAAGGCCCTTCCACACAGCCCTCTATTCCAGAATAGCAAGGCAGGAAATCCCACATTATCTGAGTGTGGACACATATAACCCATTTCAAAGCAGATATTGTGGGATTTTCTGCCTTGCTATTCTGGGATATAGGGCTATGTGGAAGGGCCCTGGGTTGTATGGCTACATAAAAAGGCTCATATCATCCAGAGCCCTTTCACACAGCCCTCTATCCCAGAGGGGCTTCAGCCCCTCCCCCCCAAATTCTCATGGTGGTTCGCGAAAAGGCCTTACTGGTGCATTATTGAAACTGTTATGTTTATTCATATCATGATCTGATCACCACACTCAATATGCATGGGGGTATTGGGGTAATGATACAAAAGGTTTGCTAGGCTAGACCCTCTTTCACTCAGACTCAGCCCCCCCCCCCCCCAAAATCACCCTCCCCCCCGAAACGAAATCCTGGCTACAGGCCTGATGGGATATATTTATTTCTATTTATTTATTTTTGAACACTTGTACCCTGCCCTTCTCAACCCCCTGGGGGGACTCAGGGCGGCTTCCAATCGGCAGATTTTTTTGTCATGTCAGGAAACTTCAAGTCACTTCTGGTGTGAGAGAATTGGTCATCTGCAAGGATGTTGCCCAGGGGACACCCGGATGATTTAATATTTTTATCATCCTTGTAAGAGGCTTCTCTCATGTCCCTGCCCGGATGATGTCTTTAGGGAGTGAGTTCCAGAGTTGAGGGGCCACCACCGAAAAGGCCCTCTCTCTCATCCCCACCAATCGCGCCTGCGATACTGGTGGGATTGAGAGCAGGGCCTCTCCAGAAGATCGAAGGGATCCTGTGGGTTCGTATACAGAGATGCGGTCACGCAGGTAGGCGGGTCCCAAACCGCCATATAGGGCTGTGTGGAAGGGCCCTGGGTTGTATGGCTACATGAAAGGGCCCATATAATCCAAGGGCCTTCCACACAGCCTTATTTCCCAGAATATCAAGGCAGAAAATCCCACATTATCTGAGTGTGGACTCAGATAAGCCAGTTCAAAGCAGATATTGTGGGATTTCCTGCCTTGATATCTTGGGATATAGGGCTGTGTGGAAGGGCTCTGGGTTGTATGGCTACATGAAAGGGGCCATAAATCCAAGGGCCTTCCACACAGCCTTATTTCCCAGGATATTGAGGCAAAAAGCCCCACGTTATCTGAGTGTGGACTCAGATAAGCCAGTTCAAAGCAGATATTGTGGGATTTCCTGCCTTGATATCCTGGGATATAGGGCTGGGCGGAAGGGCCCCTGGTTCAAATTAGATAATGCGGATTGTCTGGTTTGACAATCGGGATGATATGTCTGGGTAGAAGAGGCCCCATCCTAGGAGATGGGAAGGTCAACCCGCACAAGGGTTTGAAAAAGCAAGATAATAAGAGCGGCGAGGCGCTTTCTTAAAGGGAGCGGACAGGGGAGCTCCTACAGTGGGGAAAGGGGAAGCCTCAAGTGGGAAACCAAAAAGGAAGGGAAGAGGGAGAGAAGAGGGGACAACCGAAGGGTCCCGTGTTCCCGTCTTGGCTGCTCTGTCGGGGCCCGGGTGTGTCCCTTTAAATCGGCAGGTAGCTCGTCGGGGCGGCGCCGGAGCGGGCCCTCCTTCCCTCCCTCCCTCCCTTTGCTCGGACAGGTCTTCCTGCGGTGGAGGGACTGGCCCGGCCGGGCGGCCAGATGTGGCAGCCGCCTTTCCTTCCTCCTCCTCCTCCTCCTCTTCCTCCTCCGCGGCGGCTGCCTGGCTCGGCGGGCTCCTCCGGGGTCTGCCCTCGAGGGGCCGGGCCATGGGGATGCTGCTGCTCCTGCTGCCGTCCGGGGAGCGCGGCTTCCTCGGGGGCCTCTGCGTGGCCCTCCTCCGCTGGCTCCAGGGAGACAAGTCCTGGGCCCGGAGGCTCGACGAGAGCAGCCTCCTCCAGCAGAAGAGGTACGTCCCGCCTGAGAGGGGAGACAGGGCGCGTCCTGGGGGGCACAGGCAGGACCCCCTGGAGCAGTACTTCTCAACCTTCCTCACGTCGCGGCCCCTTAATACAGTTAGAACCATACAATCCTAGAGTTGGAAGAGACTTCGTGGGCCATCCAGTCCAACCCCCTGCCAAGAAGCAGGAAAATTGCGTTCAAAGCACCCCCGACAGATGGCCATCCAGCCTCTGCTTAAAAGCCTCCAAAGAAGGAGCCTCCACCACACTCCGGGGCGGAGAGTTCCAGTGCTGAACGGCTCTCAGTTCCTCATGTTATGGTGATCCTCAACCATAACATTATTTTCGTTGCTACTTCATAACTGGAATTTAGCTACTGTTACCAATAGTAATGTAAATATCTGATATGCAGGGGGGGGGGGCTGAAGCCTCGAAATTCTGAAGCCTCGAAATTCTGACATATGCGAGTTGTAGTTACTGGGATGTATAGTTCACCTAAAATCAAAGAGCATTCTGAACTCCACCAATGATGGAATTGAACCAAATAGGGCACACAGAACACCCATGATGAACAGAAAATATATATCAATGATTGGCTGGGGGGATAGGGGCACCAAAATACTGTTTGCTTACCGTTGAAAATTACCTAGGGCCGCCTCTGGGTATTGGGATAACGATACAAAAGCTTTGTTAGAGTAGACCCTCTTTTACTCAGACTCTCCCCCCCCCCCCAAATCAAAATCCTGGCTGCGGGCCTGTGCAGGACATGTTTTTATTCTCTGTATACAAACCCATACGATCTCTTCAATCATCTGGAGAGGCCCTGCTCATGTTCCCACCTGCATCGCAAGTGCAATTGGTGGGGACGAGAGAGAGGGCCTTTTCGGTGGTGGCCCCTCAACTCTGGAACTCACTTCCTAAAAACATCAGGCATGCCCTAAATCTGGCAGTCTTTAGGAGGAGCTTGAATACATGGTTGTTCCAGTGTGCCTTCCCAAAATAATGATCCCATAGCACTTTGTCCTCCAAAGCACTTTATATTGTTTTAGGTCTGCTTGTATGTTTCCACAAACCACCCCATCACCTTTTCGCCCATGTCCAGCATTATTTTTAATTTTAATTACATTTGGCCTACCCATAGATTTTCAAGTGTGTTGTCCTATTCATAATGCTTATGTTACTGTTTTATTGTTTTGTTGTTTTTAAATTGCTTGCATTGTTGTTGTTATTGCTTGTATTGTTGTATTTTGGGCTCGGCCTCATGAGTTGGTAGCGGGTATAAATAAAGTGTTATTGTTATTATTATTATTATTATTATTATTATTATTATTCACTGGACCAAATTGGGAACAAATACCCAATATGCCCAAAATTGAACATTGGGGGGGGGGGGGTTGATTTTGTCATTTGGGAGTTGTAGTCGCTGGGATTTATAGTTCACCTACAATCAAAGAGCATTCTGAATTCCACCAACGATGGAATTGAACCAAACTTGCCACATAGGACTCCCATGACCAACAGAAAATACTGGAAGGGTTTGGTGGCCATTGGCCTTGTTTTTTAGAGTTGTAGTTCACCTACATCCAGAGAGCACTGTGGACTCAAACAATGATGGATCTGGACCAAATTGGGCACGAATATGCCCAAATGTGAACATTGGTGGAGTTTGTGGAAAATATACTTTGACATTTGGGAGTTGTAGTTGATAGGATTTATAGTTCACCTACAATCAAAGAGCATTCTGAACTCCACCAACAATGGAATTGGGCCAAACCTCTCACATGGAACCCCCATGACTAACAGAAAATTCTGGAAGGGTTTGGTGGGAATTGACCTTGGGCTTCGCAGTTGTAGTTCACCTGCATCCAGAGAGCACCGCGGATTCAAAGATAATGGATCTAGACCAAACTTGGCACAAATACTCAATATGCCGAAATATGAACACTGGTGATGTTTGGGGAAAATAGACCTTGGGAGTTGTAGTTGCTGAGATTTATAGTTCACCTACAATCAAAGAGTATTCTGAACCCTGCCAATGATAGAATTGGGCCAAACTTTCCATACTGAACCCCATGACCAACAGAAAATACTGGAGGGATTTGGGATGAATTGACAGTGATTTAGGGGAGATGTAGTTCACCTACATCCAGAGAGTACTGTGGATTCAAACAATGATAGATCTGGGCGAAACTTGGCACAAATACTCAATATGCCCAAATGTGAACACGGGTGGAGTGTGGAGAAAATAGATCTTGACATTTGGGAGTTGTGATTGCTGGGATTTATAGTTCACCTACAATCAAAGAGCATTCTGAACCCCACCAATGCTAGAATTGGGCCAAACTTCCCACACTGAACCCCTATGACCAACAGAAAATACTGAAGTGATTTGGGAGGAATTGACAGTGATTTAGGGGAGATGTAGTTCACTTACATCCGGAGAGCACTGTGAACCTAAATGGATTCCTAAGACCATGTGTTTTCTGATGGTCTTTGGCCACCAATGTCACATCAACACAAAGCCTTAGAGTTCAACATAGCCATGGCTCTAGGATAAATACTTTCTCCCAGTCTGTTTGTCCTTGCCTTTGTCACCCTGTAGCCCCCAGTGGCACAGTGGGTTAAACCACTGAGATGCTGAAAGGTCGGTGGTTCAAATCTGGGGAGCTCCCACTGTTAGCCCCAGCTTTTGCCAACCTAGCAGTTCGAAAACATGGGTACCACTTCTGCAGGAAGGTACCTGCACTCCATGCAGTCATGCTGGTCACATGACTTTGGAGGTGTCTACGGACAACGCCGGCTCTTCAACTTAGAATTGGAGATGAGCACCAACTCCTACAATATGACATGACTAGAATTAATGTCAGGAGAAACCTTTACCTTTGCATATGGTCTGCCAGATGGTAGTAATTCAAAACAATAATATACTGGGTAAGATGGATCCCCAAAAATTCCCTGAGCTTTCTTAAGGCTGTAGGAATTATAACGTTGGGTTGCTGTGAGTTATCCGAGCTGTATGGCCAAGTTCCAGAAGCATTCTTTTCAGGCATTTTGCCCACATCTATGGCAGGCATCCTTAGATGTTGTGAGGTCTCAACCTCTGAGGATGTCTGCCATAGATGTGAGCAAAACGTCAGGAGATAATGCTTCTGGAACATGGCCATACAGCCTGGAAAACTCTCAGCAACCCAGGTTTGTGTGTGTGTGTCAGGAGTGACTTTAGAAACTGCAAGTCCCTTCTAGTGTGAAAGAATTGATTGTGCAAGGACATTGCCTGAGGGACACCCAGATGTTCTGATGTTTTACCATCCTTGTGGGAGGCTTCTCTCATGTCCCCACATGGAAAGCTGGAGCTGACAGAGGGAGCTCATCCACGCTCTCCCCAGATTTGAACCTCTGATCTATTGGTCTTCAGTCCTGCCAGCACAAGGATTTAACCCATTGCACCACTGCAGGCTCCTACAGCAACCCAGTGATTCTGGCCATGAAAGCCTTCGACAACACTTATAAAGTTCTTCCAAAGGGAGGAGAGGGCAACAACCAATAATTATCTGTGCAGAAGTGGTGACCCTCTGGAGGACCTTCCTATCTGCCACCCTGCTTTGAAGAGATAATATGGCAGTGACTCGGGCCCCTTCTACACTGTCCTTGTATCCCAGGATTGTATAAGGGCCCTTCCACATAACCATATAATGCAGACTATCAAGGCAGATAATCCACAATATCGCTATGAAGTGGGTTATCTGAGTCCACACTGCCATATAATCCAGTTCAATGTGAATTTTTTTCAGCTGTGTGGAAGGGGCCTGAGTCTCCACTGCCATATAATCTGAGATAAGAACATTAAGTTAAGAATGGGGGTGAGACAACAGGAAGTGGGAGAAATCTTCCCCCAGGAAGGGAACTTCAATCCTGGAAGAGTTATCATGGGAGAAAAATGTCTCCACCAAACCTTGCTCACCAATCCTTGTTTCCATAAGAAGCCAAATTTTTCAAAATCCAATTATCACAGGGAGAGAAAGTGAGGGTAAATCTTCTGAACTGGGGCACAGACCGCAAAACAAACACTCCAAGGGTGTTCACCCTTTTCTATGCTTTCCTATGCATACATATATGATTGGAGTTACACTTAAAAATGTACCTGTTCCTACTTACATACAAATTCAACTTAAGAACAAACCTACAGGGCCTATCTTGTTCATAACTTGGGGACTGTCTGTAATTCAGTTCAAAGCAGATAATTTCAATTCAGAAGCTGGATTACATGGCCAGGAGAAAAAGGGGTGCCCACCCAAATTTGTTAGCAACAACATGCAGCTGTGCTTCGCAAAAAGGAACACCAGCCGGTTTAGCAAGCCTTGCAAATGTTGTTTTTTTTGTATATAAATGTTTGATTTGTATACCTATATACCTGGCGTCATGTAAACATTTCTTGGTCTGAAAGAGGTCATAAGTGGGAAATGTTTAAGAAACCCTGATAGTATAGAATATATACGTCAGCTTCACATTGCCAGAATCAGAATGACTTTTTTCCTGTTCTTAAATATAAACTAACCTCGAAAAACATGTTTATTTTTTATGTATTAGAAGAGTAATATAACTTAATTTTTAGTTGAATACAGTACTAATAGTAGAACTGCTATATGTCTTCAAGCTACGTAAAGATCATTCAATTTTTTCACCAACTGTCTAATGTTTAAGAGGGAGCAGACACTCTGACCAGCCCTGCCACTGCCTGGGAGCATCTACACCAGTGGTTCTCAACCTGTGGGTCCCCAGGTGTTTTGACCTGCAGCTCCCAGAAATCCCAGCCAGTTTACCAGCTGTTAGGATTTCTGGGAGTTGAAGGCCAAAACATCTGGGGACCCACAGGTTGAGAATCACTGTAACAGGTGGTCTCTAGTTTGCTCTTCTATGCACTCGTAAGTCACGGACTCAACTTTGTGGCCCCATTTCTTAAGGTTTACTCTGCATCTCATGGTGCCAGGGTGCAGTTTGTTCAGCACCTTCCAAGTCACCCAGTCTTCTGTGCGCCCAGGGGGAAGTCCCTCATTCGGTATCAGCTATGGATTGAGGTTCCAGATTTTAGCCTGCCACTTTTGGACTCTCGCTTGCTGCGGTGTTCCTGCAAATGTCTCTGTAGGTCTTAGAAAACTATTTTTTGATTTAAGGTGTTGGTGTGCTGGCTGATATCCGAACAGGGGATGGGCCGGAGATTTCACTGCCTTGGTCCTTTCACTATTGGCTGCTACTTCCTGGCACATGTCAGGTGGTGCAATACCAGCTAAGCAGTGTAATTTCTTCAGTGGTGTATAGTGCAGACATCCTGTGATAATGCAGCATGTCTCATTAAGAGCCACATCCACTGTTTTAGCACTGTGAGATGTATTCCACACTGGGCATGTGTAGGACTTCTATATGTGTTCAAGCTACGTAAAGGTCATTCAATTTTTTCACATACTGTCTAATGCAGGGGTCCTCAAACTTTTTAAACAGAGGGCCAGGTCACAGTCCCTCAAACTATTGGAGGGCCAGATTATAATTTGAATAAAACATGAATGAATTCCTATGCACACTGCACATATCTTATTTGTAGTGCCAAAAACACTTAAAAACAATACAATAATTAAAATGAAGAACAATTTTAAAAATATAATTTTATTAGTATTTCAATGGGAAGTGTGGGCCTGCTTTTGGCTGATGAGATAGGATTGTTGTTGTCGTGTGCTTTCAAGTTGTTTCAGACTTAGGTTGACCCTGAGCAAGGGCCGGGTAAATAACCTTGGAGGGCCGCATCAGGCCCCCGGGCCTTAGTTTGAGGACCCCTGGTCTAATGTTTAAGAGGGAGCAGACACTCTGACCAGCCCTTCCACTGCCTGGGAGCATCTACACCAGTGGTTCTCAACCTGTGGGTCTCCAGGTGTTTTGGCCTACAACTCCCAGAAATCCCAATCAGTTTACTAGCTGTTAGGATTTCTGGGAGTTGAAGGCCAAAACATCTGGGGTCCCACAAGTTGAGAACCACTGATCTACACTGTGGTTCTCAACTACACTGTGGTTCTCAACACTTTAACTGCCATAGTTTACTGCTGGGACTCTAAGTCTACAGGGATATTGTAACGACAGAGTCACTTAAACTGCCATAGAGTTTGGGGATTTGGAGTTTGTGGTGGCACCAAAGCTCTCTGGCAGAGAAAAGCACCGCACCCAAAGTTCAATCACAGTTAAAGGGATGTCAACGTGTTTTGATGCTGCAATGTGCCATTTATAAGGTGCTCTTCCCCTAGCAATGGCCTTTAGAATGGATGGACAAGGCAAGAGCAAAAGTTCTTGCTGCCTTCACTTAAAAACCTCTGGTGTTGGACAACTGATAGTCATTTTCCTTTCTGAATCCCATTGCAATTCCTTAATGTTACCAGTTCATTAGGGCAGGCTTCAGTTGCATTTCCAGCTCTCTCTTCAATTGCTTTCCTGTTACAGGTTGAGTCTCTCTTATCTGAAATACTTGGAAACAGAATTAAGATTTCAGTTTTCCCCCCTCCTAATTTTGGACTATATGTACAGAATGAGATATCTTGGAGATGGGATCCAAAACTCAGAATGAAATTCATTCATACTTCATATATTACTCATATGAACAGCCTAAAGGACAATTGCATAAAATATTTGAAATAATTTTGTCTATGAAACAAGGTTTGTGTCCACTGAACCATCAAAAGGAAAAGGTGCCACTATCTCGGGGCCCTTCCACACAATCATATAACCCAGAATATCAAGGCAGAAAATCCCACAATATCTGTTTTGAACTAGGTTCACACTGCCATATACGAGGGTTGAATGAAAAGTAATGCCTTCACCTTTGTAACTCCTCAACAGATGGCAGTACTGGTATGCGGCAGATACTGGCTTGTTCAGTAGACTCTCCTCTACAGGTCCATTTTGGCGGGAAGCCTTAGCATTGAACAGTTGTATTGTTAAAGTGCAAAGTATGGAACCCTGCTCAGACAGTCGGTCAATGCAACTTAAGCAACATGCAGTCATTGAATTCTTGACAGCAGAAGGTGTCACCCCAAAGGAGATTCATCAGAGAATGCAAGCTGTTTATGGTGATTGTGTTGATGTGAGTACTGTATGTCATCGGGCAAGTAAGTTTAAAGAAGTTGAGGTGGGAACATCTGACTTGCATGACAAACAAAGAGTTGGGCATCATGTGACAGCAACCACCGAGTTTCATAAGCAAAAGGTTGACAGATTGATTCAGGATGATCGTTGTATCACTCAGAGAGAAATTTCAAGTATAATCGGCATTTCACAAGAACGTATGGATCACATTATTGCTTTGCTTGGTTATCGGAAGATCTGTGCATGATGGGTACCCAGGATGCTGAGGCCTGAAATGAAAGTACACAGACTTGAAACTTCAGAGACTGGATCTCACCACCATACAACATCCTCCATACAGTCTAGATTTAGCACCGTCTGACTTCCATCTGTTCCCGATAATGAAAGAAGATCTGCGGGGACATAATTATGCTTCTGATGAAGACGTTGAGAAAACTGTGAGATGCTGATTGCGGAAACAGAGTATCGACTTCTTCTGTGATGGCTTCAGAAAACTTGTTCATCGTTGGCAGATAATGTATCTAATTGTCTGGTGATTATGTGGAAAAGCGAATAGTGGTAGTTAAAGAGCACATTCTAAGGATTATTTCTGCTTTTGATTTAGTAAAATATTCCCATCCAAACCCAAGTAACGAAGGTAGAGACATTACTTTTCATTCAACCCTCATATTAAAGTTCAAAGCAGAAAATGTGGGATTTTATTCAGCTGTGTGGAAGGGGCCTTAGTCATTCATGTGGACAGTTTTGGATTTTCTGCCACCCAGATTTTGGAATTCTGGATAAGGGATGCTCAACTTATACTATAAAAATGTCTGCGTAGGGAAACTCTTTTATAATATTTAAATAAAATAATCATGCAGTACTAACACAGGAAGTCTAGAACTTTTACAGTGGGAACAGCTTAAGAAAAGATTATCTCAAAAACTACAGCATTCGAGTGTCCTTTCACTTCTGACAAATGTAGATAACCTGTGATGTTACTGGACATGAACTTGTAGTATTTATCATTCCCACCATAGCATGGGGAGAGGGTCTCCATCATTTAAATTGTATTCTCAAGACATCCTAGAAAGGCGAAGAATCATCCATTTAGAATTGAGGAAACTTAGCCCATGAATAAAGCTACCTAGCCATCCAAATTTCTATAAAGGGTTAACTTATTGAGCCCAAGAAGCAGGGCTTTGTGTGAAATGACAAGAAGGACACTGCCTCTGGGCATGCAAAGCTGTGTGTCCCTCACCACTGAGTCACCAGCATCATAGACTGGAGACAGCTGTGAGTGAGAAAGAGATGCATTCTAGATGAAAGGTCGTGTCGCAGGCACTGGTAACTTGGGGCTCCTATTGCCAGTGGGGTAGGGAACTCTGCTGTGGGTTTTAATCCAAAGTTTGAAGGCTCTATCCAAAGTGCTGAATACTATCTTCAGTGTAGGTTTAGCTTAAAACCTAGAGTGGATTCACTGTGTCAATGACCAGGTGCCAGCACCAGGCAGCATGAAACCCTGAAGCCAATGGGAAATGGGATACTATTGGAGCTATCTGGCAGCATACAATTCCCTCTGCTTTGTTGTCTTGTACACACTTGTATTATGGCCATAATGGCTCGGGGACACTACTACTCCTGGGTTGTATGATTCCAAGCATAACTGAAAGAAGCAGAGTAGAGTGTATATCTCAGTCCTGGTTAGTTACACAAAATGGGTATCAAAGAAAGCAGCTTCCAATTCAGTGGGAATTAAGGCTCATGCACACCTTTTTCCATGGTCTTGAACTGGTGGAGACAGGCTAGGACTGGACCACTGAGCAGACACAGGAGGGCAGGCAGGCAGCAGCAGCAGTAGAGTGCTACGGAGGCAGTCACCCCATTAAATAGACTCAGCAATGTATCCCCATGTGACAGCGTTCTTTTCCTCTGATTGGCATAACAAGCAGGGCTCTGAGGGAAACAGCATGCAGCAATTCTTTGCAGGTCGTGTGAGGAATGCCATGTGGCCCAAAAAGCAGCAGAGGAAATGGTACCCGCTCCTGCTTGTTTTCGTGTTGAGCTATTTTCGTATTGGAGGCAGTGTTCCCATTTTGTGCTCTCGAAGGAACCAAAAGGAATGAAAGAACGAAGGAAACAGGAGAAACAAGTACCACACACTACTCTAATAGCTAGTTACAAGACATGAGGGAAGGAGAGATGTGCGTAGCTAGAATACATATACTGTTGGCCCTCCATATCCATAGATTCTGCAACTCTAGGTCTACAGCTTGAAAATACCTTATCCCCAAATGAAACAAAAAAGCAAACCATTTTTGCCATCTTGTATAAGGGGAACTATTTTACTCAACCATTATATATAATGGGGCTTGAGCATCCATGAGTTTGGGTATCCACAGGGAGGGTTCTGGAACCCATTGTACAATCATATTAAGGATGCCCATAAATTAGCAAGACAATTGCATTTGCTTGGAATGGAGGTGGATGGCGATGACGCACACTGTGGCTTATGGGCGGATGTTATGCTCTTCGTGTGGGGTGAGGAAGGGAAAATGTTGCAATTGTGATAGAATGAGTTGGAGTTGAAGGAAGCACAACTTGGAGTAGTTTTAACTGGAAAAAACCATAATTTGCTGAATGTTATTAAAGCATATTGTCTGCTGTTAAGATATGCAACTAAATCACAGAAACGATGTTTTGGTGCCAGCTCTTGCAGGTTGGGGAGAGGGCAGTTCCAAAACAGTGATAGAGAGAGAAAGCAGACTCTTTAGCCCAGGCATAGGCAAACTTTGAGTTTGTTTCAGACTTCATTCCCAGAAATCCCAGTCAGTTTACTGGTGATTAGGAAATGTGGGAGTTGAAGTCCAAAACACCTGAATGGCCAAAGTTTTCCCATGCCTGCCTAGCGAATGGTAGCTGTACCAAAGAGCTAAGTCAAGGAGGGAGCCATTGTTGTGTATTGATGGCATTCACTCTTATCAGGAACCCCCAGTGGCGCAATGGGTGCTAGCGAGACTGAAGACCATCAGGTAGGAGGATCAAATCCAAGGAGAGTGCAGATGAGCTCCCTCTGTCAGCTCCAGCTCCCCATGCAGGGACATGAAAGAAGCCTCTCACAAGGATGATAAAACATCAAAACACCCAGGCATTCCCCCTGGGCAACGTCATTGAGACGGTCAATTATCTCACACCAGAAGTGACTTGCAGTTTCTCAAGTTGCTCCTGACTTGAAAAAAAAACTATCTATTAGCCCACCATATGCCAGCTCAGGCTTACTCAGGTAGACTGTCTGATTTTCTGAGCTCAGACCATAAATTGAGGGGCAGAATCTAAGTTTTAAGCCATAAGAGTGGAACTCCAAGGAAAAAACAGAATTCAGGTGAATCCTCACTGAGAGCAGAGGATGATCTTTAGAGGCTCGGGGAAAATGCCAAATTGCAAGAGGATGAGAGCAGCCATTAAAAAAACCTCTCAATCCAGTCAGATATTTGCCTGGCCCTTTTTTGGCTGCCCATCCTGAGATTTTACCTCTTTTGGAAACTTGGCGTGTGGGAGGGGGTGTTCCATGGAGCATTGTCCAAGTCTACACTCAAATTATCCATGAGGTCAACAGAGGACCTCATCACACTTACTAATTTAAGCTTCCTAGGATTGAGAGACAGATGGGCACATAGCCCATCACACAACGTCCCACAAGTTCTGACGCAGCCCTGCCACCAACTGGCATGGAAGCATCCTAGGATGCTTCCTTGTCAACATGTGAAGGCGCCCATGTTGTGCTGACTCCAGGTGGGGAGATTCCCTGGTTGGGTGATGTTTTGCCTGTGTGATGCAGGAAGAGTCACCATGCCTGCTGTTTTGCCATGCTTGCTGGCAAAATGGCATGGGGGGGGGGGGGGATGTGATAAGGTCCATAGTTGGTTACACTGTAGCCGCCTTGAATCGCCTTCAGGCTTGGAAAGGTGGGATAGAAATATCACAAATAAATAAATAAATAAATAAATAAATAAATAAATAAATAAATGATGGTGTTTAAAAGTGTTCCTCCCCCACCATTTACAAAGGCCATTTACTGTTATTACAAAAATAATTATCACACATACCTGTGTATAAATCAGTTCCATGTATAAGCCGAGGACAGATTTTGCAACCAAAATTATGGATTTTATATGACCTATGGATAAGTCAGAGGTCATACTGCAGAAAGGAAAAAGAACAAACACCACCACCACCACCTTAAGGAGCCAGTTTTCCCTGACTTCCATTGCCAACATTTTCTGGCTCAGACATTTAAAAAGGTGAACAGAATACATGAACATTGTGCTTCTTTTAGGTTCTCTTGGAATGAACTAACCTTTTGCATCTCAACTCAAAGCAGGGGGTAGCCCCCTTTTTTGGTACAGGACTTACATTGAGACATGGATAAATCAGTGAGATTTTGAAGTCAATTTCTCACCAAAATTTCAAGGCTTACACATGAGTATATGTAGTAACTAAAAGTTGCAGATACTCTGCCCAAGAAGTCATCCTCCATGCTTAAATTAGCATTGCAATGCTGCATACGTAAAAGAATTCATTATGAGAGCCCAGCTATTTGCAAGCAATTATTGCAAAGTTCAGTGATGCCCAGCAATGGTGCACAACAACAGCAACCCGAGTCAGACTCAAGGGCTGGGTCTCTGTGGGAGGCAGGTATGTTACCTCTCCAGTCGCTGCCTTTATTTGACGTTGACAATTCTGCTCTGTTAAGCCCACAAAAGGGCTCTTGCAGCTCTTCGAGAATGAAACAACTGGGCAGTGATAAGAGGCAAACAACATAAAATCAAGATCTAAAACATTGATGCAAAAACAAACAAACAAAGGACTGAGCAGAATTTGATAAATGGGGAGGCCACTGGTTCATTTACAAGTCAAAAGTCTGCCAAGACTGGAGGGAAAGCTTCAAAGAGAGAATGCTAGCATAGAGAGCTCACTGTTCTCATTTGTACCTTCGCATAGAGG
The DNA here is from genome assembly GCF_025583915.1 of Anolis sagrei ordinatus. Classification (NCBI taxonomy): domain Eukaryota; kingdom Metazoa; phylum Chordata; class Lepidosauria; order Squamata; family Anolidae; genus Anolis; species Anolis sagrei. Next base: position 111,461,921 of record NW_026845477.1, read on the forward strand.
GAATCGTGAATGAGGCCTCCTGCAGCTCCATGGGCACACGGAGAACTGTGCCCTGGGCTCAGTGCCTTGAGGATTTAAAAAATAGTCCTTCCAATGGTCCCAGAAGTATGTAAACCACCTGGGCCAAACTTTAAAAATGAATGTAGTAAGATAACACAGATGAAATCTGCACCCATGTGTTGTAATGCGGAGGGCTTCCTGCTTGGTGTTTTAGCTACCTACCCTTGCCCTCTTTCAGAATATTCAATTTCAGCCCTCTCCAAATTTTTCTGTCCCTCCCTTTCAAAGGTTGGTCATCCTTTGGCGCTTCCTGAGCATGCTCAGTTCTTACTGGGCTATTTTGAGTTCTCTTCCCATTTGTTCTTCCATCCCAAAATGTGATTTGTTCTTCTACAATCCTTAACTCCTCACCCCAAAGTAGGCACCCATCTGCTCTGGTTGAACCACTTGGATATTGAGACTGTGAATCTCCGGCGATTATAAGTTGCCCAATTTAGACATCATAGCAAGCTTAGCTATTACAAAACATGAAACAAAGGAGTTGTGTGAGCTGTAATGGGAGGAGACAGCATCCAAGATTCGGGCGTTTTCCTGGGGATCAAGCAACGTCTTGGCCCTCACACCTAAGTTAGACCATGTGGGTGCCTCACTGGAGATGCATAAGCATGATGCATGTTTTGCAAAATGAAAACATATGTGGAAAAAGAAGGAGGTGGAGAACTTGCGGCATCTTTTAACCTGATTTATTTCAACATGAGTTTTTATGGGTTTCAGCTATTTTTTTCATCACACTGATGGGAGTCTGTAATTGAGGAAGGGGACTGAAATCTACAAAACCCTATACTAAAATAAATCAGTTTAAAGTATGTTACTATAATCAGCTTTCAGTAAGGGGCTTTTTGTGTGGAACCAGGCTAACATTGGCAACCCCTTAGAGATTTATCTTACTATTCATACTAGTATGCTTATTTATTTATCATGTCAGAAGCAAATTGAGGGTACAGTTATAATGTATTTAAAAACACACACACACACAAAGTTAAAAATGTGGCAATTTACTAGATTTCCTTTGACCAGAAGCTGGCCACTTGGAGTGCCTCTGGTGTCACTGTGAGAAGGTCCTCCATTGTGCATGTGGCAGGGCTAAGACTGCATCACAGTAGGTGGTCTATGGTTTGCTTTCCTCCACACTCGCATGTTGTGGACTGCACTTTATAGCCCCATTTCTTAAGGTTGGCTCTGCATTTCGTGGTACTGGAGCACAGTCCGTTCAGCCTTCCAAGTTGCCCAGTCTTCTCTATGCCCGGGGGGAGTTTCTCATCTGTTATCAGCCATGGATTGAGGTTCTGGATTTTAGTCTGCCACTTTTGAACTCTCGCTAGCTGAAATGTTCCTGCGAATATCTCTGTAGATCTGTAGGGAGCTGTTTCTTGATTTAAGGCATTGACATGCTGGCTGATATCCAAACCAGGATGGGCCTAAGATGTCATTGCCTTGGTCCTTTCATTATTGGCTGCTACTTCCTGGCAGATGTCAGGTGGTGCAATACTGGCTAAACAGTATAATTTCACCAGCAGTGTAGGGTGTAGACGTCCTGTGATAAGGAGGAATGGCTCATTAAGAGCCACATCCACTTCTTTAGCGTGGTGAGATGTATTCCACACTGGGCACGCATATTCAGCAGCAGAGAAGCAAAGCGCAAGGGCAGATGTCTTCCCTGAGTCTGGTTGTGATCTCCAGGTTTTGCCAGATATTATTTCTAGCACCCACTTTTTGTTTGATGTTCAAGTAGTACTTCTTGTAAGTCAGAGCATGGTCCAAAGTAACTCACAGATATTTGGGTGTGCTGCAGTGCTCAAGTGCGATTCCTTCCCAGACCATCCTCAGAGCTCAAGATGCTTCTTTGTTCTTAAGATCAAAAACACACATCTGCATTTTTTGTGGATGAGGAATCAGCTGGTTTTCCCTGTAGTAGGCAGTATGAGAACCTAGAGCTTTGGAGAACTTCTGTTCAACCATTTCAAAGCTTGTGCAGTGATGGCACGATCATCAGCATAGATGAAACTCTTTGTCCCTTCTGGCAGTGGCTGATCATTTGTGTAAACATGGAACCCAAAAGCCTGTTAAACCTAAAAACCTGTTCATGGGCTTCTATACCTTGCGGCTGTGAGACACACTATCTCCAGGGCATTATTCCTGATATAGCTGTCCTGTTGTAAGATTATTACAGGCTCCACAATGAAGACCCATTTAGTGAGCAAACTCTTCAAACAGCACAGAGCATTCTGTCCCCCATCTCTGAAGCCAAGAAAGAACAGTGGATAAAGTTGACAACAGAAGTTGATATGGGCAGGAGTAGTCAGACGGTGTGGAGGCTGCTAAGATGGTTGAACAATGATTCTTCAAAAACCCATGCCAACATAAAGGCAGATCAGATTGATAGCTCATCAACTTCTGATGAAAGGGGAACCCAACCTTTCCACCAAACTAGGAAGGAAACCAATAGCCAGACAACCAGATAATAAGAACAACAACTTTTATGAACCTTTTACATCTACTGAATTGGAAATGACTCTCAATAAATGTAAAAATGGCAAAGTAGTTAGCCTGGACGATCTACAGATGGAACAAATTAAGAACTTTGGCCCAAAAGCAAGGTGCTGGATGCTGAAGCTGATGAACAACTGCATTGCATACTGTCAGATCCCTAAAATCTGGAGGAAAGCAAGAGTCATAGCCACTTTGAAACCAGGCAAAGACCGCAATTATCCAAAAAGCTATACTCTAATTTTCTTGTTATGCCATCTTTATAAAGTTGCATATAATTTTGGGGAAAAAAATAGGCCCATGTATGATTCCACAGCAAGCTGGTTTCAGGAAAGGGAAAAGCTGTACATTTCAAGCGTTGAACCTAACTCAGCACAGAGAAGATGGTTTTGAAAGGCAGCAGATTACAGGAGCTGTCTTCATAGACCTGCCAGCAGCATATGATACTGTAAGTCATCGCATTCTTCTGAGAAAAATGTATAATATCACAAAGGATTACCACCTCACCTGCTTCTTAGGATATCTGCTACAAAACAGGAGCTTTTTTGTTGAGTTCCAGGGCCAGAGAAGCAGATGGTGAAAACAGAAGAATGGCCTGCCTCAGGGGAACGTGCTTATTCCATCAATGTTCAACATGCTATTAAGTGCATGCAACTGTCCCATAGGAACACTATGCAGCAGCTGGTACATCCAGTTTCAGGGAGGTAGTGACTCCATTCCTGGTTTTCGTGCTTAAAGGAACTATCCAAAGCACTATCCCACAAATGCAACCACCTCCTTGGACATCGCCTTTAAAATTGAGAGGAACACCTGGAGTGGATTCACTGATTCAATGATGTCAGAGCCATCATAGGTGACATTTCTGATTGAGAACAAAATATATTTACAAGTTGATAACATCCCCTTTGGGGGCAAGTTATTTCAGACTGCAACCAAGGCCATACATTTCATCTGAAACCAAGCCTTGTTCCAAGGTCCTCCTAGTTCTTGATAAAAAATCTATTAGCAAAGCATACACTTTATTGGCAGCATTTAAGAAAAGCAAAACAACAAAGATGCAAAATCTGTGAGGTGTGTTCTAGCCTTGCCATTTCCCTTTTCTGTTTCCTTAATTAATCCACAAATTGAGTTAATGATAGATAATTGCACACCTCCCAGGGTGTTAATGAAACTCTTAAACATCTTCAAGTAGGAGTATTATGATTGCAGTTACTACCACTTGGAATGACAAACAAAATCCCAGAAGTTATCACACCAATGCGACCTCTTATTTATAAGGTCAGAAATAAAAGACAACACCCCACTGCCTGTCTACAGATGCATCCTCTCTTTGCCTTATATACTTTGACAACAAGATGTCCTTTTAGAAAAGAGGTGGGCAACATTTGGGGAGTAGGAGTTTTCCAAGATCTGGAACAGTCACTGAGCAATATTGTCGTCATAATTCCTGTGAAGGCAGCCATCTCCTGCAGGTCTCAGGGTGCAGGCTGGCTCATAGGGTGTGGTATGGTGTGTCAGGTAGCATGGATCTAATTCAACAGAAGTGGCTTTGAGGGTCATTTGGGGGTAGTTTCTTCAAAAACAATTTGCGTGAAATGTTATTTTAATATATGTATTTTATAGAATATTTACAATGATTAAGTGTTTTTAACTATGTTGTAACCTGCCTCGGACCATGAGGAGAGGTGGATAAGAAATAAAAGTATTGTTATTGTTAATAATAATAATAATAATAATAATAATAACAATTTTATGGAGACTACTATATCTGAGGTTGTTAATGTTTCTTCCAGCAATTTTCACCCCAGCCGTGCATTCTTCAAGCCCCGCACATCGCATGATGTGTTCTGCATACAAGTTGAATAGGTTGGGTGAGAGTATACAACCCTGCTGTGCACCTTTCCCAATCTTGAACCAGTCTGTTGGAGTTGTAGAAGGAGACTTGTAGAAGTTTCCTATTTTCAACGTCTTTTCACCTTGAAAGATTGGGAGAAAGGTCTGCTGCTGTTGATAAATATATTGCCAGCTGGTCTATCTATAGTGGAGAGCTTGGGGCCAGTAAAAATTGTGTTTGGATTCTGCACCCAGCACCTAAACTTTCAGCCATAATACTGTTTTTTAACATGTGGACTGTGATTGTAATGTTTTTTTCTGATGTTTGTAGTTGATTTTAGTTATTATTATTATTATTATTATTATTATTGTGTGTGTTTTAATCTGTATTTTGGGCTTGTCCCTTGTAAGCTGCCCTGAGTCCCTTCGGGGAGATGGTGGCAGGGTATAAAAATAAAGTTGTTGTTGTTGTTATTATTATTATTATTATTATTATTATTATTATTATTATTATTATTATTCCCATTTAGTCATGCAGGATAAGATAGAAAAAATGCCGAATAAGTACTCCTAAGGTTTCAAGACAAAGGTTGAAATACAAAGGGTTTTTTAAAATGATGAAATAGATCAGAATGACTGAAATTTAAAACAAATGAAATTAGGGAAGGGAAACTCCAAGGGAAACCTACACCAGGAAAGGAATTTCCCATCAGTACAGCAGGATATGTTTCCATGGGGGATTAAGTGCTGATTCTGATGTTCCAAAAATAATTGATGCTGAAAATAACATGAGATGTGGTCTAAACTTCCCTGCATTGAGCAATGGAAGTGACAGGAATCCCTTAAATACTTTGGAATGTCCCAAAGGAGATGCTAAAGTGGGAAGACACCTCTTGGGACCCACCCAGAGATTGCTTATATTCTTTGCTGCTGTCCTTTGCCATCTCCCATGGTGCATGAGATGGGAATTACACCCCGAAGGAATGGTGCTGAGTTACTTGTCCATTCATACTGTTCATCTTCTGTTCTGGGTGTAAGTACATCTTGCCAGGCTGGAAACCATAATCAGCATGACATGATGTAGACTCTATTGTGGACTCGTGATCAATTATTGAAGGATGTTCCTATGATTATTTAATGGCAGGTATTTTGTGTCTAGTTGTAGCAGCATCCGTGCTTCAGGGATGTGCCCTTCATTATGTGTTTTGCCTGCAGGCTGAGAGCACAGGGAAGGCAGTTTCTATACAGATTGTAACACAAGAAGAGGAAAGGAGTCTTAAGAAACATTTAACCTTCTTCCGCTCTTCTCACCTATGGCTCTCTTAAATTTAAATTTATTTAAGGCATCTATTAACTAGATTTCCTCCAGAGAGTTAAAAGTGTCATGTACTTGAAGTAAGGAAGAAGGATTGCTCTCATTCCTGCTATTTCTGTTCAGGTTTTTTTTGTTTTGTTTTGTGCTTTGGTGCATCACATCTCAAAAATGAAATATTCTAAGCCATTGTAAGGTAACAAATTTGCACAGCCTGAGACTTCCTTTTGAATTAGCCTTCTATACATCCATCTTTTAGGTCAAGGGTCCTCAAACTTTTTAAACAGAGGGCCAGGTCACAATCCCGCAAACGGTTGAAGGACCGGATTATAATTTGAAAAAAACATGAATAAATTCCTATGCACACTGCCCAGATCTTATTTGTAGTGCAAAAACACTTTAAAATAATACAATAATTAAAATGAAGAATAATTTTAAATTATTAGTATTTCAATGGGAAGTGTGTCCTGAGATAGGATTGTTGTTGTGTGCTTTCAAGTTGTTTCAGACTTAGGTTGACCCTGAGCGAGGGCCGGGTAAATGACCTTGGAGGGCCGTATCCGGCCCCTGGGCCTTAGTTTGAAGACCCCTGGTTTAGATAGCTTGGATTTTCAATGGCGGTATAGAAGTTGCCTTAGGCTATGTATTTAATTATCGTGTCAGAAGCAAATTGAGGCTATAGCTATAATGTATTAAAAAACACAAACAAATTTAAAAACTTGACATTATGCTAAATTTCCTTTGACCAAAAACTCATCACTTCAAGTGTCTCTGGTGTTGCTGTAAGAAGGTACCTCATTGTGTATTTGTCAGGGTTCAGGCTGCTTTATAGCAAGGCTGAAAGAGTGGGACTTGCCCAGGGTTGACCAATGAGCAGGATGTGAGCCCTGATCTTAAGGAATCCAAAACTCAAACTGCCTTATCTTACTTTCTGTCTCTGGTCTCCCAACATGGCCAACAGGCAATATGGTTATAATGGTTTTCTATGGACAAGCAGATGAAAATTGGTAGGTGGCATATGCTCAGTATCTCAAAAACTAGAATGGATAGGAGGAAACTGGTGCTGTTTTGGAAGGCCTTAGTTTTACAAGGTCTTTAATCTTCTGTGTCTAAGGGTCCTTCCACACAGCCATATAACCCAGAATATCAAGGCAGATAACCCACAATATCTGCTTTGAACTGAAATATCTGAGTCCATACTGCCATATATCCTAGTTCAAAGCAGATAATGTGGGATTTTATTCAGCTGTGTGGAAGGGACCTAACAGTACTAGAGCCCGAGTATGTTATAACTCCCAAGTCTCTTCTATACTGCTATATAATCCAGATTTTCATCAGGTCCAATATACCCAGAAACAGGGCTATCGTTTCAGGCACCAAAATGTGTGTTGGCCAGTGTTCTTGGGAAAATTCTTTGTGACATAGTTCCTAGAATCCCACAACCAACATGCCTGCTGGCCTCTCAGAGCTGGCAAAGCTGTTCTGAAGCCCTGGTCTCAAGACAGAAGATATGCTGTGTTTCCTTGGCATAGGCTACCCAAAACATAACGTGTGTCCAATGGGCTGGAGGCAACTTACCAGCCTTTCCCCAGGTTTCCACAGTCCCTGTTGCTGAGCTGCAATCTTGTATGTTCACCCCAGGAGCAAAGAGGAGAAAGCACACACTCCATCCTCCAGCTTGGCTTGTTATACTTGAGGAAGAGGCAGGAGTGTTGGCTCCAATTGCTAAGCTACGTAAGGGGAAAGAGGAGCCACCAGTACCCCAAGGGGTTAAACCTTTGTGCCGGCAGGGTTGGGTTGCTGACCAATAGGTCAGTGGTTTGAATCTGGGGAGAGAGGGTTGACCTCCCTCAGTGAGCTCCTGCTCCCCATGCAGGTACATGAGAGAAGCCTGCCACAAGGATGGTAAAAACATCAAACATCCTGGCATCCCCTGGGCAGCATCTTTGCAGACGGCCAGTTCTCTCACATCAGAAATGTCTTGCAGTTTCTCAAGTCACTCCTGACACACACAAAAATGGGAAAAGTGACTGTGCTTTTGGAATGTGCAGCCCTCAGTGGTGCAACATGGAAGTAAAGTGAACTCCCCATGAGGGGAAGAAATCACTTCTGTCATTTCTGATTGGAGAAAGGGAGCTACTTGCTCAACACATAGCACAGGAACCTAAGTAGCAATGCCCGTTTAGGTGTTGCATTGGCAGGTGTACAGAGAGCTTTGAGAAGAATGTTAAAATTTAGTAGTGCCACATGTCAACAGTAACATAATGACTGGGGATAAAAGTCACTTCACTTATGTAAGAAGTAATGATTTCCTATAGGATTTTGCATTTCGGCTAAACCTTGATCTGTTTCTCCTGGCTAGATTCCAGTAGACCCCTAGATTCATTTTCATGCACCTCCCGAATATGGGCGGGTAGGCGGATAGCCGTTTTTGGTCCGCAGCCGAAAAACATGTTTAGATCAAGCCCATTGGCGGCAGTGGAGAACTTAGGGAGGCTCCCCTTTCCATTTCTGGGAACCTTTCCTTTCTTCCCTTCAGAGGAGTCTGGGTTTCAACAAAGACATTAAGGAACCATCCTTCCTGGGACCCTTTCTATTTTACCCTTCAAGGGAGCCTGGATTTCAGCAATGTGGTTAAGGAAGCAGACACAGCTTGAGTAAGGCACATTAAATTGTCGAGAGACTGAACTATCATTTGAAAAAATAGACATGTCCTATGCACACTGCACATATTTTATTTGTAGTGTAAAAAAAAAAGCAATACAATATTTAAAATTAAGAACAATTTTAACCAACATAAACTTACTAGTATTTCAATGAGAAGTTTAGGATTGCTGTTGCTGTGTGCCTTCAAGTTGTTTCAGACTTAGAGCAATCCTAAGTCTAAAGTTTAAGGCTAGGGCTGGGCACATGACCCTGGGGGGCCGCATTTGGCCCATGGGGACTCCTGCTCTAGCTAATTAATTTTGCTTGATTGTTCATATATTACTGGTAGTTTATTCATTTATATTCTGCCTGCTCCTGGCATAGGATCCAGTGCGGCTTTCAACTAAGTGAAAATACGATAAAGCTCAAACACACCTTTTGCCATCTTAACCATACATTGATGTTGCTAGGAATAACACACAAGCTCGGACTGAGAAGAGCAGTATTCCATCCCCATAGTGAAAATTACATTTGCATTTTGAACTCCGTTTACAGCAAATTAAGCAAAGGAAGAAGATAGAAATGAAATAAACTGGGGCATTTTAAAAGCAGCTGAACAGTGGGACAGTAGAGGATTAGTTGGGAAGAACAGTTGGGAAGAACCATATCAAGAACAGTTGAAAGTCAGTGAAAATAGTTTGCCTAATTTTATTTAATTTTAAAAAATAATATTTCAGGAAATGTCTAATAACTTGAAATAGTGGCATGTTGCTTTGAACAGTCATTAAGAAATGATCTAGATATTTTAAATATTAAATAGAACAGCTGATCCCTGATTTATTGTCTCTGTGCTATATGAAAAGCTTCCTTGATGATCAAACCAGCTGGAAAAAAACTTGGTGCTGTGTTAAGAGGTGACATTCAGTGTTATTCACCTACTAAACATCTGAGATATTTGTAGATGCATTGCTCAACTTTGTAGCTGTAATTTATCAGTACTGGGCATTATAAGAATCTTTGTATTACATGTCTTTAACACACACTTTGTACATTCCTAATGTGGGGAAAAAAAACCCGAATGCTTCTACTAGAACAAATGTGCCTTATCTTAGAATGCTAAGGTGGGAACGTACCTTAAATGCCCTTTTAGAATAGAGTGTCTCACTGAGCTCAATGATTTGTGTATTTACTCAGAAGTAAGAGTCACCACATTTATGCACTTAAGTAAAAGTACATAGGAAAGCAGCCTGAAAAACACTTGTCTCTTTTTGTAAGGTGCTGAGGCAACCATAATCTACCATAAGATTAGATTTAATTCGTATCTAGATTAATGTGACTACAGTGGAACTTTGACTTAAGGGCATCCCAACTTAGGAACATTTTGAGTTAACAGCTATCATTCGATCCAGGTTTACTTTGATATAAGAGCATCATTTTGAGTTAAGAGCTAGCACCAGAAGGAGTGCTAGCACGAGAGTACAGGGCTTTGCGGCTTCAAGGGAGACACTTCAGTGTCTCATGCTCTTATTCACTTTGGGAGATTGTTGTCTGCTTTGAGGAACTTTGGGTTAGTTGATTTTGTGTGGTTTTTATTCCTGGCAAGTTTGGTTTCATGAAGAGAGAAAGGGAGAGAGAGCAAGAGAGGGAGGGAGGCTGGAATGAGTACAGTATGAAGAAAATGATGCTTCTGCCTCTTCACTTTGTGCTTCCTTGCCACAACTTTGTGCTACTACAATTTTAAAGTTGATCTTTCTTTTTAATTGTTCCATGTAAATGTGCATTTATACATTATTTGTTATTTATAAAGTGCATTTTCTTATTTAAAAACATGTAACAAAAATGCATTTCAATGGGAAAGTTTTTCAGATAAGAGCATTTTAAGTTAAGAGCTCAGTCACGAGATGAAATAAAATTTTAAGTCAAGGTATCACCGTATTTAACTTTTCAATTCTTCTGCTACCAGGGTAATTCTTGCTGAAGCACAGGATCCTTTTGGAGCTTAGAATGGAACTCATCAGTACTTTACTCTGACTTACCTGATGTGCAATGTGAATATCCTAGATGAGGAAGAGAGGCATCAAATTAAGTTTGAATTGCTTCATATGTGTTCATACTACTTTTTCTTTCAAGTCCATTTCAGATTGTGCACTTTGGTTTTGCATTATTGCTAGTAACCCGTTTGTTTCTCTGGGTGCTTTCCCCTCTTCTCTTTCTATATAGTATCATGCTTTCCTGTATACTCTTTTCATTGATATGTGCATTCTTATGCTCATGTTGTGTTTTACATGTTGTGTTTCGAGAACCAAAATATGAAGTGTGGAGATATGCTAATACAAAAAAATATATACATTACAAGTCGGCCATATTTTATTTGGAATTCTGAAATACTCCAAAATTATCCACATGAGTTTCTGAGATTGTATTGCCTTGGCTTTCTTGCATGCATAAAAGTATTTAAAATATTGTGTATAACATTACCTTCAAGCTATATGTAGAAGAAGTAAATGACACATAAATGAATTTCATGTTGAACTTTGGTCTCATCTCCAAGATATTTCATTATGTATGTATGTATGTATGTATGTATGTATGTATAGTAGAGTCTTGCTTATCCAACCTTAGCTCATCCAACATTCTGTATTATCCAATGCAGTCTGCCTCCCACCCGGCCCCATAGTTGTTTCAATTCATTGCAATGTTTTGGTGCTAAATTTGTAAATACAGTCATTACTACAAAATGTTACCATGTGTTGAACTGGTTTTTCTGTCGATGTGTTGTAAAACATGATGTGTTGGTGCTTAATTTGTAAAATCATAATGTAATACGACATTTAATAGGCTTTTCCTTAATTCTTCCTTATTATCCAACATTTTTGCTTATCCAACGTTTTGCCGGCCCATTTATGTTGGAAAAGTGAAACTCTACTGTACATTTAAATACAGATATTTCAAATAAGAAAAAACAAAACACTCACAACCTCTGAGGATGCCTGCCATAGATGCAGGTGAAACGTCAGGAGAGAATGCTTCTAGAACATGGCCATACAGCCCGGGAAACCTACAACAACCCAAGCAAAACACTTCTTGTTCCAAGCATGTCAGATAAGGGATACTCAACCCGTGGTCTATATGGTGGCTGAGAATATGTGAATTAGGTTGATAAACACAAATAAACAAGTTTCTCCCCACTATCCCTAACTATTGGATCTATTTGCTGAAAGTGCTCCAGGTTTCTTTTTGAGCAAAATGCTGTCTTTCATGTTTAAACCCCTATATAGCTAAGGAATTGAGTGCCTATCTTTCTTCCCTGACTAGTTTCTAAAACTGACCTCTGAAGATCTGCTTGGGAGCCCTCTAATGCAGTGTTTCTCAACCTGTGGGTTGTGACCCCTTTGAGGGTCGAATGAGCCTTTCACAGGGGTTGCGTAAGACCATTGGAAAGCACATATTTCCGATGGTCTTAGGAACTGAGACACCACTAACGTTTTTCTGTCCCCTTCGATTCCCAGAGGCCTCTTCTTCTTTGGAGGGCGGTGGTGACATCACTCATTCTCACCCCCTCCACCATTTTAGGAGGAAGAGATGGGAGCAACAGATGTGAAGTTTGCTTTGGAGCCAAGAAGGAAGAGGAAGGAGGAGGTGGTGGAGATGGAAAGGAGAAGAGAGAAGGTGAGGGAGGAGGGTCTGGGGGAGGGCAGGGCTTAGAGAGGGGTAGAGTGGCCCTACCATGGCTGAATCCTGGGGAGAAAGAGAAGTAACAATGAAAATATTTACATTACAATTTGTAACAGTAACAAAATTACAGTTATGAAGTAGCAATAAAGATAATTTTATGCTTGATGGTCACCACCACATGAGAAACTGTATTAAAAGGTTGCAGCATTTGAAAGGTTGAGAGAACCACTGTTCTAATGGCTTGAGACAGGAAATTTTGTATTTTCAGTTATGGATCCTGTAGCATAAGATCCATATATTCATGTGTATGTTCTTTTAAGTAAACTCTTTGATTTTACTCACCCACGGTGTTTTCCTCATATTGCACTTCCCCCCACCTTATTGACGGTCTTAACTCCACTGTTCCATCCCCTACGAGCTCCACCACCACAAATATACCTTTTTCATTGCTATCTCATCCAGAGTTTTATCATTTTATGTTGTGCATTTGGCCCACCCACTATGTTTAATTTTCCATTATGTTATTTTGCACTGTTTATTTTACCTGAATGTTTTATTTATTTTATATTATTTTATTGTGATGTTATTTTTGTTGTTCATATTTTATTTTGCTGTAATCTATCCCTGGGCTTGGCCTGATGTAAGCCTCTCTGAGTCCCCTTTGGGGAGATGGTGGTGGGGTATAAATAAAGTTGTTGTTGTTGTTGTTATTATTATTATTATTATTATTATTATTATTTAGGACAGCCCCGTAAATTTCATAGGGTTTTCTTAGGCAAGGAATACACAGAGGTGGTTTTTCCAGTTACTTCCTCCAACTTCCTCCAATGGAAAGCGCTTTCCCCACTAGCACAGATATAGAGGGTGAATGTCATTCAGTTTGGGTAGGAGCAGAACCTCTCATTCTGACATGAAGGAATAGCAGGCTTTCTTGACTTTAATCCTTTGAAACAAGAAATGCTTTGTTGTTACTTCGTACAGATGTTAAATTAATCTTCCATAATTACTAATTCTTGATGAGTCAGGCTGTCAATGGGATTTCTCACCTCCAGAGTGCAAATGAGACAAGTGTTTTAGTTTGTTGCTGTTTCTGCAATTTATGCAAAAATATCTACATGCCCCCGGTGGCGCAGTGGTTTAAATTGCTGAGCTGCTGAACTTGCTGATCGAAAGGTCACAGGTTCAAATCCAGGGAGTGGTGTGAGCTCCCGCTGTTAGTCCCAGCTTCTGCCAACCTAGCAGTTTGAAAACATGCAAATGTGAGTAGGTCAATAGGTACCATTCCGGCACTCCATGCAGTCATGCCAGCCACATGACCTTGGAGATGTCTACGGACAACACCGGCTCTTCGGCTAAGAAATGGAAATGAGCACCAACCCCAGAGTCGGACACAAATGGATTTAACGTCAGGGGAAAACCTTTAGCTTTATCTACATGCAAAACTGGTGACTTTTCTCGGAGCAGCCCAGAGAATAAGCAATGATGGATCAAGAAGTTGAAACAACTCATCCAGTGCTTCTGGATTTAAAAGCCCACAAAATGAGGTAGTAGAAATCACAGTAACAGTGCTATAGTATTTATGCAATAGAAGTTGTTTGAAATGTCTTCTTATTACTGAGAAGAGTCTTTTGTGACTGAAGTTCTTTATCATGCAAAGCTGCAATTCCATGGCAGTCATGTGATCATGAAAAAGGCTACAACTGGCATGAGTATCCTCACTATTGTCCATCTGTGCATTCGTGGAACTACACTGATTCGCAATCTATGGTTCTGCACTCCTACTTCTGCATAACCTCATAACCTCTCCCTCCTGTGCTTCTGCTTTTTAATTTTTTCTAATTTTTCAAAATAAAAAAAATAAAACACTTTAAATTTAAATTAACCATGTGGTAATGGTGATAGGAGCGGGGTACGATTTGCCAGTTTTGTATCCCGTGTCCCGTCCCATAGGATAGAATACTAGTGGGTTGGAAATGTGAGTTGTGCTTTTTAAAGAATAAAGAGATGGGGAAATCCCTCCATCTCCTTTCAAAAAAGGCACTGCCAAAACAAATATATTTATGCTTCCTCTCCATAATGACTGGTTTTTTGCCTCATCTCCAGATCTCATGAAATTACTGAAGAAAACAATGATTCATGGTTGATTTTATTTATGGTATCCATTTTTTGTGCACATCCTGGCCTTTCAAAGTCTGTTGGGGTTTTAACAGGATTTAGTACTTAAGATTTTGACATGACAACTTGTTTAATTGCATTTTCCTTCTGTTTACTTTAACATCCTCTTATGCAAGTTGCTCTTAGAGCTTTCCAAGAATCTCTAATACATTAAAGAAACAAAATCAACAGTATAATAAAGGTATTATGGAGCTATTTGAAATCCCACTTGCAATCACCTTATGCATATCTCTGTGTATTGGTAGAGTTATAAGGATATTAAAGTCACCACCAGCCAAAAGCCAGACTGGCAGGTTAGCAGGAAACCTGTATTTCTCAGCAAAGCCTATCTTCAAAAAGGTCAAATGACAATGTCAAAATCACATAGTCTCCATATTGTTTTGGGATGGTATGGGCTGAAAGGTTTTCAAGCTATCAAATTAGATCCCTTATGGCCTCTAGCAAACTGGGGACAACAAAGGTAATGAAAGAACAACATGTTCTTCTTCATTTGAGAATACAAAAAAGAATGTTGTAGCTTTTCAGTTTTCTTCATCGTACTTTAGTACAGAGTTTGGAACTTGTCTTAAAGCTATTCAGTCAGCCTTATTTCTCACATTTTCCTAGAACTTGGGGGGAAATTATTAGTTAGACCCATGGAAATGAGCCAATGGAAACTCAGTAGAGTAAAATACCCTACGTTTTTATTAGCAAATAGAGACAACTTCTCAGAAGGAGTAGAAGCAGAAAAGAACCAACCTGGTGTAATTGTTTAAATGTTGGATTTTTTTTAAAAAAATTAAAGTTTAAATGTTGGATTAGGAGGACATCTACACTGTGTTAATGTGGTTTGATGCCACCTTCAACCACCATGGCTAAGAGTTATTGTCAAGACCCAGAAGCCTCAAGAATGCCAAACTCAGTATAAAAGGTCCAAACAAAGGTTTATTAAACACAAAAAAGGCTTAGAGACACTTAATTCAGTGCCTCTAGCACAAACTAAGAGTCTATAGCAACCGCTAAGCAAAAAACCCAATTTAAATATAATCAGGATTATACTGGAATATAATCTGGGATAACAAAAAGTTACAGCAATCTGCTTTAAATTCAAAAGGTCCAAAAAGCACAAGAAAAAAAGGTGGGAGCATGCAAAATCGAAGTCCAAAAACAGTCCGAAGTCCAGGCACATCCAAAATGTGATGAAGCAGTCCAAAAAGCGAAGTCGTCGTCAAAACACAATCCAGAGTCAAAGGGGTCAGCACTTACGGAATTCCAGCCAGAAGTCATGGAAACACGGAGATCTGTAGTCCAAGGACCCAAACTTGAGAGTAATGGCAGTAACAAAGATCCAAACCCGATAAGACACTTTGCCTTCTGCAAAGACCCATTGAATTCAAACCAACTTATATCCTATAACTCCTCATCAGAGGATGAACTGCTCCCCACTCTTTCATCATCACTTTCAGCTGCCCCATTTCCTGCAGCTGAGCACTGACGCCCATCTCTCCACCTTTGCCAGCGTCTTTCAAGACTTAGGTCTTCCCAAGTGTTCCCAGATTGCCAGTCCTCTGCAAACCCMTCAAAGTCATCACTGRATRTAGSCTGAGTRCAGATGTCYCYARYYTCYTGYACAMRRGTYYWGTCTAAAKCAYCYTCCTCCMCATYVTCACYCYCARTYYCATSAMTCCTTTMAAADCCCAYWAAGTSTTCRTYTTCTGTTGGAVYRCTAAGTATWTCAYRRRTAYRCTTCCYTTGGATCTCCTMATCTGATTYTTGTTCTCGAKKAGCCMGCTTAACYMCYCTRMTTTCCTYTCCTTCCCCCATTYCACAATCTGAGAAAYCCYCRAAGGACKMDGAWTCRGTTGGAGCCATGAATATGTCTCTAATCCGCTTTCGCTGCTGCTCCTCCTCCAACACCTGCGCAGCCCTCTTCTCCCYTCTACCAGTAGTAGTAACGTTACTATCACRCTGTACTACAACAGTTATGGAGTTGTAGTTTTACATGGTCTTTAGCCTACTCTGCCAAAAAGTATGTTGTTCCTCTTATATATGGAATCCACTTTATGAAATTGTATAAATTATATCAAATGAGATTGAACACTTGAAGTGCAATCAGAACTGCAAATCTATAAAATTGCCTTGCTTAATCTTGTGTCTTGGGACAGAAAACGGGCTAAGCCGGCTAATGTATGAAAGTCTGGAGGTGCCCAAGTCTCATTGATGAGATATCTATTGTGCTTATGTAAACCATAACTCCCTTCCATTGACAAATCTCTTCCTCATTGATAAATCAAATTGCATGCATTAGGAAACTTCCTGGCTTCTATTGACGGGATCGGAGCCATCAACTGATATGCACCAGCAGACCTGCTGTGGGCAAAACCAGCTCATTATTTCATCAAGTAATCTCAATCATCCTTTTGTGTTTTCTGGACTATCTCTTTGTGTTTTTCCTGGACTGGACATTAAGTTAATCATGGGACCGTTTGTATTTGACATCAACACATTTCTGGACTCACACCCTTCACCAGAGCAGACCTTCAAACAGACTAGGACTTTGAACAGACCAAGCACAGCTTTTCCTTTTTCCTACCACAAGAGAACCTCCTCCAGCCAGTGACGTCAGGAAAAATCCCCAGTCAATAGGAGACTGGGTCCAAACTGGCCCAGCTTTTCCACCAATCAAGGGAGGGTGCAGGTATTTTGAATGGCTGTCAAAGTGGCCAGAAATAATAAAAATAATAGTTCATTGCCTTCAAACCCAGTTTGTGTCTTGATCAGCTCTTTGGAGTAGTGAAGAGTGCCAAGCTCTGAACCCACATTTAGTTGTTAGCTAAAATCACTCAACAGCCAGTTTTGTGACTTGCTGATACACACATTACATCATAGCACAAATTGTCATTTTCTTTTCCTGGAAGCCAACTCACTGCAGACCTGAAAAGTAGTAATGCTAGTCACCCTTCTTAACTGAATTTCATGTGGAACTGGCTGTTGTGAATTTCCCCGCTTCAGACTGAAATGCTGGTTGTGGAATGCAGTACTGTCCATTATTTTTCTGGCTGTTTATAGAGTATTGACACAATAGGACAACAACTGCTCATATGTAACCTGGTGCTTTTATCTTCTACTGTCATTTTTTCACTTTGATAAATATCTAGGTCTTAATTATAGAGTTCAAATAGCCCAGAGCTTGATACATTTTAGAAGTAAATACTGCCTGAGGTGAAACTGCTCAAACCCAAAGACCTGAGACTGTTTAAATGCTGAGTGCAAATACAGAAAAGGTTGACCAAGAGAGATACAGCCAGTATGTAACTCTGTTCTGTGGTGGATGCGTGGAACAAATCCAGTCTCTTTACCTAGCTTTGCTTCCTGCATACGCTGGGTGATAGATAATCCTCTAACCAAGCCCCTTTTCTTTTTTGGGATCTAGATAGCTTTAGGACCCAGATAGCTCTGGCCACACAAAACACAGACAGGACTCCAGATTTTTCTCCATCACGTTATCTAAGAATAATGATTGAAGACTAAGTACTTATTCACTAAGAACCAAAAAACTACATCAGATCCGAGGTTACTCCTGGATATCCAAATGACATTCAAGGACTTCTGGTCCATAATGCAGGATAAATTGGGTTGACCTGGTTTTATTCACATTACACAAAGTCAAGGAGTGCTCCAGAGTGTTGGTGAACCTTTGGGGCAGCCTTGTCCTTTGGGATGTGTGTAGACAGGTGGTCTGACTCCAGTCCAAATCAGCCCACTGTTCACATGATCCAGTGCCACTATCCCTTTTTTCTACACTTAGTGAAGGAAGGAAAAGGGGATGGTTCATGCATGTGTCTCCCTCCTATTACCAGAGCAGATGGCCATGAAGCTCCAGAGAGTGGCTAGTCATCACTGGTCACCTTTGCTGATGTCAGCAAAGCCACCCACACAACCAAGGACAAGCAGGGGGAGTTGCCCTCCTTTTTTTAGTCAGGCTTCTGTCAATGAGGACATCCAAGGGAAGGTGGAGAAGAACTGGCTTCACCCTGCTGAATGGTTTTGGGATCATTCTAGAGCAGGCATGAGCAAACTTTGGCCCTCCAGGTGTTTTGAACTTCAACTCCCAGAAATCCCAGCCAGCTTACCAGCTGTTAGGAATTGTGGGAGTTGAAGTCCAAAACACCTGGAGGGCCGAAGTTTGCCTTTCTCTGGTCAAGAGTTCCAATCTGGCCTAAGGATATAGGGTAATGGTATATGTAGATGAGCACTTGGTGGCAGATGGTGGTTCTAATATTTTAGAATATTTCACAGTTCCATTACATTTCATCCTGGAAACTTTTCAATAAGTTAGGGTAATTGTTGTCAACATCGTCAGACGAGGTGGGATCAATGGTGAACTAGTCTTCTTCTTCTTTTCCATAGGCTAACATACAAAAACCAGATTTTTACTTGTTTCTTGAAGGAGATGAGTGAAGGGGCTGTTCTAATTTCTTCAGGGAGGGAGTTTCAGAGGGAAGGGGCAACCATGGAGAAGACCCTCCCTCCCATCCCCACGGGGGTGGGACTAAGAGAAGGGCCCCCTTCACTGATCACAGTGTTCGAGCAGGTTTGTAGGCGGGGATGCAGTTTGTCAAGTAGTCTGGGGCTGAACTCACTTCAACAATAAAGATACAGAGGATAACAGACAAGGAAATACAGACTGAAAAAAACCAAGAGATGGGGAGGTCAAAACCCTTTAACAGTAAAAAAATAGTTAAATGGCAATTTAATAGCTCAGTGATAAAATGTTAGTTCATGACTGGAATCACTGGGTTGCTGTGAGTTTTTATCACTATATGGCCTGGAATGCTACTGGAACATGACCATACAGCCCGAAAAACTCACAACAACCCATTACTGATTTCTATTCACCTTACAATTTTAATGCCATTATGCCCTTGCTATCACCAGCAAAATCAATTTACATACGTCCTGATCATTTCTTAGTCTACTCTAAGTGGGACTAACAACTGGATTTTGGCAGTTCCTGCCATGCTTCACTGTGTAGAAATGTTTTACAGAATGGAAGAAGGCCAAATTATTATGTGCCATTGGAGATCAGTTAATGGATCTCTTTCACGTCCTTTTATTTACTTAAAGGCAGCTACAGAATGCGATAGGAATGGGTGCCCCCATAAAAGAGCAGGAGCATTTAGCTCACCCACTGACACAGATTCCCTGCAAGCCCTGTGGCATGGGAGCCAAACAATATGATTAATAAAAATAAGATTTGTGTCTTTATGGGAATTTATTTCTTGCCTTTCTACTGAAATAAGTGTTGAACCTAAAAAAATGGGAGATGGGGAGGTTGACTAAGGTGGAAATGGGGTAGTACATAGGTATACAAACGTATAAATGTCTTGGATAAATAGAAGCAATCAAACCCATGTCAAAACCTAAATGCAGAAAATTTGCTAAAGCAGAATTGTTGAGTGACAAAGCTATATTCAGAAAGACTTCCACATTTTTCAGCAATACTCTGCTTGTTCATTTTATGGTTCTTTATGGCTGAACTGGATAAACCAATATAACAAAAGGTGTATGTTTATGAGAACATTACCTTAATTTCACATTCCAGGCGATGGCAATACGTCAATGCTTTTATGTGTCTTTTTATTTTCTTGAAGGGAGACGGAGAAGATGTATTTTGAGGGTGGAAGTGTTACAAGCCATGCAAGAAGGCAAAGTTGTCACTTCCTCATTAATATGATCTGATCAAACCTAATACAGTGATACAGGCATGTAGCCGGGGGGGGGGGGGGCTTGGGGGGCTTCAGCCCCCCCCCCCCGAAATTCTCATGGTGGTTCGCAAAAAGGCCTTACTGGTGCATTATTTAAACTGCTATGTTTATTCATATCATGATCTGATCACTATACTCAATATATCCCATATGCATGGGGGTATTGGGGTAATGATACAAAAGGTTTGCTAGGGTAGACCCTCTTTCACTCAGACTCAGCCCCCCCCCCCCGAAACTCAGCCCCCCCCCAAACCACCCCTGAAAAAAACTCAGCCCCCCCCCCCCCAAATCAAAATCCTGGCTATGGGCCTGCAGTGATACCTTGACTTAATTTGTTCCGTAACTGAGCTATTAACTTAAATTGGTCTTATCTCAAAGCAAATTTCCCATTGAAATGCTATTACGGGCATCCCTACTTACATGTTTTTCACCAATACAAGCCATCACTCACTTCATTTTTCTCTTTGACTTACATCAGTCACAACCTCTAGTTACAGTGACCTAACACTTTCACATGTAGTTAGGTCTGAGGTATTAAGCCTGTTATCACTTAAGAAATGTCAGGTAATTTACAAATTCTGATATTGTCTACTACCCAAGCACTGTAGGGAAGAAATGGCATTCTTCCTCACTTTATTGCAATCTTTGTGTTAATGTAACACATGTTGCAATTTCAAGTGGTAGTATCTATTGCAGGCCATAAATGCCTGCATTGCTTAGTAATTTGTGACACAACCCACTGGAGAGTTCTCCTTCAGGAAGCTTTCTCATGCTTTAGCAAAAGCTATTATTAGTATTATTGGGTTTATATGGCTCTCTATCTGTCCATACTCCCTAGATGGCTTACAAAGCTAAAATAAAATAAAATAAAATAAAGCACAAGATTGAAATGAAAAGTAATACCTAATTGAAAATTTATTTTTAAAAATAAAAACAAAAAACAGAAATAGTGAACTGTCATATCATAGTTTTCTCTTCCAAGGAGAAAATCACTAAGCAGCTCAAATAACCAAGAACACTTTAGAGAATGAGCTGGGATTTTGTTTTGTTTTGGAGCGACCCAAGTTGTTGAATGACCCAAGTGAGTGCCTGAATGGGTGAAAACTTTGGCACATCCAGGCAAAAAATATTTTACAACTTTCCAGGACCTACCTGGATGGCCAAAAATCCCTCTAGAACTGGGGCCCACAAACTTTTTAAACAGAGGGCCAGGTCACTCCCCTTAAACTGTCAGAGGGCTGGATTATTTGAAGAAGAAGAAAGGATGAATTCCTATGCACACTGCACATATCTTATTTTTGTGCAAAAATACACTTAAGAACAATAAAATAATTAAAATGAAGAACAATTTTAACAAATGTACTCTTATTAGTATTTCAATGGGAAGTGTGGGCCTGCTTTTGGCTGATGAGATGATTGTTGTTGTTGTTGTGTGCTTTCAAGTCATTTCAGACTTAGGTTGACCTTGAGCGAGGGCCAGGTAAATGACCTTGGAGTGCCATATCTGGCCCCCAGGCCTTAGTTTGAGGACCCCTGCTCTAGAACAAAGCAAAAAACAATTAAACCTGTATATCGCCGGGTGTGCACTTCCAATTTTGGAGAGAAACACACATATAAGTGTGGTGCAATTTGTTTAAAAGACAAATGTTGCTTCTCTAGGCTTCCCAGAGAGCTTTCCTTTAACTCGCCTTTAAAAAAATGATTTCAGAGATGCAGGCTGTAAAGATCCCTTACCTTGCCAGCCAGGGTGGCAGGGCCAGGAAAAGTCAGGCTAGGTAGTTTAGCTTGGAAGGCCTGGCAGAGTGCTGCTGGAGCCATCTTAGGTTGGGGAAAAGGCTCCAGTTCAGAAAGGGGGAGTGGCTGAGGCCTGTGCCAGCCCAGCAACAGCTAGGATTGGTCTAGAGAATAGGGGCGGAGTTAGGCAGAAGGAGGGAAAGAGAACAGTGAGTTTTGACAGTTTTAGGGTTAGTTCAGCTGAGTTCTGAGAAGAGTAGAGAGCAGTTCAGTGCTGAGAGAGATTAGAGAAAGATTTAGATTTGTTTAGGAGTCTCTGTTTAGTATAGGCAGTTTGCCTTTAGTCTGCACAGACCAGTAGGCTGTGGCAGACTGAGATTACAGCTACTTTTGAGAAAAATAGCTGGGTTCTGTGTTTATTGAAACTGTAACTAAGAAAGAACATTCTCTCTAAAAACCAATACGCTTATAAGAAACAAGAACACTTTTATTCTGTAACCATCAAGCCTCAGTACCTGCATTCTCGTGTTATTCAGTAATTGTAATCAATAAACTCTTTCTTATTATTTTTAAACTTAAAGCCTGAGTCAAGTGCTATTTTTGGTTTTGAGTCCCTTTCTTTTTAAATCAACCTCTCCTGTTTTCCCCTCAGAGAAAGCCCTTGATTATATACAGCCATTGGTGGAGTAACCAGCTTTTTATTAATTTAAAATAGCCTGATAATATTTTAAATAACTAGAGGGTTCGTGTTTTCAGTAGTTTGGTGGCAGCGAAAGTTTTACACAACGTGACATCCCCTCAAACCCTATAAAAGCCTCTTTTGAGTTATTATAATTGGGTTTGCAGTGGAGGGATTTCTTTGATTGTTCCCCCCTGCCTTGATAGCCTTTCGAAGGTCCTTTATAATTGGTTGCAGCGGTGGGATTTCTTTGATTGTTCCCCCCTGCCTTGATAACCCTCGAAGGGTCCTTATACAGGCCACAAAAATAATTCGGGCTTTTAGCTCATGGCCACATTTTATGTCCCAAATTACCATCCACCACTTCCCATTACATGGAAAAATACTCATTTTTAAGCATTTCCATGCACAGGGAAAGGATTGTAGTCGGTTTGTGCCCATCTTTGAATTCCTCCTGTTTCTACACGCTGTGGAGATGGAATTCCATAAGCAGTCCTGCATCATTTGATAGACTCCATGGGAGTGTATCTTTGAAATGTGTAGAAACTGGTAGAAACAGAGAAAAGCTTTCATATGATGAGGTTCTATGTCAAGAATACATAACTTGCTTAGTTCAATCTCTGCTATCTCTTGAAGGGCTGGAATAAACCCTACTTGAAGCTCCTCAGAGTACATTTTGAGTTCGTATATTGATTTAGCAGAAACTGATTACTGTACTTAATTTCTTTCTAATTGTACATAACACAAAGTTATCACTTTTATCAGTATAGAATTATATGAAACTGAATATTTATCCCCATTTAAATGCTTGCTGTTGGTATAGCAGTTTTGAATGTGCAAATCACTATAATACTTAATTCTAGTGAGCTTTACTATTGATTGCATAATATAGCAGTTGTTTCAGACCCATGTTGCAATTGAGGTAGGAATGGAGACGGACAGCTAATGTCTTGCTTGTTTAGGGAATTCGCCCCTGGAGTGAGATTTGAAGCTTGAACTTTCTTATTCATACTCTCTTGACCCATAACTTATGTTTGTTTTAAATGTATATATGTTGTCAAGGGGCATTTTATTGTCAAATTAAACCTTGCTGCTTTCAGATATTTCTTTGGATGATATATGATAGCCTTGCCCAACCCAGTGCCTTTCAGATACTTTGGATTATGACTTTCCTGATCACAAGCTAGCATACCTAATGGTCAGTAATGCTGGCAGCTATAGTCTAAGGGTGCATCCACACTACAGAATTAATGCAATTTGACACCACTTTAAT
The DNA here is from genome assembly GCF_025583915.1 of Anolis sagrei ordinatus. NCBI lineage: Eukaryota > Metazoa > Chordata > Lepidosauria > Squamata > Anolidae > Anolis > Anolis sagrei. The sequence goes on from NW_026845477.1 coordinate 111,485,542, forward strand.
TGCCATTTTTCAATGCTATGGAATCATGGGAGTTGTCATTTTACAGATCTGTGTTTCCCAAATGTACTGATGTCCCACCAAACTACCCCCCCCCCCCCCCCCCCCCCCCGCCAAGGATTCAAGAGCATTGAGCTATGACTCTTAAAGTGGCCAAACTGCATTTATTCTACTGTGTAGCCATGCTCTTAAACATCTGGAAAAAGCTGGTTTATGTTCTGAAAAAAATGCATTGATGTGCATGTGCTCTATAAGATTTGTTTGTTTGCTTCCTGTTGAGGCACGGGGAGATTCAATTTCTTATGGCTAAGTCTGGTTCTCTTTCATGAGAAGAAAATATACATATTGATTTGCTTTTATGATTAAGCTGATCAAAGCCACTGCAATTCTATCCTCTTCTTCAAGCACTGCACTTTCATCCCATGCACTTGTTCCTTAGCTTCAATTTCCACTATCCTATTCCCTTGCCTTGTTTACAATCTGGCTATGTCTTATGATAGTTGCCACCACAGGTAATTGGGCGTTGCTCTGAGCTTTAAATTGTTTTATATCCTATGTTTTACTTTATTGTATTATACTGTGTGTTTATTTTATGCTCTGTTTTAGGCACTGTGTGCCATATGTCAGCCACTCCGAGTTCCCTTGGGGAGATAGAGGCAGGGTACAAGAATAAAGAAGTTGTTGTTGTTGTTTATCAAGCCATAATAGTAGTTGGCATACAAGGATAGTACACAGGAAAAAGGGTGATGAAATGCATGTTGGAGCATGTAAAATCAGTTGGTGAGTGTGTTAACTGAAAAAATGCAAACACAAAGCAGATTGGTTGGACTACGCCTGAGGGGCTAGCCGAGCCTGGGATTTTTTTTGCAACAGTTACATTTTTAGGTTTTATGTGCATGAGCTTACTGAGACAGTTTGTATTTTTGCTTCTGGGCTACTGGAAGAAGATCCTTCACATGGTCACTTAAGGACCATTGGAATCTCTCTCAAAGGACATTGTATGAGTCGATGCAACTGTTCACATGACTGTATATATGTTGCTCTCCATAACAAAGAGTAAACACTCTATTCTTTACTAATCATCTGTGTGGCATATCTTTACTCTAGCAAGACACTGTGTAAATTGGTAAAGACATGAACTACGCGTGATTTTCATTCCGCCACAATGCTGAATTTGGATTAGTCCTTGGGACTGAAAGATGTAACCAGAAAGTCATGTCAAGCATTTAAATACTCAGTTCTCTTCCCCATTTGCCAAGTAGTTTGTTGAAGCGGCATACTACAGATCTTAGATGCTAGGTCAAGGTTGCATCACCTTGCCTGCGGACCTGACCCCAGGATGCCACTGCTCTGTCAAGAAACCTTTATTTAATAAAAAGGTATGTCTGTATGGCTCTCTGGGTGAAATGTAAAGCTGAAGGAGAAAGGAAAAATTCCATAACAAAGACAATATGGGGGTGGGGACTTTTTTCAATTGTGGGTGACATTTCTGGTTGGGCACTTGTCACAGGTTGCACATATTGGTGGTGGACAGCTTGTTCTACTGTCAGCACTGGATGGAGGCAGTACATTTCCATGCACAACTCTTCTGCCTTGCTTCCTCCTGGCCCAGTGGGCTGCTGAAGAGGAGGGCACAGCTGGGAGGGACAGATGACTCTTGGCCAAAATTTGATGAACTGCTCATGGCTTGACTGTTAGACTGAGAGTTCCTGGATACTCCCTCTTGATTAAAATGGCTGTGGCATGAAATGGAAATGGAGCAAAATGCAACCATTTTTGTTTCCATGTGTGTATACATACATGCTTTCAACTTTCCCTCCCTTTTCTATAGGTATCACTTCCAGAAAGACAACAGAGAATCTTGAGGCACTATGGTATCCTATGGAATCCTGGGTTCTGTAAACTGAGGCACTTGAGCTGTCCAGCAGACAAGCTAAAGGATCATTTCTTGAACCACAAATGTGTGGATTCCATATGATGCTGCCATGGCAGTTCAAGTGGAATCAAAGCATTTCGGCTGTGTTGCACGAGAGGGTCACAGGAAGCTAAAATCTGTTCCAACAGATCTATGCATAATTTCACACCATTTTGAAGAGGTATCACCATCTCTCCAAATAGTTAAATGTTGACAAAATAAATATAATATTTAACCTTAGAATAGAACTGTTACCAGCTTCTAGTGACCAGGGAGAGATGAAATCTATGGACCGATTCCATATTTTGATTTCCAAAATTCAAAAAACCTTTTCAGGGGGCTTTTCAATATGTAATGACTATCCCTATATTTACCTCTATATGTTTAATGGAAGAGCCCATGTGCTACATGGGTATTCACATAAGTCTCTCCATCTCCCTTGGAAGAAAAGCTAGAAGTTATGGGTTTTTTGCTTCATATGGATCATAGAATCATAGAATCAAAGAGTTGGAAGAGACCTCATGGGCCATCCAGTTCAACCCCCTGCCAAGAAGCAGGAATGTTGCATTCAAATCACCCCTGACAGATGGCCATCCAGCCTCTGCTTAAAAGCTTCCAAAGAAGGAGCCTCCACCACACTCCGGGGCAGAGAGTTCCAGTGCTGAACGGCTCTCACAGTCAGGAAGTTCTTCCTCGTGTTCAGATGGAATTTCCTCTCCTGTAGTTTAAAGCCATTGTTCCGCGTCCTAGTCTCCAAGGAAGCAGAAAACAAGCTTGCTCCCTCCTCCCTGTGGCTTCCTCTCACATATTTATACATGGCTGTCATATCTCCTCTCAGCCTTCTCTTCTTCAGGCTAAACATGCCCAGCTTCTTAAACCGCTCCTCATAGGGCTTGTTCTCCAGACCCTTGATCAAAAGGAATGAGGTAGACTTTTATAAAATGAGAAGATAAGGGTCATAGGGAGATAGTGTTTCCCACATCTCTTGTAATACAGGAGTCATTCAGTGAAATCATTAAGCAGCATATTCAAGATAGCTAAGGTTTAATTTCTTCCCACTACATACAAATATAATGTACAAAATGTTTATGTCATGGCCTATGGCTAGTACAAAAAACCATTCATTCATTTTATATACAAAATGTCGCTAATATAAGCTGTACTGTTCTATAGGAGCTAATAAACCAGTCAGGAGTAAATGAATTTGGTCTGTCAACAGGCATATTATTTTCTCTTAGTTCTCTGTGACTGCCAAGGCTGAGCAGATTGGTAACAAAATCTGAAAGAATAGACTTATCATGCATAGACTTTATCAAAACCAAGATGCTATTTAACATTTTGTCAATGTTGGATGCATCTTGACTGTAGAACTACTGCAGCTCGACATCATTAACTGCCATTGCTCAATGCTATGGAGTCAAGAGAGCTTCAGTTTTACACTCTTTAGCCTTGTGTGCCCATGGATTCTCCCACAATTCCAAAGCATTGAGCCATGACATTCACTGAACTCAATGAACTCAACGTTCAACATATTATCAAAACTACTTTCAACAGTGGACATCTTTCGGTCCTCGCTCTTTCCATCTCTTTTGTCACAGTAACTGGTACCTTTCTCTGCCTCAAACACGTTTGAGTAGTGAACAAATAGAAATATAGTGTGGCTTTGCTCTAAAAGACTTTACCAGATTCATGTCCAGCTGAGTTACAGTAATAGTTACCTTACACAACCTCTCATCTACTTTAAAGAACAGAAGAGAGGGAAGCAGCTGAGGTCTAGGTGTGTCCAAGCATCTTGGGAGGAAATAATAACAGCCACACAACTCTGCAATAGAGATTGAAGTGCACATATGTAGGTGGCTCTTCCTGATTCACCTGCTTCCCTTTACTTCTGTTTCATAAGACCAATACAAGGTAAGCATTATACTCTCAGGTCCCCTCTAAACTGCTATATAATCCAGATTAACAAAGCAGATGATCCACATTGTCTGCTTTGAACTGGACAATATGAGTCTACCATATAATCTGGTTCAAAGCAGATAATGTGGATATTATATGGCAGTGTGGGTGGGGCCTCAGAACAGCTTTGTCAACATCAAAATCCTGATTTCGAAGCTGACCACTCTTCTTACAGACATTATGATGATTGGCCTCCATGTACCACTTACTGAATCACAAATCAAGTAAACTGAAATCATTGGTCTTTCTTGCTGCTTTTTTTTTTTTTTTTTTTGCTGAAGGTTTAACTTTAAACCGTCAAGACTGGACTGTTTTCTATACAGTTGTCTTCACAGTTGTATTTTATTCATGATTTTTCATTTTCACTGGAGTTCTGTGCCCCTAACCCTAGAGAATGTTGATAGCTGATAGCATTTCATATATCTCAATTCCCTTGCAAATCTCTGTATTTAGGAGTTTACTTATTTTAAATGCTTTCCCTTTGTAGCCATAGATTCAACTACTATATTTAATTGATTCTAAAATGCCATCAATTGTTAGGCACACCCTCATTTCAGTGCCAATACCAACAACAAAAATACTTACGATATAGCTACAATTCTAAGATGCATCCCTTTTTAGTGATATGGAGAAAAAAGTGCACCTTAAAATTGAAGAAATACAGTATACAAGAAATACCAAACCCCAAGCAGATATAAAAGGCCCATTGTAAATGAAAAATCTTCAGTTAGGGCAATAGAGATCACAGAAGGCATTAAAGTCAACAGTAGTATCCATAAGATCAGTTTGGATCCAAAAGAAATATGGTTTTGAAAGACCCCTGAGACAAAGGTGTATTTTTGTGCTTCCTAGAGGATCATTAAAGAAAGCTTGTACCCTCAAGCATATTTCTCTTTTGCTTGCTGTTGACTTTCCAACTTGTGTTGTTAGAATCCTTACCACTGATTCCAGGTTTTAACTAGTTTAGAAATTTTCAGTTCTACATGCTTTACCCATCAATTCATGATTTTTTCATTGCAGCATTTTAATTCCTTTTCTCTGTTCAGCTGTTAAAATGCTGATCCATATTTAGTTTAATTGCTTGACACAGGGTCTCCCTGACCTTGAAACAATTACCCAGTTACCTGTTCTATGATGCAAATAAAGTTGCATATCAATACAGATAAATAGATGCCGTGGTACTAATTGAAACTAGAAGCTTTGTTTATGTGGATGATGTCATGATGTTAGGTCAGCTTAGGAAATCATAATCAGAGACAAAGTATTGCTGGCTATAATTAGCTGAAGTCCAAAAGAGAAGACAGATAGAAGGAGGTAAGGATGAAAGAAGAGCTAAAGACAAGGAAGTGAGAGGGAAGGTGATTGTGGAATGAAAAATTGAGCAGTCTAGGGATGAGATGGAAGTGGTCAACACTGCAGCAATAAGGAGGTTTGAAGTTAACATACTGAACTGATATAACCCATTAAGCCATTGGTTGCAGCTACTTCATATTTTAATAGTTTGGGGAAAACCTGTTAGCTATAAGTTCTAGCATCTTGACAAAAAAAAACCCAACTTCTGCTCTAAGGAGTATGTACCCTTGGTTTACGTTCTGGGATATTCTTGCATGTTAATCTTTCAGCACAGAATCTGTCTAAATTGTTTTCTATATATTCTAAAATACTGGTTATATTCCATTACTAGGGCTGCACACAAAGGACCAAGCTGTGTTGCAGCTAGTTAGTAGCCAGCTGCATTAAATCACTACTGATCGAGTTCGAAGCCAGCCTGGGTCAGAGTGAGCTCCTGACCATTAATAGTCTAGCTTACAGTTGACCTATGCAGCCCAAAAGACAGTTGCGTCTGTCAAGTAGGAGATTTGGGTACCGCTAATTTACAACACCAGAAAAGCTTCCAGCAGCATGCGTAAGAATGAAGAAGTACTCCATCAAGGACTCGGTGTCACAAGTGAACGGTGAAGCTACAGCTCCCCCTGTGGCCGGAATCGAGCATACCCTCATGAAGCCAGAAAGCTGGAATGTTAAAATTGCCTCTGTGTCTGTCTATATATGTTGTATGTCTATGGCATTGAATATTTGCCATGTATATATGCATTGAAATCCGCCCTGAGTCCCCTGCAGGGTGAGAAGCCCAGAATATAAATACTGTGAATAAATAAATAAATAATATGATAGCTCTGAAAGAAAGTGGGAACCCTCTCCCTTTTGACAAGGGGGCAGCTTTGAGGATGGGTGAAGCTGTGTTAGCCCAGGGACTGCTATTACGTGGTGAAAGAAGCTCCTGAAATGGGGCCATTGCATAATAGTCCCACCTACCCCACCCCCAGTGGTTTGCACTGTTGTAAACTAAGAATTGCCTATAAAATAAAGTGCACCACAGTGTTTGGTATCGTATTGGCACAGATACCCTGCTTTAATCATGAACTGGCACATAAACCAATAGCCCGAAAAAGACAAAAATGAATTTCTCCTTGGTAAATATTAATTTCATGTTGGTTGAATAATGTCTGTGAATCTGGTCTGAGGCTAGGGTCAAGTTTTGAAGGAACTTTCCAAGGTACTGAACCCCATTCTCAAAGTAAGTTCAGCACTTTGGATAGTTCATTTAATAGGCACCTTTAATATTTGCAATACATGTGTAATTGCATCTGTTCCTCTATAACCTTTGATAACATCTGCTTGACTATATACTGTTCTCATTTTTTTATTTGAAATATCTTGTCATTTATATAAAGAAGAATAAAGGTGATAGAATACTTTCTGCATTTTCTCATTTGTCCGCAATCATATCTTTCCCCTCTTGTGTTTTCAAAACATTTTTCTAGGTTAAATTGCATTTCCCTTCCAGCTTCTATAGATTTCTTGAATTAAAAGTACATTTTGCACCTCTTTCCTCTTGTTAATGTACTCAGTTGTATTCAATAGAACTGAGTACATTAACAAGAGGAAAGAGGTCCAGGAGACTTATCAAAGTTCCATTTTGCTATTATAGAAAATGTAGCTTCTTTATTTCATTATTTTATTTATTGTGTCAGAAGCAAATTGAGGGTACAGTTATAATGTGTTTAAAGAACAAACAAGTTTAAAACTTGGCGTTATGCTAAATGTCCTTTAAGCAGAAACTGACCACTTGAAGTTCCTCTGGTGTTGCTGTGAGAAGGTCCTTCATTGTATATGTGGTAGGGCTCAGACTGCATTGCAATAGGTGGTCTGTCATTTGCTCTTCTCCACGCTCGCATGTCGTGGACTCCACTTTGTAGTCCCTTTTCTTAAGATTGGCTCTGCATCTCTCTGTGCCAGAGCACAGTCTGTTCAGCACCTTCCAAGTCGCCCAGTCTTCTGTGTTCCTAGGAGGGATTTCTCACCTGGTATTAGCCACTGATTGAGGTTCTGGGGTTTAGTCTGCCACTTTTGGACTCTTGCTTGCTGAGGAGTTCCTACAAGTATCTCTGAAGATCTTAAGAAGCTATTTCTTGATTTAAGGCATTGGCTTGCTGGCTGATATCCGAACAGAGAATGGTCCAGAGATATCCATACCTTGGCCCTTTCATTACAGGCTGCTACTTCCCAACGAATGTGAGGTGGTGCAATACCGACTAAGCAGTATAATTTCTCCTGCAGTATTGGATGTAGATATCCTGTGATAATGTGGCATGTCTCACTAAGATCCACATCCACTGTTTTAGTGTGGTGAGATTTTTTTTTGGTCATGTCAGGAGCGACTTGAGAAACTGCAAGTCGCTTCTGGTGTGAGAGAATTGGCCATCTACAAGGACGTTGCCCAGGGAACGCCCGGATGATTTGATGTTTTTATCATCCTTGTGGGGAGGCTTCTCTCATGTCTCCGCATGAGGAGTTGGAGCTGATAGAGGGAGCTCATCCGCCTCTCCCCGGATTCGAAACTGCGATCCGTCAGTCTTCAGTCCTGCCGACACAGAGGTTTAATCCGCTGCGCCACCGGGGGCTCCTATGTGGTGAGATGTATTCCACACTAGGCATGTGTATTCAGCAGCAGAGTAGCAAAGTGGAAGGGCAGATGTCTTCACTGTGTCTGGTTGTGATCCCCATTTAATTAATTGAAATAATCCAAACCAAAACAGGAGGCAAGCAAACTCAGAATCAATTAATGCAGCTAGCATCCAGCAGCTGGACATATTGTGACAATCAGGTCTAAGCTGAGCTCTCCTAGAAATGACTGTGTGCTATCTTTCCCCACAATATCTGGACTAATACCCAGAGCAGATCCACTACTCCACTGAAATTGAAGCCATCACCTTACACTTATGTTGAATTGTTTTTGGGAAAAATTGGGAGCACTTCTCAGTGCTACTAGAAGAGGAAGAAATTAAATACTGATCAACGCATATTTTCCCTAACAGGAGGATGGAAGACAACAAAATAGAAGTATGAATCTGAATATTCAACAATACCAATTATATACATTTTATGTTCGCTTCATGTGCGGTGACCACAATTGCCTTCCCATGTTAATTTCCTCACATAGATTAGGTAAAGATAAAGGTTTTCCCCTGACATTATGTCCAGTCGTGTCCGACTCTGGGGAGTGGTGCTCATCCTCATTTCTAAGCCGAAGAGCCGGCATTGTCCATTGACACCTCCAAAGTCATGTGGCCAGCATGCAGCGCCATTACCTTCCCGCTGGAGCGGTATCTATTGATCTACTCACATTTGCATGTTTTTGAACTGCTAAGTTGGCAGATCACGCCGCTCCCCAGATTCGAGCCTGCGACTTTTTTGTCAACAAGTTTAGCAGCTCAGTGCTTTAACCCACTGCACATAGATTATGTCTCTTCAGTATGAGAGTCTTACGCTTCTCACTCCCCCCTGTTTTAGTCTTTCAAAGTCAGTAAGAATAGTATTATTCAGTAATGTGGATATTGTTGAAACAGTGTCTTTGTGTATGTCTTTGTGGATGCTAGCTGCATAAATAGACTAGGTTTGCTGACTACTTGATGGTTTGGTATTGAGGACTCTACATTTTCACAAAGATTGTACTCCACCCTTATTCAATTGTGTGGGCCTATAAAAGACCACCAAAGCTGTGCAAATATATTTCTTTCCACCCACAAAGTAAGGCCACTTGTCTAAATAGGAGAAATAGAAGTCCAGAGAGGAATTGACTAAGCAGGAAAGTGTAATGGGTCCAAGTGTTTAAATTATATCTTCCGGGATTCCAGTGTTGATGTAAGAAAAATAGTCTTTAATTTTATTGCAGTTTGAGGGTAAAAATATTCCAGAGAGTACAAACCAAAGATTCCATTCCTACCCAATATTTTTAGTGTTATTATGAAGCACAGATAGAAGATGCTGCCACAAATCAGTGTTACGGTGTTTTTGTAAGTCTAATATGCCCAGTCTTCTCTTACAGATATCCACATTCAGTTTTTTTCCAATATCCTCCAGCTATTCTCTTGTGAATACACACAATTGCTGAAGCAGATTGCAAATCGCATTCTGTTTAAGCAATAGCATTATGGAAAGAAACTGGAACAGAAAGGAAGTGTCATGTTAAGTGTAGATATAGCCAGTGATGGCTGATTAGTCCAATGCCAGGAGGGCTGGTGAATCCACCCCAGATTTTACTCTGAATTTTAAAGGAACTATCCAGCACGCTGATCTTTGTTATCTAACTAGGCTTGGCAGAATAACTTCTACTCGCAGTGTCAGAATAACCTGATGCTACTGATTATGTTCCTTAGTCAGTGTAGATGATCTTTGGATTATCCAAATAAGCCCTGTCTGATTTTCATGCTGACTTGGTTGTCACTTAGTTGCATAAATTTGGCTGGGTTCCCCCCCCCCCCCCCAGTGTTTATACCTAAATATTTGATTAATATTGTTTCTCATGATAGCACTGAGTAGATAGTAATTTGATGCTCTGTTTGCTCTGCTAAATGATAACAAATAATGTCCAATTTATTATAGTTTACTTTGAAACGAGTGACTGCTGCATAGCTTTCTAATTCTGCCCTGAGTTCTGGAATGGTAGCTTGCGTATTAGATGTGGGGAGTATTAACACCGTTGCCAAAAAGACTGATTGTTTGTTACTGTTTTTCTGGCATTAGTCCTGAATGTTAGGGTTCCTGTTCCTATAGCAAATATTAAAGCAGACAAAACAAATTCCTCTCAGTTACTTATTCCTGATCTGATTTCTGATCTAGACTTATGCATGAGTATATGTGTAAATGTGATATAGTCTTGTTGGATTGATCACCTGTGCTCATTCGTGTAAGATGCTTTATTGATCAACCTGATGTTGGTCTATTGAAAGTTTTGCTTCCATTAAGTAAACTAACTTTCACAGTGAGGACATAGATTTCCAGACGCACCTTCCTCTTGGCATGTTTCTCCCTTTTGCCCTCCATTTGTGCCTCATTGAATTCCACAGCACTGTTGGTAACAGCAGACCTCCAGTTAGCACACTCGAGGGCCAGGGCTTCCCAGTTCTCGGTGTCAATGTCACAGTTTTTAGGGTTGGCTTTAAGCCCATCTTTGAATCTCTTTTCCTGTCCACCAACATTTCATTTTCCATTCTTGATTTGAGAGTATAGTAACTGTTTTGGGAGACAGTGATCTGGCATTCAAGTAACGTGGCCAGTCCAGCGGAGTTGATGGCTTAGGAGCATCACTTAAATTCTGGTGGTCTTTGCTTCTTCCAGAATGCTGACATTTGTCTTCCTGTCTTCCCAAGAGATTAGTAGGATTTTTTTGGAGTCAACGTTGATGGAATCATTCCAGAAGTTGGGGGTGACATCTGTAGATGGTCCACATTTCACAGGGTTGGGAGGACAATAGCTTTATAAACAATCATCTTGGTATCCCTATGAATGTCCTGATCCTCAAACACTCTGTTACATTTGAAACATGCCACCCTGAATATACATACATTGGACATCCAGTAGAATTAGTAAGTCCTTTGATGGATGAAAACTATGAAAAATTAAGGATATCCCTGAGAGAATTTTGCTTGGAACCCTAGAGATCTGTTTCCAGTCAGAGTTGATAGATGGTTCAGTTGCGTAACTCCATATAAAGCAGTTTCATGTGTCCCTGTGATTATTTTACACACACACACACACACACACAAACATCTCATTTTTGTGTGATTGTTTCCCCATTTAAAATGCCATTAAAGAGAGCTGCTAGCCTACAACCTCATTATACGGGTGAAATTGGCTATTGTACGCTGGTTCCTCCTCCCTTTGGCAACAGAACCCTCCAGCTCCCATCCCACAATGCACATCTCCTTCCGGTGGGGCTCCATCATAAAAGGAAAGAGGAACTGGTATATACTGTGGCAGCAACACGGAAGACTTCCCGCATTACATAGAGATCAATGGGGGGAAGTGGACACTTTCCCCATGAGATGAGATAAGGGGGAAACCAAACGCACACTGCTGCCCCCCCCCCCCAGATTCACCACGATGCATTGCAAATCCCATTGCCAATCTAAAAAGGACCAAAGATCATTATAGAATGTATACGATATTTACTCAAGTATAATGTCCAATCAAATGTTTTGCACACTTCAATTTTGCAAATTACAATAAAATGGATTTGCCCTCAAATGTAACACACACCCAACAATGCACTCATAGCACATCAGGGAGGCAGAAAGCATGGATGAAGCTATTTGTGAGGCCACTGTCAGCCTGAGAATGGCAAACTCGCCAGCTTCACAAGGTTTTGAAGGCCTCATGAATGAGAGCAGTTGGGAATTGCATAGAACCGAGCTTAGACCCTGAGGGCCTCCTGGAAAAATATTTTATTTTGAAAGAATTTCAGAAATATTACGTCTCACTTAGAAATTTTAAGATGTGACTGTTGCTCTCGGTTTACATGAATTAGGCTGCTGCTGCTTATGAATCTTAAAAGACCAGAAAGCCTCTGTCTTTATAAAAGCAAGAATAAAAAAAAGGAAAAGGAAAAACATGGGTGGTTCCGTCCTGGCCCAGTTCTGTTCAACATCTTTATTAATGACTTAGATGAAGGGTTGGAAGGCATGACCATCAAGTTTGCAGATGACACCAAATTGGGAGGGATAGCCAATACCCCAGAAGATAGGAGCAGAATTCAAAATGATCTTCACAGGTTAGAGAGATGTGTCAAAACTAACAAAATGAAGTTCATCAGTGACAAACGCAAGACATTCCACTTAGGCAGAAAAAATGAAACGCAAAGACACAGAATGGGGGACTCCTGGCTCGGCAGCAGTATGTGTGAAAAAGATCTTGGTGTCCTCATGGACAATAAATTAAACATGAGCCAACAGTGTCATTCAACAGCTAAAAAATTATGGGATTTTGGCCTGCATAAATAGGAGTCTAGTGTCTAGATCCAGGGAAGTCATGCTACCCCTCTATTCTGTCTTGGTCAGACCACACCTGGAATACTGTGTCCAATTCTGGGCACAACAATTTAAGGAAGATTCTGACAAGGTGGAATGTATCCAGAGGAAGGTGACTGAAATGATCAAGGGTCTGGAGAACAAGTCCTATGAGGAGTGGCTTAAAGAGCTGGGCATGTTTAGCCTGAAGAAAAGATGGCTGAGGAGAGAAATGAGGGCCATGTATGAATATGTGAGAAGAAGTCATAGGGAGGAAGGAGCAAGCTTGTTATCTGGTACCCTGGAGACTAGGACACAGAACAATGGTTTCAAACGACAGGAAAGGAGATGCCACCTGAACATGAGGAAGAACTTCCCAGCAGTGAGAGCTGCTCTCTGCTTTGGAGTGTGGTGGAGGCTCCTTCTTTGGAGGCTTTTAAACAGAAGCTGGACGGCCATCTGTTGGGGGTGTTTTGAATGCAATTTTCCTGCTTCTTGACAGGGAGTTGGACTGGATGGCCCATGAGATCTCTTCCAACTCTATGATTCTAGGGCAAAGGTTCTCAACCTATGGGTCCCCAGATGTTTTGGCTTTCAACTCCCACAAATCCTAACAGCTGGTAAACTGGCTGGGATTTATGGGAGTTGTAGGCCAAAACACCTGGGGACCCACAGGTTGAGAAACACTGTTCTAGGGCATAACAACAGGGTGAGTGGCTTTTGTCAAGCACCTGTTCCAGGATAATTTTAAAAATGAAAACTATTGTAGATTTTTTTGTGTTCTCCACAATTATATAAACCGGGCTAGAGCAGAAAATAACCATACTGTCTGAACATAGATTGCCAGATAAGAAAATAACCTAGGGGGTTAGAATGCATAGTAAATAAAGCTTATCCAAGAACTGGTTGACCCACATATACCAACAGTCTGGTGACTCAACAACTTGATGCTAGTCTCAAAATGTTTAAACTGCCCATACTAGAAATAATTGCATTTAAGGTGGAGAGATGAAATTTACTCCAAGAACATGGACATAAAACTCATTATTTTAATCATGATAAGCAAACGACTTTTTAAAAAAACTTAATTGCGTATCATATGTATGTTTTTGTTACTCTGACAATTGTGACTTATTTTAGCCATGTAATCCTCCCAATTAACTAATTAATTGCCTGATAGATTAGTTAGCTACTCGCAAAATTGCACTATAATTTTCTCCCTACAATTCAATGTTATTTTTTTTCTTTTTTAACCATTTTAAAATAGCATATTAACATGAACAACAAGGTAGATTCTCTCTGTAGTATGAATGTGTTGTTGAAGGCTTTCATGGCTGAAATCATTGGGTTGCTGTGTCTTTTCCGTCTGAAAGGAGATTCCATCTGGACATTAGGAAGAACTTCCTGACTGTGAGAGCCGTTCAGCAGTGGAACTCCCTGCCCCGGAGTGTGGTGGAGGCTCCTTCTTTGAATGCTTTTAAACAGAGACTGGATGGTCATCTGTCAGGGGTGCTTTGAATGCAATTTTCCTGCTTTTTAGCAGGGGGTTGCACTGGATGGCCCACGAGGTCTCTTCCAACTCTATAATTCTATGAGTCTATTATTCTGGGCTGTATGGCCATGTTCCAGAAGCATTCTCTCCTGACATTTCACCAGCATCTGTGGCAGGCATCCTCAGAGGTTGCGAGGTCTGCTGGAAACTAGGAAAATGGGGTTTATATATCTGTAGAATGCCCAAGGTGGGAGAAAGAACTCTTGTCTGTTTGAGGCAGGTGTGAATGTCACAAATGGCCACCTTGATTAGCATTTGATAGCCTAGCAGTTTCAAAGTCTTGCTGTAGTGTTTCAGAATGGGTCTAGAACAGAGCTTTCCAATCTCTGTGTTGGCTACAATATGTAGATATGTCGTATGAACATAATGAGGAATCTCATTATCATATATACAGGGGCGGCTCAACCCATTACGCAAAGTAAGCATTTCCAGTATAGTTGATTTTGCCCAGGGGCGCTCTTTAGGCACTCTTGGGGGAAAATAGACCTTGAGCTATGCAAGTTGTAGTTACTGGGATGTATAGTTCACCTACAATCAAAGAGCATTCTGAACTCCACCAATGATGGAATTGAACCAAATATGGCACACAGAACTCCCATGACGAACAGAAAATATATATCAGTGATTGGTTGGGGGCAAAATACTGTTTGCTTACCATTGAAAATTACCTAGGGCTGCCTCTGCATATATATATAATATTTATTGGAAAGGTTTTCACGAAATGTGTTGTGTCCCTATACATTTCGTTATTACAATTTATATATGTGTCCATATCTCTTACAGTTTGCTAGTAAAATTAAATTACTGTAATGAAGCATGTCTAAAAAGTATGTACCCGGCATAAAATGTTAGGAAAGCACTCGTCTAGAGATTGCACTAATCCCCGAGATTGGCAGATTACCACTTCCAGGCAGCTGTGAAGTGAACCTTCCCACACAGAGTTTCCATGTGAGTGTTGCCAGCCAGCAGAGGCGGTGGGAGGGGATACTCACCAGTTATGGCAGGATTCCATTAAACAAGAAAGCTGAGTATTGGATAAGTCATGCCTGGGCAGATGATGGTTAGATGACATCGCTCTCACTAGATCTATCAAGTGACATGCATTCATGACCTGTGATTTTAACTCAGCCCATTATAATGAGGGCTTGGGTAGCTAGTTGAACTGAAACAGGTCAGATAATGAGCATACAAAGCAGATCTTAAACTGAAGCATTGTGCCTTCTAGTTTAATGCTGTTTTGTCCAATGGGTAGAAGTTGTCCAGGGTCTTGAGCAAGGCTCTTCCTCAATTACTTGATATCTGATAACTAGAGACAACACAGATTTAATTTGTGGCTCATCATCTTCAAAGCAGGCTTGTACTGTACCTGCTTTGTAGGGACAGAGTTATCAGAAAAAGAAGAAAAATACTTTCTTCCTCACCATTTCAGTCTTTCAAATAAACACACTGGAATTTAAGGGCCACCAAAAGTAAACAAACGTGTCATTCACTTTTGTTCCTTGCCAATTAAAAACAGCTTCCATGCATTAAAATCATCCCTTGCTAACTAATCAAAACCTTCTGCTAACTAATATATTTATTTTAAAGCAGTCCAAGGCTTTCAGGTTTATATATTTATTTATTGAGTTTCTTGGTTAAGTGGCCTCACTTAGACCCCTTCTACACTCTCATATAAAATCCAGATTATCTGCTTTCAACCTGATTATATGGCAGTGAAGACTCATATAATCCAGTTCAAAGCAGATAATGTGGATCTGCTTTGATCATCTAGCTCAGGAGTCCTCAAACTTTTTAAACCGAGGGCCAGGTCACAGTCCTTCAAACTGTTGGAGGGCCAGATTATAATTTGAAAAAAAATGAATGAATTCCTGTGAACACTGCACATATATTATTTGTAGTGCAAAAAACACTTAAAAACAATGCAATAATTAAAATGGAAAACAATTTTAACAAATATACACTTATTAGTATTTCAGTGGGAAGTGCTTTTGGTTGATGAGATAGGATTGTTATGGTTGTTGTGTGCTTTCAAATCATTTCAGACTTAGGTTGACCCTGAGCGAGGGCCAGGTAAATGACCTTGGAGGGCCGTATCCGGCCCTCAGGCCTTAGTTTGAGGACCCCTGATCTAGATTACGTGACAGTGTAGAAGGGACCTTAGTCTTCCTACTGGCTTAACTGGAACTTACATCTAAGCTGTGGATATAGCTAGTATGTAAATGATGTGAAAAGTCCATCCAAGAAGTCACTCCAAGATAGGTTTGTTGTTGTTGTTGTTGTTGTGTTGTTGCATACCTTCAGGTCATTTCTGACTTATGGCAAACCAATCTCAGGAGTGTTCTTCGCAAGATTTGCTCAGAAGACATTTGTGTTTGCTATCCTTTGAAGCCAGCTGTGCCCGTTCCTTGAGAAGCCAGATCTGGCCATGGTGGTACATCCCATCTAGCACTACATGCTCTATGTGAGTGCTCGGAAACTTCAGCTGGTCCAAAGAGCTACAGCCAGGTTGTTCACTTAGGCTATCTCAATGTTTTTACGGCTGTTGTTTTGATTTTATTGCTGTTAACATTTTAAAATTGTACTGTGTTTGTGGCATTGAATTTTGCCTTGTAAACCACCTCGAGTTGCCGGAAGCCTGAGTGGGGCAGTATACAAATAAAGTAAATAAATAATAGCTACATGGAGTGGACAACCTTCCTGTTGCAGCGGATCCATCGGCTGCCAGTCTATTTCTGGACACAATTCAAACTGCTGGTTATGATCTTTAAAGTCCTAGATGGTTCAGGTCCAGGCTTTCTTTATATATTTCAGATTTCAATATTAATGTCAAAAATACGTAGTACAGGATGATTTTACATAGGATTTGACCTACATTAGAACAGTAAAGACAAATATCACGTAAGTAAAACAAACATTAAATATTAAATAACCAGCCTGGGGTCTGAGATCTTCAGGAGAGGCCTTTCTCTTGGTCCCAACTCCATCTCAAGCTCAATTGGTGGCAACGAGAGAGAGTGCCTTCTCAGTGACTCCCCCCCCCTGCCCCAAACTCTGGAACTCCCTGCCCAGGGAAGCCAGAATGATTCTCTCCCTGCTGTCCTTCCGGTGGCAGGTTAAAACCCTTATATTCAAGCAAGAGTTTAAAGAAGAAGGTTTTTACGATTGTCAAGGGCTGCTGTGGTTTTATAGGCTTTTTTTTATGTTTAATACTGTTTTAATTCATGTCTAATTGTATATTTTAAGTTGTATTGCATTAATGAGCTGCTTTGAGTCTCCAAGAGGGATATAAATGAATAGAAGAAGAGGAAGAAGAAGAAGAAGAGGAAAAGTAGAAGAAGAAAAACAAGAGGAAGAGGAGGAAGCAGAAGAGGAGGAAGAAGAACAAGTGGAAGAGGAGGAGGAGGAGGAGGAGGAGGAAGCAGCTTTTTGTGTGTGTCAGGAGTGACTTGGGAAACTACAAGAAGAAGCTGAGAGAGAGAGAGAGAATGATTTGCCTAGTTCAACCAATGGGTTTCTATAGCTAAGTAGGGATTCTAACCCTGGTCTCCAGAGTCTCAGTCAAACACTAAAACAACTTATTCTGGCACAATCTGAGGTAGCTTTTTATTATTATTCACCTCCTACCATGTTCTTGTCAGACTTCAAAGGATGTCTGAAGTGTCCTTGATCAAGTAAAATTTGCACCTGAGTTTTACCAAAGAGGGAGCAAATGGACACTGTGTTCACATAAGGTGTTCCACGCAAAACACCTGCACATGACAGTTGTATACGGCAAACTGTATTTTTGCAACCAGCCTTATTTCCATACTGCCAACAGCTCCCTGCAGACCAGAAACTCAGCAGACAAACCGTCTATGATTTCAACTTTATGGTGGGAAACACTTTTGATTTATTATTATTTGTTTAGCAGTGGTTAAATGCACTGGAGAATCTGTGTTGGGGAAAAAGCTGGCAATACTAGTTACAGTGTATACCCATAAACAGACAGCATGAATCATTCTTGAATGAACTCTGTATTGGGTTATAGCAAGAATGTGAGAGCATCAAAAGTCTTTCTTAAGTAGTAAAGTGCAGTAAAGTGTGATGTGATGGCCAAAATAAAGAGCCAAGGTAATTCTAGGCACTTAGGCAGTATAAAAAAGAGTTGTCTCCAGATCATTCTGCTTTGGTCAGACCGCACCTGGACTGTTGTGTCCAGTTGTGGGCACCACAATTCAAGAAGGATATTGGCAATTTAGTAAACTGTCCAGAAGACAATTTACGAAGATGGTAAAAAGTCTGGATATGAATTGTTTATACGCAAGCCTGGAAACACAAGAAATAGAGGAATGGATTGTGAAAGTGGCAGAGGTGCCTGAGATGTATATTCTGACGGGATGTCTCCAGTCAAAAGACCCTTCGGAGTTTTGAAGGTGCCCTTCAAAAGGTTTCTAGAAGGAAAGACTATTTCAATGTAGGGATTTCAGGTTTAACTATTATAAAATCTAATTTTTCATCACATTGTTTAACTTCCTTTTGAAGAAAAATGTGTTGAAGAATCCTTTGGAGCTATTTGATGTGACTTTCTTTTCTATGCTATATTTATTATGGCCAAACTCTTGAGATGTGAATGTGAAGCTTGTGTTTGGAAAAGGTATTATATATGGTTGTCAAGAAAAGGAGGGAAGGGAAAGGAAAGAAAAAAGAAGAGGGAAAAGAAAAAAATATTTGAAGAAAAAGAAATACGTAATGCTGTTTGGTATTTCTTTTTCTTCAAATATTTTGTTTTATGTAATGCTGTTTGGGGGAGCCCCCATTGGCACAGGGGGTTAAACCTCTGAGCTGTTTAACTTGTTGACCAAAAGGTCATAGGTTCGAATCTGGGGAGCAGCATGAGCTTCCGCTGTCAGCCCCAGCTTCTGCCAACCTAGCAGTTTGAAAACATGCAAATGTGAGTAGATCAATAGGTACCACTGCGGCTGGAAGCTAAGGGCGCTCCATGCAGTCATACTGGTCATATGACCTTGGAGGTGTCTATGGACAACGCCGGCTCTTCGGCTTAGAAATGGAGATTAGCACCAACCCTCAGAGTCAGACACGATGGGACTTAATGTCAGGGGGAAACCTTTACATTTACCTTTAATGCTGTTTGGACAAGTTGGAATGTTACAAATTTTGAAATAAGTTATTCCTGAAAAAGTTAAATATGATGGAATAATGTTAATGAAACTTTTGATTATAATTTTAAACATATTTCAATTTATGAAAAATTGGGGGGCGGGGTAGTTATCCATACTTTAGTTATCCCCATTCTTATGGGGTTATTCATTAATGTGAAATCATGATGTGTGTAGACATATTTTGAAATTCTCTTGATTGTGAAGATATATTCCCTGCCTTGCAAGGAGTTTCTTTAAAAAATTACATTAGTATTTTTGCATATGATATGGGGGGAGCAGCTGGTGGTACTATTGCTATTATCCAGATTGAAATAGTTTTTTCCTTAAAACATAGTAACCATTAATTCTAGTTGATAGTAGTTTGCACGGATTTTGCTTTGAAAATGTCTTGAGTTCGAGTGAATGGTAAAGTATGTTATACTTATTTTGCACAAGTTGCCCTTTGAATATAGATCTAGACAGATTTCATTATTTCTGAATGTATATTTTCTGCTTGCATATTAGATTGTTTGTGTGAAATAATTAATAAAATAATTTCAAAAAATGTCTGGATACCCAACCCTATGAAGAACAATTGAGGGAACTGGGTATATTTTGGTTGGGAAAGAGATGTAAAGGAATATGATAGCCATATTTAAATGCTTGACAAGATGGCATGTTGAAGACAGAGTGAGCTTGTTTACAATGCTGCAGAGACTAAAACATGAACCAATGGATTCAAATGACATAGAAGAAAAGAGATTCCACTTAAACTTTAGAAAGAGTTTATTTACTGTGAGACCTAGTGTTCAACAATAAAAAAGGACTCGTCTTTGGAGGATTTTAAACAGATATTGGATAGGCATCTGCATGGTCAGGGGGTTCTGCATGGTCAGGGGGTTGAACTGGTCCTTGCAGCCCCTTCACATTCAACTTCTGTGATTCTATATGTTGGTGGCATTTTTCTGATACATTAAGTGCACTGGTAACATGAAGTCCTCTCATTGTAAAATTGCATGTTGAGCAAGCTGATTGGAATGTACCACTGATTTAGCTTTGAATATTTGTCAGAGGAATCCTTTTGGCCAGGGGTCCTCAAACTTTTTAAACAGAGGACCAGGTCACAGTCCCTCAAACTGTTGGAGGGCCGGATTATAATTTGAAAAAAAAACATGAATGAAAAAACCTATGAACACTGCACATATCTTATTTGTAGTGCAAAAACATTTTAAAACAATACAAAGATTTAAACGAAGAACAGTTTTAACAAATATAAGCTTCTTAGTATTTCAGTGGGAAGTGTGGGCTTGCTTTTGGCTGATGAGATAGGATTGTTGTTGTTGTGTGCTTTCAAGTCATTTCAGACTTAGGTTGACCCTGAACGAGGGCCGGGTAAATGACCTTGAAGGGCCGTATCTGGCCCTCGGTCCTTAGATTGAGGACCCCTGCTTTTGCAATGTTGAATTTCTCTTGTGAGGTTATAGCACAAAACAAGTGTGATGGTTAGTTGTACAGCTGTTAGAATGGTAATGTGAAAACTGTTTAAAGTGCCCCTGTTTTCTTCACTGACTTATCTATGATTTGATCTCTCACTGTGAATTGGCAGCTGATCTTACTTGAAATGATCCACTATGAATGTATGTTGCCCTGTGTTTTTGAGTCATACCTGAGTTGCTACAGCAGGTTCTTAATTCCACTTCGTGAGTGTGAGTTTTCCTTATGATCCACCTCTAACTGGTTAATTAGCCCAAGCCAAAGCTACAGTATTATTTGTCTAGTATTTGGTTGGTCCTAATTAAGAAGGTTCTAGAGCAGTGGTTCTCAACCTGTGGGTCCCCTGGTGTTTTGGTCTACAACTCCCAGAAATCCCAGCCGGTTAGATTTCTGGGGGTTGAAAGCCAAAACACCTAGGGACCTGCAGATTGAAAGCCACTGTTCTAGAGGTTACTTGGCCTTAAGAAAGGTGGCCTTATGAAAGGTGAACTAGAGGGTCATCTAAAGCAGTGAATACTCTCTGCCAACTCACGGACGTAAATAAGGCCCCTTCCACACAGTTGAATGAAATCCCACAATATCTGCTTTGAACTGGGTTATCTGAGTCCACACTCAAATAATGTGAGATTTTCTGTCTCAATATTCTGGGATATAGGGCTGTGTGGAAGGGCCCGCTGAGGTTCTTCCCTTTCTACTATTCTTAATCCACCCTCCCCTAATCTCATGTGATTTATATGTTAGGCTGGAACAACCTTCTCTGTAAGGGCAGTCTCAGTGCCAACTTTCTCTCACACACCCCTCCTTCTCCTCCTCTCTCTTTTACTTCTCTTCCTCTTCTTTTTCTCCTCCTCCTTCCTACAGCCTTCCTTCCCTTAAACTCTTCCAACCATTCCTTTAACAAACACAGCTTATGCTTTCTCAGGATTTATCTGATGTAATGCAAAATGGTGTCAGCTACCTAAAGTCTCAATCGTTTACTAACCTTTCAATAAATAATAACTTGCTTGATTCTGGATAATCCCAGCAAAAAGGGAGGTTATCTCCTTGTGCGCTGCTGTGGCTGGCAGGTGGGCATCCTGGGTGGCAGGTTACTGCCCTGCATGAGTCCACCAGTCGCAGGGGTTTKGGGGCAAAAATATGATAGCTGGGACCCAATGCTGGTTGCGTGATGCGGGTCAGAATTAGTGAAGTGAGGACGTTACATATTTGRAYGTGTTTGCAACTGAACAACTGAACACAGGAAGACGGTAAAATTGAACATAGGAATGGCACAAGGATTATGAGAATGGATCTTGTTCTGTTTTGAGGCGTCATGAATTGATAATAATTGTTGATTTTGTTGTAATGTGTGATGTGTTTTTAACTGTATATTATTGTATAACCTGCATTGTGTAAACCACATTGAGTCGCCTAATTTAGGCTGAAAAATGCGGTATAGAAATAAAGCAAATAAATAAATAAATAAATAAATATCTCGATAGCCTTAACCACTATGCTTAGCTGTTTGYCCCCCCCCCCCTTTTCTGGTGAACTATCTTGCCACGACTCTGTTGCACCKGCGTCTCTCACTCACTRTGCTGTCTGGGCATTGGGTCCCAGCTATCCTACTTTTGCCGGTTTTTGTCTCTTCAATCAAACTGAAGCTATGGCACAAAACAGCCAGAGTAGTTTACAGCCAATATGGGGTTTATGCTTGCACTTTAACACATGGGCATGTTGGATGAACAGTTGCTGTCAGCTTCTAAAGAGTCAACTTGGCATGGACCATTGGATGCTTGAAATTGGAAACCCTCAGTTTCTGCTATGAGTGTAACAATTTGAAAGATGCAAGGTGAGGCAGGTTGTCGCAGGTTTATATTGATTTGCTTGATGGGTAAACCGAGTGCTATGAATTCCAGCCACATTTTCTAGTGAGCTGGTTCAAAGAGATAAAATTTCAGCTGGAGAAATGCCTGATTATGCAGGTGGAATTATTTCAAGTCACCCAGGTGAAGAAAGTGAACTAGGTGTGTGGGTAAGATTTTGATCAGTAGATAATCTGGAGGTGGGTATGAGAAATTGAAAGGAAAACCCCAGGCTTTGGAGACTTGTGCCCATGCTCAGTTTCATTTCTATTGTTTTTCTTGTTGTCTTTTATAAAATGGCTGTGGAAATTTGGAAACATTGCTTTCTAGGATTTTCAAAGATGTAGTGCAGGGGTGCTCAAACATTTTAAGCTGTGGACCAGTTCATGTGTGTGGGGGGGAGGGGTGGGATATAATTTGAAAAAATGAATTCCTATGCACACTGCACATTTCTTATTGTAGTGGAAAAAACATGAAAGAAATGTTTTTTCCATAAAATGAAGAACAATTTTAACCAACTTGAACTTACTAATATGTCAATAGTAAGCGTGGGCCTGCTTTTGGTTGATAAGAGAGTCAAGTTAATTAGGATTATTGCTCTTTTGTGCCTTCAAGTTGTTTCAGAGTTAGGGCAACCCTAAGTCTAAAGTTTTGGGTGGGGCTGGGTAAATTATCTTGGAGGACGGCATTTGGCCCATAGGCCTTAGTTTGGGGACCCGTGGTATAGTGTGTTAGTATCTTGCAGCATGAAAAGGAGGCAGGGACAGAGAGAGAGAAAGGAATGAGACAGAACATTTAAGACTAGTTGAGTTTTATTCTAGCACCAACTTTTTTGGGATGTAAACCCACTTCTTCAGATGCATTCGTGAGTGGTATTAAGACCTTGTGTACAAAGCTGATCTATTAGCTGTGGGTGTGAAATTCAAAGTAATAAGATCTAGGAAGATGCAAATCTTTTATCTTGTCCTAAATTTTCAGATCTTTACAGTGGTCACTTGATATTGCTATTTGAAAATAATACATCTGTTTAACAAAAATCAGTTTCCCAGGTTCAAAACTTTCTCTGGAAAGATTGCTTTCCTTATTTATTCATTCATTCATTCATTCATTTACAATATTTATATTCTGCCTTTATCACCCCAACGGGGACTCAGAGCAGATCACAGAACACATATATGGCAAACATTCAGTGCTGTTATACAATGACAAGACAGGGGTATAGGCTTTCCCATCTTCGGCATCTTGGAGGCTGTGCTCAGTTTTGACCAGGGCAGGGTGCTGTCACTCCACCTTCCCTGCCAAAGAGCTTTGTTCATAAACTTTCTTCTTGATCAATCGCTGGCATTTTTCTAGTGCTCCCTTTATGGGTGTCTTTAAATACCTCCCTGCTTTAAAGTGCCTATTTATCTCATCACAATTTCTGTTTTTGATCTGCTAGTTAGGAAGAAGTTGGGCTGAAGGCCAGAAGCTCACTCTGACCCAGGCTTTGAACTGTCAACCTTTTGATTGGCAAGATTTTACTGCAGCTGACAGTTAACCTGTAGGCTTGGTTGATCCAAAAAAAAAATGGTTCAAAACCTGTTTTGGATATAGGGGGCACTGGTGGTTCAATTCGGAATTGAATTCCGGATTTTTCCTTAAAAAATTCAGAACTTTCTGAATTTTCCGAAATTTCCTAATTGCTTTGTTAAAGTTGATTTCACACCTTCAGGAAGAATATTTTGACTATATGGGATTTGTAGTGTCTTTTCTGGCAACACAAGGCAAACAAAGGAAACAAACAGCAGAGAGAGGCCTTTGTGGTTTTGGAAGTTGATTTCACACCTTTAGGAAGGATAGTTTGTGTTCAAAGAGTGGCTTGAATTGATGGGAGATTTAGTTCTATTGAGGCAGTGTACAACACAGAAGCCAGAGAGACCTCCTACAATGCTGGGGCTTTTTCAAATGTTGGAGTGCTTTGTTTCCTCCGTGTTGTTCCTTCCTTCCACCCACGCCACGCCATGCACCCTCAGACCCCAATATTACCCACCCATGCTTCGCCCACCCGTCCCAAACCCCAACAGCAACAACACACAAGCGGCAAGGCAAGCAGCCCAACCAGGCAACAGCCCTTCTTCGCTTGCCGTGCTCTTCCAACCGCTCTTCTTCCAACCACCCTTCACAATCTCCCTTCCCTTTCTCTTTCCCTTTCCCTACTCCCTTCCCGGCTCCGAATGAGCCTCTGGTCCATGTGCTGCCCTTTATATAGCACAATGGCTGCCATGCTGAAACCTCGCAACTCCCCAAAACTTCTCCCCTCATTGGCTGGGAGGCAAGCAGCTTGCATGCTGGGAGGCTGCTTGCCTCCAAACGTTGACTCACTTCCGACTCATTTCCTGAGTCATACCAAAAATGGCGAGGGAAGCTTCGAAAGGGCAAAGGGACTTCCTGTTTTTAAAATAACTTCGAAATCGCTTCAAAAAGATAACTTTTCTAACTTTATTCTGAATTATGAGTATTCCGACAGTCCCTAACCATGCCTTTTAACCTGCTATGCTAAAGCCCGGCCTTTATTCATATACTTTAAAAAACCCAGAAACAAATGCATATATCAGTCAAATTGAAAAATAAGAAAATGGAGAAACTGAGAAAAACCAAAACTGACAGATTTATATAGAAACATTTTGAGTCTACTGGACATACTCCTTTACCCCTAGATTTAGATGCCTCTCTATATCTACAGTAAAGCTTTCATTAATAGTAGGCAGAAACCCCATGAGAGATGCAGGGCACATCTACACATGTCCTATTATCCGAGGCTGGTCCAGAGTAGCAATACTCCAGAATAGGCCCAAGGACATCTATACTGGTCGTCTTCATCTTTCAGATGCAGCAGAATGGAGTCCAGATAGTCTAACAGAACCAAAACTAGCTCACCCCTACTGGCTGCCAGACAGCCATGAAGCTATAGAGTATTCCTTGGTGTGTCTGAACATCTTTATGTCTCTGGTGGGAACATAGATGTGCCCTCTGATGAAGAAACTATTTGCCTTGACATAAAAAGACTTCCATGAAGGAATGAGTTAAAAAAAATGGGCATCAGAAGATATTTAATTTTCATATGCATCAGAAAGAACATAAGGTCGGAAGTTAAAGGCACACCTTTATTAGCAGAGGTTTTATTGGGCAGGTGCTCTACAGGTTATAATTAAATATGTGGGTGTTTAGGCTGTGTTACCTATAAAAAGGCAACTTTTATTGCCACCTCCTTGCGCAACATTACAATCTGAGATTAATTGCCAGCCGAACGTGAAAAATGGTGGCTGGTGACTCTCATAAGTCAATAATGAATCTACATTAATGTGAATTAGTGTGAATTGCTGAACCTCAGCCCCCAAACAACTTTGCTACATTAGTGTGAACTGCTGAATCTCAATACCCCCCCCCCCCCATTGGTTCAGTACTATGGAGAGTTCCCTGAAAGTTGAGGTTCATTCCTGGTGGAAATGCACCACTTTGCTGAGATGGAAGTTGCTTGTTGTTGCTAAAGGTGAAACACATTATGAATTACAGCCTTTAAAAACAAATACTAATTGTGTCTCTGGTGATGTTTGATATATTGTTGTATGGTTCCAATATAGGAAGCAAGCTGACATAAAAAATAACTTCATACAGCTGACGTGCAGAGAGTTAATGCAACAGAGAGGTGTCTTTCTGCATCTCCACTGCTGACTGTAGTATTTTCCTATATTTTGCAATTATTAATTCATTGTTATGCTATTGTTAATTTTTCATGACTGTACTTTGTATGTGTTTCTTGCTTCTCAGCAGTGGGCCCTCACTCCCCCTGAAAGACTTTTGTTGGGATTTCATGTACAAAATCACAAATGCAGGCTCAGCAGGCAGCTCAGCAGGATACTTTCTGGCAACTCAAGCAAAGAATGCTGCTTTGGATGCAGTTGCAAAATACAACCAGATGGTGGCAGCAGAGATCTGAAATAAGTCAGAACTTAGTAGATGGAGAAGAATCTCCATACAAGTTTTCCAAGAAGTATGTTCTTGGAAAACTTGGATCACTGTGGCGTCATACATTAAACAGCACTGATACTTGCCATGAACAATATTGTGTTCATGCTATCTTGCACACAAGTAAAGTGTGAATGCCAGATTAAAAAAAAATTGTTTAAACTGAAACCAGGTGGAATCGGTCGAGGGAGAAAGGAAGCTTGGGACATTGTTCACTCTGGCAAAGATGTCCTATTTGAGAAGTTTTGCTTCTGGCAGAAAATTCATAGCTTTCACTTGTGTAAATAATCTCAGGGTCATAGACAAGCCCCTAGCCAAGGGGATTGCTCAGGGGTTCAAACTACCCCTGAGGTTTTTTTTAGGTCAAAAAGAAAATCCCGAATTTTCACTGAATTTTCACTGGTTAACCAAATCCCCATGCCAAGCTTTTGAGAAGCAAAAAAATTAGAGTCCCTCCAGAACTGCAGGCACTATCACAACCAAATTTTGATTATTCACACTATCATTACCTACCTTTCTGCCAATTTACATTGCAAAACTGCAATCGCTGATATAGTGGAAGCAACCAAGTTAGTCTATCGACAGCTGGCAGGCAAATGGGATTTGACTTGGACTGCAGGTGAGAACAGAGGAAACTATGGAAACTGCGATGTCTACCACAGACTGGTTCATCTGATCCAAGCCCTGCCAAATAAACAATGGAACAGGGGCAAAGAGAAGAAGATGCGTCATTGTATTGTCGAAGGCTTTCATGGCCTGAATCACTGGGTTGTTGTAGTTTTTTTGGGCTATATGGCCATGTTCTAGAAGCATTATCTCCTGACGTTTCGCCTGCATCTATGGCAGGCATCCTCAGAGGTTGTGACCTCACAACCTCTGAAGATACCTGCCATAGATGCAGGTGAAACGTCGGGAGAAAATACTTCTAGAACATGGCCATATAGGCCAAAAAACCTACCAACAACTCAGTCATTGTTAAACCATGGACTTTATATGAACAAGACTGTTTCTGATGACCAAGTGAAAGCTCAATTAGTGCAAAATAGACAGACTCCATTGCCAGGATATGTATTTCCTGTGGATAAAGAAGTATCCAAGTTTTTAACCCAAATGATTCAGCAGATTTCCCTGGTGAGCCTATTCATTGCGTGTGCAAGGTGCACTCTGTAAGTAAGGTGTGGTGTTCGGAGGAGAAGTTGGGGGTAAAGGTGGTTTTCAGAAGCTTGGTGCATGTACAGAAAAAAAATCAAATATAGCACTTCTATATTTGAAAAGCGAGGAGGAGCTGAGGAGCCTTCTAACCAAGGTGAAAGAAGAAAGTGTAAAATCTGGAGAGAAAAAAACCAAGATAATGGCAACCATACTGACTGATAACTGGCAAATAGAGAGAGAAAGCATGAAGGCAGTGACAGACTTTGTATTTCTAGGTGAAAAGAT
Organism: Anolis sagrei ordinatus; assembly: GCF_025583915.1. Classification (NCBI taxonomy): domain Eukaryota; kingdom Metazoa; phylum Chordata; class Lepidosauria; order Squamata; family Anolidae; genus Anolis; species Anolis sagrei. Next base: position 111,513,228 of record NW_026845477.1, read on the forward strand.
TAATGCAGACGCAGACTGCAGGCAGAAAATCAGAAGACTTTTACTTCTTTGAAGGAGAGCAGTGACAAATCTCGAGAAAATAGTGAAGAGTAGAGACATCACACTGGCAATGAAGATCCGCGTAGTTAAAGCAATGGTATTCCTCGTAGTAACCTATGGATGCGAGAGCTGGACCATAAGGAAGACTGATTGAAGGAAGACAGATGCTTTTGAACTGTGGTGTTGGAGGAAAATTCTGAGAGTACCTTGGACCGCAAGAAGATCAAACCAGTCCATACTCCAGGAAATAAAGCCTGACTGCTCATTGGAGGGAAGGATAGTAGAGGCAAAGATGAAGTATTTTGGCCACATCATGAGAAGACAGGAAAGCTTGGAGAAGACAATAATACTGGGGAAAATGGAAGGAAAAAGGAAAAGGGGCCAACCAAGGGCAAGATGGATGGATGGATGGAATCCTCGAGGTAACTGGCTTGACCTTGAAGGAGCTGGGGGTGGCCATGGCAGATAGGGAACTCTGGTATGGGCTGGTCCATGTGGTCATGAAGAGTCAGAAGCAACTGAACAAATAAACAACAAGCACTTTTTATTAAATTTTGGAGACATAAGATTGAAATGGCAAAAGGAAGAATTAATAGTAATTTTTGTTACTGTTTTAAGATTTGTTATAGCAAAAAATTGGAAAGAAAATTATGATTACGAAATTGATGATGGGATATAATAAATGATAAAGTGACTTGTGAAATAAAATGTAAAAAGGGACTAACGAAAAGAAATGATTTTGAGGTAAAATGGGAAGAATTCTTAGAATATAGGGATAAAACCAATGCAACATACACTAATATTTTGGAGAAGAGGTCAATATAAGAATCATTAATATTAAGGATGAATAATATATGTCACTTGCATGATGAGTGTACGTAGCAATTACATGTATAAAAATATGTGCTTAATTGTTTAACTGATTTATTGTATGTTTTGTGTTAATGTTAGTTGTGTAAAATTTTTAAATTAAAGAAGAAGAAGCTTGGTGCATGGGTTGCTAAACCATCTGTGCGGTGAAAAAATGCAATAGAAGTCTTCAATAGACACCAAAAAACAGATTACCATCAGAACAACTTGTGCTTGGCTGAAAACTTCTTGCTAATTCACAGTGGAATTGATGTCTTGATAAAGGAAATAAGAAGAAAGCAGAAGAAAACAGAAAGAAACTTCTGCCAAGTGTGTAAACGATTTTCCTTTGTGGCCAAAAAGAATCGGCTTTAGGAGGGAGCAATGATTCAGGACCTATCACCTGTGAAGAATCTGGTGGTGATTTCAGGGCCTTGTTGAGATCTTGTGCCAGATCAGGAGACAGTAACCTGAAAGTCATCTCAGAAGGAAAGTCAACCTCTCCCAAATATTTTTTTCTGGCTATGGGCATGGTTATAGGTGTCCGCAATGTAAGTTGTGAACTATGAATAAATGGCTGAAGTTAAATATTTTGACTGGTGATTTCTAATCAAAATGGATCATCATCTTTTTTTCATCCCTATAGTTCCATACCATGTGTTTAAAAACCATACAAGATATTCCTTAAACAAAAGCTTGACCATCTGGCTTTCTGTCTACATTATTCACTAACCATCTTTTGATAAAACCTCCATCAGGGATTGAATGTTTTTCAGAGAGCAAAATATTGCTCATCCAAGCAATAGCTTGGAGGCTTTGAACAATTGTGCTGCCAAGATTGCTGCACTCATCGGTTAATTTGAAATCTATTGCTCTGGGTGGGGAGAGATTTTGCAAGCACACGTGATAGCTCTGCCTTTAAATCTAGTGTAATACATATGCAAATAGCATTTCCCATCAACAGCTTTCCAGAATCCATCTTCAAAATTAATAATTACTCTCATATACAAAGATGCTTTATAGATCTTTCCAGTCCTGTAAATTACTTTCCTATATACTACTCAGATTGATTCTCTTCTGGTTTGTCACAATGCTTTATCATAGATTAATTTTATGATGCAGTTTGGAAATAAGAAATACCTTGCTTCAAAAACATTATACGAACATTTCCCCAGGGAATGAATTAATGTGTGTGTTCTGTGGGTGTTTATTTTTTTTTAATGTGGAAGGAGTTGGGTCTGATCCAGTATTCATTCACACATATCAGCCATAGAAGATTCCAAAACTGTGGAGTAACCAATGGAATCCAAGTACGTGTCTCAAGATGCTCAAGAAAAAAAATGTTTCGTTAAGATTAATGTGTTTTGGATTGTGTGTACTCTTAAGGTTTCCTTCAAAAGACTCCATGTAAATACATAATACAATATGACATAAATCATTATTATAGTGGTATAATGTAAGGAAAGGAGAGTCGACCTGAACATTGGGAAGAACTTCCTGACTGTGAGAGCTGTTCAGCAGTGGAACTCTCTGCCCCGGAATGTAGTGGAGGCTCCTTCTTTGGAGGCTTTTAAACCGAGGTTGGATGGCCATCTGTTGGGATGCTTTGAATGCGATTTTACTGCTTCTTGGCAGGCGGTTGGACTTGTTGGCTTTTAAAAACAATACAGAAACAATATTTGAGCATCTTGAAACTGTGATTTCAGCTTCTTTTGTGTTTTTCCTACTACAAAGATACAAACCCGGGTTGCTTGTTATGATTCAGTGATCTACACTGTGCAATGAATGCACCACTTTGCTATGGACTCCTGAAAGTTGTAGCCTCCTTTGCCAAAGAAGGCTGGTGCCTCACCAAACTACAAATCACAGAATTCTGTAGCATTGAGCCATAACACTTAAGCAGTGTTTCTCAACCTGGGGGTCAGGACCCCTGGAGGGGTCACGAGGGGGTGTCAGAGGGGTCACCAAAGACCACCAGAAAACACAGTATTTTGTGTTGGTCATGAATTCAATCATTGGTAGGGTTCAGAATGCTCTTTGATTGTAGGTGAACTATAAATCCCAGCAACTACAACTCCCAAATGTCGAGGGCTGTTTTCCCCAAACTCCACCAGTGTTTACATTTGGGCATATTGAGAATTCATGCCAAGTTTGGTCCAGATCCATCATTGTTTGAGTCCACAGTGCTCTCTTGATGTAGGTGAACTACAACTCCCAAAACTCAAGGTCGATGCCCACCAAATCCTTCCAGTATTTTCTGTTGGTCATGGGAGTTCTGTGTGCCAACTTTGATTCAATTCCATCATTGGTGGAGTTCAGAATGTGCTTTGATTGTAGGTGAACTATAAAACCCAGCAACTACAACTCCCACAGGACAAAATCAGTACCCTCCCCTAATCTCACCAGTATTCAAATTTGGGTGTACTGGGCCTTTGTGCCAAATTTGGTCCACTGTATGAAAATACATCCTGCATATCAGATATTTACATTACTATTCATAACAGCAGCAAAAGGACAGTTATTAAGTAGCAATGGAACTAATTTTATGGTTGGGGGGGGGGTCCCCATAACATAAGGAAGCATATTAAGGGATCGTGGCATTAGCAAGGTTGAGAACCACTAACTTAAAGTTTATAATATGGATGCATCCTGATTCTGAGGCAATCAGGGTGATAGATACAGGCTGAACAACTCATCTCAGTGTACTCTAAGTGTCACCAAAGACTAGGAATATATTTGCAGAGTTCTAGGACTTCATCAGATGGGTGGGTGGAAAGCGCTTTTCCATCTTCTCCATGCTTTCTCCAGTTTGGAGTTTGGTAACACCTAATTCCTGAAGATATTCTTCAGGCTCCATTTCCATGTCCATGGAAATGGAGCCTGAAGACCGTATGATGAAGTCCCTATTTGGCTTTTGAGTGATGGTTGCATGTATATGTGAAAATAGAAGCTACACCTCTTTCTTCTGTTTCATGGTTCTCATTTTCAGTCATAAACTCATAAATGACATAATTTCTCATCAGGTACAGCAAGTGTTTTACACTCCTTCCCTGTACGCATATCCCCAAACAAAGAATTGGCAATCTGCTTCCATTTAGTTCAAAGATTCTGCTTGAACTTTAGTCTCAGCTTGGCATTTTTATGCTGAGCAATTACTGGAGTTGGGCCCAGGTTTTTAAATTAAAAATAAGCAAGATGTGGTACTTGCACTGTAACCTGCATTTTTCCTCCTCCTCCTCCTCCTCCTTTTTCTGGTGGGCTTGTCTCCTTCAGACAGGTTTTGTTTCCCTTAATTGAGGTAATCCCTGCCCTGGTGTGAATATAGGAATTGATCCCTGCTGAGCTTTCAGACTTGACATTCTTTAGCAATTCCCACACTCCCAAGAAAATGGTAGGTTGGCTTTTTGCCACCAAAAAAATCTCTATGGGAATTTTCATCTGTGAAGTACTGGAAGGTATCGTCTGGGGAAGTGATTTTCCCTCTTGACCTATAAATAATAATGCAACCTAATACATGTCTCGGTTTTGTAATTGTTTCTGAAAGGACTGATTGGCATCTCAGTCATTTGCCAGGTGTCCTTTAATTTAACTCTGGGTTAAAATTCTCTTACTCCAAATGTTATAGTTCTGTACCCATTTAGATAGATGCATTGTGCATTAGGAGAACATACTTTGGTGAAACTGTTTAGTCACCACTAAATGGATTTAATTTATTCTAACTCTTTATGTCTCCTCAATTGCCAATCCGACAGAGCAGTGGTTCTCAATCTGTGGGTCCCCAGATGTTTTGGCCTTCAACTTTCAGAAATCTTAACAGCTGGTAAACTAGCTGGGATTTCTGGGAGTTGTAGGCCAAAACACCTGGGGACCCACAGGTTGAGAACCACTGTTACAGAGGATCCTTCTCTCTGCTCTGTTCTTGCTCTTGCCTTCTGGATATTTTGGGACCTGAGTACTTGAAATAGCTTATGCAACTGTCTGAGGACTGAAATCTTCCACAGGGGTCTTCCTCTATGTCACCGCATGTAAGAAATGATTTTGTAAGAACACACAAGCATCTTCTTTGCTGGGCCAACCTGGTTATGGAACACTCTCTTCTTGGAAAGCTGTTTGGCACCCATGTTGGCTTTTTTCTGAAACCAAGTGAAATTGTTATATGATTTCAGCTCCACTAAAATCACATGCTTAGCACTCAAAGGATCGAATAAGATACAGATGGGTTGAAGACAAAATCAAAGGCATTTATTCTACTTGATCAAAGAGGATGTCATTACAGTCTACACTCAAAAAGACTGACATAACTCATTGGAAACATACTTAAATATTTATAGCACATCGACAGCTCTTCAAAACAAAGGCACGTTGCCACGCTGGTTCCTGACTAGTCCAAAATGTGGCTGACTGGGATCCACTCCCTGGTTGGTCTGGGGCTTCTTCCGTCTTCATCACTGGTTGGCTGCAGTCATGGTGGGAAATTTAATTAATTGTCATTGGATTATTTTGAAGATCTGTGTTCATTTATTCATCCAGAAAAGGGGCAAGATTGGAAAGGAATGCAGCTGATCAAGTTAATGGATCTTGATATCCTAGTTCCAGGCTTGAATAATGGGTGCTGACTGGACAGACAAAAAAGTGTTCAGGGTGTTGGCAGAAGGGGGTCTGGCACAATACTATTAGATGAGGAAACATTTCCAGGGGAAAAAAATCAGATAATATGATGACAACCCTTGTGGCTCTTCCAAGAGACCAATTATGGGTTCCCTGTGACTTTTCCAGGGTATTATAAAGGGATTAGGCTAAATGTGTGACTATACCCTCAGGTGCAGGGTGTGGGGAAAAGTTAGACAACACTCCAGGGAGATGTTCGTTGAAGGTTAGCTTACAATAAAGGGAGAAATCAGTACGTGCTCACTGTCTGTCCCAATGTAGCCATAGACTTTGGAGTTCATAGTTTTGGCGTCCAATTTATTATAGCAAAACATTACTTTTTAACAGAGCCCCTGAATCTGTGCACTGCTTTGGTCTGTTTTAATTGATAAATTACAAAGCCTAGCCAAAAAAAAAACCAGTTGACTTGTCTTGGTTTTTAGATCTGTTCCAGGGGTTATTTGAGGTGCTGATTCAAAATATTGCATTACATAGACTGCATCAGCTCTAATTCCTTAAATATGCCTATCATGATTCTGTATGGGTGTGAGCAGATGAAAACATAGTAGATAAAGCATATGTTCTGTATCTCAAAAGTTAGCAGTAATAGGGGGAAACTGTGCCATTTGAAATTAGCAGGTCAAAAATACCCAGAAACAGGACTAACATTTGGGTCATTAATTGTAAAAAGAATTGTTACATTCAACAATCCTATGGATTATGAAGAGACACAATCAAAGAGTGAAAGGGAATGTGCTAAGAGGAAGAGTCATCAACCTAACCCTTGTTGGGACCGCCTTCCATCTGGAAATGTATGTCCTTGTTGTGAAAGACCATGTGGATCCTGAATAGGGCTCCTGAGTGACTTACAGACCCATCGTAAAGACTCTACCCTTGGAAGACAATCATGCTCGGCCACCGGTGATAGCATATATGTTGATGATCTTTATAGTTTAGAATGTTTAAATTGCTCCTTGTTGTTTTACATTTCATTTCAATTGTTTTACTTTGCTTTCGTCACAGCAGCCTGAGATCTTGAGATCTGGAGATATCAGTAACATGTAAATAACTACTGCTGAGCAATACATCAGACCCTCCAACCATCTCCGTTTGCGAGAGACCATCTTGACTGATCATCTTTTCCACTTTTAAAAACTGCATTTAAAATAACTTCTTCCTCCTGCTTTTTCTTTTCATCCGAGTTTACTTCAGTGGCTGAAAATTCAGCTTATTGTGCAAAAATAGTTTGCACTGAATTATCTCAACAGCGAAGAAGGGGCGGGATATTGCCCTTTCCTGTAGGATCAGGCAAAAGCACATTGCTTCAGCCACTCCTAGCCTGTGTGGTGTTTATCATTAACTTATGCTGTTATGACCATGCTCTGTTGTTGCTGGGTCACATGTGTGCAGATTTAAAATGTTGGAAGGGATGATCTGGGGAAGTGAGCAGAAATAGCAGAAATGTCAGCTGTTGAGTATGCATAATGTACAGTGGAATCTCTACTTAAGAGCATCCCAACTTAAGAGCATTTTGAGTTAAGAGCTGTTAACTCAAAATTAACAGCTCTTTCAAAATTAACAGGCTTTGCTTTGACATAAGAGCAGCTTTTTGAGTTAAGAACTAGCACCAGAGGGAGCTCTAGCTCTTGAGTACAGGGTTTTAGGGCTTCAAGGGAACAGCGTCCGTGCTTCGTGCCTCATGATCTTCTCTTCTGTTCAAGATTGCTGTCTGCTTTGCTCTTGTCCACTTTGAGGAACTTTGGATTCGTTGATTTTGTGTGCTTTTTATTCCTGGTATGTTTGGCTTCCTGAAGAGAGAGAGGGAGAGACAGCAAGAGAGGAAGGGAGGTTGGAATGAGTACAGTAAGAAGAAAATGATGCTTCTGCCTCTTCACTTGGTGCTCTGTGCTTCCTTGCCACAACGTTGTGCTACTACCATTTTAAAGTTGTTCTTTTTATTGTTTTGTGTGATTGTGCATTTATACATTATTTGTTATTCATAAAGTACACTTTCCTATTTAGAAGCATGTAGCAAAAATGGGCTGTGAGCCTTCGGGGGCTGGAACAGATTAATAACATTTCAATGCATTTCAGTGGGAAATTTAGCTTTGAGATGCAAGCATTTTGAGTTAAGCACATTTTGAGTTAAGAGCTTGGTCACAGAACAAAGTAAACTTTTACATCAAGGTATCACTATGTATGGGGAAAGAGAGCTCTTACCCAACATTTCATTTATAGAAGATGCTGAACTAAGTTAGAAACAGGCCCTCAGAATCCATAGGTAAAATGCTATTAATAACCACTGAATGAACCACTGTTACATTTAAACAACTGTTCTTTTCCTGACTAATCCTGCCTATTATATCACCACACAGAAACATTTTTGTTTGTGCTTTATTTTATGCTGGAGTCATATCACATCTGTTTTCCTTTCATCACTCCGACTGTGGACCAACAAACCTCAGTGCCATTCTGCCAAATCCTCCTATTCAAAAAACAAAACTGAGATGTTTATGTGAAATGAAACATCGCAAAATGACACACAGCCTTATGGCAGTTGATGGTTTATGAATTGGGGAAAGTTAGAATATTTGCTTTCAGCATGGTTCCTTTTGCCCTTATCTATACCGAATGCTCATGCTTTCCATTTCATGGAATCATAAAATTTTAGCGCTGGAGGACACCCTAAAGACATTCCAGTCCAATGCCCTTCCATGCAGGAATGCACTATCAAAGCATTCCCAACAGATGGCCATCCAACTTCTGCTTGAAAACCTCCAGATAAGGAGACTCCACCACACTCCAAGGCAGCATATTCCACTATCAGTCAACTCTTCAGAAGGGTTTTTAAAAACTAATTTTCACTTGGAACTAATTCTTGGAGAGATTTGGGGATCAGAATGTGCTAAAAGCATCATGATCTTATTGCACCATTGCATCAGCATTGTGTAGTCTATTAATCATTAATAATGTGGTTGTATAACTCTCCATTCTGTACCAGAAAAGGAAAGAGGGAGCACAAAATGGAAGGTAGCAAATTGAAAACAGAGTCTAAAAGACAGGTAGAGTGGGAGGCAAGGCACTGTCAGCCAGGGAACAATATTGCAAAGGAGTGGAGACATCTGCTCACTCCTCCTGGTTGGTGTCCTCCTTTATATCCTCCAGGCTGGCACAGCTTACATTGGCAAAGTTCCACCAAATCAATAGGAAGGATGCTATAACTGTGAGAGATGCATTGTACCTTTCTTTCTGTCTCTCATTCTGGGTAGCAGAAGTTATATTTTTTCAGAGCCATCATCATGGCACTGTGAAACTGATGATGAATGAGTAGGAAGGTGTCAGATACTCATAAACATTCCCATCCTCAATGAAAAAAGGTTTATCTTGAAAAGGAGGCCAGCCATGAGATTCTTTACACTTTGAGAAAAAAAATCATTTCTACAAATTTATTGTTGATGTTATTGTTATTTTACTGACACAAAACCACAGTATGTCACAGGAAATGAGATATCTATGCTGGATTTTCATATCACAAAATCACAAGTTGAACACTTCCCAAGCGTCTAGGACTGAGTGGTGTATTTTCGAATGATGCGYGCAGATCCAAGTAAGGTGGCCTTTTKCAGTTGACAGATCGTGATTTTGTCAGTGTTTATTGTTTCCAAATGCTGGCTGAGATCTTTTGGCACGGCACCTAGTGTGCCGATAACCACTGGGACCACTTGTACTGGTTTATGCCAAAGCAGTTCAATTTTGAGGTCCTGATAACGGCTGAGTTTTTCCTGTTGTTTTTCATCAATGCAAATGTCACTTGGTATGGCGACATCAGTAATCCAAGCTTTTTTCTTTTCCACAATCGTGATATCTGGTGTATTGTATTCCAAAACATTGTCAGTCTGGATTCAAAAGTCTCACAGTATTTTGTGTGTTCATTTCCCACTACCTTTGCAGTTTTATGATCCCACCAGTTCTTTACAGCAGGTGGTACTTGTGACATAAGGTCCAATGAATCATTTAGACCACAGAGTTGWACCTCTGTGTGTAGTCTGTCTGTGCGATTTTCTTGCAGCAGCTGAGGATATGATCAATGGTTTCATCAGCTTCCTTGCACAGTCTGCACTTTAGGTCATCTGCTGATTTTTCAGTTCTGGCCTTAACTGCATTTGTTCTGCTTGCGTGCTCCTTGGCTGCAAGGATCAGGCTTTCTGGTTATAGTTGTTGTTGTTTATTTATACCCCGCTTTTTCTCTCCACAAAAGAGACTCAAAGCGGCTTACATTTTAAAAATTCAATGCAAAAATACATATATGTATTTTACAGGAATGCACCTGTTCATGTAAAACGAATATTTTTAATACAAAAATGGAAACATAATAAAAAAATTCAAACATGTAATTATATGGTTGATCATATAGACCAGGAATGGGCAAAATTTGGCCCTCCTGGTGTTTTGGACTTCAATTCCCTCGATTCCTAACAGCTGGTAGGCTGTTAGGAATTGTGGGAGTTGAAGTTCAAAATATCGGGAGGTGCCAAGTTTGCTCATGCCTGATATATACTGTTGGAAGCCACTTTGTGTATCTTGACGTTTCCGAGTTGTTTTCCTGATTTTGAAAGATGACTGTTCTGACCTGATGAGGAAATCACCCTAAATAAACATCCAATGAAATAACTAAATTAAAAAAAAATGATGTTGTTTGTAACTATCATAAATATTATATATTTGTTAATATTCATTTCCTTTCTGGCTCTTTCAGGATCTGGGAATCTCCCCTACTTTTGGCTGCAAAGGAAAACGATGTCACAGCCATCCAAAAACTGCTTGCCAGCCACAGCTGTGATCTACATGAGAGAGGTATTGATCTATCCTTCTCATGGCAGTCATGTTGCTTCCTTGGAGAAGACACAATGAAAATTATAAGGAGGGTGAATTGTATTATTGGACTGAATGCAGGATAGGATAGGACAGGACAGGAAGCCTAAGAGCCGTGTAAGTGTTTCTAATCCAAAACTCGCATTTAGTGTCTCATGTACTAAGAAGACATATTTACTGCCACAGCTTTGTGAACCACATGTGGCCTGCCCCGGATTAACTCACATCAGCCTGCATGCATTGTGTTGGACCCACACGGGCTGATGTGACTCTACTCTGCATTATGTAGCGGTGTAAAAGCACCCTGATTTACTACAGTTAAAGTTGTGCCAAATTGCTACAATTCTGCCGTGTGACTACATTGTTGGATGGAGTTGGTATTCGTGATATAAAGAATATATGCAAATTTTCTTATTCCTGATGAGAAAAAATAGTTTGATGTAATGATAAGCCATAGAAACTATGGTCATCTACTAAGAGATTTTTAGATTCCTCAAGAGAGGGGGAAAGACCAGCAATCCACCTCATTTTTTTATATTTTTGTGTAATCAGTATTATACCTAGTGCAAAAAACCTCTATATTTTTGTGAAATGTTATATTATGTGTAAAACACCTTTTTAATTATTATTATTAATAATAATAATAATAATAATAATAATAATAATAATAATAATAATATCCCAAAATGTGAAGCAATCACACATTAACAGAAACCTTCACCATCTCATCTATCAGAGAGATCATCAGATTTTTTGTGTTCTTATCTATGAGAGAATGAAGCAAGCAAAGATTTTAGTGATGGTTAGAAATACCTTTTAGATAACATGAAATGTGGACAAATGGGGAATTTTTAGCAACTTGTTCTTTGGTTCCAGTTCCATTGTACAGTGAGACCTCCATGTCTCCAGGAATACATTCCTGAACTTACCATGGAAACATGAAATAATAGCAAACCTATTGAAATGAATGGATTCTACCCGAAGTTACCATAGCGTCATTTTGGATCACCTATAAAGTTTTAGAGATCCTCTAAGGTGGCTCAGTGGCAGCATGCCATAGTCCCACTTGGAGGACCTAGAATATTTCTAAATAGGACCTATTTTGTTACATGAGAGTAGGTGAAACCACAGGTAACTGCCCCACAGGTACAAGGGTCATACTGTGGTGCTCTCAAAGGCTCTGTGAGGACTTTCACTGGATCAGCAAAATAATACTTGGCCTCTTTTTTGTACCTGGTGCTCTCTCTAGGTGCTGTTGGGGAGACAGCTCTTCATGTGGCTGCCTTACACAACAGCCTGGAAGTTGCCCAGCTGCTGTTGGAGACCGCTCCAGAACTTGTGGATGAGACTATGACATCAGAGCTCTACAAGGGTAAGGAGGGTGACAATGTTGGTGTTGGTGATTACGGCACTACTAATTCTGCAGTAGTGTTTACCAATCTGAACAAATAATATATCAATGTTCTCTTGAATTCCACAAAAATAATTACAGTAGACCTTGAATCTGAGGGGGCAGGAGAAAGGGGCACCATAAAGTGGGTTGAGTAAGCAGTGGCATCACAGGCCGCTCTTCAGAGTGGAACAGGTTAAAGACAATTGCAGTCTCCTTTGAACCAAACATTCTGAAAGGTCTGCATCTCCCAAATGTTGCTATTGTAGGATACAGTTTCCCATATTTTCTTGCTGGAATATGGAGCTCTTTCCCAGAGAACAAGAAGAAAGAGGCAAAGGGGTTTTTTTAACCCTTTGGATCGGGTTGTGGCGCAGCTGGTTGGGAGTCAGCTGCATTGAAATCACTACTGACCAAAAGGTCATGAGTTTGAAACCAGCCCGGGTTGGAGTAAACTCCTGGCCATTTGTCTAGCTTGCTGTCAACCTTTGCAGACCGAAAGGCAGTTGCATCTGTCGAGTAGGAAATGTAGGTATCGCTTATGCAGGAAGGCTAATTTAACTAATTTACGACACCATAAAACTCTCCAGCAGCATGCAAAAGAATGAGGAAGTACTCCATCAGTGTCACAAGTGGATGGTGAAGCAACAGCTCCCCCGGTGGCCGGAATTCAAAAGCATACCCACATGAAGCTGGAAAGTTAAATAGTCTCTGTGTGTCTGTCTATATATGTTGTGTGTCTATGGCATTGAATGTTTGCCATGTATATGTACATTGTGATCCACCCTGAGTCCCCTGTGGGGTGAGAAGGGCAGAATATAAATACTGTAAGTAAGTAAGTAAGTAAGTAAATAAATAAAGTCCTTTCTCATCCAACATGCTGCAGGAGTATAATGAAAAAACTGTTGATCCTTTCTCCTGTGGTTGGGTAGCATGACTGAGGGACATATAATGGTGAACCCATGCCACTGCTTCTGCTAACCCTCTCCACCGTCTGGCAACAAATTTTGTTTGGGAGTAGCAATAACAGCCATAGTTATATGGGCACTGTAGGGACAGCTCAATGGCTGGCCTGACTGTTGGGTTAGTGATGGAACAACAGTAGACCAATGCACCCAAAGTATCACTATCGCAGACCCTAAAACTGCAAACGGACATCCTTTTGCAAAGCCTGAGTTGGCTGCAATGGTGATTGGAAAAGGGAAACAGTAGTAGCAGTACCCTTCTAGTCCCAATTCTACATGCATTGTCCATTCTCATTGTCTTTATTCTGTATATGGGAGGATGAGACTGTGTTTTAATGACACATAAGCCCACATAGATAATTTTAAACAAAGGTTCAACTACTGCATCTCTCAGAAATGCTACCTTGGATATTTAAGTTGTTTTGTTAAACAAGCGAAAGAGAATCTCCCAAGCCCTGAACTTCTTGGATGAGAATCTGAGCTATCCATTTTAATGGCAATCAGGACTTTATATTATGGAGATGGCAAACCAGCATAGATGTAGGATGTCTACCTTTGGTGGCTGTATCATATGATGCTGTGGGATGCCCATTGCAAATCCTCCACCTCCCCATAATGAAGCCATACCCAGATACTGACAGGGAAAATATGCTGCAACCTACCCAATGCTTGTATTTCAGGAGAGACAGCTCTTCATATAGCTGTGGTGAATAAAAATATGAACCTGGTGAAAGTTTTGCTGGAGAAAGGGGCGGACATTAATGGACCACGAGCCACTGGATATGTCTTCAGGCCCAGGAGTGACAATCTCATCTATTTTGGTATGTCTACAGTCTAGCACTGCATTCTTCTAGAGAAGTCTACTTCTCACACCCTTTTTTTGTGTGTGGAGGGAATGTTTTAACATGGATCATCCATCATATCATCCACACACATACCCCTTGTTTGCAGTATTATACCATCCAAGAGGGTCTTAATCCAAATCACATAAATAACCTCACGTGCATGAAGATATGTAAACAGGCCTTGAGGGAGCAGATGTGAAGGAGAAGAAAGCTCTTGTGTATCATTTGAAAATAGCTGTGTCAAGAAGGGGCTCCCACCAGGTGTAACTTTCTTCATCTCTGTTTAAACAGCTGTATTGGCACTGCACAGGGACTTTCCTTGTCTTTTGCATCAAGTTCCCTAAACAAGGAGTTCAACCTGGGGTTACAGAGTTGTAGCCTGGGTATTGCATTTTTACTTGTATATAAGTCTAATTTTATTTTTTGCCAAGAAAACCCGTGGGTCAATTTTTCCACTCCAGGAACATGCCTCCCTGGTGCATTAAGGAACAACAGTTGTGATGGCAGGTCAAAGGCAACCACCTCTGGCATGGTGGCACCTCTTCCCTTCAGCCATGAAGCAGAAGGTGGCAGAGTTTGAATTAGGCCATCCAGATTAGAATTACATGATCAATCATGTGCCAAACTACATCCCACTATGTTATGAGAATGAGTGCTCCGGGCACATGGAAGAACAGCAGCAATGGTGGCAGGCCAAAGACTAATGGAAGGAGAAAGACTTATTCTGCTCTCTCTGCAACAGACAGGGTGCCACAACAGAGCCACCAGAGAGAGATCAGAAGGGACATTAATTTCCATCATAGTCTCCCAACTTAGATTTAGCTCTTGGACTTTCAGAGGTGAATCCATGCTGAGAAAATCTGAAAGAAGCAGTTGGTACTTACATTTTTCTATTTATCCATAGGTAAAGGTAAAGGCTACCCCTTGACATTAAGTCTAGTCATGTCCGACTTTGGGGGGAGGGTGGTGCTCATCTCAATTTCTAAACCGAAAAGCCAGTGTGGTTCATAGACACATCCAAGGTCACGAGGCCAGCATGACTGCATGGAGCGCCATTACCTTCCTGCAGAAGCGGTACTTATTCATCTACTCACATTTGCAAGTTTTTGAACTGTTAGCTTGGCAGAAGCTGAGCCTAACAGCTCCCCGGATTCCAACCACCAACCTTTTGGTCAGTAAATTCAGCAGCTCAGTGGTTTAATCTGCTGCTCCACCAGTAGAATCCATTTATCCATGGATCTTATTTTAAAAATCTATATCTTTGACCCAAAAATCTGCCCCTAACTTTTATATGAGGTAGAATGATAAACAAGTATATAATGCATTTTAAATAATTTAGACAATCCAAGAGGCTCTTGCAATCTATCTAAAAAGTAATTTGCCTCCTTGGAGGATTCAAAGATATGTAATTAACTCTCCCTTCCAATAAAAAGGTCAGTCTATCAGAAATGCTTTGATGTTGTGTTCCTGCAAGGCAAGGAGTTGGAATACATGGCCCTTGGAATCTTTTCCAAATTGATTCTATGATAGTGAGAAAAAGACTGAGCCTTGAGAGTTGTGTTATAGCTCCAAGGCTACATTTTGCTTGTTGTTGCTTTACATATTCCAGATTCTTGGCTTGAAAGGCAGGTTCTAAGACTAGAGCTCTGAGGAAATGGTCAGGTTACTTTCTGGAGACTTTGGTAAAATATTCAGCTCTTGATTTCCAGAATGAAGCTATTAAAACCAAGCCAATGAAGAATAAACTATTGACAGAGTGTTGTATTTTATTGTTGGTGGCTTTTTACAAAATGCTTTTAATTTGCTTATGTTTTTTCCATTGTGTTCTTAGTGTTATCATTATTGATTTTAATCATGCCTTTTTTCTTTAAAAATCTAGTTGTAAATCACCACTTAGGAAAAAATGTGCCAACATATATTTTGACATGCCTTTCGTTAGAACAGTGGTTCCCAACCTTTTCTTGACCAGGGACTACTTGACCAGAGACCACTTTGAACAGGGACCACTCTCGAATATTAGTACCAAAAGGGTTATGAATCAGTTTTGGGTCAACTTCAGATTCTGTTTGGGGTTGTGATTCAGAAAACAGCATTAGATAGACCACATCAGCTCTAGTTTCTGATACAGAACATATGTCATGGTCAGTGACAGGGAACAGAGTGGCAGGTGGAGCGAAAGGATTGGAAATAAAATAAAATAAAGAGGAAGGAGGTTTGCAGCCCAGATTTTTGTCCTTATGGCCCACTGGTGTTCCGTGGCCCAGAGGTTAAGAACCACTGCTTTAGATTTGTATGGGGGAGTGTTTAGATATGACTACTGCACAGATTTGATTTTTTTTTAAATGTAGTGCAATACAGAATAAGTTTAAGAAGACATGAAAGTGGCCCAGACCATCAACAGGCTGGTTTGCTTATCCATAGATGTCATTTGTAATCTGTTGTGTAATCTGTTCCCACTTCTTTCATTTACAAAGGCATGCTTTTTTGGAATTCCTCCACAGTTCAGATGCTACTGTTTATCCCTTTTAGCAAGCTATTTCAGTTTTTGTATTCCCTGGTCTGCACTGATATTTTCCTTCAAATGCTTGCTCTTCTTTCAAGTGCTGAATCTTTAGCCAATGCAAATTAGGATGTCCCAGCTGATTTTCCTGGCACTGAGGATTTGGCATGCTGTGCTTGTGTGAACCCCCTGTTACCTGTTTCAGGCGGTAATTAAACCATGCTCAGTAGATCAATTTTCAAGCGTTTTGGTAATGAGCCATCATTAATTTTCACTCAGAATAAATTGTAATACTCCCAAGAGAACACATTAAGAAAAGGCGATGCCTCTCTTCTCCAGTTGTTCTCACTCAATCTGAGTTCCAGTCATGAGGGTGGGAAGTATATAATCTCAGGGGGGTATTTAGGCTTCCTTTCACACTTTATAGTTTAGAGTGCAAAGCATAGTAAAGGGTGTTCAGCCTACCAGGCAATTTATCATTTATTTAATGTTTTGGATGCATACATGAATTAAAACTCTTAAAACTAAATAAACTGCTCTAGATTCAAGAATGGACCTCCAAATGTTTCTGGATTCTGATATCTATTTGCTGTGACCAGCTATTGTTTAGGAGTGATGGGCTCTTGTGGAAGGGCTCATTTTCAAGTTTGCTGACATTGTTAAGACACTTAGTGAATCTATTTGTCCACTTTTACTCTAAAGAACTATAACCCGGTATCATATCAGAAAACAAAAATGAAGTGAACTCTCCAAACCCACAGGATCTAGATCAATGATTTCCACTGACAATACATTATTATGAACTGTGAATAAAGAGAGCATGTTCTCTGGTGGAGCTGAAAGCAGGGAGGCCCTGCTTTCGGCTCCGCCAGCTTTGCAAATTTGTTTGGCAGGGATGAGAGACAGGACCTTCTCGGCTGTGGCCCCCGCCTGTGGAACTCACTCCCCAGAGCGATCAGGTTGGCTTCCTCCTCCTGTCTTTCAGGAAAAAACTGAAATCAGGGTCCTGGGACCAGGTCTTTGGACAAGAGACGTAGCAGCACTTGGTTATGGAACTGAACTGGAATGGCTTATGGTTCTGACAAAATTATGGAATTGAACAGGACTGGCTTCATGGTGTTGACAAATGTTTTAACTGCTTTTAACTTAGTGATTTATCTATTGTTTTAAACTATTGCTATATTGTTGTTTGTTTGCATTTATGGCATTGAATTGTTGCCAAATGTGAGCCATACTGAGTGCCCCTTTGGGGGTTGAGAAGGACGGGATAGAAATGCCGAAAATAAATAATAAATAAATAAATGGCAATGATGTGAATATGGACACAATGAAATGTCTACGTGCACATCACTAACACTCAATGTTATATGGAAAAGAAATCATTTGATTTTGTGTGGCCTTACAGGGAAGGGGGGATATATGGGATATATTGAGTATGGTGATCAGATCATGATATGAATAAACAGAATAGTTTAAATAATGCACCAGTAAGGCCTTCTCGCGGACCACCATGAGAATTTGGGGGGGGGGGGGGGGCTACAAGCCTGATAGATAGATAGATAGATAGATAGATAGATAGATAGATAGATAGATAGATAGATTGATACATATCCAACTGTATTGCTTTACTGCTGCAGGTACCTCTTTTCCCATTGTTGTGGTGGTGCCTTCTGCTTGCAGCAGCAAAGGAACAGGCTGTTGCTTTGATGCTGACTTGATGTGGCTGCTTTGCTGTTAAAGCTTGAGCTTCTAACTGTTTGGTTTTCAAAATCTTCTACATATCTTCAGAACTCAAACTGAACATTTTTAAACAATTAACAGAATTAGTCTGATAGATGTCTTGTAATATGAGGGAAGGAGGCAGGGAAGTATAGCTCATATTTTGCATCCAGCCCTGAAGCTTATTCTCAGATTACATCTCCACCCCCCACAAATGTTTTCGCATGAGTTGCTCTCAAAATACTATACAATGTCACTTCCAATCTTCATTTAGAGAAGGACTTTGCAGAAAAACAGGTATATGGTTCATGGTGAAGTGAGGGCCATGGGTGGATCTGTAGGAAGATTGGCCCCAGCTCCTGTGCAGTGGTCACTCCTGTCAGCTGATCCACTGATATGTTCTTATATAGATGTCTGAATGTGTGTATCCACTTTTAAAATTATTTTTCTCTTCTCTTTAGGGGAACATATTTTATCTTTTGCAGCCTGTTCAGGGAGTGAAGACATTGTGAAACTGCTCATTGAACATGGCGCCAACATCCGAGTGCAAGACTCCTTCGGTATGGCATCTTCAGTAGGACCTGCACAAGAGAAGTGGGGGGGGGGGGCTTTAAATTCTCTGCTTTGTGGCTATGTTCCTATTCTCTGTCTCTACGATGCTGGGATGACAGCTATTCTGGGATTGGAACACATCGGTCTTCAGAATTCAAGGACATAGTTGTGTTAGTCTGGATCAGTTTCCAAAGGGAGCTTGTGGTACCTTTGAAACTAATTGAGAGAAAGTTCTTCAAATTAAGTAAATACCATATTTATTTGATTCTGAGATTCACTTCCCCCCATATAGACATCTCTAAAAATGGGGTGTGCCTTTGAATCACAGTTGTTTTATATACATATACCTATATAGTGTGTGTGTGTAGTTTATTTCAATTGACTGAAATTAGTGTGCGTCTTGCAATTAATGGTGCCTTAAAATTAAAGATATATGGTAAATGGCCACCTTACCTATGGGAAACTATATTTGTGGGCAGAATTTTATTTTATTTACTTCATTTATATACCACTTTTTTCACCTGGGGGGAGGGGGGCCTCAACGTGGTTTCCAACATATTTGTGACAAAATTCAATGCCTAACGTACATACTAAAAACCTAACATGAAGCAGCAATAACATAAAACTATCAATTAAATTATAAAAACTTTAATAACATTTAGATATTGAAACATGAAGTTAAAAACATATTAATATAAATATTAAAATCTCATAATCTGAAAATCCTACTCCAAGGCCATTCCAATATCAAGTATCAATTTCACATAATCCCTGTTCATTCCTTGTATTGCTTACTGCCCAAAGGCTTGGTTCCACAGGCATGTTTTTACTTTTTTTCTGAAGGCCAAGAGGGAGGGTGCTGATCTAATTGCATCAGGGAGGGGACTCCATAGTCAAGGTGCTACCACTGAGAAGGCCTTGTCTCTCGTTTCCACCCATTGTACCTGCAAAAGAAGTGGGACCGAGAGCAGGGCCTCCCTGGATGATCTTAAGTTCTGAGATTCTGCCTGGCTTTCTTAATATACTGATTTGTGTGAACAGTAAAATGCTGTCTTGGAAATATTATAGTAGAAAATTCTACTAAACTAAGTTTAACATTTGTTAATCTAAAAACAATGTTCCGTGATTAGAGAGAAAGAATAATTTAGTTGCAGCTGAATTGTCATTTCAGAAATTTATGGATAATTAGAATTCAAACTATTTTACATATTAATTTAAAAAACAAAACTTCCTGTACTCATAATGCATAATACATAGTATAGGCCTTCTCCCTGTCATACTGCTCTTTTTTGAAAAGACAATCTGTGTGTATTAGTGTGCCCACATGTGCTTAATCTACCACTTTGCAGTCTGAAAAGTGAAGTTGAACTAGTGTTGTTCTATGTGATTCTGCTATTTATATATCTTGGCTCTAAGACCTTTTCTTTAGCAGAAAACGGATGCTGACAATCAATTACGTAGTTTTTAATGATGGGCTTTTCTTTCTGTAAAGTCACAAAAGATGGTAATGAAGTTGAGAAGGGACCGTCTGTTGTCTATCAAGGTTTCCTCGGGACACAGGGGCAATTCTTCATTTGTCTTTGTTTTTTGTACTCTGGCAGGAAACACTGTCCTCCACATCTTAGTTCTCCAACCCAACAAAGCGTCTGCATGTCAAATGTACAATCTATTTCTCTGTTACAACAAGCAAGACAAAGAGCTGAGAGACCTGGACTCCATCCCCAACAATGAAGGGCTCACTCCATTTAAACTGGCTGGTGTTGAGGGCAACACAGTGGTGAGTGGGTGCTCAGCCAAATGTTGCTACCATTGCATCACTATGCATTGAATATGTTAATGTGGTATTTGTTAAGACATTGATTTTTATACAACAAATGATGGGTGCTGTAGGCACCTTGAAGGTATCCACACATTTGTATATGCAGTATCTACGGAGACAGTGGGATTGTTTTTGTATATTCGGATGTCCCCATTTACTGCAGTTTGAAACTACATTGTATGGTCAATGTATATTCTGCTTAAGTGCATTGAACTGCATCATATGAGTCTACCCCAGTGGTTCTCAACCTGTGGGTCCCCACATGTTTTGGCCTTCAACTCCCAGAAATCCTAACAGCTGGTAAACTGGCTTTGATTTCTGGTAGCTGTAGGCCACAACATCTGGGACCCACAGGTTGAGAACCACAGGTCTACCCTGACCATATAATTCAGTTTCAAATGTCATTATATGGCAGTGTAAATTGGTCCTCCGTTTCACCTCACTTTTTGTCCTATACACAATGGTTTCCCTGAACCCGTCTAACTAGGTCCTAGGAAGTCCAAGTTAGAACTTTGTCACTGTCCCATTATATACAGTGACAAAGTTATATTTGCTGAAACTTGGCTCCAGAGCCCACTGTGGATGCTCAAGTCCCATTATATATAATGGCATAATAAAATTGTAGCCCTTATAGAAAATGGTTGCTTTGGGGGGGAGGGGATTGAAATGTTTTCAAACTGTGAGCAATAGAATCCATGGATGCAGACTCTGTGGATATGGAAGGCCAACTTTATTTTCTAATACCTCAGAGTGTCCTATGTGATTACTAACTGCTTCCCACTCCCTACAGTTCTGCTTCCCCTGAATCAGGTCATTTTGCATATAGGGAAACTATAAGGATATTTTCTGGTCTTGGTAGCAGGTTGTTTAAGGAAAGAAATAGCACATCACCAGTGCCGAGGAGGATATATTAATCTCTTTGTTGCTCAGCTTCCAGTGATTGGAGAACAATTCTATTCCATTCTGCATTTGTTTTTCACAGTTAGTAGCTGGTTTTGTTCAGCAGCATCATAAGTGATCACTCGCGGTCTACCCTGTATGATTGTATTCCATGGGTAGAGTCTTGGCAGTGGGTCTGTAAGTGGCTATAGAGACCTATTCTGCAGAGACTTATTCAGGATGGGGTGGAAGGGATAGTACACAATCTTTCCTTGTACAGGATGATCCCTGACTCTGCAGGGGATACATCCCAAGACATTGTGGATATCTGAAATCATGAATAGTAGCATATCCTATATTTTTGGGGCAGAAGTGTACTATAGAATACATTGGTGGACCTATGTGGGTTCAGAAACTTTGGGAGGGGGAGGGTGTTTGGAGTATGGGTAAGTGAAATGTGGATATTGAATCCATGAACAGATAGATCATACTGTATTTAAGATATATATAAAGAGAGAGAGAGAGAGAATGCTCACTGAGAATAATATTTTAATTAATTGATTAATTAATTAATAATTCTCGGTGTATTTAGTGTGGCCCCAGCCACCATAAGCTGCTTTTAATAACCCATCTTGTGGCCTTCCAAACACTGAATATGTTGCCAGGACAATATATTGGTTAGTTAAGGGTGTGAAATACAAAATAGAAAGATACCTTTCCAATTAAGGCATTATTTGACATGGTGTTCTATTGGATGTGAGGTTTAATAACATATAAGTTAGAGATTTTGGCTATGATTTCAGAAGAAATCAGTGACTTCTCTAAATTTATTGAGGTGCTGTACTTTATTGTACACCTAAAGATACCCTTGTATCTTGTGAGAAATTTCATATTTTTATAAATATGTATTTTTTAAAAAAAAAAAAGTGAGGGAAATTGCACTACAGAGCTCCATTGCATCATCCATATCAAGTTTGTCACCTGGGGCTTTGGTAACTGCATTGTTTGCCTTTCATTAACCAGATGTTCCAGCACCTGATGCAAAGAAGAAAGCACATCCAATGGACTTTTGGGCCTGTCACGTCTACTCTATATGATCTCACAGAAATTGATTCCTGGGCTGATGATCAATCCCTTTTGGAGCTCATTGTGACCACCAAAAAAAGAGAGGTATTTGCAGAAGGGCCAGGTGATTTCCTCTGGGGGAGGCCTGGTTGGTTTTGGGTTTTTTTTTTAATTATCCAAGATCTTTAGTGAGATCATGAATAGCAGACAGTTTTCTGATCATCACATGCACAATCACAGGAAGAGTGCTTGATGTTTCCAGAATCCTCTGCAATATGACAGATACACAAGCATTCTGTGGCAACTGTGTTGTTGTACCAAGAGTTTCCCAGGAGGAGTGGTAGTGTGAAAATCAAATTGTCTTTCATGCTCTTGACAGCAACAATAGTAATGGTCTGCATGCATTATTCCAATAATAATCCCAATTGTCCTTAAAAAAGGACTAGAATTATACTACGAATGGCAGTGGGGAGGGTGGTTACAAAAGCGATAACCATATTGTAAGCTCAAGATCAAGATGAGAGTTGATCTAAGAGTGTCTAGACATTTCTGTTCATTATTACATTGTGATGATCGCTCTCTTTTATTGAGAACTACTGCTATGTATAGTGAGTCTTGCAGTTCATTTAGGGTAGACCACCATAGTCATGTGGGTTGTTTCTGCTTTATCCTCTGCCAGAATTGTGTCTTTCTAAGGCAATTGGAATCCAGTTGTTTGGGATGGGACAGAAAAAGAAATGTTATTGATACAACATGTTAATTGATCCTGAAAATCCCAACTTCAGGCTGTTTTATCCAGTAACTATTGTTTTCTCATTACTCAAAAAAAAAAAGAATGAAAACTGATGTATCACATCCACACACCAAAATACTTGTGGAATGTTGGACATAACATACCTATGAAAACCTTTATTTTTCAGTGTGCATTTGAATGATTACTCCCTGTTCGTGAATGCCCAGCCCTATTTTACTGATAAGGTTGTATTCAGCACTTTACCCCCAGCCCTGACCCTATAGTTTACTTTTTGCACAAGCCCATGCCCTGCCCTCTCTAATGTGATCATGCCCGTGATATTCCTTGTTACTGGTTGTTGAGGTTGGTTTGATGCACTTTTACGATATTTTTATACTTTGCCATTCTTAATTGTTTAAATTAGATTGTTTATGTTATTCTATATGTTATTATGTTTTTAACTATGTTTTAGTTGGTAAATTTTGTTGTATGCTGGGTTTGGTCCCCATGTAAGCCGCCCCAAGTCCCTTCGGGGAGATGGTGATGGGATATAAAGATAAAGTAGTTGTTGCTGTTGTTGTTGTTGTTGTTATTATTATTATTATTATTATTTTACTGACACAGAAGCACAGTATGTCACAGCAAACGACATCTATATGCTGGATTTTGTATCAAAAAATCACAAGTCGAACACTTCCCAAGCATCTAGGACTGTGTATTATTATTATCATCATCATCATTATCATTATTATTATTATTAATATTATGGTGCAGTGAGACCAACCCAGATAATTACTAATAAAAACTACATCGGTTCACCACAAAAGGAGTGAAGTTATCCTTTGTTATTTGAAACTCATGATGTTATCTCATTATGCCTTCTTTATTACTATTTTTTTTAAAAAATAAACAGAGGCTGGATGGTCATACATTCAGATGGAAGTTTGTTTGTATCATATGTGTTTTTGGTATGTTTTAACTTTTGCATTTTATGTTTTATTGTCGATATTGTGTGTTTTATATTTTGTAATCAGCTTTGGGTCCAGTGCAGAGAAAGGTGGGGTAGAAATATCTTAAATATTATTAATAATTATAATTATCATCATCATCATAATCCATTGGGTGTTCTTGCATGGCAGTGGGCTAGACTGAATGGCCCATGTGGCCATTTTGCTGATTAACCGTCTTCCTTGGGAAAGGGAACTGCAAAATCTTTTGGTTTTATGGAAGAAGCTGAGCAAAATGCCTTTTTATATCCTTTAGGCACGTCGTATCCTAGATCTTACTCCTGTGAATGAGCTGGTAAGCCTGAAGTGGAATAAATATGGAAGACCGTATTTTTGTGTCTTGGCCTTTTTCTATGTCCTGTACATGATTTGCTTCACAATGTGCTGTGTCTACCGGCCGCTGAAACTTCGAAGTGGAAACAAAACCTATGAGAGGGATAACACCATCTATGTGCAGAAACTTTTGCAGGCAAGTTCTCTTTTAACTTGAATTTTAAGGAACAGAAAAATTGCCTAAGCTGATGTTAGCAGCTGCTGTTATGATTTGAATAAAATGAAAGTTTACCTGGTAACACCTGCAACCTTGACATTTGTTTTATATAAAGTTCCAAAATGGACAAAAACCGAGCATTTTTCCCAAAACAAAAGTTAGTATTGTCATATCAGTCTTAAAATGGCATTTGAAATATGAACTGAAGTCTAAATAACAGGTTTAATCAAAATTAGTTTTCAGATGTGTATGTTAGAGTGAAAAATATTGAAATTGGAAGTTTTTGTTAACATACACAAAGTACCATACATATTCATGTACAAGTTGACCTCATCTATAAGTCAAGAGCAGGCTTTACAGTCATAATTATGGATTTTGATCTGTGGGTAAATCGAGGGTCATTCCATGAAGAGGAGAAAATGCTATTATATTTATTTATTTATTTATTTATTTATTTATTTACGACATTTATATGCCGCCTTTCTCACCCTGAAGGGGACTCAGCGGCTTACAAGATATATACACATACAATATATTATATTATTAGCATAGTACAATATCAGTATTATATATTACTATATTATACTATACCATTATATTGTAATATTATTAGTGATATTGCATGTAATAAAAATATATAATTATAATATTGAATTATTATTATTAGTAGTATATTGTATTACATTATAATATTATAAATATTATATGTATATATTATATTATATTATATTATATTATATTATTAGCATAGCACAGGAGACAAGGTGGAACTGTCTTCCTGGCCCCCTCTCTCTTCACTCTGGCCCAGAGCAGCAGTAGGTGCTGGGAGAGGGGCTGTCAACCAATGACATAGGCAGGAGACAAGGTGGAACTGTCTTCATGGCCCCCTCTCTCTTCACGCTGGCCCAGAGCAGCAGTTGGTGCTGGGGAAAGGGTCTCTCAACCAATAACATAGGCAGGAGACAAGGTGGAACTGTCTTCTTAGACCGCCCTGAGTCGCCTTTGGGCTGATATGGGCAGGATATAAATAATGTAAATAAATAAATAAATAAATAAATTCATGGCCCCTCTCTCTTCATGCTGGCCCAGAGCAGCAGTTGGGGATAGGGGCTCTCAACCGATGACATAGGCAGGAGACAAGACAAGACACCCTATCTCAAGTTATGAGTCATCCCTGGCTTCCATGACTGCCATTTTACTGCTTGGGTGTTTAAAAAGACTGGAGACGGTCAAATCTCAGAGAGAGTAGAAGGGGTTGGTGGTTCTTTTAGGTTCTACCAAGAGGGACTAAGCTCTTGTCTTTCACCACTCAAATCAGACAAGGAGTTGTTTCCTTTTTCTGATAAGAGCTAAGATACAGTCTGGATAAATCAGCTTAGATTTTTGTCTAAGATGTCAAGATTTATACATGACTATATGCAATATTTGTCAGATAGAATCCAAATATTGAGTGTGACCTTTGTTTTGGTCCCATGTTTAGTGACGCTTGTCATCAAACATGAGACTGACATTATCTAGAGCGGGAGAATTTCAGACAAGGTCTTGCCAGGAGTGACATCCACATAAACTGTGTGTCCTGCAGTGAGCATTAAAGAGTGGATATGTAACCTGAGAGATCAAAATCAGTAAACAAAGAAGAGTCTGACAAACATTTATGGCCTATAAAGAAGAATAAAAAATTGAATGGTACTGTTCAACCTGAAGGGATGAGGAAGATTGTATCTCCTGAGATTCCTAGGACAATTATTCAAGGGACAGAATACCCATCTCCCTTACAAGGTGTTCAGATTTTCCACTCTAAGAAGTCGACATTCTTATTCTCGACCATCCTTTTGTTTCCAAACAGCCTTGGAATGTTTCACCCCATCTCCTAACTCTAACCACCAACATTTAATCTCCCAGATATAAGGCTGACTGACACACACCAAAGGTGGAGTTACATTGTCTTTGTTGGTTAATGTGGCTAATAAGTGGCTCTCTTAGTTGATAGCTGAGTTATTTTTGAAAGCTGGCTGGTAACTGGATCCCCTTTTCAGAAATAACCGGAACTACATTTCAGATTAGTCCAAATCATTCTGAAGCAAACCTCCAGGTTTCTGTGTACTCGTTTTAGAGTATGAGCCATCTAATATGAAAAACCAATTCATGGTTCTGCTTTTGTCTTGGTTTATTTAATTAGATCAAGAGTCTAAATATGCAAATTATTCTTTCTATACCTATCCATAAAATGCACATTTAAAGAAATATGGTATGTCTTGCTATATATTGCTTCTGGAAGATTCATGTACTCTAGTTGTGACCAGCTTCAAGGGAGAAAAGAATCTAGGTTTGCTGAGCAGCTACTGAGAACATGCCAATTTACAGGCTCAGTTGGAGACCTGGATGGCACACTTAAGAGCACATTCCTTCCCTAGTGGGTCATAGAGGTATGCTAAATCCAGTTTTAAATGTCACTACTAGAACTTTGATTTGGATTTAGAACGTTATCCCACATTGGGGGAGGGAGCTTCATATTACCGTCGTGTTGTGTCCCATCGTGTTAGAAAGTGAACTGTATCATTTCTTAGATCCCATCACATGTTGTTCTTTCTTGCCTTTTCTCCTGAAATCATCCACTTTCAGATTTATCATACAAATGGGTGAAGTTTCTGTCCACTCCATGAAAAAAAACCTTGAGGGGAAAAACTTTGAGGATATTGGGCTTTTGCCTCCAATCCTGCTCCTCTGGAGTTGACCTAAGGCACAGATCTTAACTAGACACCACTTTGGGGATACTGGGCTTTCCTCTTAATCTCAATACACCCTATTGCGGAAGTCTAAAACTTTAAAAGCAAGCAGCAATAATAATAATAATATTTATTTATTTATTTATTTATTTATTTACTGCTCTATCTCCCCGAGGGGGACTCAGGGCGGTTTCCAAGTAACATCACCAAAACATACAGAGTATACAGCATGGCATAAGATTAACAAAACAACATAAGCATAAAATTATTACAATAACACACATATATAAAAATAATCCTGCCTATTCAAAGCAGTTAAAAGTCCGGGCCGAGGCTAATGCAAACTCAAAATATGAGGGGACCGGGAATTAAGTACAGTGCTATAACAGGCTAACAGCAATAGCAGGTATGGGTCTGTGGCTGCTCATTTCCAGGGCCTATTAGAGGGATGATCAAGGTAATAGATAGGAAGTATAAGGCCATATTTAACAATGTTTTGGGCTGAGCTAGAACTGGTCATTCTCAAAGGCTTGTTGAAACCACCAGGTCTTCAAACTCTTATGAAAGGAGGGGAGGGATTGAGCCTATCTTATTTCCTTTGGAAGGGCATTCCAGAGGTGGGGGGCCACCATTGAGAAGGCCCTCTCTCTCATCCTCACCAACCATACTTGTGACGATACCACAACTTCAAAAGCCAGGAACACTATGAAGGAGAAATAAGAGGAAAACAGAGATATTTTGAAATTCCGGTATTTCTAATGATTTATTTGCCTTTTAAATAATGCCATCCCAGTCCCTTGAAGCAGGATTTTGGGAAATAAATGTCAATGCTTGGCAGGGGACCATCCACAGGAACTCCCCTTACTTGTCATCACTGAAATGATTCAGCATGGGCAAATTTGACAGATCCCATGCCACACATGTTTTTGCTGTATTCTCCAGTTATATACTGATTACTGAGCTCAGAAGACAATCTCTAACCACCCCCCCCCCCCCCCCGTTTTCCTGACACTTAAGAAACGCTTTTATAATGGGGCATGAAGGACACAAGGACACAGACAGCATGTCCCCCCATATCGTGGTATGGACTCCAACATGCATACATTTAAAAGTGTCTAGAAATGGGGGAGGTGTACGTGTGCATGGATAATGTTGTTAGAATGATTTTTTTCTTTGGTAATTTAGTTCTTGGTTATTTTATGTTCCTAACCAAATGCATTACGATTTTTAGGAATCTTACCTAACTCCGGAAGATGACTTGAGACTAGTTGGCGAGCTCATCACAGTCATTGGAGCCATAGTGATATTGATTCTGGAGGTAATGGAGAGATGGGTTTCCATTCTCAGTTTTTGTGTCAAATGAGCGGGCACAAATTTTCAGGTCAAGGGAATGAAGAAAAAAATTACATGTTAAAAATACCAATATTATTTTTATTGCTGTTGCATATAAACCATTTCTAAACGCTTTGATCTTTTTTATTAAATTTGTCAAAAATACTGTTGAAAATAAATGTCAGGCATTAAGATTTATATTCATTTTATAATTAAGTGGTGTGGAGGGGAATTATTGAAAATTCTGGTGATTGGTTGTAACAAATTTAGGAGATATCGAGAATAGTTTTTAGTTGTACTGGAATTGACATATACCCAGGATATTCTTGTTGACAAATAGGTTTGTCAAAACAAAAGTTAATACTGTAATATTTGAACTTAATTCTTTAAGCTCCTTTGAGACCAATGCTATACATGATTACTTAAATATATATTAATATCAGTAGGATAACAGGTGGATGAGCTTTCGTTCAAACAAGACTCCATCTTTTGAAATAAAGCCTTAAGCTTCCCAACTTCAATAAATTGGCATGATTATTATGATATGGTTATTATAGCACACAATTGGATATTTCTCTCAGAGTGTAAATTATGTTGTGATTCATGTCTGACATTGTCTCATTTCTGGAATCCCTGAGAATGTATCTTTGCTTGTACAACTATTTTTTAGAAAGCATAATGCCACAATGTGACTGTTCCTAGTCAAATCCAGTACACATATCTCTTATAATAGTGCTTAACTGAGAAATCTTGGGGCTCATCCTTATCTAGAAATCTTGCTTTTGTTGATCTCCTTCCAGTAAATGATCTCTCTATGGTGACACAGACTTACATTTGTATGCCAATTGTCCTAAGAGTGGTTTCAAAGAAACTCACTAAATAAAAATAGCAATATAAAATCAAGAATAGACATCAGTACAACATGGCAATTATATATTATGACAGTGGTTGCAATCACAATGGTTCACTTCATTAATAACAACAACAACAACAACAACAGCAACAACAATAATAATATACTTTATTTACAACTCACCCTCTCTCTCTTAAGGGACTCAGAGCGTTTTCTAAAATACAACAAAAATGGCAAGCATTCAATGCCAGAAACAAATAAACAGCAATCAAGACAAAACAAGAAATAAACAAACTCAAAATAACTTATAAACAACCAAAATTAATGGAAGATATACTAAATAAACATAATATAACACCAGTTAAAACACAGTTCATTAAAAGCATATTATATACCACATAAATGGGTTGAGGTAGGTATCCGATGTCAAGGTGACGATGTGTGTAGAATATCTTCATCTTCTTCCTCTCCATAAGCTAAAATACACTGGTAGGTCTTTAAAGTAGAGGAGAGAGGGGGCAATTTTTAGTTCTTTAGAGAGGGAGTTGTAGAGGCGGGCTGCAGGCACAGAGAAGGCCCCCTCTCTCGTTCCCACCAATCAGGCTTGAGATGGGAGTGGGACTGAGAGCAGGGCCTCCTCCGCTGACTGCAGTGCTCATGCTGGTTTGTAAGCAGAGATGCGGTTTTTCAAATAGTCTAAGACTAACATAGGCAATATTATTTATATATTTATTTAGTATCAATCATTACTTAACTGATTTTTTTTCAATCATGAAGGCTAGAGTCAAAGGACAGACCCTTTCCAAAGCAGTCAAATACTAACAAAGACAACTATCACAGAATCATAGAATCCATGAGTTGGAAGAGACCTTGTGGGCCATCCAGTCCAACCTCCTTCAAAGAAGCAGGAAAATCGCATTCAAAACACCCCTGACAGATGGGCCTCCAACCTCTGTTTAAAAGCCTCCAAAGAAGGAGCAAAAAGTACTCCCAAAGTGTTAAGTGCAAGAAATTGCTAAACGATCTTATAGTAAATGGTCATTCCCATACTTCATTCTCTTGTTTATGTGCACCTCAGAGTCAAAGCAGTGAGGTTTGGCTTCTTCCCCTGTATGCAATGAGCTTTCTCTGTATGAGCTTTCAGCCAGTTTAATTATATCTGATTTAAGTCTTGCTGAGCAGAGCTCTAGCACTAAAAAGTAAGTTCTAAAAGTCTTCCTCAATGTGAGTGCCAATTGCTAGGCCCCATTTCGTCCTTTTTAAAAAAACTAACAAGCAAACAACAGAAGAACGGGCAAATAGTTACATATTGAAAGGTCATTAATTGTTAATAGGTTATCACAAAAGGGACTTTTAATCTTTTATCTGTATTTTTAATCGTCATTATTATATTTTAAAAGCTTTTAGAGCTTTTTAAAGGGAGTGTTCTTAGTATGATTGTTTATTTAATGGTTGAAATTGTACTTTAAGTTATTTTAGCAGCATTAAGAGAATGATGGTATATTAATTAAATGAAATTACTAAAGCAGTTGTTTTCAAAAGAGTCAAACATTTTTATCAATGATCTTCTCTCAGATTCCAGATATTGTCAGAGTTGGAATCACCAAATATTTTGGGCAGACGATCCTTGGAGGACCGTTCCATGTCATCATGTGAGTCTCCTTTCTAGGTTGTGAGTGTAGAATGAGAAAGCCATTAAAGTCTTTGAATCTGGATGTCACGGGATTGAATTTTTATTCTCTTGCTGTTTCTGCCCATCCAGCATCACATACGCCTGTATGATACTGCTGACTATGGTGATGCGTCTTACGAGTACCCAAGGAGAGGTGGTTCCCATGTCCTTTGCTCTGGTGCTTGGCTGGTGCAACGTCATGTACTTTGCACGGGGATTTCAAATGCTGGGACCCTTCACCATCATGATCCAAAAGGTGAGAGTTATAGTAGTCTACACAGAAAGTGATAGCCAATGTATAACAAAATATAAACATTTAAAAATCTGCACAAAAATATAAAAAAATTTTTGTATTTCACACAGAATACACATTTTTATTTTTATTGTATTTATTTATAACCCGCCCTTCTCACCTCCAAAGGGGGACTCAGGGCTGCCTCACAGCAATCACAATCGGTGTTTTCACATAAACATTCAACAAATACAATTAAAACATCAAACTGTTAATTAAAAACAGTTAATTAAAAAACAATTAATTAAACACGCCAATTGAAATCCAAAGCCGGGTCTGGGTAAGTTCATTGTCGCCAGTTGCTTAAATCTTCTTCTCGCTTGCTGCTATTCAATGGTCGAAGTCTTGGTCCCATAGCCAAGTCTTGAGTTTCCTTCTGAAAGACAGGAGGGAGATGGCCAATCAGATATCTCTGGGGAGAGAATTCCACAGACGGGGGCCACTGCTAAGAAGGCCCTGTTCCTCATCCTCACCAATCGCGTTTGCGATGGCAGTGAGATTGAGAGCAGGGCCTCTCCAGATGATCTTAGACTTCATGATGGTTCATAACAGCAGATACGTTCGGACAGGTAAACTGGGCCAGAACCATTTTTGCGAACATAGAGAGAAAAGGAGATGTGTGGACCCAAGCTAGTCGAGTTAGAGTGAACTTTGCAGTAGAGAAAAGACAAATCTTTCAGAGTCAAGCCTTTACAGACTTGTACTACTCTCAAGGTGTTTATACCAAGTGAAGAACAGGAATGAGGGGAAGGCACACTGAACATTTCTCATCTTTGTGGAAGTGGTTTGGAACCCAGTACACTGACTAACTTCACCTGAAGTGAAAAATTATCTTGTGGAATAAAGGATATCAGCCTGTAGAGAGAAATAAAAATCTCTTCTGATGCCCAAGGCCATCCAGTTCAATCCCTTCTGCTTGGCAGGAATACACAACCAAAGAGCTCCTGAGAGATGGCTATCTAGCACCTGTTTTGAAAACCTTCAGAGAGGGTGATCCCAGCATATCTATTTAATGAGCAGGAATAAGAGGTATTCCATAGTGTAGGTTATGAAAACCCACTCAACTGTGGAATGTGTTCCCTAGACTTCTGTTTATTTCTTAGAACAGTTTGCATTCAGAGCACTTGATACATTTGAATTGATACTAGAAATTAAGAAATAAAATATACGTAATCTGTTCTAGACGGCCTATGGCCTGATTTCCCTTCTCATATTGAGTTTGGCTGGGAACAAAGGTGTGCCTTCTCTGCCAGTCTGCTACCAAGGACAATTCAAAGTGCTGGCTTTCGCACAGCTTACCTGTCCGAATGTATATCCCTCTCTGAATCATCACAGAGGTTAAGATTATCTGGGGAGGACCTGCTCTCAGTCCCGCCTCCGTCGCAAGTCCGGTTGGCAGGGACAAGAGACAGGGCCTTCTCAGGGTGGCTCCTTGGCTCTGGAACTCCCTTCCCAGTAAGATTAGATCAGCGCCCTCCTTCCCGGCCTTTAGAAAGAGAACAAAGACGTAGTTGTGGGATCAAGCCTTTGACTAATAAATAATGAAGTGCAATTGTGCAATGACAATTTGGAATGGCTATGGTGTACGATTTCTGGATCATGGGATTTTAATATTTATGCTAGGATGATTTTATGCTTTGTCTGAATGTTTAAATTTTAGGTATGTCTTATGTTTAATGGGTTTAATTGATTTTACGTTCAGAGTTATATGTACTAATTAGTTATTAAGATTTCTTTGTGCACTGTATGCTGACATTGATTTTTTGCCATTGGTATGTTGTAAACTACCTTGAGTCCCCCCAGGGGTGAGAAAGTTAGTATATAAAAACAGTAAATAAATAAACAGTAAATAATTGTCATAGTGACTATATGCTTTTCTCTGTGTTTGCATGTTTAGATGATCTTTGGGGACCTCTTACGTTTCTGCTGGTTAATGGCAGTGGTGATCCTTGGCTTTGCATCTGGTAAGTGATGTGTTTTCTAATTGTATGATATCACTGGTTAAATTAGCTGGCACATGGCTGTGCAGATGTATTATAACTGGTACACTTGAGCCAGAGCAAGAGAAGCCCAAGAGGAATAGTCCTTGACTGCCCAAAATCTAGTGGAGGTGCGGATTTGTATACATTAGCCTCTTACCTTTCAATTAAATGTTTTAAAAGGCATAACGTACACAACACATGTGCAAGTGGTTCCCCACAGTCTTTTTACTTTGTTAATTTGTTACTTTGATGTCCCATCAGTTATCCACTAAGCTCAAGCCATTACCATCCTCTTTAGCTCTTAATTATCAGGTTTTGCTGAGGCTCATCTCTCCCTGGACTCTCATCAAAACCTCAAAGTGAGGAGGATTTAACTCAGATGTAAATCTGTCCATTTCTACTCAACTCTCTTCAGTGAACAACATTATGCTTATGAGTACAGTTGACCCTCCACATTTGCAAGTTTAGCTTTAGTCGATCTGATTGTCCATGGATTTGATGATAAACATAATTGATCAATATGTTCCTTCTAGGAACCTCTAGTCCTCCAGCACAACTTCAACTAGAAGTTGGATCTTCCCCCAACTTCAAGGTAGAAGGCCTAGAAATGCTCTCTCAGCTTTTAAAAATCACATTTTCAATTCGCTTTCCCCCACTTTTGTGGAAGTCCTTTACCTTTAACTCCAGCAAATACAGAGGGTTACGTTAATGGAGAGTGAGAAGTAATCTACTCAGCCTTGACTCTGACCTCAGATACTACAATCCCTCTTACGATCTCAAGGCACGATTGGAAAGTCCTCTCAGTAATCCTTTCTAGTCAGGGGAGATTGACTGTTCCACCCTTGATAAGCCCAGAAAAGACATCTATACTATTACAAGGGGCTCGTGTTGTTCATCTGTTCCATAGGTCACCAGACCAACGAGAAACTGGAGAGATACTAAGGGAGCCCAGAAGGTTTTGTTTTGTTTTTAATAAAGTAGCACATGTTATGGAATGTTGGAAGTTGTATTTTGGTGAAGTACAGCTCTCTTAGACAGAGAAGGGGTGAGAAAGGTGGTATATAAATACTGCAAATAAATAAATAAATAAATAAATAAATAAATAAATAATGCTATGGACCTTATAAACTATGTGTGTTTGAAGCTTCCTAGCCACAAATGGAAAGACAATGTCATATCTATTTTAAGCAGCTGAAACCACTTTGATCTTGTCCTTCCTGGATGCTTTCCATTCTTCCTCTTAATCATAGAATCATAGTTGGAAGAGACCTCATGAGCCATCTTATCCAACCCCCTGCCAAGAAGCAGGAAAATCACATTCAAAGCATCCCCGACAGATGGTCATCCAGCCTCTGTTTGAAAGAAGGAGACTCCACCACATTCAGGGGCAGAGAGTTCGACTGCTGAACAGCTCTCACAGTCAGGAAGTTCTTCCTAATGTTCAGGTGGAATCTCCTTTCTGTAGTTTGAAGCCATTGTTCCACATCCTTGTCTCCAGAGCAGCAGAAAACACACCTGTTCCCTCCTCCCTATGACTTCCTCTCACATATTTATACATGGCCATCATCATGTCTCCTCTCAGCCTTCTCTTCTGCAGGCTAAACATGCTTAGCTCTTTAAGTCGCTCCTCATAGGGCTTGTTCTCCAGACCCTTGATCATTTTAGTCACCCTCCTCTGGACACAATCTGCAGGAGAAATTATAGCTCCCTACTTATATCGTTGGGATTGACTTCTAAGGGATTGTACAAAGGTTGTCAATACCAGGTTTTACAGAAAAATATGAGTTTAGGGGAGAGGATTAACTGAAGAGAATGTTATGGCATATATGTTGTAGCAAGGACAAACATGTGTAAAGGTGCATCAGGGACTTGTTTTGCAGTCTTAAGCCTTGTCTTCCAAAGATTGCTAGTCACTCATGAAACTACAAATCCCAGGATTTCATAGCATTAGGCCATTGCTATTAATGTGGTGTCAAAAGAGGAGAATGAGGAGTAGGAATTAAACTGTAGCATTGCCCATAATTAACAAATGTGCACTATGTAAGTTATAGGTTCACATCTGAAAAATGTCCTAGGCAAGGAAACCTTGAAGTTGGACATTGCTCGCTCATGATCTTTTTTTGCTTCTCTTTGACAGCTTTTTATGTCATTTTCCAAACCGAAGACCCTGATGAGTTGGGTCACTTTTATAACTATCCCATGGCACTCTTTAGCACATTTGAACTCTTCCTCACTATTATTGATGGACCTGCCAACTATGAAGTGGACTTGCCTTTCATGTATGGCATCACGTACTCTGCCTTTGCTGTCATTGCCACCCTCCTTATGCTGAACCTGCTTATTGCCATGATGGGCGATACCCACTGGCGTGTGGCCCACGAGCGGGATGAACTTTGGAGAGCTCAGGTGAGCATATAAAGAAGGACGTAAGGGCCTGCATTTACAATGAAATTTGGAATCTAGTGAAATTATGTACTGGAGAAAAGATTCCTGTGCCTATTGGTGGGGAGGAATTACATCATGAAAAATCTGTAATCCTTTCAATACTGTTATATGAGAAAGTAAGGAGCAATAAACATCAAAATATTTTTACTCTGCATTTTGGCTTAATAAAACCTAAGAGTACTTACAAAATAAAATGTGGATTGTGCTGTTTTAACTATCCACCATCAGGAAGGGGAGGAGCCTGATGGCACTTTGTTGCAGCCAAGTCAACGGTAGAGGTATAGGTTAAATATCTCTCATCTGAAATGCTTGGAATGAGAAGTATTCCTTATTTCTGATTTTTTGGCATATCTGTATAATGAGGCATCATGGAGATAGGACCCAAGCATAAACATAAAAGTCATATATATTTCTTATATGGTTTATAAACCACTGAGTTGCTGAACTTGCTGGCCGAAAAGTTGGAGGTTCGAATCTAGGGAGCAGGGTGAGCTCCCGCTGTTAGCCCTACCTAGCAGTTCGAAAACATGCAAATGTGAGTAGATTAATAGGTACCAATCCAGTGGGAAGGAAATGGCACTTCGTGCAATCATGCAGACCACATGACCTTGAAGACATTTACGGACAACACCGTCTCTTCAGCTTAGAAATGGAGATTATCACCACCACCCAGAGTTGGACACAACTAGACTTAATGCCAAGGGGAAACCTTTACCTTTACTTATATGTCTTATACACTCATTCAATACTCAATATCTTGTACAGGCAGTCATTGGGTTATGGGGGGAAAAAAAGGTTCTGTAGGTTTGTTCTTGTTTAATTTCTATGTAAGACGAAGCAGTACATTCCAGCCTCCCTTTTTTAGTTTAGATCCTATAGGGAAGGGTTAACACCGCTATAACATTTGTTTACCAGTCTATGCCCCTGTTTAGAAGATTTCACCTCTCTTCTATTGCTGTGACGATTGGATTTTGAACATTTTGGCTTGTGGAAACAAGGATTGGTGAAAAAGCTTAAGTGGAGGCACTTTTTCCCCATAATAACTTTTCCAGGAGTGAATTTCGCTTCCTAGCGGTAGATTTCTCTCACTTCCTGTTGTCTAACCCCATTCTATAACTAGGAGTTGTATGCAAATTGGATGTTTGTAATTCGGGGACTGCCTCTACATGAAATGAACTTTGTGTCCATTCAACCATCCGAAAGCAAATGTTTCACTTTCTCTGTGATCCATGTGGACACTTTTCAGTTTTTGAGTATTTTGGATTTCAGTATAAGGGATGTACAAATTGGTGTTGTTCTTTTTTCT
Organism: Anolis sagrei ordinatus; assembly: GCF_025583915.1. NCBI lineage: Eukaryota > Metazoa > Chordata > Lepidosauria > Squamata > Anolidae > Anolis > Anolis sagrei. Next base: position 111,550,207 of record NW_026845477.1, read on the forward strand.
CTTTTTGTCATGATGTATGTTGAGAAACATCTATTGCCAAATGTTATGTTTCAGGTTGTTGCCACAACTGTGATGCTAGAGCGCAAACTACCACGATGTCTGTGGCCTCGTTCTGGGATCTGTGGGAAGGAATATGGGCTTGGAGACCGGTGGTATCTGAGGTAGGTTTGGCAAAGAAGTGATTCCTTTAGCATTGGAAGACCCACATGTGTGTTGAAACTGTATATTTTCATTTTCCTATACCACAGGACAGTGATTTTTTTATATAAAAATATTTTTCATTAATTCAGATTGCCAAACAACTACATTTGGCAACACTATGCAAAGTAATAAAAATAAATATGACTGACTGAGACTTAATTCAACAGAAAACGCATTCTCAGTAGTTGTGTAGCAGACATTTTCCTGGATTATTAATTTTTGCCTGCAAAGGAATATTGGAGAAAGGCAAGGTAACCTTGCTCCTACTTTTTATTCATGGTTACTAACATTTGTGCCAGCCATTGCTTTCCCCATATTGTTTTATTCAGATGTGTGAGAAATGTACAAGAAAAGTTTGCTATAGATTAAAAGCCATTTGAAGACACAAAATAATAACATACAGTATATATTGCAAATTTGGTGCTGTTCCATTATCTGGGCGAAGGCCAGAGAAAGTCTATTTTATGGGGGGTGGAAGATGAGTTGAATGATTAAAACCATTTCCCCTGTTTTCCTGTTATTCCCCCCACCCACGCCCCTGTCATGGAAGCAACCCTCATTTATGACATGAGAAGTTGGGAGGGTGTAATGAATCTGACTCACTTTAGAAAGTTAGGAAGCGACCTACCTTAAAGGGCTGGAGTGTGAGCAGCCATTTTGGTGGTGCCCAGAGAACAATAGCACGAGTGGGGAAGCTATTTACATGCAAGCAACCTGATTGGTCGGATGCAAATGAGCAGGTGCCAAGATTTGAAAGAGGGGCAGAAACAAGGTTGACAGTCGGAGAAGCCCAACTGAATATTCTATGGCAGCTAGAGAGTCAGCTGGAGGCAGTCTATGAGAGTGAGTTAGGGTCTGGAAGGAAGTAGCTGAAAAGCAACTGGAAGATTGATCAAAGAAATAGGATAAAGATAGTGTGAAGTTTGTTTTATGTATTAGTAGAAAAGTCCTTTTGGGGGGGTAAAGGAATAGATTGAGTCAAACTCATATTGGCATGTTGTTCTGTAAGCAGCAAGCATTTGATCCTATGTAACCACTACGCTTAATACCACAAGAATGCTACAAATAAACTGAGTTACTGTTTCATCATAAACAAAGCCTCTCTCTCTCAATCTCTCAGTTAGAGATCCCTCGGTGGAATGATGAAATAAAAGGCCCCCTGCCTGAAGATTGTTTGTTAAGGATCTTCTTTTTGTTTCAGAGGGGAAATAACCAGCGAAAATTCTTCAAACATTTTGATCTTGAAAAAGTCTCCAAATTCACCACGATGCTGCTTTAGGTCACATTTCTTGGCAGTTGTAGTTACAACCAGCAGTGCCATTCTAAACTGCTGAATTTCACCCATGTGTTGTAGAAGCTAAAAAGCTGCAAATAATATAGGATTTGGTGACAGCGTGGGTTGCTTGTTTGTTTAGGTCTTCTGTCTTTAGATCCCAGCACTTCATGTGAAAGTACTGTAAATGATTATACTTTGGCAAATCAATGTGTATGTGTCCTTGACAGTTTCCTGATATTCTGTGCTAATGTTGAGTTCCCTATTGCATATTTTGTGAACATCTAATGCACTCTGAACCTTTGTGTATTATATAAAATTAATGGCTTTGCCTACACCGGTTTTTGGCTGATTTGCCACTTTTTCAGCTTCAGCGACCTTTACAGGTCTTTCCAAACCAAGCTAATAGTAATTCTGTTCTTTCACAGCAGGTAGAAAATGCTGGGTTTTCACCCTTTAGTTACAGGTTTTACTTTCGACATACTTTGTTAGACTCTCCAAAACAATAAAAAGTCCCTTCCTGAGTTTGGAAAATTCCATGTGCAATTGAGACTTACAATTCTTAGAGAACTGGGATCCCATGTAAACATGAAATTATAATGGTTGTAGTTTTACAGTCCTCAGTTATAGGATTAGCCTCTCAGCACCCATTATTCTGGGAGTGATATTACAAAATTCTTCATAAAAATTAGTTTGGGAGAAATAGAGATTTCCATGCAGCATGAGGAGCTTAATTATTTTTACTCTGTTTAATGGTTTTGCATACCTCTTTAGCTGCAGTTTCTGCTGGATTTCATACTTATCTCTTCTTCCTCCTCCTCCTCCTCCTCCTCCTCCTCCTCCTCCTCCTCCTCCTCCTCCTCCTCCTCCTCTTCCTCCTCCTTCTCCTCCTCCTCCTTCTCCTCCTCTTCCTCCTCCTCCTCCTCCTCCTCCTCCGCCTCCTCTACCTCTACCACTTCCTCTACCACTTCCTCCTCCTCCTCCTCCTCCTTCTTCACTCCAGACTTCATTGATCACATTACTTTAGAACACACCTGGCATTGCACCTGAGCATAAACCCAACAGCCAGCCTCAGCTCCCTGATAAATGAACCTACATGTTTGCAAACATGAGTTCAGCAAATTCACACATGCTGTTTTGAACAAGATATGCAGAATGGGTATATTTCCTGAGGGTAGTCATCTTCCATCAAATAAATTCACCCATGACATTGCTAAGAGGATCAGAATCCATGGATACATTTCATGAGGGCAGTCATCTTCCATCAAAGTGAATGGATCAATGGATGATGCAGGAAGACCTTTTGCTTACATAGATCTACAATAAAAGGGACGCAGAGCTAAGAAAGAGGCTCTGTGATCTTGAGGAACCATTTTAAAGACTATTTGAGGAACCATTTTAAAGCTCACTTGAAGAGCTTGGGCTTTGGCTGCCTACATTTCTAGGCTGCTTTTCAAGAAATGCTGGAAAGGACCTTCTATCTCAGGCCTTGCAAAAGTATTACCAGGCAAGTATTCTACTAGATCAAGAGAAAGGTTCTCATCCTTTTCGAAGCAATACACATTTTTTGGATTTTTGAATAAAGTAATTGTGTATCTATTTTCAAAATATTAGGTGGGTCTACTCACAAAACAACCATTTTACAGAAGGACAAATTGGTGTTGCCGGGAAAAAAGGAACTTGTGTAAAAACTGAATACAAATTTAAAAGTGTGTATCAACCTCCGAAAACACATACAAACAATTCTTCCTTTCTCCTTTATCCTGCACTTGATATTCTCTTAACCCATTCACTCCCTTCAGGATGATGATGATGATGATACACACAAAAATACTGTAGGACTCTCGAATCCAGACTGATGAAGTTTTGGAACACAATACACCAGACATCATGATTGTGGAAAAGAAAAAAGTTTGGATTATTGATGTCACCATACCAGTTGACAGTCTCATTGAGGAAAAACAACAGGAAAAACTCAGCCACTATCAGGACCTCAAAATCGAATTGCAAAGGCTCTGGCATGAACCAGTACACGTGGTCCTAGTGGTCACTGGCACACTGGGTGCCGTGCCAAAAGATCTCAGCCGGCATTTGGAAACAATAAACATTGACAAAATCACGATCTGCCAACTGCAAAAGGCCACCTTACTTGGATCTACACACATCATTTGAAAATACATCACACAGTCCTAGACGCTTGGGAAGTGTTCGACTTGTGATTTTGTGATATGAAATCCAGCATATATATCTCATTTGCTGTGACATACTGTGTTTTTGTATCAGTAAAATAATAATAATAATAATAATAATAATAATAATAATAATAATAATAATAGTTTATTTATATCCCACCCACCTCCCTCCCCAGGGGACTTGGGGCAACTTACAACATAAATAATACAGTAAGTGCAATATAATAAAATACAGAAAATGAAATAAACAACAACACATCAATAGATATAAAACACAAAATACAGTACAATCAAATAACAAAAGTTAACTATGAAATTATGAGCATTAGATTAGACCTCCTCCTACTCTTCCCCTCTACAACAACATCTGTCCTCCCTTTCTCCTTCCATGAGGTCAGTACGATGACCATTACTCTCTGCAACCCATTCCCTCAACTCCCCATTCCACTTCCCCTTCTACTGCTTCACTCCATTTTCCTCTTGTGTTTTTCCTACCCTTCTCCTTAAGAGACTCTGAGAGCAAGGAACAAGACTGCATTCAGGTCTCGGGTTGGGGTTGCAGTGGAAATTAGAGGATTTATGGTCCAATTTGGGGGGGGGGGGCTTCCTGGTTTTAATGTCAATGTGAGCCATGCTCAGCAAACAGAATTCAGAAGTCTAAGTGGATATACCCCATTTCAAAAGGTGAAATGATCATAGGAAAAATAGGTCCCAATAAAGAGACAAGAAAGTACACGAAAAGCTACATTTGTTTAAAAAATGCAGTGGAAAGGAGCTGTCAGGTGTGTTTCCTTTTTGATCGCCATCGGAAATTCATGGGCTCTTTTGAGCCGAGATGGATGTAGTGACTGAACCCCACTTGTGTAGGCACCACTTCTCCTTTCCTTTTCTCCCAAAGGTTTCATTTTCTGGATTTTTCCCCAAACATAGTAATTAAATTGAATTTTAACCTAGGGCCCTTCCACACAGCTCTATATCCCAGAATATCAAGACAGAAAATCTTACTATATCTGCTTTGAACTGGGTTATCTGAGCCCACGCTCAGATAATGTGGGATTTCCTGCCTTGACATTCTGGGATATCGGGCTTTCTGGAAGGGCCCAAAAGAAGTATTTTGTTTTGAAAGGATTTATCAACCTCATTGAATGTTGAACTATGGTAGAAACTGACAAAGAAAGTAAAGAGATTAGAGGGAAAGCTCTCAAAGTAAGGTTGGATTGTATGTTTTTGGTGTCCTGTTAGTTTTCTCAGTGGTCCATAAATAATATTTGCTGCCTCAAACAGGGACCTAGGCTACACTTAAGAGCTGCCAGGTCAACAGCTTTTAATTCCCTATAGATTTCAGAGCCAAACCCTAAGACTAAAAGTTGAATCACATTGATGCCGCAGAAGCAGGGCAGCCAGGTGATAGAAGGAGGACTGAAACTAGTACTGGGTGCACTGTTTGTGGAAAAAGGTACATGAGGGATTCAGTTAAATAGGTCCAGAAACTAGGTAGGTAAAATGGTGTACCAGGGCAAGAGAACTCCAAACGTACATTTTTCTTAGTGGTCCGGCGTCAAAACACATCTAGCAGCTGCATCTGTTGATGCACTGACCTCGTGGAAGTGCAACAGAGAGAAACACATTCACACTGAGCCAGTGAGCCCTGTCACCAGGTGGAAATAGTTATAGATGGAGCTTAGATTTGAAAGCCATACCAGAGGGGAAAAAAATCAAACTGTTTCCTTCTACAGTGCTGCTTTGCCTAGAAATAGCCTGTGTCCTGAGGCCCTGGCAAAGAAAGCTGTCTTCAAGCATGGCACAAATTACTTATCTTCTAATATTCTGTCAAATAATATCTTCACTGTATAGCTATGGGAAAAAATCTAAATGTGGCTTCTTAAAGCTCAGATGTGACTAAAATAGAAAAGCGTGTGGTAGATTTGCACAGACTGTGGAGCAATTAAAACATTTGCTGGAAAACCACATTTAATGCTTGCTTCTCCAAAATGGTTCACATACTGTTATAAAGCATTGACATCTGATATCCATATCTATATCCTGATGAGCTGAGGTGTTTTGCTTCAGTTAGATGCCATCTTAGTTTGTTATCATTTGCTTTGATTTTATTTGACTGTCTTGCTTTCTTTTATCAGAATTCAAAACGATCTTGACATATTAGAGAGATGGCCAAAACTAACAAAATGAAGTTCAACAGTGACAAATGCAAGATACTCCACTTTGGCAGGAAAAACGAAATGCAAAGATACAGAATAGGGGACAATGCCTGGCTCGAGAGCAGTACGTGTGAAAAAGATCTTGGAGTCCTTGTGGACAACAAGTTAAACATGAGCCAACAATGTGATGTGGCAGCAAAAAAAAAGCCAATGGGATTTTGGCTTGCATCAATAGGAGCATAGTGTCTAGATCTAGGGAAGTAATGCTACCCCTCTATTCCGCTTTGGTTAGACCACACCTGGAATATTGTGTCCAATTCTGGGCACCACAATTCAAGAGAGATATTGACAAGCTGGAATGTGTCCAGAGGAGGGCGACTAAAATGATCAAGGGTCTGGAGAACAAGCCCTATGAGGAGCAGCTTAAGGAGCTGGGCATGTTTAGCCTGAAGAAGAGAAGGCAGAGAGGAGACATGATAGCCATGTATAAATATGTGAGAGGGAGTCACAGGGAGGAGGGAGCAAGCTTGTTTTCTGCTTCCCTGGAGACTAGGACGGAACAATGGCTTCAAACTACAAGAAAGGAGATTCCATCTGAACATGAGGAAGAACTTCCTGACTGTGAGAGCCGTTCAGCAGTTGAACTCTCTGCCCCAGAGTGTGGTGGAGGCTCCTTCTTTGGAAGCCTTTAAACAGAGGCTGGATGGCCATCTGTCAGGGATTATTTGAATGCAATCCCTGCTTCTTGGCAGGTGGTTGGACACTCTTCCAACTCTTTGATTCTATGATTCTATGACTTATTGTAAAATCGCATGATATATTTTAAACCATAGGCAATAGGACTATAAGAGACAGTGGACATATGATATGGGGCTGAGGATCAGAAGAAAAATGGAGCTGGGGACAGCAATGGACCATGTTTATAATGTTTTGAACTGGGTGGAATTTATTTATTTCCTATATTTATACCCCACCCTTCTCACCCCCGAGGGGGGACACAGGGCGGCCTCACAAACACCATACGGTGTCTTCATAATAAAACAATCAACAATACATTAAAATATTTAAAATATTAATAATTAAAACAATTGAGTAACATCAGTGTCTAAAATGCGGTCCAGATCAAATCATTGCTGTAAGTGTTAAAATCTTCTGCTCACTAATCAAATGCTTGGTCTCAAAGCCAGGTCTTGATTTTTCTTCTAAAAGACAGGAGGGAGTTGGCTATTCTGATGTCTCTGGGGAGGGCATTCCACAGGCATGGGGCCACTGATGAGAAAAACATGAGAAAGCGGGGACTCTTTGGGACATTTATCAAAATGAACATTTGGTTTAAAAATAAAGATAAAATGAGCTAAGTAGTTTTTGCATCACACTCTTGAGAAGAGAGTGCAAAGTCTGGCATGTCTGATGGGCTCCTGTTCTTTCTCCTTTCCTTTCTTCCGCTTCCGCTTCCCCTTCCCTCCCCTCCCCTCCGTTCCCTTCCCTGCTACCCTCCTTTCCCTTCCCCCTTCCCTTCCTTCCCCTCCCCTCCCCTTTCCTTTTCTTCTTCCTCTTCTCCTCCCTTCACTTCCCTCCCTTTCCCTTCCCCTCCTTTCACCTCCCTTCCCCTCCCTCCTCCTTCCCTTCCCCTCCCTTCCCCTTCCCTTCTCCTTTCCCTCTTCCCTTCCCTTTCCCCTTCCCTTCCCTTCATCTCCTTCCTTCCTTCCTTTCTTTCTCCCCCCCCCCCTCTCTCTCATTTTGACATTGGCATCCAGTGCGGGGTTGTGGGGCAATGTCAGCAAGGAGGGTATTAATTGCATGGGGGATTCTGCTCTTGTGCTGGGAAATCTATTCTTGGTGACTGACTCTTTACATCCCTGTGGATGGAGAGGAAACAAATTAACTTGCTGGCAAGTGTAGTGGATTCTTGTCTCATGCCATTTGCAAAACCTTCTTTACCGCTCAGTATAATCATGCCAGTATTATACTCTTGATCATCTGTGTGGGCTCTTGATCAAATGCATAATTAATTCCTGCCTATTTAGCTTCTACTGAATCTGGTGCAAATGAATCCCGCAGGTTAAATATTATGCACTGTACAGGAAAAGACCTGATGATGGAAAGGGAAATTGGCTGTCACCGACTGTCATCTCTTCAGTGCTACTTTGGTAGGGAATTTAGAACAAGGAGAAAGCGATTTTAGAAAGGGCAAAGCAAACCATAGGTGTGTGAGATAAGCCAATGCTAAAATTAAGGGGGAAAGTTGAGATCCATTAATAAAGTCAACCTGCCATCATCCCTCATTTAAAGCCAGCTGTGGCCTCTGAAGCTCTAGAAAACTACTATGTTAAATGAATACTCTTTAAGTCACAAAATGGTGCCAATTTGGCTCCCCTTTAATTTCAATTTTCAGCTTTCTTTTACACAAAACAGAAGCTAAGTCTTCAATCCCTGGAGCTAGGAGGAAAATCTGCAGATAGTTTATTGGCAACCGCTAGTGTTGATGTATGATGGCATTATCTGTAGTTGATGCAGCAGCAAATCTCCAAATACTTTTGGCAATAAGTCTGGCAGGAATATTGCTTATGTAAATGTAATATTGTACTGGATTCTACTCCCTTCCCACTCCAGTAAACCTTGACCTGAATCATTCTGGATATTCCCAAATAAAGCAGGCCCATCATCTTTCGAGGGTGCTTTGAATATGATTTTCCTGCTTCTTGGCAGTAGATTGGACTGGATGGCCCATGAGGTCTCTTCCAACGGTATGATTCTATGCTGAATGGCAAGTCAGTCCATAGTTAGACCTCACTGGTTCAATGGGTTGATTGTAAAGTAGTTGGGACCAAAATTAGGATCAAGGCCAGTCTTGTTTATGAGAAGTTGCAATATTGTGGGCAGTCATATTGATTTGAAAGGGAATTGGGTTAATGTTTTGTTTTCAGTAGGGGCGATGGTGGACCTGCTTACCTCCGCGATAGGGACCTGCTTATCTCCGTGATCGCATCTTCCCCTATGAACCAGTGCGTACCTTTAGATCATCCGGAGGAGGCACTGCTCTCTCTCCCTCCGCCGTCTCAAACACGGTTGGTGGGGATGAGTGAGAGGGCCTTCTCGGTGGTGCCCCCACCGAGATCAGACAGACTCCTACTTTGTCCTCTTTCTGGAGACAACTAAAAACCTGGATGTTGCAGTGTGCTTTCGAGTAAGCAGTCCACCAGTAATTTTCCCCCTGTCCCTTCTTTAAGTTCAGCACTTTATGTTCAGCCCTCTTATCGTCCACCTCAACACTTTTGATGACACTATTCCCAGCCCTGTCTACTTGATTATTGGACTTTCCTTGCACTCCCTTCAGGATATATTGCTCTCATGGAGTCTGAAACTCAGCTATGTTATTTTCTCAGCCATATTGTTTTGATATTGTTTACAATTGTGATTGTTTTTATATTTTTATGTGATGTTTTTAATTGATTGTGTTCTATTTGTAATATTTGGGCTTGTCCCTTATAAGCTCCTCTGAGTCCCCTTGGGGAGATGGTTGGTGGGATATAAAAATAAAGTAGTTGTTGTTATTATTTTTATTATTATGGTGGACAGCAAACAATCTTGACTTCTCTTGTTAACATCTTGCCTGCAGGGTTGAACATCGGTATGAAGTTCGACAACAAAAGAACCGACTGTCTGCAAAAAAATATGAGCTCCATAGAAGAGATGCCTTTGAAAAGTATTTGAAGGCCAAAATGACACCAGGAGGAGAATATGGCAGGGAGTCTCACTCCACTAAACAGGGACCCTTTGGCAGTGCTTCCAGCACACCTGAGTCATCACGCAGGAGCCCCAATTTTGGCTGGGATGTCTTGCGGTGTAACGCACGCCTGCAGGGATACACCAATCATGCCATGGAAGAAGAGGAGGTCTACCATGTGTGAGCCCAGGAACTCTTACCTCTGCACTCTGAATGGAAATCTCCAGCTGTGTCCTCGTTCTAAGAGAAGAAAACGGACTGTTGCTTGTTTGCACACGCTAATTTAATTAACTATACTGTGTGGGATTTTTTTAAAAGCCTGCAGTTGACACTGAGGTTTATGAAAAGGCTGGAAGACAAGATAAACATGGAGAAACTCAGTCTTTTCACGATGGTACTGAAGATCCTTCTCAGTGCTACTATGGTGGGAACCTCATTTCCGTGTTCTATTGTATTTGTACTACTGCATTTTGGTCTTATTTTCCTATTTGTTGAACTCTTCTCATACCCAGTTTCTTACTTCCTTAAACATAGAATTGATGTCAGTTTGCAGTCTGTTATCTTTGTTTCGTGTTCAAATAATACAATAAATTATTATGTTCCTCTGTTTAAACAGTTGTACTTTCTCCTTTGTTCAAGCAATATTGCGCTAATGTGGAACCTGGAGAAACTTTGTTTCCAACTTCACCTGGATCCATTCTTTATTTTCACTGTCCATCAAGTTTGTGGCCAGAATCCTCCTAAGCCATTTTGTAGAATGCTTGCATCAGGAGGTATAGACGACAAGCCTCCCTCAGCAAGCCATTTCTCCATTTTCCATCCTTGAAACACTACTGGAATTTTTTGGAATGGCCTTTGAAACATTTGAGAACAACTGACAGACACCATATATTGTCTCTTCAGCCATTGGCTCTATCTGTCTAAATACACAAAAACAAAAAAGCTTCACACATTTTTGAATCCAAAGTGCTGTTATAACCTGGTGACATTTTATTGGTACAGTTTAATATTAATGTCTTGTTTAGTGCTTTCAGAGGAAGCACTAAAGGAAGCCCAGTGGCGCAGTGGGTGAAAGCACTGAGCTGCTGAACTTGCTGATTGAAAGGTCACAGGTTCGAATTTGGGGAATGGTGTGAGCTCCCGCTGTTAGCCCCAGCTTCTGCCAACCTAGCTGTTTGAAAACATGCAAATGTGAGTAGATCAATAGGTACTGCTCTGGCGGGAAGGTAACGGCTCTCCATGCAGTCATACTGGCCACATGATCTTGGAGGTGTCTATGGACAATGCCAGCTCTTCGGCTTAAAAATGGAGATGAGCATCAATCCCCAAAATCGGACATGGCAGGACTTAATGTCAGGGGAAAACCTTTCCTTTACCCTAGTACTTTGGGTGCCATGAAAGTCTAACTACCATGCACCTGTAGTAAAAATTGGTTTTGGCAACTGCTGAATGTCAGATTTTTAAGCTCGTCCCATCAAACTAAAGACCCTGAGGTCAGTTGCACTTCTGTCTCTTTACTTTCACTATCTCCTTTAAGAGTTTCTTCTATCATGAGAAGCAAGAGGGACATGAAAACGGCTAGAAAACAAGACCAATACATGAACCTACATTACAAAATGGTAGACTCATCCTTAACTTCTGTCCAGAACATGTGTGCGTGTGTGATGGAGGCGTATCCATGCCTGAAACTGCTACTGAATATTATTTGTTTATTTATTTATTTCAAACATTTGTACCCCGCCCTTCTCAACCCCTTTGTTCAGGCTTTATTTACCCCAAGGAGAATAAATATAGTTGTCCAAGTTGTTGGCCATCACTGCATCTTATTGTGAATTCCTGAGTTTAACTATATGTCCCACATGGATATCTATGTGAATTTATGATATATAAGTAGTGTTTTCCCAATTCCCCTCAAACCTGCTTCTTTGGGAAATTTCATTCTTGCAGGATAAACCTTGCCATTGCTAAAATATGTGTCACATCAGGAAGGTATCCATCCTTTATATGGGTTCCTTTTCATTGGCTTGAATTGAGAGCCCAAATGAGAGAATCATGAATGTTGCTTTAAGTTCTACAGAATCTGTCCTACAGATTCTTGCAGACATTCTTTGTACATACATTTCCATCAGGTTTCTACAACACTATGCAAAGAAATTGAAATAAATATCAAGGATCCTGAGTGAGGCTGCATTAACCAGAAAACACATTCTCAGTAACTGTGCAGCAGACATTCTCCTGAATTATTTATTTTTCCCTGCAAAGAAAATTGGGCAAAAGCAAGATAATCTTACTCCTACTTTTGTTCACACTCACATCTCTGCCAGCCATTGCTTTCCCCAAATTGTTTGATTAAGATGTGTAAGAAATGTACAATAGAGGATTGCCATAGGGATAAGCGGTTAGAAGATGCACAACAACAACATATACGAATATTGAATATTGGTCTCGCAAGAGTGTCCAAATGTTGCTTTAGGCTTTATCTCTTTGCAGCTGCAGTTATAACCCACAGAGCTGTTCTAGACTGCTGAATTTCACCCTATATGTTGTGGAAACTAAAAAGCTGCAAATAATATAGGATTTGGTGACTGTTGTTTGTTTGATTGATTTGATCTGCTATCTTTAGATCCCAGATCTTCACGTGAAAGTAAATGATTATACTTTGGCAAATCAATGTTTATGTGCCCTTAACATTTTCCTGATCTCTGGCTGGATGTTCCATAGTAACTTTGAGTTCTTTATTACACATTTTGGGTGCTTCTGATACACTCTATTTATTATTTAATATTAATGGTTTTGCTTGCAGCAGGTTTTGGGTTGCTCAGTCATGTTTCCAGCTTCAGTGATATTGGCAGGTATTTCCAAACCAAGCAAATAGTAATTCGTCTTTTTCACAACTGGTAGAAACTACAGGGTGTTCACCTTTAGTTACAGCTTTTAGAGTGGTTCAACATACTTTTTTCAATTCTCCAAAACAATAAATAAAAAAATCAGTTCCAGAGTTTGGAAAACTCTATGTGCCATAGAGACTTATAATTCTTAGAAAACTGGGATCTCATGTAAACATTAAACTATAATAGTTGCAGTTTTACAGCCCTGGATTATAGGATTTGCTTTTCAGCTAACTATTATGCTTGTGAGGATATTAAAACATTCTTCATAAAAATTAGTTTGGGAGAAATGGAAATTCCCATGCAGCGAGTTTAATTATTTTCAGTCCATTTCTACGAAATCCAGTTCTATTGGATTTCATAATTATCTCTTCTTTTCTCCAGATTTCACGGAGCCCATAGCTTTTTAGAATACACCTGGCATTGTCCCTGAGCGTAAAACCAACAGCCAGTCTCAATGCCCTGATAAATGTTCCTAGTATGTTTGCAAATTTATTATTATTTTTATTTAAAGCATTTATATTCTGCCCTTCTCACCCGGAAGGAGACTCAGGGTGGAGCACAACATATAAATGGCAAACATTCAATGCTGAAACATACTAGACCATACATATACAAAAACATTAAAATCACTTATCTTGATGTTAAAATCCTCTAGTTAAAACTGTCTCAACAACGTATCAAATTTGGTTGGCATACTAAGAGTTCCTATCGCCACCTCATTACACAGTCCCAAGGCTCGGTATTACAGCCACGTTTTTATCATCCTTCTGAAGGACAAGAGGGAGCGGGCTGACCAGATCTCATTAGGAAGGGAGTTCCATAGCCAAGGGGCAATCACTGAGAAGGCCCTGTCTCTCATTCTTCCTGACTGTGAGAACCATTCAGCAGTGGAACTCTCTGCCTTGGAGTGTGGTGGAGGCTCCTTCTTTGAAAGCTTTTGAACAGAGGCTGGATGGCGATCTGTCAGGGGTGATTTGAATGCAATATTCCTGCTTCTTGGCAGGGGGTTGGACTGGATGGCCCATGAGGTCTCTTCCAACTCTTTGATTCTATGATTCCTGCCAAAGGTGCCTGTGATGGTGGTGGGACCGAGAGCAGGGCCTCCACAGAAGATCTTAATCTCTGCGGTGGTTCATAGGGGGAGATGCATTTGGACAGGTAAATTGGGCATGGGTTCAATAAATTCACAGGTGCAATTTAACATAAGATACTCAAAAACCATGGAGCCATTCCATGAGAGCAGACATCTTCCATCAAATCAGATGGATGATCAGGAAGATCTTTTGTCTAGTAAAAAGATGTCAGAAACCAAAGCTAGGAAAGACAAAGGGGCTCTAGTGATCTTGCAGAACTATTTCAACATCCATTGCTCATGTCTAGGTTGTGTTCCAGGGAGGACTAGAGAGCACTTTCTCCCTCAGGCCTTGTCAAACTATTGCTAGGCACGTATTATATTGTACTGTACTAGATCAAGGCAAGCTTTGGGAGAACCAATGCACTTTTGGGAATTTTGAAAAACATAACTGGATGCTCTCTAAACAGCTATTTCACAAAGAAACAAATCAGTGTGGCCAACAGAAAAGCAGCTTGCATAAGAAACTGAATACAACTCAAACATAGGATGCTAACCTTCCACATACTAGCACACACACACAATTCTTCCTTTGTCTCTCATCCCTGCCACTGTCCCAACACTTGATATCCTCCTAGTAATCAATTGACTCCTTTCAGGATCATCTCCTGGCACCCTTCTGTCTCCTCCTTCTCCCTCAACTCCCTATTCCACCTCCTCCTCATCTACTTCTTCATTCAAACTTATCTTATGTTTTTCCTACTCTTCTCTTCAGGGCCTCTGAGAGCAAGATGAAACAAGACTGAATTCAGGCCCTGAGTTGGGAGAGTCCTCTCAAAATAGGAAATTTATGGTCCAGATTCAGAGAGTGGGGACTTCTTGATGTCAATGTGAGCTATGATCAGCAAGCAGAAACCAGAAGTCTAAGTGGGTACACACTATTTCACAGAGTGAAATCATCCATTGATCTCTTAGGAAAAACAGGCAGATCCAAAAAAGAGCCAAGAAAATACATGAAGTGATACATGCTTCTTAATCTTAAAAAAAAATTGCAATGAAAGTGGAATGTATCCATTTGTTTATTTTTCTTGTTGTTGTTGTTGAGACATTAGACATTCTTGACTCTCTAAGCTTCTGATGAATATACCAACTGAACCCCCCTTGTGGGACAAGCATTTGATCATTGAATAGTGGCAAGTGAGAAGAAGACATAAGCAATTTGAAGTGACAATGAACTGACCCGGACTTTGGTTTTAACTGGCATGTTTTTAACAACTGTTTATTTTTGTTGACTGTTTTTATGATTGCGATGGCACCGAATGGTGCTTGCTGTGAGGCCACCCTGAATCCCCCCTCGGGGGTGAGAAGGGCAGGGTTCACATGTATGAAATAAATAATAATAAATAATTGTATGTCCAATTTCTCTTTTATCTCACTGCCAACCCCAAGTTTTACACATTTTAAGCAATGATGTTACGGTGTCTGCCTGTCTCCCTCTTTAACAGGAGCATTTGCTTGAATGAGCAAAGAGCTACAAACTGCACCATCATTATTTCCCTGAGATGCACTCTATGGAAATTTTGAGTTGTTACTTGGTGATTAGCTCTCCTGTGAATTAAAAAGAAATTAAATGCATGAAGAATAACCCAGGCATTCAGGAAGGTTTCATGGGTGCCGTTTTGGAAATACATGAAAGCATAAGTCAACCATACACCCTTTTTGTGGGGGAGGCTTTGTAATGACTGATATTCTCTTCTTTAGTTGGCAACAACCAAAGCCTTCCCACCTCATCTGTCACTGTTTAGCCACTGCAATACTCAGTGGTTGATGGAGAGTAGAGTGGGTGGGCTAAACCCATATGATTATGACTCCATAGCTAGACACCAAATCATTGCATCACTTACCTGTCAGATTCTTGAATGATACCATCACTCTGCCTCTGGTGGCATGGCCAGATCCAATTCTGATCTTATCTAGGCAAGGGCTGTAGCAGCTCATTGGTAATTCTGAGTGTGGGCATGGGAATCTATATAAATAAAAATGTAATGTTCGTTTGTGGATGAATTGACACAATACACCTATCAGGCCAACAAATGACCATCACTCATAAAAACACTGAAAAACACAGTGGAAGGGACTTTAACCCCCCCCCCCTCCCAAATCCTAAATGGTGGTACAGTGCATGCATGGAAACAACTCCCCTGAGGAAAGAAAGAGGTAGAGAAGTAAGAAAGGAGAGAAATGAAGAGAAAGAAAAAGTGGGGAAGGAAGGAAAAAAGGGAGGGAAAGAAGGAAGGATGGAGAAAAGGAAAGAAAAAAGAGGGAAGGAATGAAAGCAGGAGGGAGGGAGGGAGGGAGGGAGGGAGGGAGGGAGGGAGGGAGGGAAGGAAGGAAGGAAGGAAGGAAGGAAGGAAGGAAGGAAGGAAGGAAGGAAGGAAGGAAGGAAGGAGAAAGAATGAAGGAAAGAGACATAGGAAAGGATGGAGAGAAGGAGGGAGGGCAAGAGGGAAGGAAGGAGCAAAGATAGGAAGGTAGAGTAGGAAGAGAAGAAAGAGGTAGAGAAGGAAGGAAGAGAAAGAAAGGACAGAAAAGGGGGGATAAGGAAGGAAAGAGGTAGAGAAGTAAGGAACCAGACTGAGGCCACAGCAAAGTGGAGATGTTGTGAAGTTCTGCTTGTAGATCATTTATGCCATGCATTGTAGGATCTTGGCCTAACTGTCTCAATGCCCCATCCAAACTGCTAAGACCAAATTGAACTTCTGTGGAGGGTAGATCACTAGGATGGGTAAGTATCCTTAAGCATTACTGTTAACCCAGAAAACCTGATATTCTTCTCTGGGTGTTGTACTATAGCTTGCCCTGTATTATCCTAAAGTAAATACCCCCAGAGTAGAAAGGGTCATCTTTCAAAGGAAGAAAGAATTGTCAAAGATGAGTGATATGAATTGGACTTCTCCTGCCTTTGATGCAACTCTCTGTCCTAAGGAATGTAAACTGATAACATCTTGGCCATAAGGAGGTGCGCTGGTTGATGGATGAAGTCTCAACTGTACAATGCTGAAACAGAGCAATGTAGATCTGCTATGAAATCCCACGTTGCCTGCCGTTTATAACCAGGACTCTGCATTTATGGTTATGCTGCAAATCAGACATATTGGCAACAATTACATTGCACTGCCAGCCATCTTCAGCCCACCCACTCTCCCTTGGCTACCAGCACAGCTTTATCATCTCCTGCTAACATGAATTAGGGATGTGCTCCTGCTCATTTACCATCTGCAAATGTTAAGGCATACGCATCCAACAGCTGGTGAATGCATATTGCACTACGTAATTGAATTACTGTACTGTATGTGCATTTTAGTATGGGAATTCTTTCCTTGTGACATTCAGTGTGGGCAATGGCTAGGGATCTGATACAATCTGGAATAAGACTTTTTCTCCCTTGAGTTTCTCCCATCACAACACAAGGGGAACCATTTTTCCTCTTGAAGGACACATACTCTCAGTAGGTTGGCAGTTGAAATTTTTCATAATCTTAATGTGACAATCAAGGCTGTCTTAAAGACCTTTTGTTTTGACTGCCATCCCCACTGAGTACTGAGCCATGGAGGAAACTGACAAGGAAAGTGAAGAATTGAGAAAGAAAGCTTGGGCTATTCCTCTTAGAGTTCAGACCAAAAAATACATCATCTCCTTTAATGTGATCTTGGGTGTTTCGTGTAATTTCTTCCATGTCTCTCATTTTATATGCTTTCTCAAATGTCCTCAAAATGCTGGAGTCATGTATATACACAGGCATGTCCTCCTGGATCTACTTAAAGCTATTTCCCCCTTGAAGATGTTAATTAGCTAGGATGCCAATACACAAGCATGTATGCTTGGAATGATGCTGTGCAAGAAAGTCACTTGTACATCCCTGCATATCATCAGCCTTTGTGCACAAGAGAACCAGGGATATTCCAAGCTCTGCCTCATTTTTTCTATCTATGGTTTTGGGCTGTGCCAAGTCCATTCCAATTGCTCTTGAGCACCAGCAGTGCAGCTACACCAGGCATGGGCAAACCTTTTTGCCTTGGGGCTCCACTGCAGGCCCGACCAGCAGGGCTGGGTTGGGGTGAAGGCATTCACACACTGGGTAGGACAGGCCCACTAGGGGTAGGGCCTGGGAGAGGGCAGGGCAGGGGCCATTCTCAGGTTGTCCTCCCAGTAAAGATCATGGCCACTTGTCCCATTCTTATGCCAGGAGAAAGGCAGGACATGCGGCAACTGCTCCGATCCTCCTCCCTTAATCCTTGGGCGGTCTTCTTGCCATTATGCCAGGAGGAGGGCAAGACAGGCGGTGGCTGAGAGTGCTCTGGAGGGATCTGTCCTCGCATGAGGATAGGGCTACTCACACCATTCTTATGCACGGAGGAGGGCAAGACAAGTGGTTGCTAAGAGGGCTCTCAGCTGTTGTGTGCCTTCTTTCCCAGTCTTTTTGGCATAAGGACATGGCAGGCCACTGTGTCCTTGTGTCAAGAGGACAGGGAAAATGAGGAGGGCCTGAGGTAAACCGGGTCTTAGTTCGTCCATGCCTGGTCTACACTGTAGAACTATTGCAATCTGACCCCACTTTAACTGCTATGGTTCAATACTATGGAATCTTGAGAGCTGCAGTTTGGCACTCACTGGCAAAGAATGAAGAACAGCATTAAGCCATGGCAATTGAACTGGAGTGAAACTGCATTCATTGTACAATGGAGATGCACTTTTCGTAAATGAGCAGCATTACACTGATGGAAGAGGCCATTTTTCTTCCTCTGAATGGAAAGTGAGAGCAAGTTCTAATTTGTGTACACCTGGCCATAGGTTGTACATGGGAAATATGATGGCAAGGGGTTGGCATTTTGGTGATTATAAAAACCTTTGCTTCAAATGATAATTGTTTTCAGGTACTGTTTAAAAGAGGTTAGACCATTATGCTTCTTTTTTTAAAAAGTAACATTTTATTACATATTGCTGATGCTTTCCTCACGCCTCACCTAATACTATGATGTCTGTGTTCCCAATCTGTTGTGATTTGTGCTCGATGGTGACATGATCTAGCACTACAAAGTCAGTTTTGGGTTTAAGCAAACCTTTTTCTGTAGCAGACTAAGATCTAGAGCTATTAAATATGGGAGAAATTACAAAAACAACACAGAAAGTCACCGAAGAATTCCCTTTTCAGTACCAAAGATTTCTTGGACTAACCTTTCTGAATCTCACTATGTCTTACCTCTCTTTAACGTGTACAATACTTTTAACATATTTTAAACAAATATATGTGAGCAAAGACTGTGATGCATGTGTTTGCATATCAAATATCATCTCTCTCCCTCCCAGCCATGATTTCTAAGGTATTTGTGCAGAGGAACTGCTGGTGCTAATCTGATGTACATCAAAATAACTGACATTGACAATCCAGTCAATGGAAAATGAATCTTTCCACATTATATGAAGCAAGGCATTAGATAAAGTGCTAAGAAATGAAACAGGGATGTCTGCTTGCAATCACAAGTAAATTAAATGAAACTCTGAATACACATATGAATACTGATAGGTTCCTATCGTCAGTATTCAAAGTTGTGTACCTAAAAAGTGAGAAAACCTCAATATTCATGACATGATCTAGGATTACCATCATGTGAATATTGACTAGGTTTTGGACACTCACTCTGGTGTAATATTCACTCTGATTTCAAGTACACAGCCACCATTATGGAGATCTTTCTGAAAATGAATATGAGTATCAGAACTATACACTTTATTGTAAAGGAAATATTTGAGAAGGTCTTACACCAGGTATGGGCAAAACCAAGCCCAGGGGCTGGATGCGGCCTCTTGGGCTCTTTTCTCAGGCCCTCCTCTCTCTCACCATTCTTTCCTTCCTTCTCTCTTTCCTTCCTCCCTCTCTCCCTCCCTCCCCAAGCCCCCTCCCTCCCTCTCTCTCATCCTTCTTTCCCTTTTTCTCCTCCTCCCTCCCTCCCCTCTCTCTTTCCTTCCTCCTTCCCTCACTCCATCACCTTTCCTCCCCAAGGCCCCTCCCTCTCTCTTTCCACCCTTTCATCCTTTCTTCCTGCTCTCTTTCCTCCCTCTCTCCCCTTTCCTCCCTTCCTTGCTCCCTCCCTCCCTTCTCTTTTGTCTTTCCTTTCTTCTCTCTTCCCTCAGTCCATTTTTCCATCCTTCCATCCTTCTCTTCCTCCCTCCCTCCCTTCTCTTTTTCCTTCCTTCTTTCCTCTTGGAGATGTTTAGCTGGGAGAAGAAAAGTAGAGAGGGCACATGAGAACCATGTTTCAAGATTTCAGAGGGTGTGCTATTGAGGAGGAGGGGAAAAACTGACTTTCTGCTGCTTTGCAGACCAGAACACAAGGCAGCAATGGTTTCAAATAGCAGGGAAAGAGATTCGACTGAAAAGATTAGGAAGAACTTCTCAGAGCAAGAGCTGTTGGAGAGTGTCATAAGCTCTCCAGTGTGGTGGAGTCTCCTTCTCTGGAGGCTTTTCTGCAGAGGCTGTCAATCAGGAGTGCATGGCAGGGGGTTGGACTGGATGGCCCTTGGGGGTCTCTTCTAGCTCTAGGATTCTATATCAAGAGTAGGCAATACGGGGTCCAATGTATACATGTTTTCTCTCCTGTCCACCTGACCAAGGCCAACCCTTTTGGGATTGAAATGTTTCCTGTCTTTCCTTCACTTTCTGTCTCCAAAAGAGAAGAGGAAGGTGAAAGAAAGGGCAGGGAGGGGACTTGGGGAGAACCCCCTCCCTCCCAGCCCACCCACCTTGCTCCAGCCCACCATGCAGCCCCCAAGTTAGAGTTTGCCCTGAAATTGCCCCCCTCTTTAGGTCAACATCAGAGTCTGCTCCCTTCTAATGAAGCCTTGTGCACATAGGTATTTCTCTGCCAAATGTTTTTATTTCATTTTTTTCTGGTATCAATATCCACTAGGACACCTCAAAGGAAGACCCATTCCCCCAGTAGGTAAATTTCCATGTACCATATCTGACAATCAGGAGGTTTCTATCCTACTTCCCTCATCAAGGAACCAGGTATAAACCTAGAAGTCATGGTGGGTCCAAAGTGTTCTGATGCCTAAATTTGAAGTTTCAAAATTCATCCTCCACCCACTCACTACTCATCATAGGGTCCAGGAAATTATCCAGCAAAAGCCCTACTCAAATAAATCAGGAAACATCATATGGCCTCGCAGATCAGTTCATCCCTCATTTAGTCACCCAAAACGGTGTCCAAAATTCACAGCTTGAGGCAGCAGCCATCTCATCTTGGTTCACTGTATATCTGTCTCTTCCAAAATTTCCTGAAAGAAGATGGTGGCATTTGTTTCTTCTTGGAACTAAATTCCAGGGGCTAAACAAAAGCTTCAAAGGGATTTCTTTCGGCAACACAGTCTTTCTGTTTATCTCAATTTTGCTTGATCTGGATCAAGAAATATCCAAAAGGCTGGCAAATCTGCAATGGGTCTAAAACTATACACTGGCACACAAGTGGCAGCAGGTGCTTTT
The DNA here is from genome assembly GCF_025583915.1 of Anolis sagrei ordinatus. Lineage (NCBI taxonomy): Eukaryota > Metazoa > Chordata > Lepidosauria > Squamata > Anolidae > Anolis > Anolis sagrei. The sequence continues at coordinate 111,571,265 of NW_026845477.1, forward strand.
CCAACTCCAAAGCTGTCTTTCCATCTCTACCTTGTGTACGAACAGTTCACCCACTCCAATGTACAACTCCATCCATATTCCACAGGATTTTTGCAGCGCCTCAAATAGGTTTTTAAAAAAGAAAACAAACAAAAAACCTTTAAAACTGTCAAGGATTGTAGTCTTTGAAGTGTGACGTTTTTACATACTCTCTTTCAGTGCCTGAAATTTGCTGTTCTTCCTCCTTTTTACAGTAAAAGGTTCACTGGTATCTTCAGGCCCTTTCAGATTAGCTGGGCTCTGCTTGCTCTGTCAGACCTCTACAGGCTCAAGTTGATTGAGGTGAACCCGCATGAGTTGGATGCTGTTGAGAATCTTCTTCTGATGGCCAACCAGGCTAATACCAATGCGCTGGATGTCTCTGCAAATGAAAATAAGATTGTCTTAGATGAGGATTTTGCTGTTTGCAATGACACACTCACTGGGTTCTTACATATCAATCCAAACTAATATTGGCTGGCACCTGGTTAATGGTATACACTGGAGCAGGGGTTCTCAACCTTCCTAATGCCATGACCCCTTAATACAGTTCCTCATGTTGTGGTGACCCCCAACCATAACATTATTTTCATTGCCACTTCATAACTGTCATTTTGCTACTGTTATGAATTGTAATGTAAATATCTGATCTGCATGATGTATTTTCATTCACTGGAACAAATTTCACAATAATACCCAATACTCCCAAATTTGAATACTGGTGGTGTTGAGGGGGGATTGATGTTGTCATTTGGGAGTTGTAGTTACTGGGATTTATAGTTCACCAACAATGAAAGCGTGTTCTGAACTCCACTGACACTGAAATTGAACCAAACTTGAACACAGAACTCCCATGATCAACAGAAAATACTGGAAGGGTTTGGTGAGCATTGACCTTGAGTTTTGGAGTTGTAGTTCACCTACACCCAGAGAGCACTGTGGACTCAAACAATGATGGATCTGGACCAAACTTGGCAGAAATATTCAATCTGCCCACATGTGAACACTAATGGAGTTTGGGGAAATACACCTTGACACTTGGGAGTTGTAGTTTCTGGGATTTATAGTTCACCTACAGTCAAAGAACATTCTGAACCCCACCAATGATAGAATTGGTCCAAACTTCCCACACAGAACCCCCAGGACCAACAGAAAATACTATGTGGTTCTCAACCTGTGGGTCCCCAAATGTCAACTCCCAAAAATCCCAACAACTAGTAAACTGGCTGGGATTTCTGGGAGTTGTAGGCCAAAACACCTGGGAACCCACAGGTTGAGAACCACTACTCCACACCTACCTAAACTCTCCCACAGATCCACAGTAGAGCATGTTAAACATGCATACACTCATTTTGTGTCTGGTGGAGTGTGGGAGACATCTTGGTGCATTCCCATAACCAGGCGCAGAATGATTACACCAACTGCTGAATATCTCTAGAGCCTGCAGTAGACCTCCATGAAGGATGTAATAATTTTGTAGCTGGCTATGTGGACTTAGCCAGGGGCTTTCTAACACCCATTGTTCTCACCACAATGACTACTGCAATGGAGGCTTCAGCAACTTTATCATAGGTACGGGGGGGGGGGGGGGGGGGGCGCATTGAAAGGCCAGCAACAGCGATAAGGAAGAGGGAATGGGCTTGTTTTCTGCTGCCTTAGAGAGCAATGGGTTTAAATTACAAGAATGGAGATTCCACCTGAATATTAGGAAGAACTTCCTGACCACAAGAGCTGTTCCACAGTGGAACTCATTGCCTTGGAGTGTGGTGGAAGCTCCTTCTTGGGAAGCTTTTAAACAGGCTGAATGGCCATCTGTTGGGAGTACTTGATTGTACTTTTCCTGCATGGCAGGGAGTTGGACTGGATGGCCTATAAGGTCTCTTCCAACTCTGTTTCTATGATTCTATTTATAGTCAAACATCTTGGGACGGTTCAACTAAAACCCAGAGCAGACCTAGCGCAACATTGATATTCTGACTAGTGTCAACTAGTACTGGAAGAAACTGTGAGCTTTTCAGTATGAGGAAGGGAAGATGCCTCTGAAATGTTCTTTCTTTGAATTTTTAGTTGCCTTTCTGGAGTTCCACATGATCGGCTCTTATTTCCAAATTAGAACAAATGCATTAGGAACCCACAGCGGTTCTCTTTCAGTAGAATTTAACCAGCCTTGGCCACACATTACAAAAATAAACTGTGATGTTGTTGCGTACACAAAGGCATCGGGATTATGATTGTGGGGTGTTTCAGCAAAGCATAGAAACTCATGAGCAGGAAGGCGTGAACCTAATGATATTACTTTTTGCAACAATCATGTATAATGTAAGCAACTTGGCGGAGGTGGAAATAATGAACTGCAGGCAGCCAAGCATACGATGTACATCAACATGGAATTAAATTTTAGACACTTTCCTTGTAAAGCAGAATCTAGGAGCTGTAATGTACTGAAATAAGAAAGGACAATGTGGGGAAAGTTGGGGCAATCAAGCAGAAGGAGCATTAGGAATGCCCCATAGATGGTGTCAGAGGTACCATGAGGAGGAAATGTCAGGGCAGGAAAAGATGGAAGATATTTACATAATCGTTTGAAGGAGCCAGCTAAATCAAGGCTCTTGTGTCATCTCTAATCCTGAACCTACTTACATGACATAAGAAATTTCATTATTGCTACACATGGTAAATACTAATACTTTTAAGTCTACGAAGAGGTAGGGAAGAAGTAGGGAGTGCTTAGGGGCAAAAGAATGTGTGCAATTATTAAATCGGATTAATCAGCATTTCATTGACTAAGACTTGAATCCTGTGTTCCTTGAAGGGTAGCCCAGGGTGTCCTCAGGTGTAGAGATGCCAGAGAGGGCTTGTTCGTACAAGCCTCGATGATGTGAAAGCAGAAACCTCTGCAATTCTGTTATATGTCCTTCATAACATGTGGATAATTTATTTGTAGTTAACAGCTTTTAGACTTTAGCACATCACAGAATTCCAGCCAACCTTGCCACAGTTAAAAATAGAACTCACACATTGAGAAGCAATATATGCCTCTTACATAGACCAGGGGTAGTTGATTGTATGATATTTGCCTATGAAAAGAAATGGCCCATGGTGGTCTTTCAGTTAAAAAGATCGAATGACCTCCTTGCTTTTTATCTGCAGAAGTGCTTGTAACTTGTCCTATGACAGTGGTTCTCAACCTGTGAGTTCCCAGGTGTTTTGGCCTCCAACTCCCAGAATTCCCAGCCAGTTTACCAGCTGTTAAGATTTCTAGGAGTTGAAGGCCAAAACATCTGGGGACCCACAGGTTGAGAACCACTGTCCTAAGGCATCTGAACTTTGTGTATCTCATTTACTCCCAAGATTTCCTTCCTTTGGTCTTCTTTGCACATCATGGGCATACAATGAAAAATCTAGGCCTGAATTCAAAATCAGGCTTACTAAGGCATTCTTCAAATTATGCATCCATAGCAGATCCATATTCATGCCCCCTATATAGTCGTGATCATAGCACCAAGGCTGTAGCCAGGCCGAGGGGAGGGGGGGGTCAGGGCTTCAAACTCAACCCCCCCCCCAATTTCTTTCAGGCTAAAAAAAACTGGTTTAACTCATGAATTTTAACTGGTTAACCAAATCACCATGCTATGAAAAGCAAACATTAAATTCATTTAGTAATTAACTCTAAAATGTCGAATGAACCATACTATTTAAATTATTTTGTGTTATGGAACTATTTTTCATTGCCTCAGACCTATTTTACTGGGCACCAGCTGCATAGGGAGAAGGGAGTCTCAGCAACTGGGGCATAGGCAGCTGATGTTTCAGCCTCCCTTCCCAAAAGGCAATTACACAGCCCAACAATAACCCAACATTTCTTGGCGTCTTAGTTTTTAGGCCCATTCCTGGGATTATTTGTGAGTGCTGAGTTAGAAAATTGGATAGACCACATCAGCTCTAGTTCCTTAGATATGGTAGTCATTATGTTCTCTGCACGAGCAACAAGTAGATGACATACATTCTTATCTCAAAAATGATAGCTGATAGGGAAAAACTGGTACCATTTTTGGAACCTGCAAGTCAAATATACCCAGAAACAGGTGTAATATTTGAGGCATCACAACGTGTGTTGGTCAGTATTATTATTAGTAAGGAGAATGTTGTTTTCTACATTTCAGTATCATATGTGTATACCATCAGAGCGCAAAGATGGCTGCAGCTCTTTGTTAAGTGTATACTTGTTTAGAAACTCTGGCCTGCTGTTATGCAGTGTGAGGTATGGCCCTTACTCCAGAGTCATGCGCGAGATGACATCAAAGGTAGTCAGGCCAGCTTGGTCAAAGTTCTCCTTGTAGCGACCCATTTTAATGGCATCCAGCCACTCATGGGCATTGGTGAGTGATGGGAAATCGGGGGGTGAGTTGCTTAGCAGGTGCTGGGATGGTCTGTGAAGAAAAAAATAGATACATTAGAAGGTGCACAGGAAAATATGGTTGGCCATGAAATTAATGTCAGCTAATCAGAGTGGGAGAAGCTGATGTTGCGAAGGGAGTCCCAGCCAGTTTTAGTGCTGCACTATATGCCCGCTAAGTGCCCTTGATTTCTCTTTGTACGATCATATACAGATGCAAATGTTGCCAGAATGGCAGCTGAGTAATATAACTACATCCTCAAAGCACTGCAGGTTACCATCTTGTTTTGAATGTCTAATATTTTCTGTTTTCTTTGGCTGCTGTGTGACTGTAAACTACAAAAAAGTTTCTTTCGGCACTGGGTCATTTTTAATAAACTGCACACAACCGAAGCCTGCTCTCTTTTCCCCAGGCTCTGGATGAAGGCTTATGAAACCCATGGGAAAACATCTCCATGCTAACAGGATGCATTTCCTTTGCCTGTTCTGGGACCATCTAATCCTGGCTGAATCTCTCTCCAGGGAGCTCCTCTTTGCTGACACCAAGCATCTGGCGCTTTGGGGCTGGGAACAGAGGCAGAAACAGTGGAACTTCCCAATACACTGTTACCAGCTTCCACTGGGAAGATGCCCTGTTCCCGATTAACCCTGGTGGCAAGGGACTGTGCCTTGTCTTCCCATTTACCCCTTCCACCCCACTTTTCATACTCGGGGGTTTGCCTTGTAGCCAGCTATGTTTTGCTTGACCCTTCACTTCTCATAAATGGCATCAGAGACCCAAACAACATCTTCTAAGTTTGCTAAAGAAGAAGAAAATCAGCTCTTTCTCACTAATGGAACAGAGCATAAGAAAAAACAAGTTTGTGTCATATAGTGGCCAACTCTGAATCAGAAAAACCGTGGTTCACTGTCACCTGAACTATTAATTAAGGAGTCTTCATCTACCCTACAGTTTGTTGGAAGTGTTATATTGATGTGACTTGTTGCCATTACCTCTTCCATCTCTTTCTTCCACCATCTCATTGGCAAGCTAGCATGAGAACATGCATGCAAAAATGTTATTCTGGATTTATTGATGAAAAATGTTTTTGGCAAGAGGAGATGCTGGTCAAAGTTCTACATCATTGTAGTGTGTCACAAATAAGTGTCATCACAATTACTCCCACTTGCATTACACAGTCCTTATACTAGTAGGTATCACTGTAACTCAGTGTAGGTGAGTCACTGCTAAAAGCAATCACTGCAATGAGCAACATGATATACATTTTAACTGTTCGTTTTTAATAGTGTGGTGGTGGTGGTGGTGGTGGTGGTGGTAATAATAATAATAATAATAATAATAATAATAATAATAATAATAATTTTATACCCCACCACCATCTCTCCAAGGGACTTGGGGCGGCTTGCATGGGGACAAGCCCAAATCCCAATAAAAACAACAGCATTAAAATCAATCAATAAAACATAAAGAAATAGAACAACAGCATCATAAAAACAGTAACATGAATGTAAACAGAGTCAGAACTGGGCCCGGGCTCAAGTAAGTGCAATAAATTCCTGAGTACAGTTGAGGGAAAGTGCAAAAAGCATCAATCAATCTGGCCATAAAGTGTCAAGATTAGTGGGGCGAAAGGTTTTCCCCTGACATTAAGTCTAGTCATGTCTGACTCTGGGGGTTGATGCTCATCTCAATTTCTAAGCCAAAGAGCTGGTGTTGTCCATAGACACCTCCAATGTCATGTGGCCAGCATGACTGCATGGAGCAGTCATTTAATACTTCATGTTTAATTCCATTTTAATGTTTTTATAATTTTAGGTTTTAATTCTATTGTAATGGTTTCATTGTGAGCTGTTTCGAATATCTTTTTATAGAGAAAAATTGGACATTATTATTATTATTATTATTATTATTATTATTATTATTAATAAGAAACACATCTCACCACGCTAAAACAGTGGATGTGTTCCATGGTTAGCATCTGTATGTTCCACAGTCAGCCTAAGGACCCATCTTAGAATAAGCAGAGGTCTGTTATGCAGCACAGGATTATTTTTAAAAAAAATTAAAAGAGTATTTCATGTATTTTTAGACTATGTTTATTTTTTGTTTTGTTTTAGTTTTTATTTGTTCATAGCCATGGGAGCTGCATTGGTTGGGAGATGATACAGAAATATTTAAAATAAATAAATATATGCCCCAACCAAATATGATTCCTATGCCTCTTGGTTCAGATGGATCTCTCTCACCTGCTGTTCCCTGTGCCGGTAGCTTTCAAGGCTGATGGCTTGCGAATCATCTTGTCCAGCGCATTGACGATCTGCTCAAATTTGGGCCTCTGGACCCTTTCCTTCTGCCAGCAGTCCAACATCAGCAGGTGCAGGACAGTGGGGCATTCTGGTGGAGGTGGCAAGCGATAGTCCTGGTCAATAGCATTGATTACCTATAACAAATGATGAAATGCTTCAGGACACAATCGTACTGCAATAAAGATGGAAGTCTTCTACCAGAAAATGTCTGGTTCAAAGGAAGGAATGAAGGAAGGAATGAAGGAAAGAACGAAGGAAGGGTTGCCTCATGTGAGAACTTACATCCTGATTGGACATATCCCAATAGGGCCTCTCGCCATAGGACATGACTTCCCACATCACAATCCCATAGCTCCAGACGTCACTTGAGGATGTGAATTTGCGATACTGTATCGCCTCTGGGGCAGTCCAGCGAATAGGGATCTTACCACCCTAAGACAATGAAAAGATTAATTAATTTCTTTATTTCAAACATTTGTACCCTGCCTTTCTCTACCCCCCCCCCTCCCGGGGGGGGGGCCCTCAGGGCAGCTTACATCCGGCACAATTTGATGCCATTATATATAAATAATACATACAGTAATACATATAAAACACAGTAAATTGATTACAAAATTAGTTTTAAAATAAAAAGTACATTAATGAAAAGTGCAATAATACTGGCTGTCTAGCCATATGTAGAAACAAATTCAGTGAGAACAACACAATCGGAAGCCTGTCCATAGTCCATTTTCCATAACATCATTATTATTACCATTATCAATTATCTGCCAGCTACTCAAAGGCCTGATCCCATAACCACATTTTCAATTTCCTCCTGAAGGCGAGGAGCGACATTGTTGACCTTATTCACTGGGTAGCGAGTTCCACAGGTGGAGGGGCCACCACAGAGAATGCCCTGTCCCTCGTCCCCACCAAGCTTGTTTGTGCCAAAGGTGGGGCCAAGAGCAGGGCCTCCCCAGGAAATAATAAATTTTGAGATGGAACGTAGAGGGAGATACGTTCAGACAGGTAAGCAGTGACTTTGCCTTTGTGATTGTAACACTGTCCTCAAAGCATTTTTATTTGCTTTATAGGAGGAATTCTAACAAAGACAAGTTTTGAGCATATTTACAGTCTTTCAAGAAAGGCAAAGTATGCTACCAAAGTCCAGTTCTTTAGATCAAGGATCTGCCTTCCACCAGCTTATGGAAGATACCTTTGGTCAGTTTTCAGAGATCTCCTGCCACCTTCTATGCAGTATTTTCTTAGGGTGGAGAGGCAATCACCCAGAAGCTAATCTCAGCCAGCCAATTGCACGTGATCCAATATGGCAGTGGTTCTCAACCTGGGGGTTCCCAGAAATGGCCTTCAACTCTGCCCATGAAACAAACTAGAAGTAAAGTGAATCAACCACATTCTAATCTCATGCAGTTTCTATGAACAGGCCTGAGCACACATAATCAACCCCCTACTAAGGAATTTACCAGCAAGTCCAGTGATATTTTATGTGAAATTTCTACTTAGTGACAACCTTCCCCACATGACCTTGGAAGTTGCCAAGTTTCTTTCTGAGGCAGCCAGAATTAGACAATTTCCAATTTTAGATACTGGCTGAAACACGCTGGTACTTCTTGTAGTCTTTTACCTATGTTTTTAGCCAACATGCATTTTAAGCAGTTTTTAACTATCTCAATACCTGTATACCTTGAGGTCTTTTACCTGTTTTTAACCAACATGTATTTTAAGCAGTTTTTACTGTTGCAAATTTTATCCATTTGTGTTTTCAATCAACTGGATCTTCTTAATCTCATTACCTGCATACCTTGTATATTTACAGTGCAATAAGGGTCTTTGGACCATAATAAAATGTTGTCATATCGCCTTCAACTTCCAGAAATGGCCTTCAACTTCCAGAAATCCTAACAGCTGGTAAAGTGGCTGGGATTTCTGGGAGTTGTAGGTCAAAACACCTGGGGACCCACAGGTTGAGAACCACTGCAATATAGGGTTTTGTTTTTCTACTGAAATTCCTCAGCCTGAGGACAATCCTACCCCCCGCCCCCAAATAAAATTTACTTTTATTTATAATTTAGTTGGACAATTGCTAGCTACCATATTATTTATTTTGTAACATATAAATGGCCTTCATTGAATACTAATAAGTTCTTATAGACATCATAAGCTTAAATGCTGCAGAGTTAGAAAAATTATTGTTTCCAGAGCAAGAACTCACCAAGGCCCCCGTGTATGTTGGATTTGAGGCATCATCCTCTAAAAATCTTGACAAGCCAAAATCCGACACCTTGCAAACCAAGTTGCTGTTGACCAGGATGTTGCGAGCAGCCAAATCCCGGTGGACGTAATTCATGTCTGAGAGGTAGCGCATGCCAGCTGCAATGCCACGCAACATGCCCACTAACTGCAGGACACTAAACTGTCCTTCCTTTTGCTGTGGATGGCACATAAAGGAAATAGAGGATTCAATAAAATATGAACAAGGAACATTTTCATTCACTTAATCATAACTGAGGCATAGAGGTGTCATCATCGAATGGGATACAAAATAGGAAATATTATAAAGGATATTAAATAATGACTGTTTCAACACAAGGGGGATAAAATTTTTGTTAATTGGACTATGTGTTGTGAGACAGTAGAAATCCAAGGGACCTATCTATAAACAATATTTACAAATCAGACAAACAAAATTAAGACCTAATTCTTATTAAGATGCAAAATTTGTGTCTTTGTCATTCAAATCAACAACAATATCTATTACGGTCCATAGACTCATCAGTGAACAAACAGTTGAGCAAATGGGGCTGACATGGCTAAAGGGTCTTCTATGCAAAACAATCCCTAAAGGTAGAAAAGTAGCACAACAATGAGAAACCTTGCCATTGACAAGGTTAGCTCTCTAGGCATAGGGCATATTTTATATAGAGGAATTTTCAGTCATGTGAAGCCTCTACCTGTGAACTAAAATTATAAAAACCAAGGACCCCTCAAGAAAAATAAAGATGTTCTAAAAATGTCTATGTCTCTCAAACACTAAATACAAGGAAATGCAAATGGCATGGAAGCATCGGAAATGTTAAACAGTTGGAGAAGCAGATGAAAAGGGATGAAAAGACAGAACTTCAAAGAGAGCACTGATTGAAAAGGTAATAAACGCGATAAGCAAATTAACAATGTCATGTAAACCAGGAAAATGTACCTTCAAATATAAAAGTTAACTAATGCTAAACAGGAAATGACTTATGGATCTGAAGATTGGATCTGTTCACTGCAGACGTTTGAATTTGCATTTGTTTTTAGTAATACAAATACTGTATCAACATGCAAAACATGATTTCTGAACAAAATTCTTGCTTTGAAAGTTAAGTATCAAAGGAAGTGAATTTGGAATTTAAAGTATAATAAGGCTTCTGACTTAAAAGGATTGCTTGCTGAATTCAATAAAGCATATTCCTAAACAAATATATGTTTCAAAACCTCTGCTTGGTATTATAAATGAGTTTTTTTTTCTGTAAAGACTATTGTCACATCTCAGAAAAATTATCATTATCACCAAATCCATTAAGAGATCAGATTCATCATACTCCTATTAGCCTATTTTGTTAATGAATCGTGATGTGTAGGCAACTGCAATAATGTCTGCTAATTGTTCTAATTCATTCATGGCAGATCCAAAGCAAATAAATTCATTTCTGCAAGTCAGAATGCATTTATTCAAGGCAAATGAATAAGCGAGATTGTGCGATTAAGTATTTACATTTTCCTTCAAATTATAGCTAAATTTATCCCTGTTAATAGATGTCCTGTTTTTCTACAGTCAAAAACAGTAGTCTGCAGTGCTTTCAGGCTTGAAATGTGCATTTGTGGAACTACGCTTAATGTTTTGTTGTTTAACCAAGTGGCAGTACTGTTGTCCTAATCTACCTTTGGTCAAACTAGGATGCCCCAGCTGAACACCAGGACTCAACAGAAGAGTTGTAATTTGTTTGTGCAATTTGTGCATGACTGAGAACAATTTTCCAAAACCCACCTAGCAATTACTTTTATGCCTTTATGCCTTTATTCCTGCCTTTATTCCTGCCTGCCTGCCTGCTTCTCTCTGTCTCTATCTATCTATCTATCTATCTATCTATCTATCTATCTATCTATCTATCTATCTATCTTCTGCCAACCTAGCAGTTTGAAAACATGCAAATGTGAGTAGATCAATAGGTATCGCTTTGGCGGTAAGGTAACGGTGCTCCATGCAGTCATGCCGGCCACTTGACCCTGGAGGTGTTTACGGACAACGCCGGCTCTTCAGCTTAGAAATGGAGATGAGCACAAACCCCCAGAGTCGGACACAACTGGGCTTAATGTCAGGGGAAAACCTTCACCTACCTACCTACCTACCTACCTATCTATCTATCATCACCTCAGCCTACTATAAACCTACCAGAGACCCCACAACTAGTGGAAGGGACTGCAAAGTGTCATTTACCTAGATTTCAGCAAAACACTTAATAAAGTTTCCCATTATATTTTGATAAACAAAGTAATTTAATGTGAACTAAATGGAAACTCTATACAAGAATGCATAACACTATGTAACGTGATTTTTGTTACTGAGTTATGTCATTTCCTAATTAGTTCTATCATAAAAACATGGGAAAAATTTATTAAACTGCAAAAAAATTGTTTTTACAGGACATTCTGCAGCATATTTTGCAGTAGTTGTTCTTTGTTGATCAGGAGCACAGAACCTAGTTTAATGGTTTAAGTTACAGGAGGGTAGGTTTTAATTGAACATTAGAATGGAACCAATTATCTGAAGAGCTGGTGGGGTCTCTTTCTCTGGACATCTTCAAAAAGAGGTTGGACAGCTTATTAGGGATCTCTGCTTTGAACAGGAATTTGGACCCAATGGCCAAGAGGCCCCCTTCCAACTTTGGGATTTTATTATTTATGATTAACATAACAATAACGTAATCTTTTAAACATTTTATATCTTAACTTAAACATGTATGGCTCAGGTTTTCATGTCTGCTAAAAGTTAAAAGGCCATATTGAGATTTTTTTTTGCTATTGTTTGAAATTCTGTCTACAGAAGACTTTGCAAGAATAGTTATTATAGAGTAAGTGAACAGGATTGTGCCAAAAGAAAGAGTAGTCTATAAAACATCGACTAGAGATGTTTGAAGTCAAAGCTTGGACTCAACACATCAGATTTAATGTAGCAATCCATCTTCAAACTCACTAACATTCACAGTACTATATATTAGCCTTCTCATGTAACTTATCTTAACAAGGGCTTGCTGCACTGGATAAAATGGAAAGAGATTGGGGCACTTTGCCATTGATATTATTTCTAAGTAATCAGTCTGCAATAGTGGCTGGCTACCAGAGCTAGGCAGCTGTTTGTGGAAACTTAATATTTTGTTCAGTGATGGGCAGCCTGGGTCGGTATGGGAACCAATTCATGTTCCATGAGCCATTGCGGGTCTCACCAGTTCTCTTCCAATTTGGGGGGTCTGTAAGCAGGAACAATGTTTTTACAATAGGGGTTACCACATATAAAGGATTGTCAAGCAGGTTTGGGCACTACTGGCAGACTGTAGAGTTTTTTCAGCAGTGGCCCACAATTTCCAAGTGACCTAAATTCAATTGTACTACTTTCCTTGTTTTATTTTTACCCATCTTAGATGTCTCAAGTTGTAAAACAAAACAAACCTCAGGATGAAATCTGAATCCCCAAGGGTTATTTTCAGGGATTTTGGGGAGGCTCTGGGGTGTTGCATAAAGCAACATTATCACAGCAACGTGATCTAGAACAGTGGTTCCAAAATGGTGTCTTGTGAGGTTTCATAAAAGCATTGTAGGGGTTCCACAAAAATAACTTAAAAATCAAATTTACCCAGATTTTAAAACAAATGTAGAAGTTGGATGCTGCCCCAGATTTACATACTCAGTTCTCAAACATAAAGGCCTATTTCAAAATCATTTCAAGGGCAGAAATGAAACCATCTCATTCATCACATTAGATGTGGAGCCAATATTTTCTTGGACCAAAATAAATGTTTGTGGTTATATTCAACAAGTATTCCCAATCTTTCCAAACCTGCCATGTTTTATAAAACACTCAGATGAAAGAAGAAGAAATGTAGGGTTCTAAAGGGAAGGGAGGAAGTCCTCTGAAGGGCTCCATGACCAAAGAAGTTTGGGAACCACTGATCTAGATGATTCCCAGTCCTGGTTTAGAGAAATGTGATCCCTGAAGGCTTACAAATGCAACAATTCTCATTTGAATGGAAAAAATGAGAGTCATGAGCATGTCTAATCAAAAGCTAGGGGTGGGAAGGGGCCGAGGTTTTTTGATAACACTTGTCTCTAGGGAAAATAAGGGATTATGGAATGGGTTAAAAACTCCCTGATCATCTCTACAATGGAATGTTTTCAACTCCCTAATCTTTCCTCTTTTCAAAACTTGCTGTGTTATTTGTCTATATTCTTTACTTGACAGTCAGTGACTAATGAAAATGTATGTGTGAGTACATTTCTGTTGTATCACTGCATGCCTATACTGATCCACTTGCCTGGAGCCATTGCTCATTCATCTCAGCCAACTGACTATTTAGAAATAAGGCTTAGCAGGGGAAAGGGGAAAAGAGAGTGGGGATGACAGTTGGTAATCACAGGAAGCAGAACTCTAGCTAATGAATGGTCCCTAGACAAAATTATATTTTCTGCAGATTTATGGTAGAGTAGATGCAGATGAACCACTCAGCATCATTGCAGAAGACATTTGGAATAATAAAGTGAATTGGCCATTGGGTCTCTAGTTAAGTTCTGAGCTTGTCTCAAATTACTGGCATTTCATGAGATGTAAGTATAGACTTCCAAACTAGTTACAGTTTTTAATGTTTTATAATAACTTTTTTATACTGTCACGAGAACCGGGAACATAATGAGTCAGTCAAAATTACTGGGAAAATATCTCCTACATATATTGCCACTGACTGGATTTTTAAGAAAGAAAAGCCATGTCTTAGAACATGTATTTATCAATTATTTCCATAGTTGCTAAACAGAGATATCTGTTAATTGAGACTTAAATGCAAACATTTTATCCCATATTTTAGAAGATCCTTCTCAGTACTGGGATATTAGGCTGTCTTCATAGCTGCCCCATCTTCCTCAGATTAGAAAATAACTGTTAGGTAGCTTCATGTTGTCAGTTTTGTTCTCCATATGGTCTATGGTGGTGCTAATCAGTGTGGTGGACCCAGGATTCATTCCAGTTCCTGAGCAATTGGCTGGTGAGTTTATAGGAAAAGAAGAAAGAACTGTATCCAGTGGGAATATAGTGCCAGTCCACACAGGAAAACATAGCTGGAAGTGTTCCACACAATAACTTGAGAAGCACTGGTCTCTGATTTTAAAATTAACAGTAACTGAACAGGTGAAATAGTCTCCCATCCAACTTTAATGTTAACTTCTTACACTTCTGACCTCACCAATAAGCAATGTAAGAAGTCTACCAATGTTTCAAGTTCTACTGGAAGAATTTGGACCCTCTTGGCTCGCTCTATATATATCAATAGTTGTGTTCTAAAAGTTTAAAAATGAATTTAAATAAATACTTGAGTTTTAATTTTCAAATCAGCAAACAAAGTGACATGAATCAGAAACAGACTGATTTGTCCACTTCTCTCTGGACCCATCTACATTGCCATAAAATCCAGTTTCTGAATCCAGATTATCTACTTTTAACTGGATTATATAGAAGTGTAGACTCCTATAATCTAGTTCAAAGCAGATAATCGCAGTGTACATCCAGGCTCTGTGTTGGTTATGTAGTCCAGATATTAATGAGCTCTGAAGATTCTGTCCTGTACTGAGAATTTGGAATATAGTAAAACTATTGATATCCACATGGTTTCAAAAGATGTGGATATAACTGTTAATTAATAATAAGCAATAAGAGGACAATGTTAATAATGCCATTGAATAGTTTGAGGAGCTTCTCACTTATTTGTGTGCATACATATAGGTAAAATGAAAGTGGTAGGGAAGATTGCGAAAGAGGGTAGGATAACTTGAAGAGCGGAGTTTGCTGTACCCGTAGGAAGGAATCCAGCGATCCGTTCTCCATAAACTCTGTGACAATCATGACAGGTCGGCTTTTGGTGACCACACCCTCCAAGCGGATGACGTTTGGGTGCTCAAACTGTCCCATGATGCTGGCCTCGCTTAGGAATTCCCGACGTTGCTCATCTGAGTAGCCAGCCTTCAAAGTCTTGATGGCTACTGTATATTCTCGCTTCCCTGGAGGCTTCAGGCGCCCAAAGCAGACCTCTCCAAACTCTCCTACCAAGGATAAGGGATTGAGAAAACATAACATCAGGCAGAGGAAGACCAACTGCTTGCTCCAATTTACAACAGATTCGTCCAGGTACTAGGCAAAAGCATGGTTGCCCTCTGCACATTTATAAAGATTATTATATTTATTATAAAAGATACTTTATATTTATTTATGCTCCAAGAGTCAACCATTCCATCATCTCTGGTCCTCACTATTTGTACAACTTTTTATGAGTCAGAGTAAGGAGGGTAATTAATCAAAGTGGACACCTTTACTGGTGAAATTAATCTGAATTCTCCATCCATCCTTCCACACTGCTCTATCCCAGGATCTGATCCCAGATTATCTTCTTATCCCAGATTATTTGGCAGTGGAGACTCATATAACCCAATTTAAAGCAGATAATCTGGCATCAGATCCTGGGATATAGGGCAGTATAGAAGGGGCCTCAATCGCTGTAATTTGTATCCCAACCAATAACCTGTGTCCTGCTCTATCTATAGGTCTTAAACAACGACTTTAGGTAAAGGTAAAGGTAAAGATTTTCCCTGACATTAAGTCCAGTAGTCTCTGACTCTTATCTCCCTTTCTAAGCCGAAGAGCCGGTGTTGTCTATAGACACCTCCAAGGTCATGTGGTGCGCCATGACTGCATGGCGCACCATTGCCTTCCCACTGGAGCAGTACCTATTGATCTACTCACATTTGCATGTTTTTGAACTGCTAGGTTGGCAGAAGCTGGGCTGAATAGTGGGAGCTCATCCTGCTCCCCAGATTCGAACCGCCAACCTTTCGGTCAGCAAGTTCAGCAGCTCAGTAGTTTTTACCTCACTTTACAGAGGTAAAAAGAGATAGTTGGACATGTGTTAACCAAATACTACATTGCCAGAATCTGAAGAAAAGCTATATATTTTGGGACTGCTTGAAAAATGCCTATAATTGAAGAGTCCTTTGCTGTTGGGAAGAAGAGAAGAGGGACACCGAAAGCAGCTAGGCCCAAACTGGTGATCTATGCAACTTCCAAGCTCAATAGTGAGTAAGATTGCAAGTTGGTAACTTTTACTCTCTCTGATGTCTCACTCTCCTATTCACCCTGCTTTAATTCCTCAAACACTCGAGATAAAGCCTACATGATCAAATGTAGCTTTAGCAAAGTGCTATTATAAATGTGGTTAGGGAAAAGATCCAGATGAAGAGTAGGGCCATTACTCTTGTACTCTTGTTGCCCAGATGAGCAAACTGCAACATTAGCTCAAGAGGAAGGAGAACATTTGAGACTTATCCTAGGAAAGTTAATGATTTTTTAGAATTGCAAGCAGATGAAGCAAAACTGGACTGAAGCAGGATGGGACAGATGAAATGGGAAAGGCTTCCTTTGTTACCTGATCCAATGACCTCCTCAATCTTGACAAAAGACACATCAATTTCCTTGGCAAACTCCCGGATAGCTTCGTTGGGGTCTTCATAGGTGGAGGGATCAATGTAATATTTGACCCCAAGACCTGGAAAAGTGAAGAGATACTCCAGTGTCAATCACATAGAAGAGTTGCATAAGAGGGAGCAAGATTAAGTTCTTTGCTAATTTTGATCTTGAGAGAAGAAAAAAGAAAGTTTAGCAAATTTCATCCCACTCCAAGAAAGAGTTTGCAAACTGCAGTTTTGCAAAGTATTTGCCATTCAGGACTTATGATGCCCAATAAACTGACAGGTGGCATTTTTGCACAACTATTTTCCATGTAGAAAATGCTGTTTCCTGAACAGAAAAATCTGTTTTCTGCACAAAAACACCATGTGCAAATTTCGCACAAAACTGTGAAGATTTCTCATCAGTTCAGGATTTGCTTCAACTGGGTCTAATGATACTTAAGAAATGATGCCCAAAACTGACAGGTGGCATTTTTGCAAAAACTGTATTTTCCACGTAGAAAATGCTGTTTCCTGAACAGAAAAATCTGTTTTCCGCACAAAAATGCCAAGTGCAAATTTCATGCAAAACTGTGAAGATTTCTCATCAGTTCAGGATTTGCTTACACTAGGTCTAATGATACTTAAGAAATATATCATTTCAAATATTTCTTGGATATTTTCAAATATTCTTTCCATCCACAGAAGAGAGACTATCACAGATAATAACTGTTGCATCACTTACCCCGGGTGGTGATGTATTGTTGAAGGCGATCTGTGTAGGGAGTCTCTCGCCTCTTACTGCAAAAAGAGGAAAGTCAAGAAAGATGGTTCATTTCAAAGAGACTATAAGAGAAGTGGAGAAAGGAGCTGAATGGGCTAAACAAAATGACATATGCTAAAAGAAGTGCATTCCAAGTCATTTGATTTAAGACTTTAAAAAAAAGATTGGTAATAGCACAACCTGTGCATTACTGCTCAAAAGTAAATACCATCAAGTTCAATTGAGTTTACTTTCAGTCTAAAGTAGAACTGGAGAAAGGTAGTAAATGTTGCACTGTGTAAAAAAAGAAATATTTTATCTCTTTTTATACTAGCAGGACTTAAACTCAAGACATCACATAAACCTGAAGTTAATGGTGATCAAATAGAAATCACAGAAGGTAGCATTAACAAGGAGAGCCGTAAAAGCAGGCTTATTGTACTGGCAGAGTGGATTAGCTCTTTGAGACACTTCCAATCTTACGATTCTAGGTGTGGTATTGACCATACCCAACTACTGATGGAGTAGAAATACAATGCTCATGGTAGGAATTGGGTTGTTAGATGATTGGTCTCTTTTGTCCCCTCCTAATGCTGCCTGTTTCCAATGTATTTCCAGCTAGAAGCCTTTCATTTTCATCAATCTATGTACTACATATACTCGAGTAGAAGCCTAGTTTTTCAGCCCTTTTTTAAGCCGAAAAAGCTCCCCTCGGCTTATACTTGAGTCAAAGTTATTTATTATTTTCTCTGGTATTAATACTATTATTACATTGACTATTTTACTCTATTATTATTATCATTATTACATTTACATTATTTTGCTCTATTATTATTACATTTATTATTTTACTCTATTAGTAATACATTTATTATTTTACTCTATTATTTTTATTACATTTATTTTTGTACTCTCTTCATTATTATTGGAAGGATATGTAAGCACATTTACATTGAAGATTAGAATAATGGTTTAATCAGAGTTGAAAAGCCTTATCTTGAATTACAGTTTTATGTAAATATTCAAAAACATTTAACCTACTGATGCCTCAATTAATGTAATTTTATTGGTATCTATTTTTATTTTGAAATTTACCAGTAGCTGTTGCATTTCCCACCCTCGGCTTATACTTGAGTCAATACGTTTTCCCAGTTTTTTGTGGTAAAATTAGGTGCCTCAGCTTATATTTGGGTTGGCTTATACTAAAGTATATATGGTACTTCTGCTGCCCAGCAAAGGTGACTGAGAAATGAGGGGATACCAGTGGATCAGGGGATGATCTCTTGTCAAAGAAACATATACAGCTGTACTATCACTGCTACTTATATAATTAGAACTAAGCTTCAAAGGAGAGTATCTTTGCCATCAAAAGGAGGCATTGGGGAAGAAACACAAATAGACTGTGGGATCTGCTAACTATAAACTCATCTGGAAACAAGGGCAGAATTGAGGAATGGGAGGCAACAGGATATGACACATGCATATACATACCCAGATCACAAGCAAAGATACAAACAAACAAACCAAAACTTGCCACCTTTATGTTATTAGGCCTTAAAATGGTAAGGAGAAAGAGACAGCAGTGTTTGGAAAACAAGAAGCAACATTCAACTTCAGAGAAAGGTGTGAAACAAATTTCTCAAAATGACGCCACCTGGATGAGACTCCAGTGGAGATGCAGAGCATAGTATCTGGAGAATAGTTGTTCTACACTATATTGGAGCTCCATACCCTGAAAAGTAATATATATTGGTCAACAAAGATCTGAACTAGGGTGGGGACAGAGGACTCACCTCTTGAAGACAATGGCAAGGATGGCAATAGCAGCAATTACAAGGAAAGCCAGACCACCAAGCGCAGAACCTACAATAAGTGGCAGCCGGTCTTGTACCACCTCAGATCGTTCACCTAAAACAGAAGGGGTCATTCCAAACTCATTCAAAAAAATACTTGTCTTTTTCACCATAAATACATCAATGAAACATCTGCACATACTCTTCTACCCTGTTCAGAGTTCTGAGGACCTTTCATTTCAAAGGTTTCTTAATTGTTTTGTGCCCTCAATCTATAGGATGATTCTGCTTACAAAGAATTGACCATGTGGTTTTTCCATATCTATTAGGGTAATAAAGTATCCCAAAAGAGGATTACAATGTATTTAGACAACAAGAAATTAAGAGCAAGTCTTTCTGGTTCCATGTTTATGTGGTTGACCAAGTATAAGAAGGTCCTATCAAATCCTTCAGTTATCAGGACAGAGACACTTCACATATACTACTGTGCCTCTTGCCATAAATCTGTCTACTACCCAGCATCATACCAGCATCCTAATATCCACTTTTTATCAATCTATTCCCCCAAATCTTTCCTCAGTCTCACTACTTTGAGGACACTGAGTCTGAGATAGCCTTGCACTTTCCCACAAGATGGATGGAAATGCACTAGAACACTTTTATGTAAACCTCAATGAAATAACCAGATATCTTTTTGAAATAGCATGCCTGACAAACATAACAGGATCTGTGCTCTAAAATAAAGCTAGACAACAATAAATGAAATCATGCAATGCATTTTTCTGTGAGCTATGAGAATGTTAAAGGTTTATGAAGCATGAGCAAAAAAGGTGACAACCAACCATCAGAACTTCAGATCAATAAATGCATGAGAGGCAGACAATGTTAGATCTGAAAGGTCATGAAGTACATCACTTACCTCCTACCAATGTCTGGAAATACATCTTTCCGCTGTATGGCCCATAACCCACTGCTGTCCGCGCTCGCACCTGGAAGGCATATATCTTCCCTGGGCTCAGATTGGAGATAGTGGCCATATTAGTCTCACTGGTGAGGGTGAATGAATTATCCTCGTCTTCTGACTAGGAATCAACAATCAATAAAGAAAAGATGACAAACATAGTTGACCTCCCTCTTATTCAGCCACCTAGTTTCCTTCCAAACTGCAAAACAATTTTGCTATCAGTGAACAGCTCCATCTTGCACTTCTGATCTGATCCTGAGTCTGTTCAATGACTCTGCTACTATATTTTGGTGTTGAAGAGTAGACAGATTACTCAAGGAGAAACAAGGCATCATTTGCATGAAAAGATTGAAGAATGCTGCCATTGTTAAATTATGCAAAAATTGCTTAAAGCATACTCTGCTGTGTTCAAACCTTTACCATCAGGAAGCATGCTTTCTTGTTATTAAAAGCCTGTACGTATATAACCTCACCGGAATGGAAATAATTCTCTGTATTATTTGGAAGCATGAAAACTCTGAAACAAAATGTAGTAGGAGAGACCTACATCGCTACCTCCAATGTCAGTGCTGTCCCACTCCGGTAATGGGGCCTTTCTGTGCATGTTTAGCCTTCAGAAGAGAAGGCTGAGCGGAGACATGATGGCCATGTATATGTGAGGAGAAGTCATAGGGAGGAGGGAGCAAGCTTGTTTTCTGCTGCCCTGGTGACTAAGACGTGGAACAATGGCTTCAAACTACAGGAAAGGAGATTCCACCTGAAAATTAGGAAGAACTTCCTCACTGTAAGGAGAGCTGTTCAGCAGTGGAACTCTCTGCCCCAGAGTGTGGTGGAGGCTCCTTCTTTGGAGGCTTTTAAGCAGAGGTTGGATGGCCATCTGTCGGGGTGTGCTTTGAATGTGATTTTCCTGCTTCTTGGCAGGGGGATGGACTGGATGGCCCATGAGGTCTTTTCCAACTCAAGGATTCTATGATACTATTGCATTACACCATTCTCATAATTGCCCTTCCCAGATTTTTTCGTTTCTGAAATTATTCAGAAAGAAACCACATGGAACTAGCTCCCCAGTTACTGGCTGAAGTAAGTTGGGAACATGTTTGCTCAGACAAAAGGACTTAATTCCATCAGTAGCAAGTTCACATTCCTACCAGCCTAAGAACCCTTATAAACTGTAGTTCTGGAAGACTGCTGCACTTCCTCTGTTATTTTGAATGACCTTTAGTCCTTGAAACCAGAAGTGGCTGTTGGGCTGTCTGAACTGCCTGTACTTTTAAAGGAGTGATTTCATTCCATTTTTCAAAGTTTTTATTCATGTATTCAATGTTAGAAGTGTTTTCATCCATTGTGCATTACCATGGGCTCCCTGGTGAGTTGAGAGGGAAAGTATGAATGCTTTAAGGTAGGTAGATGAGTAGGTAGGTAGATAAATCACTTAGAGATATGTAACCTTTTCTAGAGCAGGGGTTAGCAGGCTTCAGGCTTCCAAGATAAGTTTCCCCTCATACCCCAGAATATTACTGCTAAAGACACATGCTTAGAATTAAAGAATTCTGAATCCAATTTTTGCTTTGAGTGCCAGAAAGGAAATGAGGTCAAAATTTCAATACAAAAATCTACCCCTTTTTTTAAATTTAAAACTAAAGTATCCTTTTAGACATCAAAACAATAATTTCCAGTGTTCAAATCTTTGTTTTTAGCCTTGATCTCGTCTCATTATCTTACAGCTGCTTTTCACTCTTCTTGTTCTGCTGCCCAGATTGACCTACCCACCTTTTTTTGCCACAGAGCTTACCTTGTCAAAATAACGCAGTTGATAGTCCAAGATGATCCCATTCGGTTGATCGGGCTGTGGCCAAGACAAAGTAATGCTACTCATTCTTCGACTCACTTGGTGCATCATGGGAACAGCAGATGGGACTACAAGTGAGAGAAAATTAGGAGTCCTGAGATAAAGGGGATCAGGGAAAGGAGGGTGATACATGTTGAATTTGCTTGTGGTTAGTAGTCTGTGTCATTATAAAGAGCCCTACAGTGATCTATAAAATGATCACCACCAAGTCTCACGACATACTTGGCAACTCTTTAACTGCGAATATGTACATTGCTGAAGATAGTGCACCACCAGAGATGTAAACAAATTTTATTGGACATGACATTTTTGAGTTAATTAGCATTTTCATACTTCCTAAAGCTTGTTCATAATAATGTGTTGCTATCCATGAGCATTTGTGTATTTGCAAGAGCTTTGGGGCATTTCAAAGAAATAACATCACCTAATGCAGTGGTTCCCAACCTGTGGTCCATAGACCATAAGTGGTCCGCAAGAATGAAAATATGGTCCACGGTCTCACCATTACTACACCGTTGCCTTGAAACTACACAACAGCAACGAGAGCAACTGGTCTTACGAAACCCTCTTATAGTGCCGAGGCAACAGGGATGCCAGGAGGGGAGAGGCTGACTATCCACAAAAGATTAATAATAATAATAATAATAATAATAATAATAATAATAATAATAATAATAATCTTTATTTGTACCCCACCACCATTTGTACCCCACCACCATCATGTTAGCTGTCTCAGGCTGCTAACATGAGGCCAAGCCCAAAGATACAATACAGCAAAATAAAATACAAAATACAGACAACAAAATTTCATCAGAATAAAATACATAAAGTAACAAAATAAAATGAACAAAGGAGATTGACATATATAAAATCAAACACAATGGGCAGGCCAAATGGACAAGGTAAAATGATAAAACCCTGGTTGAGGTAGGAATAGAAAAAGTGTAATTGAGAGGAGCCCAGAAAGGATGAACAGTGGGGTTAGACTTTCAGTTTAGGACGGGGGAAAGTGCATCATAGGGGCAACACTGTAGATGAAACAAACAGACCTGGGACAAGTGGTCGCTCTCCAAAGGCACATCGGAAGAACCAAGTTTCCAGATTTTTCTTAAAGGCTGCTAAGGTGGGGGCTTGTCTAATCTCACCAGGCGGTGAGTTCCAAAGATGGGGGACCAGAGCGGAGAAGGCTTTCTCCCTCGTTACTACTACCACATCAGCTCTAGATTATTAGATATGGTTTTCTGTGAGCGAGCAGATGGTGACTGTGGGATGGCATACGTTCTGCATCAGAAACTAGAGCTGATATAGTCTATCCAATGTAATTTTCTGAATCACCCCAAATAACCAAACTGAATCTAAAGTTGACCAAAAATTGATTTGTAAGCCTTTTAGTACTAATGTTGGAGAGTGGTCCCTGGTTAAAGTGGTCCCTGGCCCCTGGTCAAGTGATCCCTGGTCAAAAAAAACCACTAACCTAATGCGATGATGATGATGATGATCCCTAAGACTCACAATCTGATACCAATCAAACCCTGGCTCTACACTGCAGTTTGTCACTTTAACATCTGTGGCTCAAAGTTATGGAATCCAAGGAGGCGTCCTTGGTGAGGCACTAGCACTCTTTGGTAGAGAAAGCTAAAGACCTTTTAAAATCACAGCTGCCAGGATTGCAATGTGATATATGAGTATCACTAGGATTCGAAGGTGATAGTAACAGGTCTTCTATTTTAGATCTGGCCAGCACTTCCATAGTAAAACATGAAAAAAATCAAATAACCAAATTAGGCCAGATTCAAACTTGCTCCAGCTCAAGGAAGCAGCTAGAGAACTGGGATCAAATCAGTGCAGGGCACTGGTAATCAGTTCTGCTTAATATCCAACATCCCTAGTCAGATTGAGTACTGTTTCAACTGTCCAAGGGTCCGTTCCTCAGGGTCTTGTGCATTTTCACCAGTTAGGTTTGTATTCCAACCCTCTGCAAAGATACCCCACTAGCCATGGATACCACTCCTGACTTGCTTCCTTTAAGATGTCTTGCTGCGCTCAGGAAAATCACACTGGCTATATTTTACTCAGATTCTAGGGATTCTACTCAATGCTTGTCTGAACCCCGAGCTTGTCCGGCTTCCAAACTTTCATTAGAAAATATATAACAAAAAGTCATTCTCCAGCCCTTCTGGAATTTGAGTCATGAGATAAAACATATCACCCTGTTATTTTTTTTCCCTCAAGAAAGAAACCTGTTACTGGTTTTTAAGTGTTTAGCCAATGGATGAAGTCCTGAAATCACAGCTTGTTCCATTGAGTTTTAAATTAGAGAAGTCTGCTTCTTACATTTCCCTTGGCAAATGCTGCAATGTTGGGAAGAAAGCCCTATCTGAAGAAAGTCGGGCCTGTTTTTAAAGATCTCCCAACAAACTGGAAAAAACACAGAAATGAAACGAGGAAATGTAACAGAACAAAATGCCCAGGGAAACCAGGGTAAAATGATTAAGATTTAAAGCCCTATGAATGGCTGCTTCACTCCAATATTTTTCATCTTTACTGATAATATTATTCAGGGCAGTATTATTCATCTTCTTTGAGTTTCCATAAAAAATTAAGCCACATTTCTTCCTCCCTAAGCTTTTTGATGATGAAATAGGTACTACAAGAAGGAAATGCAAGAGTAGAAGTTAGAAAGCTAGACATATAAAAGCTCATTGAGTCATGTCAGAAATATTGAAAATTAACAATATATTTTTAATTACAGTAGAGTCTTGCTTATCCAACATAAATGGGAATAATGTTGGATAAGCGAAAATGTTGGATAATAAGGAGGGATTAAGGAAAAGGCTATTAAACATCAAATTGCATTATGATTTTACAAATTAAGCACCAAAACATCATGTTTTACAACTAATCAACAGAAAAAGCAGTTCAATACATGGTAACGTCATGGAGTAATTACTGTATTTACTAATTTAGCACCAAAACATCACGATGTATTGAACTGGCAGTGGATCCAGGCGGGAGTCAGACTGTGTTGGATAATACAGAATATTGGATGAGCGAAGGTTGGATAAGCAAGACTCTACTTTACAAAAATATTGGTCAGTCACTGAAAGGGTTAAATTGCAATGACTAAGCAAAACCAGTAGGGTTGTAATATAAGCAGGTGTGCCTGTGGAGTTGTCAGCCCCTGTGTAAGAAGCCTTTGTGTTAGTCTCTGTGTAAGTCCTGTGTAAGGTAATGTGTTTGGCTCCTGTGTAAAGTAAAGGTTCTGTGTGAGTGAAGCTAAAGCGGCATACCTGTGTGAAAGAAAAGCCAGTGTGTGAACAGAGAAGCCAAGAGCAAAGAAGCAAGGAACGAAGAGCAAAGAACTTTATTTGGGTTACAACAAACTTTATTTTGTAAGTGCTGAAACTATGTTATTTTTGTTTCAAAAAAAAAGCCTCCAAAGAAAGTGAGAAACAGGTCTGTGAGTTTTTTTTTCTGTTGCTTGTTTTTGTGGCTGCTGGTGTTGGGTTACACCACTGCTGTACGTTTATAAGTCCACTTGCCCAACAAGGCACACAAATGTTGCTGTGGATCTTAGATATCTGGAAAGTGGTTTCAAAGAATAAAGGAAATAATAACGTTCTTTTGGAAGGAGTAACTCCATGCTTGCTTCCCTCAAACTATGTGCTCAAACATAATAATTGAATTGTCTTACTCTTAAATGCATTGATTAGATTTATTTGTATTGATTTTGAATTCAACATATTCCCCACCACAATGTAATTCATTGTAGAGTTCCAAAATAGCAGCTATGGCATGGGTTTAGAGGGGAGACTGGTCAAGGAGAAACCCAAATGATTTAGGGAGGTTGATATTAAAGGCCTTTCACATATGATTGGTACATGCCTTAGAAGATATATTTTTCTTACAGAAGAGATGTTAATGGATTACAGCAGGGCTTCTTAAACTTTTTCCACTTGCAACCCCTTTCCGCCTGAGAAAGTTTTATATGGCCCCAAGTGTATAGGTACATAAAATAGGCATACATTTCCAACATTTGTGGATACTAAGTCAGCATTTGCAAGACTTGCTGAACAGGCTGATTTTTGTTTTTGTGGAGTACTGCTGATGCATCTTTTGCAGAGCCCACTGTAAATACTGCATATTGTTGCTAACAGATTATGTAAATGGGTGGCATTCAGAAATCTTTGGCTGACATCAAATTTTTCACAACTCCAGAATTAAAGAAACCTCATTTAGGGTTAAGAGCCACAGTTTAAGAAGAAGTGTGTTGCCACCAAACAACTTAGAGTCTTGAGGTGCCTTCAATATCTCAAAGGGGAGGAAACAACAGTAGATAGAATTAGCAGAACAGAACCCTGCAGTACCCCTCCCCAGCTTAATGGACATTGGAATAAACAGGGAACCCCCAAGGCTACTCTTGGAGCTGCCCCCACAGGCAACAGCAGAGCTATTGGAACACAGTATTTTATTGTCACCCAGCAGTCAGGATAGCTTGATACCTGGCATCAAAAGCTGATGAGAAATCTAAAACATCATACAGAAAGGGGCCTCATGGACCACCAAGTCCAACCCACTTTTCTGTGCAGAATCTCCAGCTAAAGCATCCCCCAGCAGGCACCTGTTTTTTTGTTTTTTTGAAGATGAAGAGAAGGAGACCCTGCTACCGCTCTAGGCAACTGATGCATTGCTGAACTACTCTTACTGTCAAGAGGTTCCTTCTAATGTTCAATTGAAGTCTATCCTTCTATAACCTAAAACCATTGGAACTGATTCTACTGTCTAAGGACCCTTCCAGACAGGTCTAAATTATGAGAAAAACCGACATTTAAAATATTGGTTCATCTCGGGATTTAGGTTACATACTACTTCATCAGACAGGCAAATTTTGCCTATCGTACAACACTCCCTTTTCACTTGTGGCACAGAGCTTGCCGGTTCCCATCCCACAACGTAGATCTGCTTCTGGCAGGGTCTGTGGCACCCCCACCCTAGAAAAATTTACCAGAGGAGCCTGTAACAGGAAGCAGTGCTTGCCACCCGGCTTCGCCCCATTGTTGTATATGCAACACAGGAAGCCTCTCGCGTTGCTGCCATGGCGGCTTACAACACCCCTTCTTCACCTGTGGCACAGAGCCCACCGGCTCCCATCCCACGATGTAGATCTGCTTCTGGCGGGCTCTGTGGCACAGATTTTTCTTGCCTTTCTTAAAGAGAAGGGGGGAAATGCCCTTTTCCAGTCCTTTGCCACATCCCCTGTTTTCCTTTTAAAATGATGACTTACGTTTCATGGAGTACATCAGCAAGTTCTTTCGGTACTCTGAGATGCCATTCATATGGCTGTGCAGATTTGAACTCATTTAGCTTAGCTAGGTGATTCCTGATTAACTATCAATCTTGATTTGCAATCTGAAACACTTTCCAAGGTCTCTGCTGCTGTACGGAAGCACACAGTTCTCATTTAGGGAGAAAACAAGCAAATAGGTATTGAGTAGTTCAGCCTTTCCATTGCAATCAGTCAGCATTCATCATTCTTACTGAACCACCATCCTCCCGTTTCCTTGTCTTGAATATACCTCAACCTTGACTATGGAAATCTACCCACCCCCCGGCAACAAATTTTGTTAATCTAGCCTTAAGGTCACTATAAATCAGAAATGACTTATAGAAATGACACAACAACAAATAGTATTCCTGTAAGTGTGGGCCACACATTTGTATTCTTTGGTGATCTGTCCTTCTTTCCATTATTTCTTAGATGACGACCAAAAGTGTGGCATTCTCCCATCTTTCAACCAAGCTAGCTCTGTTTGACAGAGGATGAGCTGATTGATCCATTTATTATGATGACAAAGTATACAAGACAAGGAAAGTTAAACCAGAACATTTTCTAATTAAAATAAAATATATAGTCTGTATTTATGCATTTCAGATGGGAATCAAATAACAATGTACCATCTATTACACATACATAAATATGTAATTTTTTCCCATCAATAAAAAAAGTTGACGCAAGAAACTAAAATGCTACTACCAGTAACTCTTCTGTGTGATAAAATACCATCATCAACGATACCGCTGCCACCATTATAAGTACATTATAAATTATGAATACATTATAAATAATTATAAATTGTCATTATAAATATTCCAGCATTACATATGTCTCCTTTACATGGTTTCTATCTCACCACTTGCTCCTGAAAAATTCTGCAAGATAGATTCAGCTGAGAGACAGAGGTCCCTTCCACACTGTTTTTATGTCCCAGGATCTGATCCCAGATTATCCGCTTATCCCAAATTATCCAGCAGTGGAAATTCATATAATCCAGTTTATAGCAGATAATCTGGGATCCCTGAGATCTGGGATTACTGGGTTGCTGTGAGTCTTCTGGGCTGTATGGCCATGTTCCAGAAGCATTCTCTCATGATGTTTTGCCCACATCTATGGCAGGTATCCTCAGAGGTTGTGAGGTCTGTTGGAAACTAGGCAAGTGAAATGTATATATCTGTGAATGTCCAGGGTGGGAGGAAGAACTCTTGTCTGTTTGAGGTAAGTGTGTATGTTGCAATTGGCCACCTTGATTGCCAATGAATGGCCTTGCAGCTTCAAAGCCTGGCTGGGATCAGATCCTGGGATATAGGGCATTATAGAAGGGGCTAAAGACTGTCTCAATGTAAAGTTCGTAACAGAGCAGGGCTTTGAGCCTGAGTTTATTCATTCCACATCTAGCACTCTATTATACAATGCTGGCGCACTCACATCTATGCTAAATGATCAAATGATTGAGACACAGTACAGGCATATGTCAGTTAACAAAGTAGAATGTGATCTTGAGCATTACTTCTTCAAAGGAAATTCAGTAGCAGATGCAGAAATGATATGGAACAAATACAGATAGGTTGCTATGCCACTTGAAAAAGAAGAGCAGCATATTTCAGTAAACATTTCATTTTAAACTAACAATATGTGCATGCGAAATATGACAACCAGATTTCAAAATACACCCAAGGATGTCCTTTTCTTTCACCAGCCTTCATTTTTTAATGATTTACAACTGAAGGCCAAACTTATACATAAATACTGGGGTTGGTGAGGAAGCTTTTCCCTTTTCTCTCTGCCTTACATTTCACACATGCCTAAGAAGGAAATCTAAATATAAATGCTGTTTACCTTGCCTGTTGGTTATAGGCATGCACTGCTACAGTACAGTTGCTCCGCATATCCATGGATTCTGCATCCACAGATTCAAACATCCATGGCAGTTTAAGATTCCCCTCTCAAAAAACAAACAAACATAAAAACCCCAAAAGTAAACCTTAGTTTTGTCATTTGATATAAAGGACAGCATTTTAACTATATCTATATAAATAAAAATGTAATGTTCATTTGTGGGATTAACATAACTCAAAAACCACTGGACGAATTCACACCAAATTTGGACACAATATACCTATCAGACCATTGAGTGACCATTACACATAAAAACACTGAAAAACACAATGGAAGAGACTTAAAAAGCCAAAAAATAAAAAATACATTACATTACAACATATGCGCATAACCACATAAATACGCATATACAAAAATATATACACCATATACACACACAGAAAACACATATACACAGACTGGGCCTTGGGGATCCTGGAACCAAACCAGGCAAACCTACCATTAGCTATAATATAATCCTGTTATTTCCTAGTTCAGGCTCTGTTTATTGCATCATTTAATGATGATATGCTATAATGATGACGATGATGATAATGATTATTACTATTATTAATATTATCGGTTCTTCTTTGCCATCCTCGCAATACCAATGCTGATAAAAGACTTCAAGTTAAACAAAGAATGAGGAAGAAAGGGGATGAGCCTGCATAAAAAGCCTTTGTAAGAAGGAGCTTCACAGCCAGATGTTTTGTTAACTAGTTATGCTTTTAGTAAGGGATTCTGAAAGTACATATGATATACTTGATGATGGTGGTAGTGGTGGTGGTGATGATGATGATTGTGCCGTCACACCCAGATCCTATAAAATTAAAACTAAGATGTGCTTCTCTCTTTCTCTGGGCGGACCGCGGGGGTCTTTCTTTAGAAGCTCAAAAAGCAACTGAGGCCACTTCAGGTTTGGAACATCAAAACAGAATATTTATTTCTCAAAGTCCTTGCAGACTTGGCACAGCTTGTCAAAGTTACAAACAAAACAGTCAACTGGTGAAACCATAGAGATGATCTTTCTTTCTTTTTCCCTCAGTTACTGAGGTAACTCTTCCCCCAAATGGTAGAAAATATCCTGGGATCCTTTCACCCTAACCCTGAGCTGCTATGGTTAGAAAAAACAGGTTTTTCCCGATTTATAGCTCAAGGTTAGCTTTGGAGATGAAGTAATGCTCAATAATATTCAATAACTCGATATCTATCTATAACTCAATTGCTCACTTGCTATCTATCTATCTCAATTAGACCCAATATTACTCAATCATACCTCAATTGCCTATCTATCTATCTATCTATCTATCTATCTATCTATCTATCTATCTATCTCAATTAGCTTCTTTATCTATATAACTCAATCTGCCTCTCTATCTATAGTATCTAAATTATATCTCAATTGCTATCTATAACTCAATTCTCAATTGTACTTACAATTATTTTTTCAGAGCTACTTGCCTAACCAACAGCACATCTGAAGCTTTCTTTCTCTACACTGAAGGAGGCAGGGAAAATTCCAAAATGGAGACCTCAACCCCTAGGAAAAAGGGCCTGCAGGCTGGCTTTGCAGACTCTGATACTGTTTAACTTCCAGGGTGCTGCTGGGTCTGTAGCAGCACTGGGGAAATGCAAAAGAACACGATCCCATGCAACTAATAGGTAATGCAAATTATGTTCCTGGAAGACGGAACAATGATGATGACCATCGTCGTCGTCACCATCATTTTCATTTATATCCAGCCTTTCTCCCCATAGGGACTCTTGGCAATCCTATGTATTCACGAATCTACTTTCTGAAATTTCTTGACATGTGAAACAGTACTTACTGATGTTTCATTTATTATACATGGAATTCCTACTACCTACAGAGAAAATGCATGATCCCTGTGCACCTCAATGTCTGATTCCTGCAAAGGTTAAGGCATTTAAATGAGAAAAAGAGCCACTTGTAAGTCAGGTATGAATTCTGACCAATGGAAACTTCGCATCCACATTATTAACCAGATCAAGAAAATACCTGCTCCAAACCTCTTGTGTGATTATATCCTTCCTTTAATTTAAAGAGGCTTTGAGGCTTTACTGTACATTTTTATATTGGGTGTTGAGAGCACGTATGGCATTATGAGTGTGAGCGATACGTTGAAAACTCCAGCCCATCCTAAATCCTAGTTGAAAATTTTACTTGGAAAAAACAGATGTAAAAAAAAAGCCCCCAAACCTCTCTATATACTTCAAAATGCAGAATATATTTTTTGTATTCTTGTTGGTTCCATTTGTATGGATTGAGCATCTCCAGGAGCCCACGATGGGGCAATGGGTTAAAACCTTGTGCCGGCAGGACTGCTGCTGGCACAAGGTTTGAATCCGGGGAGCGGGGTGAGCTCCCATCTGTCAGCGCTACCTTCTCATGCGGGGACATGAAAGAAGCCTCCCACAGGATGGTAAAACATCCAGGCATCCCCTGAGCAACATCCTTGCATATGGCCAATTCTCTCACACCAGAAGCGACTAGAGGATTCTCAAGTCGCTCCTGACACGAAAAATTCTAAACATTTTCTTTATGGAGCCCCCAGTGGCACAGTGGGTTAAACCGCTGAGCTGCTGAGCTTCTTGACCGAAAGGTCACAGGTTCGAATCCGGTGAGTGATGTGAACTTCCACTGTCAGCCCCAGCTTCTGCCAACCTAGCAGTTCAAAAACATGCAAATGTGAGTAGATCAATAGGTACCGCTCCAGCAGGAAGGTAACAGTGCTCTATGCAGTCATGCCGGCCACATGACCTTGGAGGTGTCTACAGACAACGCCAGCTCTTCGGCTTAGAAATGGAGATGAGCACCACACTCCAGAGTTGAACACAACTGGACTTAATGTCAGGGGAAAACCTTTACCCAAACCTCTTTAACAGTTTGTTGACATTGTCTAAATAAGTTTACCATAAGCACTCTAGAATCCTAAAACTGTCATATTTATTTTTTATCAGTTTGTCCATTGAACTTAACTTCACGTACATGATGTATGTCCCCACCCCAACTCTTATCCGTACCACCACTCTATGGCTGGATCTACACTGCCAAATACTTCAGTTTCTGAATCCAGAGACAGTTTAAGCAGTGGATCTTAATGCTGAGGCAAATGTTTTAGTGTTTATGTATGCATATAATCTATTTATGTCCTGGCATTTAATGTTTGTTATGTATGTATGTATGTTATGTTTCGCCCTGAGTCCCCTTCATGGGGAGAAGGGCGGAATATAAATGTTTTAAATAAATACATAAAATTATCTGCTTTGAACTAAATTATAAGAATCTACACTGCCACATAATCCAGTTCAAAGCAGATAATCTGGATTCAGAAATTGGATTATATGGCAATGTAAATGGGGCCTATGAGGCAGGGATGGGAGAAAGGCATTGACTGAGGGGCTTTGATATCCAAATGAAATCTTGAATCTGGGTTTTCTAACTATGAACAAAACTCACTCCACTGCATTCAATAACAGTCAATTCCACTGGTTAGTACCAACCCAGTCAATGAATTGTTGCATGATGAATCAACCAGTAGATAAATGTAATGAATTGAATGAGTCTACTCTAGTGAGAACCAACAGAATTTAGACCAGATGTTCCCAGGGTCAACCTTTGTTGCTGTTGTGCCTTCAGGTTGCTTCCAGCCTATGGCAACTTTCAGGAAAACTTTCACAGGCTTTTCTGGGGGTGAGTGTATAACTCACTTAAGGTAACTCAACAGGCTTCCATGGCTGGGCAGGGTATCGAACCTAGTCTCCAGAATTGTAGCCCAATGCTCCAACCACCACATCAATCTCCATGCTACATTAAACATACAGCTTTCAGCAAAACATCACACTTTGGAAATACATACTATTGTAAGTATGTCTGGATCTACACTGTCCTATATTCCAAGGATCTGACCCCGGTTTATCTGGCAGTGTGGACTCATATAATCCAGTTCAAAGCAGATAATCTGGGATCGGATCGTGGGATATATATATGGCAGTGTAGGTTCAGCATATGCGAAGCCTAGATCTGGATCAGAACACACATAGATGGAAGAGGTTGATCCCTTCCTCCTATGCCTTTTTAGTCTAAAAATGAAATTTCCCCATGGAGGAAGGGTGCTGAAAAAGAAAAGAAAAGAAACCTCGTTGGTGCAAATGGATTTTCTCCCCCCTGTGCATTTTGGAGGGGGGAAATGAATAAAATCCACATGGGGAAGGCTTGAACCTGCCCCATCCACATGCACCAGCTCCGATCCAGGTGAAGGTTTCATATGTTTATTTTAGAATTTTAAAATGTTATGTTTAGCTGAAAGTGACATGTTTAAAGTTTGACCCCTCAGCAAGGCAGGTTAAATATAAACATAAAGAGAAAACATTTGACAGTCTTCTATTCTAATATTTCCTAGTATCGTTTCCTTGTGTTTCTTGTTTCCTTTTATTATGCCTGTTTTATTGCTTTTTGCTCTCCACAGGGGTCTTCCTTCAGACAATCTCTGTTTCTATTTCCCCAGGGAGTCCATAAAACCTACATGTTTCTAACAAATGGCTCAGAAAGAAAATGATGCAGAGCTGGCTAAGAGAAGCTGCTTGCTGTTCTGAATGGCAGTTGACTGGGACAACATATAAATGTCCAAACCAAGTGTGTCATATTGCTCCAAGTCTTCACTAATTTTGTTCTCTAAAGCAACATTTAGCAATTTCATGCTGTGTGAAAGTCTTTGAAAATTGCAGATTTTTCAAGGATTATTTGCAGTCCTATTTCTGTTTTATTGACTATTCTAAAGCCTTTGACAGTGTGGATTATAATAAATTGTGGCAAGTTCTTGGTGGTATGGGCATACCAAATCATCTGAGGAATCTGTATACAGCCAAGTAGTAATGGTAAGAACAGGCCATAGAACAACAGACTGGAAAAGGAGTATGGCAGGGCTATATACTCTCACCCAACCTTTCAACTTGTATGCAGAACACATCATGCGACGTGTGGGGCTTGATGATTCTAAAGCTGGAGTTAAAATTGCTAGACAAAACATTAACAACCTTAGATATGCAGATAATACCACTTTCATGGCTGAAAGCGAGGAGGAGCTGAGGAACTTTATGACCAAGGAGAAAGAAGAAACTGCAAAAGCTGGGTTGCAGTTAAACATAAAAAACCCCAAGATTATGGCAACCAAACTGCTAACTGGCAAATAGAGGGAGAAAACATGGAGGCAGTGACAGACATTGTATTTCTAGGCACAAAGATTACTGCAGATGCAGACTGCAGCCAGGAAATCAGAAGACGTTTACTTCTTGGGAGAAGAACAATGACCAATCTCAATAAAAGAGTGAAGAGGAGAGACATCACACTGGCAACCAAGATCCGCATAGTTAAAGCAATGGTATACCCCATACCAACTTATGGATACGAGAGCTGGACCATAAGGAAGGCTGAGCTGAGGAAGATAGATGCTTTTGAACTGTGGTGTTGGAGGAAAATTTCAAGAGTGCCTTGGACTGCAAGAAGATCCAACCAGTCCATACTATAAGAAATAAAGCCCAACTGCTCACTGGAAGGAAGGATATTAAAGTCAAAGATGAAATACTTTGGCCACATAATGAGAAGACAGGATAGCTTGCAGAGGACAATGATGCTGGGGGGAAAGGAAGGAAAAAGGAAGAGGGGCCAACCAAGGGCAAGATGGATGGATGTTATCCTTGAAGTGACTGGCTTGATGTTGAAAGAGCTGGAGGTGGCCACAGCTGACAGGGAGCTCTGGTGTGGGCTGGTCTATGAGGTCACAAAGAGTCGGAAACAGCTGAACGAATAAACAACAAAATTTGCAGTACAAATACTGACTTTGTGCAACAATCATGTGTATTATATTTTTTACAGAAAAAAGCATTTTTTGCACACAAAATAATAATTCTGCACCAAAATATCATTTTCAGTGCAGAAAATATTTTCCCACACACAAAATTTTCCCCAAATCTAAGCTTTCTAAATACCTCGTGTTGGTGGTTTGCATCATTTTATTAAACAGTAATTCAGTTTTACCAGCAAACCAAAAGTTAAATCAACCCCTTGTAAAAGATACAGATATATACATAAATTGTAATAACAAAATATATGGGGATACAACATATCTCATGAAAACCACTTATTTATATTTCTTAAAATGTATGATTTATTACTTTTTTCAGAGTAAGGGGTTTCTCGTTATTTTCTTTCGACACATTGCAGCTGACACATAAATGTGTCGTGACACACAGTTTGGAAAGCTCTATCATGTTCCTCAGTATCAAAGCTTGACACTTGAAAAGCATTTTTTTTTGTTATTATTCCTCAAATTGTTTAAATATTCCATCTATCCCTAGTGTGGCATCTGATTTAAAATGAAATAATATAAGTATTAAAGATACTGTCATGAAGATTTCTCATCCCACTACTAGGATTTCTCAATCTGTTTCATATCTCAGTGTATACAATTTGATGCTCGTTGGTTTAATGTACCTATGTTCTGGAATTTTGACAAATTGGCAGATGGTGTGCGGCAGGAATGTTAATAAAGTTGTATTGGTGATTTCAAGTGGTTGTGGTTAGTCATGTCCTGTCCCTCTTCTGTGGGCTGGGTTTTCCAGAGAAGACAAAGGCTGGCAGGGAGGGACAATGGTTGATGGTAGGTGATGATGGATCATCCAGATTAGGAGGAGTAGGTTACCCTTAGCTGATGGGCTTTTCCTCTCTCCTCTCAATGGGACTAGAGATTTAGATTTTGTTGATGGCATTCCCAATTTCTCTTAAATGGGATTATTGTATCTGCCAAATGCTTGGCTGTTGATTGGAAGTTTTGCTATTGTCTCAATGCGGGTATTTGCCTGGTGGCTGGCTTATCTGGAATTTCCTGTGCCCTGCATCTGAACCTATTGTGTTGGAATAGGGATAGGCAAGGCTCTGAGTAGGGAATGTTTACACCCTTATGGTAGATGGGGTTTAAACGATCAACTAGTCAGAGTCCAACATTTGTTTTCATACAAAACAGTGTTGACTTCCTACACTCCTCTAATACAGCAGCTTTCAAACTTTTCTGTCTTTAGAGAATCCCCTATTGACTTAGCTACTGTGGGAATAGCTTTGCAGGAATCGCAAAACATCAGAAATAATGTAGACATTTGGGAAGGTTAACAGGGGTGTCTTAATTGATGGCTTAAATGCAGGCAAGATGCCAGTCTGCCCTACTTGATGTCTTCTATGAGTCTGGAGTGTCTGCCCTAAAATCTGTCCAGCAAAGATTTTGAAAGGAAAGATAAGTGTCTAAAGAAGCACAGGAAGGCTTGGAATCATAGGGAGGAGGGAGCGAGCTTGTTTTCTGTTGCCCCGGAGAGTAGGACATGGAACAATGGCTTCAAACTACAAGAAAGGAAATTCCATCTGAACATCAGGAAGAACTTCCTGACTGTGAGAGCTGTTCAGCAGTGGAACTCTCTGCCCCAGAGTGTGGTGGAGGCTTTTAAGCAGAGGCTGGATGGCCATCTGTTGAGGGTGCTTTGAATGCAATTTTCCTGCTTCTTGGCAGGGGGTTGGACTGGATGGCCCACAAGGTCTCTTCCAACTCTATGATTCTATGAATTTAGCATTAACCAGATGTAATTGAATATGCGTTGATGGAAAGAGGATGCCCCAGGTAGAAAGAATAGGTAGAAAGAATTATTCACAGAAATAGATTCACTCTCTATATCTTCACACCTTCCTCTAAATTCTGCAGACTGCTATCAGCAGGGCTTCTTGCATGAATAAAATTTAAGTTTACACTCCTGGGCAAATGTGTGCCAGTGTGAAACCTGTGAACAGTGGGGCCAGTTGGTAAAAACATCTGGCAAAGCAGTAAAATCACCAAAGGCTCTTGCTTTCTGCTTAGCACTGAGAAAAATAAAAGGATTGAGTTCTCCTCCCACCCTCCACCACCCCCATATAAAACAAGAGGAAATTATTCAGGGCAAAGCAAATCAAAGAAGCTTTAACCAGCTTAGGCAAGCAGGAGTCAGCTTCATGTAATGTAAATCAAGCAAAAAACACAATGTAATGATCATGCTGAAATATTTTACATATAGGTTGTTCCTTCTGTCATCATAATCCCAGGTTTTATTTTTAATAAAAGAAAGTCACCTTGGTTGAGACAGAAATCACCTCATCTACCACTATTATTTCTACAAAATGTGTAACACTTTGCAGCATAAACAAAATGAACCATCAACCCAAAGAATTTAGTCCAAAGAACACAGGATGAATAAGCCTGAGTGCACACAACACAGACCTTGGCTTGGTTCAAACACAGCATTACATGAATGATTGGTGAGCTTGTGTTCTTCGTGATGACTAATTCAGTAAACGCACAAAGCATCCTGGGATTATCTTGCCAATGGGCATGTCTTTTTCTTGGCTCACGTGCTCCAAAGGCATTTGTGTCGATGCTACTCTCACCCTATATGCATTTATTCATTCAATTTATTTTCAAAACATTGCCACCTTCCATCTCCCAACTGCACAAAGGAGTTTATGATGTATTGCAATGAAAAAACTGTTGAAATAGCAGGTTTTAAACCAATTTGAAACATTAAAATTGGCTAAAAATGAACAATGCTTCAGATCAACACTGAAAAATCAAGAACAGCTTGATTAAAGGTCTACCAAAGCAGATGGCTAAAGAGCTGCACCAGAAGCTGAAGAACACAAAGCATCAGCACTGTCTCTATTTGTATCTAGACATCTACACTGATCCAAACTGGTGACCCTTGATGGGTAGCACTACATATATCATCATTCCTAGCCACCATAGCCAATACACTTTTGGGAAACAGAACTACGCAAAGCTTTCTGCAGCTCAATATGATGCAAAATATTGTTTCTTGTGAGAAGGTGCCATGCAAAAAGGAACCCTGGTAAAATGGCATTTTGTACAAGTATTTGCACAGAGAGAAATTGGATAAGAAAAGAACAGGATTGGAATGGAGGGAAGGAGACGAAAGCTGCAAAAAAATAAAAAATAAATAAAAGCTTTGCATGTACCAGGGCTGGTCTGTGCTGTGGGCGATAGTGAACACAAAGATACTTCTCCCTTTAAAAATGGGCAAAGGATCTAACCACAATACCTCTTGAGCCACAAGCTGCATTTCCTGTTAAGGAAAAAGAATAGGCCCAACTGGACTAGAAAAAACAATTCCCCTTAATGCAGCAAAATAGTTCACACTACCTCTAGAACAGGCCAACACAATCTATGGCCCTCCAGATGTTTGGGCCTCCAAATCACAGAAGACCAAGCCTGCTTGTTCAATTGCCAGGAATTCTGGGAGCTGAAGTCCAAAACACCTGGAGAGTCACAGGTTGTGCAGGGCTGCTCTAGAAAATTATTGTGGGGTTTATAGTACTGTAAACACTTATTCTTCAATCTATTTATCACTGTTGGATACTACTCTGCATCCACGAGATGCAAAGCCAACCTTAAGAAATGGGGCTACAAAGTGGAATCTACGACTTGCAAGTGTGGAGAAGAGCAAACCACTGATCACCTGCTGCAATGCAACCTGAGCCCTGCCACATGCACAATGGAGGACCTCCTTGCGGCAACACCAGAGGCACTCCAAGTGGCCAGCTACTGGTCAAAGGACATTTAATCAACTACCAAGCTTGCAAACTTTGTGTTTTGTATGTTTGTTTGTTTTGTTAAAAATGTAATACAACTGTCTGGTTGCTGCTGACATGATAAATAAGTAAACAATGCTGAGAAAGCCTGCCTTGTATGGCACAATTCTGCCCACACAAAGTAGGTGAATATAGCACTGAATTATTTATTTATTATTTATTTTATTTATTTACTGCATTTGTTGACCGCCGTTCTCAGCCCTAGGGCGACTCACGGCGGTGTACAACATATAAAAACAGTTTACAATAAGGAAATATCACAACAATAATATCAACATAACTATCAACAACACAATACAATTACACTAAATCATCCGCGCTGTCTCATCGTAGAATCATAAACCAATCTCGTTGTCCATATTCCGTTCCAGTCATCATTGCCAATTGTTATAGCACTTAGTCAAACGCCTTCTCAAATAACCATGTCTTCAGTCTTTTGCGGAATGTCGTAAGGGAGGGCGCCTGTCTGATGTCTACAGGGAGGGTGTTCCACAGCCGGGGGGCCACCACCGAGAAGGCCCTATCCCTCGCCCCGCCAGACGTGCCTGTGAAGCAGGCGGGATCGAGAGAAGGGCCTCCCCAGACGATCTCAAGGTCCTCATGGGCTCATAGGCCGAGATGCGGTCAGAAAGGTATTTTGGGCCGGAACCGTTTAGGGCTTTGTAGGCCAACACCAGCACCTTAAATTGGGCCCGGTAGCAGATCGGCAGCCAGTGGAGCTGGAACAACAAGGGCGTTGTGTGCTCCCTGCGTCCCGCTCCTGTTAATAACATGGCTGCCGCGCGCTGGACTAGCTGAAGCTTCCGGGCCGTCTTCAAGGGCAGCCCCACGTAGAGAGCGTTGCAGTAGTCAAGGCGGGATGTGACCAGAGCGTGTACTACCATGGCCAAGTCAGACTTCCCAAGGTACGGGCGCAGCTGGCGCACGAGCCTGAGCTGTGCAAATGCTCCCCTGGTCACCGCTGAAACCTGGGGATCCAAGCTCAACGATGAATCCAGGATCACACCCAAGCTGCGAACCTGTGCCTTCAAGGGGAGTGCGACCCCATCCAGCACAGGCTGTAACCCTATACCCTGTTCGGCCTTGCGACTGACCAGGAGTACCTCTGTCTTGTCTGGATTTAATGAGACATGAAGAATAATCACAGGATATCTCAAACCTACACCTGTTGATAAACTCTATAAGCTAGCTGGCATTGCCCCTCCTCCCCAATATGTGGCAGGAAGTTGCTGCCAATTGCGAGAAAAATAAGGTTGAACACTGTGAAAGCCACCCACTGCATGGCTATCAGCCTCCTCCCAGTAGACTTAAATCAGGAAAGGTTTCATGAACCACCACTTCTCTAAATGCTCCTCCAGCAACAGGAAGAATATCCCTGTGGGCAGCAAAATCAAGCAATTCCAACTGGACGGCCCCCAATGAGGGGCACACCAAGAATGAGCAACTTAGAAGTCCCTGAACAGACTCAGAAGTGGAGTTGGCAGATCAAAAGACAACCTGGCAAAATGGCACTACCTAGGAGAATCTCCCACTTTGTGCGATTGTGGAGC
Organism: Anolis sagrei ordinatus; assembly: GCF_025583915.1. Classification (NCBI taxonomy): domain Eukaryota; kingdom Metazoa; phylum Chordata; class Lepidosauria; order Squamata; family Anolidae; genus Anolis; species Anolis sagrei. Next base: position 111,611,562 of record NW_026845477.1, read on the forward strand.
AAAACAAACAATACAGCATCTGTAAGACTGCCCACAGTGCCCTGCCTCATGCACAGAGGAAGAACTGTGTAAAGCAACAGACAATGCAGTCGCTGTTGCCTGCATTTGGTCTAAAGCTATTTAGCTGCTTGTGCTCCCTTTATTTTATCAGTTTTATACTTATTTATTTATGCAATGCTTTTGATACAAAATAAAAAATAAATCACTTTTAGATTGTTCAGTAACATAACTACATATTAAAACAGGCAAAACAAAGAAGACCACAAGATAAAGAACAACAGCAAATGGTAAAGTCCAAAAGTGTGACAAATAAATAAACTGGTTCAAGAATGAGTATTACTGGAATTCGGAAAGTATATGTATATATATATGTATGTGTGTGTGTGTGTGTGTGTGTGTGTGTGTATACACACATACATACATATATACATACATGGGGGAAACGTAAATGGTAAGCAGTTGAGACACAGAATAGTATCTTCAACATTTTGGTCCTTTGGTATTTTCTAAGATACTCAAACACCCAAAGACTATACAATATTGAAAATCTATTCATCATGTTGCTTTTCTCTTCTTTTCTATGCCATTTGGATAAACTGGTTCTGTATGAGAAAATAACTCTGTTTTGTGCATCTGTATTAGCAGCTGTATTGGCTAGAGCTGAATCAAAAGTACTTACTTACTGAACATTTTCAGCAAAGTTGATGAATGCTTAGCTTTTGTTGCCAATTTTTCAGCACTCCTTGTAAAAATGTTTGCTCATTCATTCCCATTGTCCGTACTCACCCTCCATGACATCACTATCTGGAGCCAAATCTCATTGGCTCCATCCCGTTGCGGCAACACTCCCTACCCAGCAGCCAAATAGTTAAGACGCAGCAACCTGTGTTCAGGCCGGCTGTCAACAGCTGTCATTATGCTGATGGCACTGTTGCCATTTCCAAATAAAAGGCACATAGAGCAGGATGAAAACTAAAACCATGCCTGAATAAAAGCAGAATGGCGAATGACTACAGCAAAAGTTATATGATTACACAGATTACAGCAGCTAGATGGAAGATACAAGATTTGAATAACTCCTTAGGGGGAAAAAATCAGTCGCACAAGACTGAATAAAACAGTGCAACAAAACAGGTCTTATGGAGGTAGAGAAGGACACTGGAAGCCAGCTGTAAGTAGGAGGCAAAAAGCTGGCCCCTGATACAGATCTGTCTTCAGCAGATGGGCAAAGGGATAGCCCATTCTCATGCTCCCCCCCCCCTTTGTGTGGATAAAAGAGTTAGGCAGACAGATATCAATAAACAAAGGCTGGGGAGGTTTCGGTGATGGGAAATTCTTCCTCCACAAACTACAGTTCAAGCAAAAAGTGGGTGCTAGAAATAATATCATACGAAAGCTGACTGCCACAACCTGGGGATCACAAGGCTCCTACTGGAGCATTGCAGCACAACAGAATATCTGGGCATTACTCTGGATCGTGCTCTGATTTACAAGATTATCAAGTGAAAGATAAGAGTATCATATGAAAGCTGACTGGCATAACCTGGGGATCACAACCAGATACAGTGAAGACATCTGCTCTTGCACTTTGCTACTCTGCTGCTGAGTATGCATGCCCAGTGTGGAATATATCTAACCATGTTAAAAGGAGTGGATGTGGCTCTTAATGAGACATGCTGCATTATTACATGATGTCTACACTCTACACCACTGAAGAAATTATACTGTTTAGCCAGTATTGCACCACCTGACATCCGCTGGAAAGTAGGAGTCAACAATGAAATGACCAAGACAGTGACATCTCCGGCACATCCTCTGTTCAGATATCTGTCAGCATGCCAATGCCTTAAATCAAGAAACAGCTTTCTAAGATCTACAGAGATACTTGCAGGCACACCTCAGCAAGCAAGAGTCCAAAAGTGGCAGGCTAAATCCTGGAACCTCAAGCCATGGCTGATACCAGATGAGAAACTCTCTCCTGGGCACACAGAAGACTGGTCCTGGAAGGCATTGAACAGACTGCACTTTGGGACCATGAGATGCAGAACTAACCTTAAGAAATGGGGCTACAAAGTGAAGTTTATGACATGTGAGTGTGGAGAAGAGCAAACCACAAACCACCTACTACAATGCAGTCTGAGCCCTGCCACATGTACAATGGAGGACCTTCTTACAGTGACACCTGAGGCACTCCAAGTGGCCAGCTTCTGGTCAAAGGAAATCTAGTATAATGCCAAGTTTGTGTTTGTGTGTGTTTTTTAAAAAAATACATTATAACTGTATCCTCAATTCACTTCTGATATGATAAATAAATAGAATCATTTTGCTGGTCCTTCACATATTTACTTAGCCTTACCAGATCCTGTCTGATCTTGGAAGCTAAGCAGAGGCATCCCTGATTAGTGCTTGGATGGGAGGTTCCCAACAAATTCCAGGTGCTGTAGACTGTATTTCAGAGTAAGTGACTGGCATAACCACCTCTCAGTATTCCTTGCCTAAGAAAACCTAATTAAATTCATAGGATCGCCATAAGTTGACTGGTGACTTAAAGATACACACAAATACAAAAAGACAACTAACTAACTTTTCCCCACCATCCAACCGGTGGCACTCCCCTTCATTGCTTTGGTATCTGATTAAGTGGGATTACCCATCTACTTAATCCCAGAAGAAGCTGCAGCCAGAGGAAAATAAACAGCCCAAAAGCAAGAGATGCCTAATTAAACAACTGTGAGTTATAAAACCTACACCCCCATGCACCCTGGGACTCTCTCTTCCTTTTTCTCTTTCCATAAAAATATCTGCCAAGGAGAAAAAAAAGGATTGTGCCGAGAATCTGGAATCACCAATTAATGAACATCTCTGCAGCACAATCCATCAGTGCAAAGGGGATCCTGCCTGTGATAATGGAGCACAAATATGACTCCTGAAATAGTGCTACATAAGAATCACTTGAACATCTGTTATATGAATGACAGTATGCAAGCCAGTTGCACATCAGTCCAGATCTGACAGGCAACTAGATTTGCACCCAAATGGACACAACTTTGGCGTTTTGCGTTAGTTTTCTTTCTTGCTTTATAATATGGTGATCAAATCTGTGCACTAGAAGCTCAAGAAAGCATTTTGTTGTATGCTGCTCCTCTTAAATCCAAGTATAATGATTTGCCACTGCTCTGACTTTTGCTTTTGTCTAATGAGGCTTATATGTGGAGACACACTCATTGCCGTGCCTAATAATGGATAATTTGCTGCCACAAACAATCTGTGAGGATCTGTGCATCCTCAAGATAGCAGTGGGACCAGATGCTTAATGAAGAGTTCAGTGATTACCTTCAGTCTGCTGTTTGCCAGATTAGTGTGAAGGCACAGGTTTATATGTACACACGGGTGACAGCAAAAATAACAACAGAGAGATTGAAATGACGTTATATGGTCACTGTAGAGTCATATAATGCAGTTTAACTGTACAGAACTGCATTAAATAGGATAAGTCTGATCATATAAGGACCGGGCAATGGGGCAGCTAGTTAATAGCCAGCTACATTAAATCACTACTGACCGAGAGGTCATGAGTTCGAAGCCAGCCCGGGTTGGAGTAAGCTCCCGACCATTAATAGTCTAGCTTGCTGTTGACCTATGCAGCTGAAAGACAGTTGCATCTGTCAAGTAGGAAATTTAACGGGGAGGCTAATTTAACTAATTTACGATGCCATAAAACCTTCCAGCAGCATGCAGAAGAATGAGGAAGTACTCCATCAAAGGACTCGGTGTCACAAGTGGACAGTGAAGCAACAGCTCCCCCTGTGGCGGAAAACGAGCATACCCTCATGAAGACAGAAAAGCTGGAATATTAAAATTGCTTCTGTGTCTGTCTATATATGTTGTATGTCTAACTGGCATTGAATGTTTGCCATGTATGTGTGCATTGTTATCTGCCCTGAGTCCCCTGAGGGGTGAGAAGGGTGGAATATATTGTAATTAAATAAATAAATAAATACAATTTCAAACTTTATTATATGGCAGTGTAGATGGGGCTGGAGACTGTCAAACTTTGACCATATAATGAGAAAAGATAGCTTACTAGAAAAGACAATAATACTTGGTTAAGTGGAAAGCAGTAGAAAAAGACCACATTCCAAGATGATGGGCTGCAGCCACAACTCTGAATCTGCAAGACCTGAACAGGATATGGTGACTTGGAGAGCTCTCACTTATGGAGTCAGCAAAAGCTGAAGTCAACTTGAAGACAGTTTACAACAACAATAGCAAACCTGCAGCATTCCTCAAAGTAGGACAATTAAGTCAATTTAGATCTGTGGTGTAAATAACAGAAAATGGTAGGTTAAATGCTTTATTTAATATGGCAGCATCTCTATCTCCCTGAGAACAACAAACATGAAAGGGATGGTGCAAAACAGGTCACATAAACTATAAAACAATGTGTAAGATTTGTTTAAAAATGAGCATCACTTATGAAAATCAAATGTTGGGATCTCACCATAGTGATTTTTCATAGCTCCTGCTGAATATGTAATGGATCATGGGCAGAAGAACACTCCTGGTGGATTGCTCTCACAATATGGTTTTCTCAAAGCCAATCATGAAAATTCAGAGATTAGATTTTATGAATTCTAAGCATGTAGTTTAGTCATAGTTAACCTTCTGTCACATCTCAAAACAGAGCGTTTCAGTCCATATATCTCAGCTATGATGCCTTCAGTGCATTTCTGTAACTGCTCAAATGAAGATGGATGGTGTTGTACCATCTGCCAAATGGATATGTAGCTGAGTAGGGTGAAAAACATAAGCAGCAAACTATCTGACACAGGGAATTGAACCATCTCTATGTTCTAGGAAGAGGAAACCTTTGGCTTATACATAGAGAGGAGTATGTGATCAGAACAAAAATGGGTGGGATGATTCCAATGTCAACCTAAACTAATGCTACATTTCTCTCCCCAGTGATGAATGGAGCTTAATTATCACAAGGTGATAGCCACTAGGTGCAAAAATGTTTCTTGCAATACCTGACCTACAGACAAGATAGATTCTGTAGGTTTGCTCTTAAGCTGAATGTGTATGTAAGTTGAAACAGGTACATTTTTAACTATAGCTCCAGTTTTGGATCACACAGAGAAGGGTTAAGACCTCTGTGGCGTATGTTTTGCTTTCTGTGCACCTACTCAGAAGATTTCACGTCACTGATAACTGAATTCTGCAAAATTTCACCTCACTGATAACTGGATTTTGCAAAATTTGCCTTGTTGTGGAAACAAGGATTAGTGGGAAAGCTTCCGTGGAGACACTTTTTCCCCATGGTAATTTTCAGGAGTGAATTTCTCTTCCCAAGAGGTGGATTTCTTGCACTTCCTGTTGTCTTAGCCCCGTTTGTAACTTTGAGCCATTTGTAAATCGGATGTCTGTAACTTGACAACTGCCTGTATAAAATTATAGACTGTATGTAGAGGAACTGTTGTGCCACATCTCTTCTCCCAATCACTATCTTGTCTGTATATGGAAGAGAGGAAGGGGAGAAATTGTTCTTTTCCCCTTCCTCCTCCTACTGAATGGAAAGCTATTCAGTTAGTGTGCCCCCCTTTCTTTCAAGTGTAAAATCACCTGTTAAACTATCATTTGTTTATTTGTGTTTCTAGTCCTGGTGTATAAATGATTCATACAGATAAGAATGAAGGCTTCCTGCTGATGATCCTTTGGGGAGGGTGGCTCATAATCTATTTTGCCACTGATACAAATTCTTTGATTTGTTCTGAGCCCATTCATTTCACACAATCAGTCCTGATTGTCACATCTCATTTCAACTAGCTTGTATAGGAGGGACGTCCCAGTCGATTGTATTGGTGCTTGATTTCCAAATTTAGAGAAGAATACAAGGAAGAAGAAGAAGGAGAAGGAGAAGAAGGAGAAGAAGGAGAAGAAGGAGAAGAAGAAGAAGAAGAAGAAGAAGAAGAAGAAGAAGAAGAAGAAGAAGAAGAAGAAGAAGAAGAAGAAGAAGAAGAAACAGACACTGTAGAAAACAGGAAAGCGTATGCATCTGTTTGTAGCATGAAGTGGCAAGTGTGGCTCACTGGCCTTACATAGGAAGCAATTTTCACTGCTGGAAAAGCGGCACTACTGAATTAAAACAAGGCTCAGCACTCCTCTGTACCTTGTTTCCCACCATAAAAGTTTTTCTTAACAAACCAAAACTGGACTTCCAAATTTGTTTCATGGGGAATGGGAACTGGGAAGGTGGTGTAGTCAATAGGACATTTAGGGGACGGACACATACTAACATCCAGATCTCACCTACCTTTGTACTGGGGGATTCATGAAGCCCTCTGCTTCGACATCTGCTTGAGATGTATGGGGAAAGCACCTAGCAATATATCACTGGGCAGAGTGCATTTAGCTTAGTAGGCCACATGCTGTGAAAATCTATTTATTTATTTACTACATTTATATACCGTCCCTCTCAGCCCACAGGCGACTTGGAGTGGTTTACAGTCACTGATTCTAATGGTTACAAGATAATAGGCCTTGGAGTATGCATTATCTTAGGAAAACCTTCTGCCCTTTTCTGGTGTATACATGAGTTGTTTCTTTCAGGCAAACATAAATGATGTGATTCTTATAGCAAGAGAAAAAGCCTAAATCAATTTCCCTGCTGATCCAACACTTCTATTTCCTTCACAGTCAATAATCTCAGGGTCATACCTAGCCCTCAAAACCCTTTTGCCTATATCTCCTCAATCTTGTGAACCCTGTCTAATGACCCTTCTGCACTAATGCCTGTGAATGTCATTGCTTCGAGATGAAATCCTCATCACACCTTGGCAATTCCCATATTTATGGCCTGTCTAAATCCCATTGCTCCAACTTGAGCATCCACTTTTGTTTCCTCTGGCAGGTACGTGGTGGATTGGCCATGCCCTCACACTATTAGACACCTGTGGCAGCCATTTTATGCCTGAAGCAATACTTCTGCTTGCTTTGCAGATTTTCCAACATTCTTTAGCGATTTTATAGGAATATACTACCCCATCACTCTCACTCCACCAGCTCCAAAAGTATAAAAGTTCAGTTTAAAGGATGCATAAGTCATGGGACGATTATTGTACCCATGTCTGACACGTACATCCTACAATCAACCACCCTGCACACATTGCATTTTTATTACCTAAGAAAATGTAATTTTGCAAGTGGAATGCACAGGTATTTAGAAATATCACACAGGCATATTAATCAATGAGACAGTGTGTCATGTGTGGCACATTTCAGGTAGAAGCCAGTTTCAAGTTCAAATGTATATTCCTTCAAAAATGTGGCATTCATACAAGTTATAAGACTACAAAGCATATACAATTCCTTTAAGTGGCAGATTCCTATGACATCCTAGAAGGGTGCCAGTAACTCTGATCCCCCCCTCCCCTGTTCTGACAGCAGCATCAGGAAACAAAAGAACAGACATGAATACTCTCTAGCACTGATCCCTATACTGGACTATTCAAACCATAGGGTAGCCTTTCAAAATACCTGGCCCAATTATGGTCTAATCCACCCACAATATTTCTTGTCATGAGTCAAGAATTACATGAAAGAATTGAAGCTGCCACCATTAACCTCTGTCTTTTGTCGCTTTCTCTTACATCTCAGTATCAACTTGTTCAACTTAACCCATGTGGAAGTGTCATTACTTTCTATGCCAGTGGTTTTCAACCTGTGGGTCCCCAGGTGTTTTGGCCTACAACTCCCAGAAATCCTAGCTGGTTTACATCCTAACAGCTTGAAAACCGGCTAGGATTTCTGGGAGTTGAAGGCCAAAACATCTGGGGATCCACAGGTTGAGAACCACTGTTATATGCTTTGATACGCATCACTGGCTGCATCTAGAAGAAAAGGGGAAAGCAACTACTGATGGAAGGACATAAGTTGGTTGTTATAGGGAAGGACAAACTCAACCCAACAAATTGTTGCACTTCTGTTATCATCCTCTTGAGTCCCCAGTGGCGCAGTGGGTTAAACCCCTGTGCCAGCAGGACTGAAGACCAACAGGTCGCAGGTTCGAATCCGGGGAGAGGTGGATGAGCTCCCTCTATCAGCTCCAGCTCATCATGCGGGGACATGAGAGAAGCCTCCCACAAGGATGATAAAAACATCAAAATCATACAGGCGTCCCCTGGGCAACGTCCTTGCAGACAGCCAATTCTCTCACACCAGAAGCGACTTGCAGTTTGTCAAGTCACTCCTGACACGACAAAAAAACAAACAAACAAACATCCTCTTGCTTCTTGTACTGTTTAGTTCTTCCCTTCTGAGATGAAGAAGAGGGTGTTTCAAGACATAATGAGCAGTGAATGACTGTTTAAAGTAATCTCAGAACAAATGAACTGCATTAATGTCAAAATAATCAATTATTTTTGAAAGAAGAATCTAAGCCAGTTTTCAACCCCTGGTCAATTTTTATTTTCTTAATATGTCCTATAACTGTAAAAAAAGGTATTCTGATGTAATACGTTTCTCTTTACCTTAAACCTAAGCTTTCCAAACTGTGTGTCACAGCACATCAGTGTGTCACCCATATGTCATGTGAAAATGTCATGTGAAAATGCTAGCTATGTTATGCCCACTGGCCATTACAACAACAGGAATGAGAGGGTGATAAGTATCATTATATATCCCCAGGCTGCCCAAAAATATGAGATGGCTGCTTAAACAATTGATGCTTTCACCAATTTCTGCCAGCCACAGAGCTCTATTTGGGCTCCTGGTCATTGTAAACAGCCTGTGTTGACATCAGCAGAGGAGCCCACACACCCAGAAAGGAGTGGTGATCATCTCTTTCCTTCCTGGTCACATGGGCAAATCTGCTGGTGACAGCACAGCATGCCCGCAATGACTACGAGTGAGGTTTTGGCCCAGGTGGATCATATAGACTCCAACCTACCACTGTAGTAGGTTCAGGAGAGTATGCATAGCCACTTTTGGAGCAAACCTGGAGCATTCCTACTCTGAACTTGCCCCAGAGTTATCAGCCAATGTAGACACAGCCATTACGTGCACTCTACATTTGCAGCTGAATTTGCTTCATGGTAAATATGCATCGGTCAGCAACACAAACCTCACAAAATGTAATGGCTGACCATAGTAACAAAGAGATTCTATGTAAACATATTTTGAAAGAGTTAGGGGTTGGGAATAAATGGTCCTCCAAATCTGGAGTGGCTTCCATCAGTCCTAGCCAGGATTGTAAACAAGCCACATTTGTTAAGGCTGCACAGTCCCTATTGATTTTTAAAAGACATTCAATCTATATTTCAAGAAATGGAAAGGAAACAAAAAAGAACAAAAGAATGTGAAATGCATATATTGGGATGCTAGGTCTGATTGTTAAGAATGAAGAAACAACATAACTAATATTCAATTTAATTGTAAATTAACATGGCTTGCTAGTAAGATCTGTACAAATGTTTAAAATAGATATGAAGTAGTATCAATGGGAAATATCATCTAAGATTTAAATCAAACCAGCCTGGATGAAACAATAAAAAGAAAGAAACAATACATTCTGATGAGATTTCCTATGCCTGCCTATTTTTTTGTCTTACAGAGGGGGGGAAAGGCACAGAATAGAGCGACTACAACAATCAAGGCATTGCAGCATTTTCCTTGTTCTGAAATATTTATGCATGGTGTATTAAAAAAGACCACAGGGGTGTGGGAATGACAGAGAATATAAAATTATGAATGGTTGGGAGAAATGAGAAAAGGTAATAACCATGTTCCTTTCCTTTTCTCACAATATTAGAACTTGGCATCCATCAACAAAGCAGACTGACAACAGGCTCAGGACAAATGAAATAGCTGAGATGAGTTTTGGAATTAGCAGCCACAAAACCTCACAGTGATTATTAATTTGGTTAGCTTTAAAAACAAAACTAATATATACACATGATAATGAGCAAACCTCCAATATCTCAAAGGTTATATGCCCCTAAATATAGTTTGAGCACCCTCTACCTGGAATTCTAAAATCCAAAATACTCCAAAAATTCCCCACATGGGTGGCTGAGGTTGTGACACCTTTGCCTGCTGTGCATAAACTTCGTCTCATGCTCAAAATCATTAAAACGTTCTATAAAATTACCTTTGGGGCTAGATGTATACAAAAACCAATGAATTTTGTATTCAGATAAATAACGTCAAACAAAACAAAACAAAACACTCCTGATCAAGGGTATGAACAAGCCTTATAAGGAGTGGCTTAAAGAGCTGGGCATGTTTAGCCTGAAGAAGAGAAGGCTGAGAGGAGACATGATGAGGGCAATTTATAAGTATGTGAGAGGAAGTCATAGGGAGGAGGGAGCAATGGCTTCTTTTCTGCTGCCCTGGAGACTAGGACGCAATGGAGCAATGGCTTCAAACTACAAGAAAGGAAATTCTATCTAAACAGCAGGAAGAACTTCCTGACTGTGAGAGCTGTTCAGCAGTGGAACCCTCTGCCCCAGAGTGTGGTGGAGGCTCCTTCTTTGAAGGCCTTTAAACAGAGGCTGGATGGCCATCTGTTGGGGGTGCTTTGAATGCAATTTTCCTGCTTCTTAGCAGGGGGTTGGACTGGATTGCCCATGAGGTCTCTTCCAACTCTATGATTCTATTATTCTACTTGGAGTGTTCTTGAGAAAATAAAATAACATCGACAAGGGTCGCCGGGTTGTAATGCTTCGTTTCGGGAAACTTCCCTTCTTCAGGATACTGTGGTATCTTCACATTAGTGTTATAGTCTCAATAAATTCCTAAAAAAGTGATAACAGTCAACATAATAGATATGCTATATCGACACCCAATAACACTAAATGACAATAGAACAAATATACAAATTCCAACAAACCGCAGTATCCTGAAGAAGGGAAGTTTCCCGAAATGAGGCATTACAACGCGGGGACCCTTGTTGACATTATTTTACTTTCTCAAGGACACTCCAAGTGTTTTGTTTGTTGCTTCAGAGACTTTGCAAATATTTTTTCAATATTTGCCAGTTGCTTATAAGACTATACGGAAGAGTGAAGATAAAACTCTGACTGAACGAGCAGCCTCTGTAGGGAGGAAACAAAGTATCAATGGGACTTCTACCTTGTGTGTCAATGTGCAGCGATTTATTTTCAGATTAAACTGCCTAACATATTTGAGAACCACTCAGCACGGTTGTTTATAACAGTTGACAACTTTCACTTTGCTATTTAGTATAGATATCTGTGTTATTTGGATAATAAACAGAACACCAGCACTCTGCATCTGATCCAAAAGGGCTCTCCTTATGACTGATGCTGCTATTCATTCAGAAGGGTTTTCCCTTTCCTCTCATCCCACCTTCTTCTCTGTTCCCTTTATCCTGTCTTCCTTTGAGTCCTAGCAAAGTCCTCCCAAATGTAAGTGTAATCAGGAGAAAAAAAGCTAAGCTAAACTGAAAAGCTGCCAAGGGGGACGAAAAGCAGGGAGGCGGAGGGAGCGGGGAGTGAGCCCGGACCATGTGATGGAGGAACAGAGGCCTCGTTAGCGTGAGCTGTCACTATGAATCGAGGACAGCTCATCTCAAGCTCACTCCTAATGATTTCAGGGAAAGAATAGGGGGCGGGGGAGAAAACAGCACACAAAGAAGCACCCGACCACAATAAGCATCCAATAGGCACCATGACTCTGGAGAGGAGACTGCTGCCTCTCCGGCTCTCTCAATTCCTCTGTGGCATGAGTTATTTGCTTCCCTCCCACAGCTGAAAGAGCCCCGAGAAGCCGTTGCAAAACTAGACTCTTATCCACATTTGGAAACAGACAGGAGGAACAGAATTGTGGGTTGCTATTGGCAGGATAAGAAATCCCCAAGAGCTTGATACTTTTTCCCAGATTCAAGACATAAAATGGAAATAGGCTGGTTGAGAAAGAACTGCCAGAGTCATAGAATCAAAGATTCAAAGAGTTGGAAGAGACCTCATGGGCCATCCAGTCCAACCCCCTGCCAAGAAGCAGGAATATTGCATTCAAATCACCCCTGACAGATGGCCATCCAACCTCTGTTTAAAAGCTTCCAAAGAAGGAGCCTCCACCACACTCCGGGGCAGAGAGTTCAATTACTGAACAGCTCTCACAGTCAGGAAGTTCTTCCTCATGTTCCAATGGAATTTCTTGTAGTTTGAAGCCATTGTTTCGTGGAAGCAGAAAACAAGCTTGCTCCCTCCTCCCTGTGGCTTCCTCTCACATATTTATACATGGCTATCATATCTCCTCTCAGCCTTCTCTTCTTCAGGCTAAACATGCCCAGCTCCTTAAGCCGCTCCTCATAGGGCTTGTTCTCCAGACCTTTGATCATTTTAGTCGTCCTCCTCTGGACACATTCCAGCTAGTCAATATCTCTCTTGAATTGTGGAGCCCAGAATTGGACACAATATTCCAGGTGTGGACTAACCAAAGTGGAATAGAGGGGTAGCATTACTTCCCTAGATCTGGACACTCATTGCATATGTCAGGGAATAGAGCCCAAAACTGAGGATACTGTAGCTGAGGCTACCCTGTGAACAATCCAACACAATGTGTTCAAGTCTCAGATCTCTCTCTAGGGATAACAGTGCTCCATGCAGTCAGGCTGGCAACATGATCTTGGAGGCATCTATGGACAACATTGGTTCTTCAGGTTAGAAATGGAGATGAACACCACCATCTCAGAATCGGACACGACTAGACTTAATGTCAAGGGGAAACCTTTACCTTTTTATACATGTAGATGTCACAAGACCTCCAGTTATTTTAATACTGACAGATCAACTTCCCTAATTTGATCTTAGCTAGAAAAGGAAGCTAAATATTTTTTATCATAAACATAGAAATATGGTTAGTCTACCATATCCACAGACTCTATATCCATAGATTCAACCATCCACAAATAGAAAATATTTTTTAAAAAATTCCAAAAGCAAACTTTTATTTTACTATTTTATATTTTATATAAAGGACACCATTATACTATGCCATCATGTTTAATAGGACTTGAGCATCCAAGTATTTTGGCATTCATGTGATGGAAGTGTGTCCTGGAACCAAACCCAGCAGATGCCAATGGTTGTTGTAGGTTTTTTCAGGCTATATGACCATGTTCTAGAGGCATTCTCTCCTGATGTTTCACCTGTATGTATGACAAGCATCCTCAGAGGTTGTGAGGTCTCACTACCTCTGAGGATGCTTGCCATAGATGCAGGCGAAACGTCAGGAGAGAATGCCTCTAGAACATGACCATATAGCCTGAAAAAAACCTACAACAACCCAGCGATTCCGGCTATGAAAGCCTTGGAGAATACATAGAATATTTTTATTTTTCAAAGCAATATAAATATTTTTTTCCAAAATATGCATTATCTATTTAAGTAAATATGTTCTCACAAATAAGTTTCAGTGCATGTATTGGTATATTTGAATTGCCCAAAAAATATACTGCAGCACTCTGAGAAGTTCAAAATCCAGAATACTTCCAAGTCACACTGTTGTCAAAGAAATACACCTAGACCTTAATTATATGAAAGAATAATCCTTCCAACTCTGCTCAGAACCTGTTTATAGCGCACTATCTTCTCACAAATGAAATCCTCTTGTTTATACTCCTAGCTGAGAATAAACAGTACTGAGTTTCTCCAGGACTTTTTTAATGTCAGGAACAACTTGAGAAAACTGCAAGTCTCTTCTTGTGTGAGAGAATTGGCCATCTGCAAGGCTGTCGCCCAGCGGACGCCCAGATGTACTATTCTGTGGGAGGGTTCTCTCATGTCCCCACATGAGAAGCTGGAGCTGACAGATGGGAGCTCACCCCGCTCCAAACTTCAGCAATAACTAGAAGTTCTTTACTTTTTGACATTTGAGACAGGATTCTGACTTTGTCCAGACTGACTGAACTGAAGAAAAATCAGACAGACTAGTAGTTCACATAGTTTTACCTTTTGTCAATCTTTCGTGCTCTTTCTGTTTAGAGATAGACAGGCTGAGACATCGTTGTAACATTTGTTTTAAAATGCTTTAAAATATGGGCTGTCAAGGGTAGAAATTGACGGGAACTGAAAAGATACTGCGAAAGGAAGAGACAAGACAAAGGCAGCTGGGAGAAGAAGAACAACTGTGACACAGGAAAGGCAAATGAGGAAGGTGATAAAGAAGATAACTGAAAAGCAGCAAAAAAGATGAAATAACTGTGTTTGAAGCCAATATGGAGGGGGGGGGAAACTAGCCTGAATGATATTTCTTCTGCCTATGGTACTTTTTCACAGGAAACATGAGAAATCTGTTCCTTTTCTTTCTTAGGTACTTGCACCTTCTTGCATGTTTATACAGTATTGCTAGATTCACTTATCCGCAAAAGCAGAAGTGTGATTTTTGCAAAATCAATTTAATCCACAGTTGTGAACTAGCTGCATTCTAAGCTTATTTATTTATTTACAGTATTTACATCCCGCCCTTCTCACCCCAAAGTGGACACAGAGCATCTTTATAGACACACAAATGGCAAACAGTCAATGCCGATTATACAATAACACAACAGAGTTAAAGGCAGTTTTTCCCATCTTATTTCCAGCATCTTGGAGGCTGTGCTCAACTCCGGCCACCGGAGGAGTGTGTGTGCTGTCACTCCATCTTCCATCCTGAGGAGCTTTCCTCCGATAATTTCCTTAAGGACACCTTTTTTACCTCCCTGCTAAAAGCTTATTTCTGCCCCCAAAATGCCAGTAAAATTATAGTGATTATTTAAACCATGGGTCCTCAAACTTTTAAAGCAGAAGGCCAGTTCATGGTACCTCAAACTGTTGTGGGGGGCAGGCTATAGTTTGTGAACAAAAGCATGAACAAATTTGCACATATGTAATTTGTAGTGCAAAAAAAATGAAAGAGCAATACAGTATTTGAAATGAAGGATAAGTTCAGTCAACAAGTTTTTTAATAGGAAGTATAGGCCTGCTTTTGGCTCATGAGATATTCCAGTTAAATAGGATTGTTGTTGTGTGCCTTCAAGTTGTTTCAGACTTGGGGCAACCCTAAGCCTAAAGTTTAGGGCAGGGAGTGGGGTGGGTAAATGACCTTCGATGGGCGTATCCAGTCCGTGGGCCTTACTTTGGGGACTCCTGATTTAAGCCACTGATATACATTTTACGTTGAATAACAGCATTTTAGATTTCAGCATGAAGGAGGCAAGGAACTGCTGAAATTCCCGATATTCAATAAGCAACATCTCCAGGTAAAAAGAAGTAAGTTTGACACCCAGAATATCACGGCCACTCAACGTCAACATTACTGAGCTAAGATGATATGCTGGCTTTCTAATGTTTCTCAAACTCTGTACAAGATTTCAAGGCTCCTGGCTGTATTCAAAATTAAACATCACACGCCAACATCTTGTCCTTTCTTTTGTATATCTCAACATAATTAAGCTGGCTTTCAAACAATGCAGAAGGGATTTGTGGCTAAATGGCTGACATACAAAGTCATTTCACGATTTGCAAAAATAGCCAGCATGTCAAGCTATTGAACTGTTCAGGAATACATATTTACTTATTATTTTTTAAAACTATAGAAATCACTGTACAAAGATGCTATAAAACATCTCTTATTTTTATATCTATTGAGACTGTGCACAATGCCCATCAGCTCTAAATGGATGAGTTTACACCTTAAGCCAGTAGTTCTCAACCTGTAGGTCCCCAGGGGTTTTAGCCTACAATGCCCAGAAATCCCAGACAGTTTACCAGTTGTTAGGATTTCTGGGAGTTAAAGACCAAAACATCTGGGGACCCACAGGTTGAGAACCACTGCCTTAAGCTGAATTGTAAATCCCCTCCACCTCAGCAGCATAGATCACAATAAAATATTGATCAGAATTATTGCTGAACAATTATAGCAATTTAATCAAACATAATAGCATAATTAAGCTCATGTGGGGAAAATGTGGTTCTAAGAATGACAAAAATTAACAACCCTTGTTCAAACAACCAAATGAAATATTTTTTTTGTAGGAATAGGTGGCCATGGATATTTGCAGAACTCCTATTTTGCTGTATTTCCCACTCCTCTCGATGTGCTTCAGCACTGCTCTGTTACATGATCTGTGGGAAATGCTGCCATCCAGATAAAGACATAGAATTCAAGAATGTGCACAAGATGTCTTTATTCCTGCACTGGGCCTGTTGTCCGAGGTCCTTTGCCAAATCCGAACAGGAGATCCTATTTCTCTTAGCAAAACACCTGCTCGTCCAACCCATCTGTCTGGCTACGTCTTCCACTCCAGTCCCCTCCAGGCTCACTCCTGATTCGGATGGCATCTTCTTTCTACTCATTCAGAGTATTTACTGAACTTGCTACATTTGCCAAAGAAAATGGTGGAAAGGTCCACTTACAAAATCTAATGATTTTTAAAAAAAACCTCTTTAAAATTGCAGATCATAAAAATAGAGCAAAAAATAATAGCAATGAAAGTGGTTTGGAGCACAGCAGATAAAAAAGGCAAGAACTCCCCAATTCACATCTTGCTTCCACAACTGTCTCACTTTCCCCACCTGCAACGTGGGGTGGGGAGGAAGTTAATAACAAAATTACAACAACTTTGTTAAGTAATCCAGTACGTAACAAGTTTTTTGTAATTTTCACAACACTGTGCACCTATGTGGTAATTCAGTGCTATTATCTACTCCCAATATTGGAAGGGAATGATCCTGAGAAAGTGATTTGGCTATTCCCACTTAAGCTCAATCCACTGACCATCTGGGCCTCAAATTGGTTCCAGGATTTCCTATGTAATCAGCTCCATAGTGAAACTATTTTCAGTGTATATGTGCCCTTAGATAAAATTGTCATGAAAATTCTAAATGCATGAAAGTACTACAGTATATAAATGCAGCAACAGCAACAACATATTATAGTGATGTGAGAATCCAAAGGGAGAATGCTAGTTGGAAGAACCGAAGTCAATTTATGCCTGAGGCAGAAAATCTGGTTGGCCCCATCAAGCTAATATAGGGCACACCTGCACTGACATAATAATGCAACTTGGAACCAGTTTGGGATGAACCGGTTTCACTGTATGGGTGGATTAGACTGGCAAATCTGAAACTGGTTTGAGGCCAGTATATTGAATAAGGGCACTTCCAGACATGATTTAAATCTGTGATGAAGTGAGTCTTAAAAACCCGTTTTGGCATGGGTTTAAATCTACATGCCTGCCCCCCCCCCCAAAAAAACAAACAAACAAAAAAACAAACAGGCATTCCCGATGGGGTGTCACCATGCTGGTATGGCATGTGGCCCACCCCTCAAAACTCTCAAAACAGCCCTTAAAACTTGTAAAATTTTACAGGGTTGCTTGGAGTCCTCCTGGCACATAGACAAGACATGCCCCCCTCCCCCCCCCCATCTTCTGGTATGTCATATCTATGTGACAGGAGGACTCTAGGACTGCTGTAATGGTGGCCTGTTATGTTTTTACAAGTTTTTAGGGCTGATTCAGGGAGTTTTGAGGAAGGGAGTRGGCGCCATCWCACTTCTCCAGGCTTTTGGAAGCCCAAAGAAGCAAGAYGACAATGGGGAATCACTCTCAGGTAGTCCCAGGACTACCTGGTGGTGAGTACCCACTGGCTCAATACCCCATTAGACCCGGGCCTTTCTGGAAGGCCCGGATCTACTGGAGTATCAAATTGATTTGGGACAAAGCTGGGTTTACCTGCTTTGTCCTGAATTAATTTGCTTTCATCTGAGGCATCGTTTGAATGTCTCAGGTTAAAAGCCCAGCAGGGCACGCATTTTGGGGCCTGTCTCGAAGGGCCCTATGTTTCCTATATTCAAAATGCTTCATATTATGGGCTCAGCTGTAACATCAGAACTATCTTCATATGTCTTTTTCACATACTCTTCCCCATTTGCCATTTTTTTGCTGTGGGGAGGAGGATATGACCATGAGTGAATTAGAAGACCAAATGGGCACAATGAAAGGTGGAAAGAAGGAGCTCCTCACCTGACTGGCTGGTGCTGACATTGATGGAAGCATATTGTGGAGCATCTGAGCTTAGTTCTGTCACAAGGTTGATAGCTTGAATCTCAAAGGTGTACTGCACACGGGCCAGGAGGTTGGACACTTGTACCCGGCTCTCCGTTAGCCCATCCTGCCGTGGCTCAAACTGGACACTGTCTCCACAACGCACACAAGGCCCTGGGAATCCAGTTGGACATACTTTACAAACGACATTGAAGAAGACATCCTTTCGGCCCCCCAGATCCTTTGGGAGGCGCCAGGTCAGGAGGACATTGGACCCGATGATCTCATAGCTGAGGTCACGGGGAGCTGATGGGGTACCTGCAAAAACAGTGAAGAATTGAGGTAACAGGAAGAGAAATAGACAGGAAGAAATGAGTAAAAGGAAGCAAATAGAGTTGGCTAAATTCTCAGTCTGGGTTTAAAGCACACCATCAAACAAGAAGGCTACTTTACAGATTGGTAGGGCTCCTAATGCATTTCAAGTAAACTCTTTATCAAAAGCGTTTATATTCCTGAGCACAAACCGCTTGTGATTTTGCAGCAAACCAAAGCAAAGTCTTCAGTTGCAAGAAATGGATCATTCCAGGTTGCATTCTAGGAAATAAAAATGGTGCTGTCTGGACACCAGCCAGCAGAAGGACAGCTGCTACTGCCACCAATGACAATCCCCACCATCATCCTTCAGCACCCTTTTGTCTATCTCCCTTAGATTCACTAAGACTCCCTTCTGTGAACAGGAGAAGTGATGCCAAAAATGGCTGAGATGATCCTGTCAAGCCATTTTAGGATTCATTTTCATTTTAACAGATAATTAATTTAGAAACATCTGGGCCCTGTCATAAATAATGTGCTGGACTAGATGGAGCTTTGCCTCATCCAGACTTTTTTTTTCATGTCAGGAGCGACTTGAGAAACTGCAAGTTGCTTCTGGTGTGAGGGAATTGGCTGTCTGCAAAGATGCTGCCCAGGGGATGCCCGGATGTTTTACCATCCTTGTGTGAGGCTTCTCTCATGTCCCCGCATGAAAAGCTGGAGCTGACAGACGGGAGTTTACCAAGGAACACTTATAGTCTACCCTTCAAGCATCCTGGTTTCTCCTATAATATCCACTTTTCACTCTTTCATTCATAATTATTTGCTTTTGAAGCTTTTGGTCATCAAAATAACCACAGCATCAGAAGAGCATCAGAAGAGTAAAAATCTAAATCAATAACACTATGTTATATGATTTTTGTTCCTGGGTTATAAATGTCATTTTCTAATTGGTTCAATCATAAAAACATGGAAAAGGTTTATTAAACTGCAAAAACGTTTTAGCAGGACAGCCTGCAGCGCACTTTGCTATAGGTTTTCAATGAATAGAGTCTCAACCAATTCAACATAGTTTGTGGCAGCCACAAAAACAAAGCTTCTGGAGTATAACAACTACTTTCAAAGCAAGTACCACACAATTAAAAAGAGAATACCACTTCAAACCAGGAACAGAATTTCTTTCAAATTTTGTTACATAGTGTAATATGAAACATGACTAACAAACAGTTTGCTCCCCAAATGCATTCATTGGAAAAGATGAGCAGACCACAACAGGGAGAAAATTGTAGTTTTGGAGACAAAATCATGCACTGCCTTTAGTCACACAAAGGCAACTTTACTGAAAATAACAACAACCCGCAAATCAAAAAATGAAGCCCCAAAGGAAAGGATGCAGAAGGCCATCTCTTATGATGTGGCTGTGACTCAACAAAATGGGACAGGAGATAGAGAAGAAAGAAGGAGGCACTAAATAGAGGAAAGGAAGACAAGACGGGGAGGTATCAAAGAAGCTCAGGGAAAGGAAGCTAGGACAAAGGAATTTCTGGGTCCAGGACAAAAGAAGGATGCAAAGCAGTAGTGAAGGACAGAAGAAGCATGGTCCAAAGGAAAATGTGGTAAGGCAACCACACTATTAATCCTACGCGTTCCAAGGAACTTACTGGTACAGGGGGCATCTGAGGTGTCTGAAGATGACCGGTAGTAGCGGGTCAGACAGCCACATTCACTGGAGCCTGGGGTAGAAGAGTAACTGTGGGTTGGACAGGGACTGCAGGGGGCATCTCCTACCAACGCTTTGAAGGTGCCAGTAGCACATGCTAAATATAGGAAAAGAGAGGGAGAAAATGAAATGTGTTACAATTTTGAGGAACAACATTTATCATCTCATGTTTGGGTTCAGTTTGTCATCCTACAAGTAAACCAGTTAACATATACATTCATGAATATGTCAAGACATTTTAGTCAAAGAAATCAACACCCAAAAAACTGAATCAACTTATCCATGGGTCCACTCTTTAAAAAAAAAAAAAGAGCCAGCCCCTTGTCTGAGCAGAGTGGCAAAAGGCAAGACCTTAATCCATCCCCGAAGAACCTTTTAAAAGCACCATTGCTCCCTACTCTCTCTGCCACAGTATCACTTACAATCTTTTTGAATGCCAAGCCAAGGAAATGAGGGTGGCTAGCAGAGTCTCTCTCTCCCCCCTCCCCCTCCCTACCTCCCTCTCTCTCTGGAATGACTTATCTACAGGTCATATCAAAATCCTGAATTTTGTCCCCAAAACCTGTCCTCTACCTATACATAAGATTGACTTATACATGTATATATATGACAGTTCTTCCAATGAATTGCAATGAATCACAACAGAAGACAGAACTGTAACTCACTGGGGGGGGGGGGGGGGGGGGGGGGGGAGACTATGTATACCTTCAGTTTGCTGTTACTGGCCAAAAAATTATTTTGAGTAATGTAAGACAAAAAGAAAAAGTATATAGCATAAGGGAAAGGAGGAAGGAAGAAAGCGAAGGATAATTTAAATTGTCAAAAGCAAGAATTATATACAAGACTAATAATTAAGTTTGGGCCGTAAATAGAGACTATGGACTAACTTTAGATGTGGAAAAGTTAAAGGATTTCACTCTAAAATGCAATTTCCTCAGAGGCAAATTCAGCCAACAGTGTAACCTCTGCCATCAATAGGACCATAACCCATGAGGCAGCATGGTCAAGCAGTTGTGAAACTTTTCCCCTTTTTTCAAGCCAACACTGTTTATTAACAACCCCTTTGAATCCAGTTTTAACATGAATATTACACATCTAGCACATGTACCTGAAATACAGGAGACTCTCAGTTAACTCAAGCAACCGGCAGTAAAAATAAAAGAAATAATACTTAAAATTAAAATAAAATCAATTTTCAGCAGAAATGTTACATTAAGTTAAGTTTGACTTTGTCTTAATTTACTTTTAATCACCACATTTCAACGTTAATATCAAGTCAGGGCAGAATTTATGGTATGGTATGGTATGGTATGGTATGGTATGGTATGGTATGGTATGGTATGGTATGGTATGGTATGGTATGGTATGCACAACAACAGAGAGGAAACAAACAAGGACATCTAATCACCTCTCAACAAAAGTTTGCTCTAGGCAATGTCAGGCCATTATATGCTAATCAAGGTGGTCAGTTGAAACATTCACACCTAGCTCCAGTAGACAAGAGTCCTTTGTCTCACCCTGGTCATTCCACAGATATATAAACCCTTTTCCCTAGTTCCAACAGACCTCACTACCTCTGAGGATGCTTGCCATAGATGCAGGCGAAAAGTCAGGAGAGAATGCCTCTAGACCATGGCCATATAGCCCGAAAAAACCTACAACAACCCAGTGATTCTGGCCATGAAAGCCTTCGACAATACATTTCTAGTTTTGCCTGTGAGAAAAGGCATGCTGAAACTGAAGTTTCTGTCCGATACACAAACCCCATTGTCTTGTGTAATCAAAGTTTGCTTTAGCTAATTATCCTGTTTGCCAAAGGGACCATTCTAGCTGTTTTGCAGCGTTGATGGTGATAAAGAAATCAAAAGAGCTTTCTCTCATAAGTCATGCACTGAGCTAATGTATATTTGGAGAGGGACAACGTGACACTGGATGGTTCCTGTGGAACTAGTATTTCAGCTTGTTCAAGAGTTGAAGGATCTTCTACTACCTTTTCAAAATGAAATGTAAAGACAGTGTCAACAAAAAGTATTGTTTGGGAGTTTTACTGAATACTCTTATCATTTGAAAACGATAGTCCATTGAGAACGCTGTTTATTTTAGCCAAGACAACAACTGGAAATTTAATAGGTAACCTAAAAGTTGATTCACATTTTTTTAAAGATCAGGATATATATGCTCATGCCATAAGTATAGAAAAATGTGCACTACCTTTCCCCAGGCAACCAAGGTTTACTTAACCAATTTCTATCTATATACTTTTTTGGGTAACTTGATACAGCTATTTAATGTAGTGTGGTGTTCACATCAGCCTATGTGCTTCCACACAATGCACACGAGCTGCTGCAAGTTAACCTGAGGTAAAGCAATTAATGCAGCTGCAGCCTGGGTAAGGTCCACATTCTGCAGCAGGAATTGGATCTTCCTCTGTGTTTAGAAAACAGAGACACTGATCCCAGATCCCTATGCCAGATTCCAGATCGCTGTCCACAGTCATCACATGTTCCATGGTCCTAGGCAACCTGGGAAAGTGAGCAAACTGTTCGCCTTTCCCCCTAGGACTTCAAATCACCACCAAAAAAAGACAAAATTGGCACTTACTAGAGATCAAGGCTGCTTACTTCCTGGTTTCTTCCAGTTGACTGCATAAGGCAGTTTCAAAGGAGCAGACCGCTCTTCCCAAGCTACTTTGCCCAGACATATGGCAGCAACCAGGAAGTAAACAGCTTGGAACTCTGGCAAGGGGTAACTTGAGTTAGAGGGGTGGAGGGTAGCATACAGCTCTATTCCCAGTCATGCTGAGATGGGAATAGAGCTGGATACCGTTTTGAGACTGTATTTTGTGCCTGTGTAGAAGTGCCCTTAATCAAATGGATGTGTCCATAGAAATGGATTGTCTGAGTGTGTGCTGATCAGTCTGAGAAAAAATATTATGTTCTTTTTTACAGACTTTATCAACAAAAAATATGTACCTAACATCTGTTTGTATTCATAAATTCATAAAGACACACCCAAGACATAGATATGCAACACATTTTCATCCTACTAGTGGTGCCTCCCAATAGTGCCATCTACTCTTCCTCCTTAATTTGTGTGAATGAAATTTGCAGTAGAAGTCTACTTGTGTGTGTGTGTGTGTGTGTGTGTGTGTGTGTGTATGAGAGTGTGTGTGTTCTGTTGAGTGGACAGAGAACTACAATCTCAAACATAGCTTTTTTACTATCAGGGTTTGCCTGCTAGCTTTTAAAGTCAATTTTTTGAAATCATTTTTACTAATTTGAAGTTCGTAAAATGGGTTTGCAGAAAACTCCATAGATAACAGCACAGATAAATATCAATTGTGCTATCAAGCATGTCCAGGTATAGTCAGTGAACAAGTGGAACTTCTCTTGTGTGAGCTCTAAATTCAACAAGGAAGGCAGGACAAAAAGAACAACTGTAGGAATTACAAGGGTTGAATGAAAAGTAATGCCTCCATCTTCATAACTTCTCAACAGATGACAGTACTGGTATTGACAGGTACTGGTTTGTTCAATAGACTCTCCTCTACAGTTCCATTTTGGCGGGGAGCCTTAGCATTGAACAGTTGTGTTGTTAAAGTGCGAAGTATGGAACCCTGCACAGACGGTTGGTCAATGTGACTTTAGCAATGTGCAGTCATTGAATTCTTGACAGCAGAATGTGTCAACCCAAAGAAGATTAATCAGAGAATGCAAGATGTTTATGGTGATTGTGTTGATGTGAGTACTGTGTGTTGTTGGGCAAGAAAGTTTAAAGATGTTGAGGTGACACCTTCTGCTGTCAAGAATTCAATGACTGCACATTGCTTAAGTCGCATTGACTGGCCGTCTGCGCAAGGTTCCATACTTCGCACTTTAACAACACAACCATTCAATGCTAAGGCTTCATGTCAAAATGGAACTGTAGAGGACAGTCTACTGAACAGGCCAGTACCTGCCGCATATCAGTACTGCCATCTGTTGAGGAGTTACGAAGGTGAAGGCATTACTTTTCATTCAGCCCTCGTATGTGTTGCTAGACTGCAGTTCCCAGCCTTCCCCATTGCTAGCTGCTGTAATTTGCAGTGCATCAACTAAGATAACTGATCCCCCCCCCCCCACTTTTGTTGTAAAGGGTGCAAAAAGTATTACAACAGCTAGCAGTGAAGAACTGTAAATGTGTGTGTTGTTGGACTGCGGCTCCCAACATCCCTCACAGCTACCTGCTGAAATTTGAAGTGTAACAACAAGCTAGAAGACTGAATTGTTTCCACCTCTGACGTAAAAGATACAAAACTTATTTTTGCTCAAGCTGTTTCCAAATAGACTACAGATTTCAGAAGCTTGGTATGATGGATAAACTGAAATAGTTTCAGATTAGATAATAAGTGAATCCAAAAAAAGAAAGGACTCTAACATCCTACACTTTCACGTTGGGGCTTGGAGGTTCATGTGTCTCTATCACCGCCCCCACGATTTTTGCAAATGTTGCTTCTGGCAAAGGACCAAGCTTTCATTTTGCTTTTCTTAACTGATGCTACATGTTCTTTCTTCATAACTGGGACATAAGCTATTAGAAAAGCAAGATTTTTAAAAAAATGAATACATTTTTCTAGTCAGCAGCTAGAAAAGCTTCACATACTTGTGTAGAGTAATTAAGATGGCAATTTAGGGCACAGCCCAACAGCTGTCTTCCGAACTGCACACAACGGAGACTGAAGGAAGAGTCTAGGGACAAGGGAGATAGCATATTCTCCAGAAAGAGTCTCTGCTCATTTATGAATTACTTCACTTACACACACTTGGCAAAGACAAGATGCAACAGGCATTCAAGAACCTCAGGCATTCAAAACTCTATATGTGGTAGCTGCCTCCAGTCTGCACAAATGTGCATATGGTTAAAACAGGGACACTATCCTTTTAGCTATTATAGGGTGCATCTACATGTTAGAATTAATGTAGTGTGACACCACCTTAACTGTCATGACACAATACTATGGAATCCTGCAAGTTGTAGTCTGGGGAGGCACCAGGAGTCTTTGGCAGAGAAGACTAAAGATTTTGTAAAACTATTGCTCCCGGTGATGCAGTGGGTTAAACTTCTGAACTGAGCTGCTAAGCTTGTTGACTGAAAGGCCGCAGGTTGGAATCCGGGGAGGAGCATGAGTTTCAGCCCCAGCTTCTGTCAATCTAGCAGTTCAAAAACATTCAAATGTGAGTAGATCAATAGGTACTGCTTTGGCGGGAAGGTAACGGCGCTCTATGGAGTCATGTTGGCCACATGAACTTGGTGGTGTCTATGGACAACACAGGCTCTTCTGCTTAGAAACTGAGATGAGCACCAACCCCTAGAGTCGGACACAACTGGACTTAATGTCAGGGGAAAACCTTTAACTTTACCTATAGCTCCTATTCTTCCATAACATTGAGCCATGGCAGTTAAAATGCTGTCAAACTGCATTAATTCTACAGTGTGTATGCGCCTGTACATGCACATGACTTCAGAAGAAACATTCCATCACAGACACAAGAATATTTCTTTTTCAAAGAACAGGTAGCCTTATTCAAACACACTCGCCTTTCTACAAAAGCTTGCAACACCTCTTTCACTAGACACATGATTAGAAGCATAATGTGAAATAACAGTTTTATTTCACCATTTTCAAGTTTTTGAGAATAACACTGTCATTTGTCCCAGTTTCAGGAATGCAGTGGAGAATTCACAATCCAAAGTCCTCTGAAAAGCAAGGATTGCTGTGCAATTACTCTGAGGCCTCTTCCACACAGCTGTATAAAATCCACATTGAACTGGATTATATGGCAGTGTGGATTCAGATAACAAAGTTCAAAGCAGACATTGTGGATTATCTGCCTTGATATTCTGGGTTATATGGCTGTGTAGAAGGGCCCTTCGTCACATGGTTTTTGTGACTTCTACAGGATGTTCAACTGATCCAAACATCACAAATGGATGTGCAAGCTGAAATTTAGTTATTCACTAGATTCGGATTAAAAATGGGGGCATGTGTTGTGAGTCAGCGTCTGTCTCCTGTACCTACTACTAGTAGTAGAAGGAAACGTGGTTTAGAAGATGAAGAAGCTCAGCAACAGCTGAAACGTATTAGAGACTTGTTCTTAGAGACTACGGATGAGGAAGATTTTGAGGGTTTTACTCGCGAGGAAATGGAGCTGGAAGATTACCGCGGTGTAAAGCGAGTAGCAAGCAGCTCGGATAGTGATGTGGGATCTGTTGTTAAACGCCTTAGAGATGTAGCTGATTGTGAGGAGTTTGACAGCGAAGAGGAAGAGCTGGATTGGACTAAAGTTCAGGAAGTATTAGATGTGGTTAATGCTCCCACGTCTAGCGATGAATTCCAGGGTTTTAATGACACTTGGGTTCCAGATAATACTTTGCAGGATGCAGCCCGAAGCACAGACTGGCAGCAATGGCGAAGTCGGGATTCACCTGTGGAGGCAGACGCACCTGAAAGTAACTCCAGCGACTCGGATGAGATTTAAGGAGCAGTTTGGGAACAAACTAATCGCAGAGTTCAAAGTGTCGCGTTACCGTGTGCCTTGTGTTTAACTTCTGCCCTGAGCTCTTGTTTGCAGCTTCGTGGACTCCTGATCGTGTGAACAATCTTGCCGGACCTGGACTTGTGAGTCTTCTATGCCTTGACCCTCGGACTGCCTGACTACGCCTCTGCTAATCCCCTGGTGACTTCGTTGGACCGCTCTTCATGCGGATTGCTGTTTGCTGTTTTGTTTGCCTTTGAAACGAACTGAGTTTTACTGCTGAATCCAAGCTGCCTGCTTCTGTTTAGACTTGCTTTCCTTTTGCCAGCAAAGACTGACTGAGACCAGTTTGTTTACATTCCTGCTGACCGCAAGCCTTTTGTGTTTATAGCTCTGACTTTAAGAGCCTCCTTTTGTTGTGCTAATAGACATTAAAGACCTTTGTTTAACTCCTTCACTGCCGTTTTGCTTGCTGGTCCGTCTGGGTCTTGACAGCATGCTTGTGAAAACATGCAAAATGGGTATGCATTAGAAATAATTTGTACTTAGGGCCCTTCCACACAGCCTAATATCCCAGAATATCAAGGCAGGAAATCCCACATTATTTGAATATGGACTCAGATAACCCAGTTCAAAGCAGATATTGTGGGATTTTCTGCCTTGATATTCTGGGATATTGGGCTGTGTGGAAGGGCCTTCAGTTATTCTTCAAAACTGACCCAAATATGAAACAGATTTCCGGGCTGCCTGCTGAAAACAGCTGAAGTGAAAATGCTTCTTAAATGAACCATTATTGGCTCAAGTAAACTTGTTAAAATTAATCCAAATAAAATTAATTGAAATAGTGGCATAATGAATGAGGTCAGAAATAATCTATATAGCAGCATGAGTGCAAAATCTTTATTAGAACCAACCTTATGTCCACAAGCTGGATTTTAGATTTACAGAAGCTAGTTAACTTACAACTAGTTGGCTCTAATAAATGCATCATGCTACTCCTGCTGTTTGGTGAAAATCAGTTCAACATATTTGCGAATTTGACTCCTGCAGATTTGATTACTGGCAGATTTGTTTACTATTTCTCTCTAAGAATTGCTGGAGAGCCAGTGTTTCAGTCTGTTCTTATCCCTGTAGATGGGGCACAAGTTTCAGCAATTTCTAACTAGGGACCCTTCCATACAGCCCTATATCCCGGAATATGAAGGCAGAAAATCCCACATTATCTGAGTGTGGACTCAGATAACTAGGGGCAGTTCCAGACAGCCCTTTATCCCAGGATCATTCGTGTTTTAAAAACACGGATGTTCCTGGGGGTGCTGTCTATACCCACCCCAGAAAGCACACACTTTCTGGGGTGGGTGTCCAGATGTTCTGCTGGAACTAGCCCAGTAGAACATCTGGGAACCCTCCCCCCTCCCCCAAAGCCCTTTTAAAAGTAAAGAAAACTTACCCAACTCCCAGTACACTGTTGCAGCCACTCTCCCGACATGTAGAACTGATGCACCAGGAGACCGGTGAGGAGCAGGGAGGATGCGCTCTACTGGC
Source organism: Anolis sagrei ordinatus (assembly GCF_025583915.1). Classification (NCBI taxonomy): domain Eukaryota; kingdom Metazoa; phylum Chordata; class Lepidosauria; order Squamata; family Anolidae; genus Anolis; species Anolis sagrei. The sequence continues at coordinate 111,639,703 of NW_026845477.1, forward strand.
GCATCATTTCTATGTGCCAGGAGAGCAGCTGCAACAGTGTACTGGAGGCCGGGTAAGTTTTCTTTACTTTTAAAAGGGATTTGTGGGCTTTGGGGGAGGGGGTGGGTATTTCCACAGCTTTCCAGACTAATTTAGTCCAGAAAACTGTGGGACCCAATTCAAGGCTCAGGTTCTTACCTATAAAGCCTTGAACGGTTTGGGACCTGCCTACCTACGTGATCACATCTCTGTATACGAACCCACACGATCCCTTCAATCTTCTGGAGAGGCCCTGCTCTCGATCCCACCAGCATCGCAGGCGCGTTTGGTGGGGACGAGGGAGAGGGCCTTTTCGACTCTGGAACTCACTCCCTAAAGACATCAGACAGGCCCCAACCCTGGCAGTCTTCAGAAGGAGCTTGAAGACGTGGCTGTTCCAGTGTGCCTTCCCGGAATAATGAATCCCATAGCACTTTGTCCTCCAAAGCACTTTACATTTCCCTGATTCTGCTTGTATGTCCTCCACAGACACTAGTATCACCTTTCGTTCATGGCCCAGCATTATTTCCAATTTTAACTCTACGTTTGGCCTTCCCACTGTTTTAATTATGTGTTGCTTTTTGATAATGTTGTGTATTTTATTGTCTATGTTTTTTAATTGCTTGTATTGATGTTTTATTGCTTTTGTTGTTGTGTTTGGGCTCGGCCTCATGTAAGCCACACCGACTCCCTTGGGGAGATGGTAGCAGGGTACAAATAAAGTTAATAAATAAATAAATAATGGACTACTCACTGGAAATAGTGTGTTAATCCGGAATAAATCCACTATCTAATTAATTCGCTACAAACCAGGGTTTTCCTGGTTTGTATCGAATTAATTCGGGATTGTTCAGGATGTCATCTGGACAGCCCCTTCTTTATTGCCTTGATATTTTGGGATATAGAGCTGTGAGGAAGGGCCCTACAACTTTGTTTTATTATTTTCCAGTTCTAGCCACAAGCCATCTATTTCACTCTCTCCTTCTTTTCAAAAGGTTCAAGGCACCTCAAACTCAAATAATATGTAAATTTACTTATTATGAACACAACTGAAAAATATGTAATATTCAACTATGAGATTTCTATTGCTTACAACCTGAAAACGCTTCATAGTAATATTAAGAGCCAAGTAAAATAGCTGCAGGCCGCCAGCTGGCCATCCCTGATTTCAATCATCTCTAGACCTGATTCTACATTAATCTGACAACCATGAAGAAGAAATCTTTCAGGCTTAAGACCAATACTTCCTGATGAATTTTTATGCAGTTGGGAGTCTCTGAAAGGATCAAAGCGCAACAGGCACCTTGTTTCTGGAAAAGACACCCCCAGAAGGTATTAGGCAGTGTTGCGGCGCAGCTAAGAAAACATGCCATGATGTGTTGCCATACCGGCAGTGTGTCTGTGTGTGTGGTAACATTACTCAAATAGAAAATGGCAAAAAGAAAGCAGCTGGTTTTTCCTCCAGACACTCAACAGTACAGCGGATGAAAAAATAGGCACAACATGAAAGCAAGGCTCTGCTGTCCATGCACCAAAGTGTGTGACATTTCCAGGACAGTAATAATCTCCATGGACAAAATTCTCTTCCTCACTCCATCTACCAAAATACCCAGTCGCCAAGAGTCAATGCGTGTTGCATACCCTTTGGCGTGCATTCCACTCTGTCCCTCTGCAAGCGGCCGGAGGAGAGCTTCCGCCCAGAACATGACATAGGGAAGTAAAGTCCAGTTGTGTCCGACTCTGGGGGTTAGTGCTCATCTCCATTTCTAAGCCAAAGAGCCGGTGATGTCCATAGACACCTCCAAGGTCATGTGGCCAGCTTGGCTGCATGGAGTGCTGTTACCTTCCTGCTGGAGCGGTACCTATTGATCTACTCACATTTGCATGTTTTCAAACTGCTAGGTTGGCAGAAGCTGGGGTTGACAGCGGGAGCTCACGCCGCTCCCTGGATTCGAACCTGTGACCTTTTGGTTAACAAGTTCAGCAGCTCAGTGGTTTAACGCACTATGCCACCGGGGGCTATACAGATGCACAAAGCTCTGCTGTGTGGAATTCAACTCCTCCCTCACCCCATCTGGGGTGTGTTTTATGTTGGTAGTCTTGTAGACAAATATTTCATCCTGAATGAGGAGACTATGGTTTCCCCTTGCTGTTTTGCCTCTCATCATGCAAGCCACACTGTATTTTCTGGAGGAGGAAGGAGTGGCCCAGGGAGCTATTCCCCCCCCCCCCTTCAGCCTTCTGTCATTTCATATTCTGCTTTAAATCCTCTAAGGGAGCAGGGAGTACTGATGCACATGTGGACTTGCCTATCTTGCAACCTGAAAATTGGAGGAATGTATTTGAATTAAATTATGGGAGATGAGACTGCTGGGGCATTTCCTACCCATTCTCTCCAGATCAGTGGAGCTGTGGCTGTCTCATCCTGTGAACTATGGATGCCTTTAATGATAGCCATCACTGAGTAGTTAATGATAGCATGTATGTGCCATTGCTTTTTAGGGGCTGATAAGAGTGATTGCCCCAACATATTCTTTCCTATTTAATCCCCCCCCCCCCCCAATATTTTTTTTCTCTATGTGGAAAATGTCTACGAGGATCTTCAGTACACTAACTGGAATTTTCAACAATCAATGACCCACCATTCATTGCACCCTATTCCTTCTTATGAAGGAAAGGAGATGTGGAAAGAATCTAGCAATGCTTTGAAAACCCAACTTATATACCAGTATTTCAGCATGAGCTTTCATGGATTCAAGAGTGTGCATATCCTAATCTGCATGATGATTTGCATGTGGGCACACATCAGCCCCTTTTTACCACCAGTGAAAAGCTATCCACCCCCTCCACCTCCCACCAGGCTCCTGCTGACCTTTAAGCAGCTATAACTTTTAATGATCAGGTTACCATTGTTTGCCCTGTTTTAGTGCAGTTTATAAACAAGATTTACTTACTTTCAGATTGTATTTCTCTAATTGAACATTGCCCTGAGCAAAAGAGGGAATCAGAGCTAACATTTTTTTAATGACAGCAAATGAGAATAAACAACCATCTTTTCATGACACTGGTCTGACAGTTTCTGCTCTGAATGGAAGCTTTGTATGAGAAGACCTGCGTCTGTGTGGCCAAGCAGGCTATGAATGAACACAGAAGTGCCTAGCCAACAGAAATACCTCCACCCTTCCCCCAATGTTCAGGTACACCTCTGTAAGTCAAAAAACATTAGGGAGAATGGGAGAAAGTAGGACAAAATCATATGCTTGGTAGCTCTGGTCATGTCTGAAAAAGCGGGGTGAAATCTAAATGAGTAGATGGAAATATACAGCAGGAAAGCTTAAAGAAATAAGGGAGGAAGGAAGGAAAAAGAAGTGGAACAGTGCACAAAAGGATGGAAGGAAAGAAAAAAGAGAGGAAGTGACAGTGACAATGCACTTAATCACACAGGGGGCTACAAGGATCGTTGGTCGCCTGCACCCCAGTTGATCCACGGAGGTCCACACCACCATCACACAACACATTTTGACTTCTGGTGGGGCTCCAGCAATGAACTGGGGTGCATTTATATCAGCAAAATCAATAAGTTCCTTAAAATAGAATGATTTTTGCCAACAATAGAATATAAATCTATAATTTCAAAAAACTCAAATTAGTACTGCAATTCTGTTCACACTTGATTTCAGGAAACCCCACAAAACAGCATGAGATAAAAATAGAAGTCACAATCCTAGACTTTCATAGGTATCAGCTCTACTGAACCTACTGCCACTTCCAATCAAACACACACAAGATTGGGCATAAAGACATTTCACACAAATGGGAAGACTTAATAGAATCTACATCGTTAACATTTTTGATAGAACGTTTTAACAACATGAAGTAGGATTTTTTAAAAATGCGTTAGCTACTCAACCTATAATGGAAAAACCTGTCAGAAAACCACATATTATGCATAGTTAGTGAACCTTTCATAATTCTTTCTCCTCTACACAGAATTACTCCCCAAAGCAACTGTACTCTATTGCGAAGCAAGGTAAAAGATTTACTCAAGTGTAGGAATTTGACTCCCACTGAAGGCATCAATGCATATTCATGGGGTGTAATCCAGAAACCTTCTTCTCTTTCAAGGTCTGTTGTGGAGGAGAGAATGGCTATAGATGAGGCTCACAGTTTAGAGGCAGGGTTTACCTTATCTTACTGGCAGGACAACCCTGCTGAGCTTGAGCCTTATTTCATTTCCTTCCTGAGGCACCTTCCATGGCTTGGCATTGATGACTTTAGGCATGTTAGGCATCAATCAGCATTCTCAGAAGTTCTCTGTGATTATTAGGATGTTAAGAGATGTACAGTCCCTCTTTTGAGGCTGGGGAATGGACTCATCCTCACTACATGCCTTTGACAACGCAAACCATCCAAGATCCCAAAGTCTCTCTCTCTCTCACACTACCTTTCTGCTTTGGTTTTGTGTGCCTTCAAATCATTTCCAATTTACATTGACACTTATCATAGAGGTTGCCATTGCCTTCTTTGCCCAAAGTCACAGAGTGGACTTCCCTGGCTGAGCAGGAATTCAAGTGCTGGTCTCCTATAGCCTTAGTCAAAAACCTAAATAGCTGCACTACACTGGCTACACAGTTCTGATGAATTTACCAATTCACAACAATATCAAGCCAGAACCATATTAGCTATTTTGGAAACAGGGCTGTTCCAGAATGATACTGCTCCCAACAGGAAATGTATTTGTTTATTTAATATCTGACCTTTCTCTTGCCATGGGACTAAAGGTTTAATTCACCTGGTGCATCTTTTATTTCACCCAGTGAGTGCAATGTTTTACTAGAACTAAGACAGCAAGATAATGACTTGTCAAAGGCCAGGGGTGAGAAAATAGTAAGGATTTTCCGGGAATTTAATCCCCAGCTGTATTTTCAGAAAAAGATCCTTTGAAGGAAACTTGTACTTCCTTTCCTCTGGGTTTCCAGCTTGAACCGTTAGCGACACAAGAAGAAAAATAGCAAAATGAAATCATAGCATATGTAAAGCCGATCTGCAGAGATTAAATGTGTCTCACAGATGTTCAAGCTTCCTCCACCTTCCTAATGAAAAGATAATTGGAGAAAAATCACTGTGACCTAAAATTTCAAGCAACGTACATTTTTAATTTCCCGCCTCGGTCAAAGGGGTCTAGATTGACAGCATTGGAGGCAAAAGCACTGCATATGCCTAAGGTGATGGTGAACCAAAAAGGATGGAGGGATTAACTACCCTGAAATTTGCCTCACTTCAGATGATGACATCACCTCTTTCAGTCTGAAGGTCTAACACAAAACAACACAACAGTCTAAATATTTAAGGACCAACACCAGCAGAAGAAAAGAAAGAGGTCACTGACCGTTGGAACCAGGCCCGTAGTTGGATTTTGATTCGGGGGGGGGGGGGAGGTTGAGGGGGTGGGTTGAGGATCTACCCTAGCAAACCTTTTGTATCATTACTCCAATACCCCCATGCATATGGGATATATTGAGCATGGTGATCAGATCATGATATGAATAAACATAACAGTTTAAATAATGTACCAGTAAGGCCTTCTCACCGACCACCATGAGAATTTCGGGGGGGGGTGAAGCCCCTCAAGCCCCCCCCCCCCACCCCAGCTACATGCCTGTTTGGAAATGTACCAATGCTGATAATGTTTGCGACACGGACATTTGGACTCTGCTTTTGAAAATCCAATCTTAATGTAGTGCCATTGAAGTTTCCCATAGCTTTCTGGAATAATTCAAAATGCTGGATGTGACTTCCAATGTCCAACAACTTCTGTATTGCAAAGGCTAGTTCCTCCCCTACAAGCTTCTCCCGTACATTTCAATAAGTTGTGGCTGAAAGATTCCCTATTTATTCCATTGGTATGCCAGATGCACATAACAAAGCATTCACAGCAGCATTTTACGTGCCTGACCTGCCTCCATAGATTTCCTTTCTTAGATATTGTACAGAGTCCAATATATTCTGCAGAACCACTTTGAAATATTTTTCACCAGAAGCCTAAACTGTTTAGCTGTTTAGTCATAACCGCTGAAATCCTGCTTCACAGTAATGTACAGCGTTCCCTCAATTATTGCGGGGGTTACGTTCCAGGACCTCCCGCAATAAGTGAAAAACCGCAATGTGGGGATGCTATATTTATTTTAATATTTATACATTATTTTAGTAGTTATACACTATTTTAAGTCTTTATAAACTTAAAATGAAGTGAAGGAAAGGAAGGAAAGGGCCTTCAAGTCTGGAGGGAGGGAGGACCGAGGAGGAAAAGTGCCTCGGAGAGCGGTGGCAGCAAAAACCCATTGAACAGCTAAAATACCGTGATATATATAATAAATTAATATTTTTTAAAACCGTGAAATAGCAAATAAACTAAAAGTGAACTGCGAAGTAGCGAGGGAACACTGTACTTCTGTGTGTTTACAATGCTATGCCTCCCCTCCCACCCCGAAACCTTGCCTTTAAGCTTCAGGATTCTCACCCGTCCAGGATTCAATGAGTAGAGAGCAGGAAGCATATCTGGCCAGGTCCCTATAGCCCAGAGATAGGCAAATATTTGCAGGCTGAATGTGATTCCTGAACCCTATTTCTGTGGCTATAGCAACTCTCTACCAGTCCCTTAATCCCCTCCCCACAAAAATCGAGTAATTTTCAGACAACCTTTCCATCTAAACCGTGCAACTTCTTCTCTTTGCTTGTTACTAAAATATGCCCTCACTACATGATAGAAGAGGGATACTGCACAGCTCATGCTGTGACTCATGTTGTTCTCAAGTGATGAACAGAGTAAAGAGGTTGGATGATACTGAAGAGGGAGAGGCAGGAGAGAGAGAAGACTCGGAGTCTGGGATTATTTTATTTATCCTGTCAGGAGCGAACCAAGCATTTGTACTGTATTTTTTTTAAAAAAAACACACTCACAAAGTTTGCAAACATGGCATTCTATTAAATGTCCTTTGACCAGTAGCTGGCCACTTGGAGTGCCTCTGGTGTTGCTGTGAGAAGGTCCTCCATTCTGCATGTGGCAGGGCTGAGGTTGCATTGCAGTAGGTGGTCTGTGGTTTGCTCTTCTCCACACTCGCATGTCGTGGATTCCACTTTGTAGCCCCATTTATTAAGGTTGGCTCTGCATCTTGTGGTGCCAGAGCGCAGTCTGTTCAGCGCCTTCCAAGTCACCCAGTTTTCTGAGTACCCAGGAGGGAGTCTCTCATTTGGTATCAGCTGTTGATTGAGGATCTGGGTTTTAGCCTGCCACTTTTGGACTTCGCTTGCGAGTCTCTGAAGATCTTAGAAAACTATTTCTTTATTTGAGTCATTGGTGTGCTGGCTGATATCCAAACAGGAGGTGGGCTGGAGATGTCACTGCCTTGGTCCTTTGACTATTGGTTGCTACTTCCCGGCGGATGTCAGATGTTAGCAATACCGGATAAACAGTGTAATTTCTCCAGTGGTGTAGGGCGCAGACACCCCGTAATAATGTGGCATGTGGAGTATGGGATTGAGAATCAGAGAACAATGACAGAGGAAGAAATGAGGAGATGGAAGAAAAGGAGGTGAGCACTCAGTCACTTATCAATAAAGGGGTGTGGGTTGATTTTATTGTGGGACTTTTCTCCTCAAGGAAGAAAATGCAAAAGAGAAACACAAGGGATCCTTTAGGAGCATGAGGCCCAAATGTTGTGTGTTCCATACAAACATCAGCCTGTAGCACTGGCTGCTGGAAATGCAGTGTTTGACCACACAAGGCTAAACAAAAATACGGTATATGCTGAGCCCTTGCAATGTTGCAGTCAGAGTTACATTGCCTCAGGCGGAGGGGGGGGGCTGCCTTTCCCCATTAAATCAAGGCTGGTAGCAACTCCCTGTCTGGGTCATCTTCGCCCTTTTCCTCTTCACCACTGCTTGGCACAGTGTCAGGCTGCCATTCCGGTTCAGCTGGGCAGAGATCACGTTCAGAGACACTGACCCACTTTCCTTCACTTCTCCCCCACTCCCCTTCCTTTATGCCTTTTTAATATGCAATTCTATAGTGTAGATGTGTGCTTTGTACCACTTCCTTTGCAGTTCACATGGTGGGGATAAATTAATAGGAAAGAAAGGACCCAAGTTGTCAATACAAGAGACAGAGGAAGCTACTAAACAGAGAGTAAACATAAGAAATTTGCTGAATGGATAGTCTCTAGCCACCACAGATGCTATATGTAAACACAGCATAACTGGTCGTATCTTTTCTTTTCATTTCTCAACATATCTGTCTACTTCGCTGTCTCCCTGCAAAGGGTCTCCTGCCATTCTGTCACTTCTCAGGAGGACTGAGCATGAAAAAAGGGGGAAGGAAACAGAGATCTGTTGGATGAGATTTAGTAAAGGAAAAACTTTCCTCCCATCCTCCAATCAACTTCCTGCTGCTATGATATTATAAAGGCAGACTGCAAGGAACAAGTGTGATGAAGAGGACATCCCAGCCCATATGTGGCGGGGGAGGAGAAGAGAGAACGCATGGCAAAGACCCTTCATCAGGTATGCACAGCATGTCTGAGGTTTACATGAAAAGCACCCATTTTAGAAGTGAAGATGTGGAAGGATGCCAAGGAAACAGGACAGCATTGAGGCTCATTGGTCCCAATCCTTCAAAATTCCTGCGACAGAATGACAGAGAGTAATGTCTACTTCAGATTGCAGTTCTGTGCACACTTATCCAAGATGAAGACCCACTGAGCTGGATATTTAAAAACTCTGCATTCTCAGCACAATCCAAAAATGAAACATTTTTTTAAAAAAAAATCCATTTGAAGCTCAGAAACAATAAATTTTCATCTCTGATCAGAAGATAATGTTACTCGATACTGGTTGTAAATCCATGATTCAAAGATCAAAAAGTAGAAATTTTCACCACTGCTCAGAAGGTAATGTTCTTGGGTACTGGTTGTAAATTAAAACTTGTGCGCCAGCTACGCCCGTACCTTGGGAAGTCAGACTCGGCCACGGTGGTCCACGCTCTTGTTACATCCAGGATAGACTATTGCAATGCGCTCTATGTGGGGTTGCCTTTGAAGATGGTTTAGAAGCTTCAAATGAGAGGCAGCCAGGTTAATACTGGGAGCACACAACTCTCATGTTACGCCAGCTCCACTGGATGCATCTTTGCTACCGGGCACAATTCAAAGTGCTGGCTTTTGCCTATAAAGCCCTTAACGGCCCAGCCCGCTTGACCTGTCCAAACACAGGTCACCTTTATGAACCTCTGCGAAACTAAGATCTTCTGGGGAAGCCCTGCTCTCAGTCTCACCACCGCCACAGGTGCGATTGGCAAGGATGAGAGACAGGGCCTTCTGAGTGATTGCCCCTGGGCTATGGAATTCCCTTCCTGGCAATATTAAATCAGCCCCCTCCCTCCTGTCCTTCAGAAGGATGGTGAAGACCTGGCTATGGGACCAAGCTTTTGGGGCAGTGCAATGAGGCAAAATGGTGTCCTGAGATGTTTTAAAGCAACTTTTAATGTGGATATAAGGTATTTTAATGTTTGTATATATTTACGGTTTTATGTCCCGGCACTGAATGTTTGCCTTATATATGCTGTGCTCCGCCCTGAGTCCCCTGAGGGGTGAGAAAGGTGGAATATACATGTTTTAAACAATAAATAAATCCTTGATTAAAAGCTCAAAAACATACAAATTTTCATCACTGCTCAGAAGATAATGTTACTGGATACTTGTAAATCCTTGATTCAAAGCTCAAAAAGTAGAAATTTTCATCACTGCTCTGAAGGTAATGTTACTGGCTACTGGTTGTAAATTCTTGAACCAAAGCTCAAAAGGTAGAAATTTTCATCACTGATTGGAAGGTAATGTTACTGGATACTGGTTAGAGATATAAATCCTTGAGTATATTTCCTTGCACACAAAGGCAAATGACTAGTTAATTTTCTTCCCATATTTAAATACCCTGCAATGTTACAGAGAAATTATTCTGTGTAGAAATACAAGTGGAGTTTTGCACACTCCACCACAAAGTTATTCTCCAAAGAATAATTCATACACAACACTTTGGGAGCTGGGGAACATTCTGCAAAAGTTTTATTGCTCAATTACTCATTCCAGCAGGAGTTCCTAACTGTCAGGAAAACCATTTCTTAACTTGAATATAAACAATTGTGAATATTCTTTCCCTCCCCATTAATAATTCATTCAAATTAACTGGAAGAGGATGGCCCCAAAATGTATTTTGCACAAAACCCCACAAAAATGGATGACTTTCTTAAGAGGGTCAGTGAAACCCGAGGCCCTTCCACACAGCCATATAACTCAGAATATCAAGGCAGAAAATCTCACAATATCTGCTTTGAGCTGGGTGATCTAAGTCCACACTGACATATATCCCCGTTCAAAGCAGATAATGTGGGATTTTATTCTGCTGTGTGATAGGGGCTCCAATGGATGTGGGGAAACGACAAAAGTGAAGAGGCCTGTGATTGGTCTAGAAAAGAAAAGAAATGTTGAGGAGGAGTTCCCTGGCTAGCATCAAGCACTTCCACAAATGTAAGAATATATGTTTAAAGGTAAAACCTAAGTTATATTTAACATTGTGTATTATCCATAAATAATTATAATTATTACTACATAAAAACACTTAAAAATAAATTCAAAAGAGTAAGTTATCAACACTGGAAAAATGGACAAATATAGCCAAGCTAGGATCAAAAAACAGTAACATACAATTAGTTCTGTGCAACCAATAAAATAAGTGGGGTTGATTTATCCACTAGCCATTTCTGGTATAGGGTAAACTATTTGTGAATGAGAGGGGAGTTTCCAAAACAAATTATGATCCAACATGGAGGTATGAAAAGAGGACATATGCCCTAGTACACATTGCTACTAGTCCTTTGTTAACTACCCTTTTAAATGTTTTGGCTTTGCAGACTATGCAGTCTAATAACTATAACATAATAGCTTGGAAGATTTAGATAAGCTGCCCCAAAATCTCATTTCCAAAGAGAAGGCTAACCTGTGTATTGGACCCCCATTTTCAGGCAGAAAGACTGACCAAATGCTCTTCCTATCAACTTGCAAAAAATAAGTACATAAAAGATAATATAATACAATATAATAACATTTTATTTATATTCCGCTGTATCTCCCCAAGGGGACTCAGAGTGGATTACAATATACACAGATAGGCAGACATTCAATGCCTTTAATACAGTAGAATCACAATGACATACAAATACACAGAACAAAGGTAAAGGCTTCCCCTTTCATCTCTGGCTTTCTGGAGGCAGTGCTCCTCTGCCCATGAGAAGGTGCTCTTGTTCCATTTCCAAACTGAGATGCCTGTTGTCCGTAGACACCTCCTGGTTGTGATTGTCGGCATGGCTGCATGGGTGCCTTTATTACTTTCCTGCTTAAACGGTACCTATTGATCTACTCATATTTGCATGTTTTCAAACTGCTAGGTCGGCAGGAGCTAGGGCTAACAGTCAGAGCTCACCCTGATCCATGGCTTTGAACCGCCGACCTTTAGGTCAGCAGATTCAAGAGTTGTCATGTTGTGCCATGACAGCCCGAAACTCTTACTTCCTCCTTGATATACTTGCTTTCTGTGTCCGATACTTTTTTTGCTCTGTTACTGAATGTTCAATAATATCAGTCCCCATCCCTAGTCTGAAGTGATATAACATAGACAGCGGATAACTCAGTAAAAAAAATCAGGCTCTCAGATAGCCAAGAGTTGAAAATATCATTTGTTCTTTATTTGAACCTTGCAAGACGGAAGGCAGCGAAAGTGAAATCCTGTCTGGCATAGCAGACTGCTGACGGCAGTGACAGTAACCTTCACAGCAGATGCATGACCAGCTATATTGAAACGAAACTTCAGAAATGGAAGGGAAACCCTTTGTGAGCATGGCCTGGCTATTTCTAGATAGCTACAATCTATATAAGAGTATGAAAAATAATATAAGGTAGCAGCTTTGGTCATTAAAGTAGAATCATTTCCTCCAAACAGGAGCACCCGTTTTCTTAAAATGCACTTTGATGGCCTAATATACTACACCATTTCAACTTAATATAGACATTTACTGTCTAGCTCCACTCAATTTGGCTGATATACAATGAATCACATTTCCCCCAGTCCATTCATTGCCCCAGAAAAATCACAGTAAAACTAGCAATGCAATATGTTGCATGCTGCTGCTTCATTTTAATTTTTTTTTTAAAAAAAACCACTTAAAAATAAAAAATATATATTCTAGGAGCATTTTACCAAGCTGGTAATAAGCCTGGGAGTTATTACTTTGGTTTTGGCATTTAGTTTTCTAGTTTTATCACACATTCAAAAGTGATATAGTATGATTTAGATTTTTCAGTGGTCAAAATGTATTTGCAAGCTGGCTCCACTTTTCAACCAATTCTATTTTCTAACAGTGCTTCTGATAAATGGGGGATTCCTGTCTCTTCATGAAAAGAGGAAGAATTGTGTTTGTATACCTGTTGGAAGAAAAGTCTGCCTCTAAAATAGTGTGCAAACTATGGCCCATGGACTACTTGTTGCTCTTGGGACGGCAGAATAGCTCCTGATGCTCCTCTCCCAATTATTTTGTGTTGAATTTTGGATGTAATCCAAAATCAACTACAAGAATATCATAAGGAGGGTACCCTGTCAAAACCCCTAGTTAAATCAAGATGTAATTGAACTATAGTATTCACCAGATTTACCAAGTTTGTCACTCTATCAAAAAAAAAAAGAGGCAAGAGTAATCAGACATGGCTGTTTGGGACATGATGTATTTTTAACAATTATGGCATTCTTTTCTAAATGATCATAGACTATAGTTTATTCTGTAACTTTTCCAGTTATCACTTGGTTCGCCTTTTTGAAGTTGAAGGAAAAAACCATTTTCTCCAGCCTGTTGATCTCTAAAAATTCTCTATGTTTATTGTTAGAGGCTCTGAGACTGTGTCTGCAAGCACGTTTAATCATCCTTTGGTTGCATTTTCTCTACCCCATTAGCATTTCATCTCTTCACAACAGCCCTACCATTCATCGTTCTTTCTCTTTCTTCAAATATATCTCCCCAATATTTTTTAAAAAATATTTTAACTTGTTGTTAGCTTTAGCCTTTCTTACTTTTACATACTTGTATACAATAAAAAATAATTAATTTTATATAATTTTAATATAATCTAATTTATATAATTATATACTGTTATATAATAAAACATAATTAATAGGTCTTAATCTGTTACTTCATTCCTATCATGAAATTCATTGCACCAGGTTTCAATGCTACTTTCTAAAAGTTCAAGTTCATCTTGTTTATTTCCCATATAATACTTATAGGTATTACAAACCATCCTGCTGCTTCCTTGTTTTTTCCTCCAGCCAGTGGTAGGTTTGTTCACTTTCACCCAATGCCCCACTAAAGCTATTGCTCCCAATATTTGGCTTCCCTCTGCCCCTTAGATTAATGCTCCCTGAGACACAAATCTGTTTAAAGCCCTCTTGATCAGGTTTGTGAAGATCCTAGCAAATACATTTTTATCCATTACTGTGAGCTACAATCTATTTCTTGCTAGAAGTAATTCTTCATGGCAGAATAGACCAAACTCACAAGAAAGCAAATCTTTCCCAACAACACCAGAGCAATTGTACACTTTCAATATTCTTATTTCTCTGCCTTTACTTTCAACAGAAGAAGTAAAGAAATAATAACCTGTGCCGTTTCAGCTTCTACCCAGATTTTTTCAGTCCCTCTCAATAGGTTGGAAGGCTGCAACATGTAGTATCATTTGTTGATGTGGATGAAATTAGTGAGTGTTGCCAGCCTTTCTATTATATCATGGATCTTTGTCCCTGGGAGGCAGCATATCTCGTGAGACAACCTGGCAGGCCTAAACACCGCTGCCTCTGTTCCTCTCAGCAGGGAGTCACCTATCAGTGGCACATGTCTCTTCTTCCTCTGGGAACTGTCATCAGGACTACCACCCACAGAATCCTCTAAGGTCATCTCCTGCTCTCTGGGGGTTGAAGCAGTTGTCCCTGTTCCTCATAATTGCTGTTTAAGGGGGGAGAGCTTAGAATCTATTGTGTAGCTTCAAATTCACAGCAGGGATCCTGATAGTTTTGCTCCTGCGGTCCATATTCATGCTGCAGATATAACTCCTCACATCCTCAGATGAAAACAGAAACACAACACAGATGCTGTAAGTCATGATGGCAGCTCCCCCGTCATCCTTTATAGGCAATGTCACAGAACTCTCCTCAGTCTTCTCAAAATTCTCATAAAATGTCCACTTTTAAGTATAGCCAGCCACCCACATTTACAATTTTGACTTTTGCAGATTCAGTCATGGAATTGATGTAAATGCTCCCTATAGGAATATCTAGATCTTCAAATATGACTCTATGGCCAACGTTTGAGGGATGTTGACCCCAGAGACATGCTGGAGGGGCAGAGATTCCTAAAGAAGTGTTCTCTCATTTTTAAAAAAGGCATTTTGAAAATGTGTGTTTTTTCACTTTTGTAGGGTCCTGCGCCCCATTATTATTATTATTATTATTATTATTATTATTATTATTATTATTATTATTATCTTTATTTCTATCCCAACTATCTCCCCATCGGGACTCAAGATGTCTAACAATCATAACCTAACAAATGCAACTTAATAAAATTTTAAAATACAACAAATACAACCTTTTTTTAAAAGTCTGTGAATGAATATAAAGTTAAAATTCAGTTAAAATACAATAAATATCATTAAAACTACATTTAAAACTCACCTACCCAAATCTGACCCAAAACCTCCCCAGCAGTATTCTCCTCATACTTCCTCCAAATGCATCCTGGAAAAGAAATGTCTTTACTTGCTTGTAAAAGTCAAGAAGGGATGGTGGGACCATCTTGGTCTCTTTTGGGATGGAGTTCCAGAGTCTGGGACCAGCCATCAAAAAAAGCCTTCTCCCTTGTTCCTAACTTTGTTTCTTCCTACTTGAGTGGGTGATATGACACAAAAAGGCCCTGCCCAGAGGATCGTAATTTTTTAACAGGTTTGTAGAGAGAGATATGGTCCTTCAAATAACCTGAACCCAATCCCCAGTAAATATGGATGGATGGCTGTATTTAGAATTGTCCACCCATTTCGAGTGGTTCACCAAACTACCTATCACAGGACTCTAGAGGATGAAAAACATAGAAGTTAAATGAGATCAAATGCTATAACTTCTATATAAATGTATTTGAAAGGGGCTCTCGTTCGTCTACATAGGTGTTCATCTGTATCAGAAGCAGGACAAAAAACTTTAACTGCCTGACATAAGGGTAGACTACAGCTCTTTAAGTTACCATATTTCATGTCATAATGGTTGCCACCACATGGAAGTTGCACCTTTATTTTTAAGGAGGCATTTTTGTTCTTCCCCGCATAATAGTCGCACCCTATATTCACTTGGCAATGCCCGAGTGAGTGAATAAAGGGTGTGCCTCAGCAGATGAGGTTTGACACGGCTGCCCTCTCCAAGCTGCAATGGGAAAAGGCACATGGGCACACTTGTGTTCCCACTGAGCTATGGGGCTTCCATTGGCTGGTAGCCAAGGGAAGCCCCATAGTTATTTTTTCATCATGTAATAGTCACCACCGCATAATTGTCCACCACCATCATCCCATGAAAAACAGGGCAAGGTGCTACTATTTTGCAGTAAAATACAGTATTATTCAGCATGGACCAAATTAAATTTTCAAATATTTTCAGCAGAAAAATCAAAGAGATACACCTTTTTCCAGCATGAGGAAGGAGGCATGTTGCACTTGTCTGATGTGTAGCTCTTGAAGATGCAAAGATGAGTGGGTAAAACAGCACTAATTCAGCATCACATTGAACATAGACCTGATTTTTATGACCTTAATATTTCCTAATTTGCCTGGAGGGGCCAACCTGACCATTCGTCACCCCCCATTCAGTTTTGTTCAAGTTCTTTCCTACTGTTGTTATGAAAATATGTTAAATTTTGTATCAAAATACTTGATAAAGAGTATTTTGCATACGAAAACTCAAAGAAAGCACTAGGACAGAACACTGAGAGATTTTATTCTTCTGAAAGCTACATCCATTGAAACATGCTATACAGTAATGAATCAAAGTGCAAAAAGGAATAGCGAGGCATGGCTAGGAGATCACAGGAGTCTAATTTGTACTGATCAACTCAACAGGTAGATATTCAAGGTATATGCGTATTAAAAATATGTTGGCTAGTAAGTCTGCATGCGGCTCCTGTGCAGCAATTTAAATAAAATCTAGAAATTAAAAACAGAAGAACTGTGATTATAAATATTATTAGTGTCACTCTGAAAACATGAATAAGAAAACTCAGCTAATCATTACTTTAAATCCTAGGATAAATTCAAATGAGGGAGGCCTCTTCCACAAAGCTGAATAAAATCCCACATTATCTGCTTTGAACTGGGATATATGACAATGTGCAGGGCCGTAGCCAGAAAAATTTTCGGTGAGAGTTGACAATTTTTTGGGGGGGGGTTGAAAATTTCGGGGGGGGGGGGTTGAAAAATTTCGGGGGGGGTTGAAACTTGCCTCCTAGCTCACGCTGAAGCAAAGAGCACAGCAGGGGGCAGAGCAACCTTCAATAGCTGCAGCTCCACCCCTGTCAACCACCTCCACCAAGTCTGGCCTCCTTAATGAGAGCATTCAACACACACACACCCAACTTGGTTGCTTCACTACATCGGCTATTGCTGCAAGTAATGACAGTGTGAATAAATTGTCAATATTTGCTTGAGATAGTGCTTACAGTTCTGGAGGGACTCTTAATTGTTTGCATCTCATAGACTTAGCATGGGGGTTTGGTTAACCAGTTAAAATTCATCAGTAAACCAGGTTTTTTTTAAAAATCTGAAACATTTTGGGGGGGGGGTTGAACCCCTAAAACCACCCCCTCACTACAGGCCTGACAATGTGGGCTCAGATAACCCAGTTCAAAGCAGATATTGTGGGATTTTCTGCCTTGATATTCTGGGTTATATGGTTGTGTGGAGGGGCCCGGAGTGTCAAAAGCTTTTCTACAAAGTTCTTGAGCACCAAGAAAGTCCTATTTTTAAAAAGTGGGAAGGAGATTTCCATTTTTTACATAACAGGTTTTCTGTGTGACATTTCTCCATGAGGTTTGTGCAATTCTATGTGAAAGTTAAAATAATAAAAAATGTTATACAGGCAATGTATGTGCTTGGCAAGCAAGTGAAAACCCATCCAATGGAGAACGGAAGGAAACAATCCAAATCGTGCCTGGGGACATCCTTTTTTGGCACTGGATAGCCCACTGCTGTACAAACAGTGGGTAGGTTTATCACTCTACAGCTTTTCAGGAGTCAGCTATAAAACTAATGACACCAAAGGGCGTGCAAGTGAGTTTTAGTGAACTGCTGTGCAGACAATCAAAGGAGTCTGGGCTTATTGCTTCCTCTCAATCTTTCCCTCAATTCTAAGGAAAG
The DNA here is from genome assembly GCF_025583915.1 of Anolis sagrei ordinatus. Taxonomy (NCBI): domain Eukaryota; kingdom Metazoa; phylum Chordata; class Lepidosauria; order Squamata; family Anolidae; genus Anolis; species Anolis sagrei. The sequence goes on from NW_026845477.1 coordinate 111,657,264, forward strand.
AGGGTCCACAGCCTAACTAAAAAGATGCATCACAGATTGATTATAATTACCCATAGATTATTTCTAATTATGCTAATGAAACATCTGGCAAGTTTATGGAAGGGGTACTTTTGCATTAATTCTGTAATTCACCAATAGGTATGTATGTGTCTACCTCTTTCCCATTTCATAATTCTGCTGAAAAACAAGATAAAAGATTGAAAATTTAGGGCACATTTCTAGTTTTAAAGCTGTCGCTGCATTTATTTTTTTATAAAAGGGGAAAAAAACACAAAATTCAGTGCAATGTGATATTTCCCTTGGAGCCAAAAATATCAAAATAAATGCTGCTATGCAGTTCGAGGAAACTATTTTTGTTTCACACTGAAATACACCACTGATTTCACTCGCACATGTTTTCAAAGAAATATCTTGAGTGTACAGTACTGTTATACACACTGCTATGTGACATTTCTACCTAAGACTATAGACTGAGTACTTGCATGCAGTTGCAGGGCAGCCTGGTATGAATCTCAATTCTATTTTTCCAAAGAGGCTGGGAAAACAAACCAGATTCTGATGCAACTTCATAGAAGCCTTCCCTAACCTGATGTCCTCCAAATGTGCTAGACTACAAATCCCACCATTATGTGGCTTTGGCCAGTCAAAGTTACAGACTGTTAAGGAAGAATGATCTACAATACGGCTTCTTGAACAATGTCCTTTTATGGAAGGATTCAAACAGAGGCTGGATGGGCATCTATCAGTAGTGCTTGGACTGTGTATTCCTGCACAGTAAGAATGGTCTTTGGAGCCCCTTTCAGTTCTATGATTCACTGCCCTGCTATGGTCCATAAACCTGCTACTTTCAGATTGATCTGAACCTCCAAACATCACATCTAATGGCAGAAAATTCTGCCGTTTGGATGGATTACTTTACACAAGCCAAAATTCAATGACAAGGTTTGGCATTGCAAAATATTGGTTAAGGAAGAATAATTTAAAACAAGGCTTCTTGAACAATGTCCTTCTCTGCCCATCCAGCCTACAAACAGAGGCTGAATGGGCATCTATCAACAGTGTTTGAACGGTGTATTTCTGCACAGCAAGAATGGCCTTTGGAGCCTCTTTTTTTCCATGATTCTATGATTCACTGCCCTTCTATGGTCCATGAACCTGGTACTTCAAGATTGAGCTGAACCAACAAACATCCCATCTCATGGCAGAAAATTCTGCTGTTGAGATGGATTTAGGAGATTCCATCTGAACATTAGGAAGAACTTCCTGACTGTGAGAGCTGTTCAGCAGTGGAACTCTCTGCCCTGGAGTGTGGTGGAGGTTCCTTTTTTGGAGCATTTCAAACAGAGGCTGGATAGCCATCTGTTGGGGGTGCCTTGAATGCAATATTCCTGCTTCATGGCAGGGGGTTGGACTGGATGGCCCATGAGGTCTCTTCCAACTCTATGGTTCTATGATTCTACTTTACACAACCCAAAATTCAATGATAGGATTTGGCATCACAAAATATTGGTGCAATGTTGCCTTAGAAAGCTGCTCACTTAACTTTTTAAAGCCTTTAAAAAGACTAAATTCACAGAACATAGGCCTATCCATCACAGGATGCTATGACAGCTTAAAAATGGAACCAGCACACTTGAAGACAGTTTAGATCTGCTTGCAAGATGCTGAAAATCAAAAGAAAGGAAAGGCCATCACCAATAGAACTTGTTAGAAACAACCCAAATGCAGACTGCATACAAATCTTGAAGAATATCTTCAGTTTATCACAAGGCACTGTTCTTCTTCATGGATTCAGCTATCATACCTTCTTCCAAACTATTCTACCCTTTCTTTCTCCTCAAACATTTTATTATTTTTATTTTCCAAACAATACTTAGTGTTCTGTATTCATTCAAGAAAACTTCATTGGGGTGTTGGGAACCATGGTTTCACTGAGCACACTATAATGGGCTGGGGTGCTCCCTTTCTACCAGCACCCCAACCCATTACTAGAGTGAGTGGTGCTAAGTTCAATGGATCTTTGCTCTGATCCTAGAAAGTGGTTCTTAGATTCTCACTCATGCTCCAGGAAACAGGCTGTTTACATTCCACCATTGTGAATCCCATCCATCTGAAGTCAACATTTGCTTTTGAAGGCACATGAGATGCCTTCAAAAGCAAATGCTGAGACTTTCAAATTGTAGCAGCTGGATATAGCAGAAAGTAAATGGAGGACAAACGTTCCACTCACCACTGTGCAGTTGCTTGGGTGAGAGGAGACCAATAAAGAAGAAACTAAAGAGGAAGGATTTTTTTCTGTATTAATTCTTGAAGATATAGACTCCAAATCCATGTTGTCCTGAACTGCATTTAACTTTAATAGCACTTTGGAACACTCCTTGCAGCCTGTACTACCTGCAAGCAGCCTTGTCCATAGTCAACTGGAAGGAACCACCCAACTGCAAAATGCATGGCCAAAACAAACACATGCATAGAAAGGAAATTTAGGCTTCTGGTACAGCTGTACCAGCACGCAATTTCTGTTCTATCCTCCTCTATTTTTGTGCTAATCTTTGCCTTAAATGGGCACATAAGGAATAAAATACCCATGAAAAAAAAGATAGTATCCCTGTCCTGACACTTAATTGGGTGGAAACACGGAGTTTATTCTGTCATCTCATTATTAATGTAAGTAATAGCTGTTGTGCGCTGTTTTTGATTTATGGCAATGCTAATGTGAATATCATGGGGTCTTCTTGGAGAGATTCATCTTCCTCCTAGGCTAAGGGAGTGTGACTTGTCCAAGGTCAGCCAGGAATGAACATTCAAACTATCATCTCCAGAGTCATAGTTCAAAGCTCAAACCACTACATCACACAGGATTTTTGGTAACTGCCCCAACAGAATTAACTAAAAACTGAGTTGAAAAATTCGTTGCTAAGGCAGGCATCCTCAGAGGTTGAGGGGTCTGTTGGAAACTAGGCAAGTGAGGGTTTATTTATCTGTGGAATGTCCAGGGTGGAAGAAAGACCCTCCCAACAAAGTATTTCCCCAGGCAGCAACCAGTCAGGCTTTGAAGCTACAAGGCCATTAAATGTTTATCAATGTGGCCATTTGCAACATTCACACTTGCCTCAAGCAGACAGGAGTTCTTTCTCCCACCCTGGACATTCCACAGATATATAAACCTCACTTGCCAAGTTTCCAACAGACCCTTCAACCTCTGAGGATGCCTGTCATAGATGCAGGCGAAATGTCAGCAGAGAATGCTTCTGGAATATGACCATACAGCCCGGAAAACTCACAGCAACCCAGTGATTCCAACCATGAAAGCCTTACAACGACACATTGAGTTGGAAAACAAAGGGTTGGGAAGAGGATGGACACAGATTTCAGGGCAAGGCGAGTTCAAATGGATGGGATTCAGAAGAGAAAATGAATATAACAAAGGATTTGGAGGAGAGGATTTACAGAAAATACAAAGCTGGAAGGGGTTGATGAAAGGAAAGTAAGGAGCAATGAGGAAAAGATTAAACTAATGAAGTTTGAAGGACTGGAAAGGGGGCAATGGGAATATAAAACAGGTCAGAAAATGTCACACACACACACAGAAATATATATATAGGTGAGCCCTTGAGTACTAGAGCATAATCAGGGCTTTGATACCAGTGTGCGATAGTTGTAACTAATTCAATAGAAGAGGGCTCGCCAGAGGCAAATTATTCCAGTGAGAAATTCCCTTCTGTTACCTAGGGACTTGCTTCGCCTTTTTAAAATATAAAATTGCAAATGTTTATTTTAAAATAGGTGATTGAAACTGTTGTCTCAGCACTTTCCCCAAACTTCCTTCCCCTGTAACGCAGAGCTAAGCAAATGGCAAAACCGTCCTATTTTAAAGGGCAAAGCTTTTAAGACAGACTGGGGTTGCGGGGTGTTGTATACCCACAAAGCTATGCGTCGAGAAAACAGGCAGGAGTAATGTGGTGTCTTGCAACAGATCAATAGCATCAGTTTTTTTTGGTAAGCTACCCAGTTATTCTGTAATGACAGATAGAGCACAGGATTGGAGAAGTGTAATCCAAAGAATAAAGTTTCCAAAATCTAAAGTATCTGGTTTTTGTTTGTTTGGGGTTTTTTTTTGGGGGGGGGGGTTGTTGTTGTGTCAGGAGCGACTTGAGAAACTGCAAGTCGTTTCTGGTGTGAGAGAATTGGCTGTCTGCAAGGACGTTGCCCAGGGAAGCTTGAGCTGATAGAGGGAGCTCATCCACGCTCTCCCTGGATTCAAACCTGCGACCTGTCAGTCTTCAGTCCTGTTGGCACAGGGGTTTAAACCACTGCGCCAGTGGAGATCTGGTATATCAAATTAACAGTCTTTCTACATAGTTATAATATTTCAATGCCATTCCCACTGCAATGGCTTCAGCCTACAGAATCCTGGATTTTGTAGTTTGGTTGAAGATTGAGGGCCCGTCCAGACAGTATCTTTATCCCAGGAGCTTCCACAGCAAACAGGAGGATAGCCAGATGCAGTTCCCTTTAAACATGGAAATAATTGCTACAAAAGGCAAAAAATGCGAGATTTCCAGGTGCGAGGAATATCAGGTTTTGAGCCGAATCTCATCTTCATGTCTGTATGTCCTCTGCAATCAGAAATCAGGGATTTTTTATCTAGGTTTGTTCCCAGGTTTTAGATGTTTGTTCCTGATTGGTGTTTCTAAAAAGGTGACAGTTGAGTAGAAAGCAAACATTTGTTTGTGTGTCAGAAACTTTTTGAAACATGTGAAAACGTTTTCTCTGATCAAGAATAGAACTTTTTGCAGTGATTCGCTGCAATAATTCTCCAAATAGCCACATATCTGCATCTTGAGTTTAAAAAAAACAAAAAACCAAAGTTTCCAGTGGAAGTCCCACAGCGGCCATCTTGGGAGCCTCTAAATCTCACAGCAAAACATCAAGTCTTGGCAATGAAGGCAGAAATCCGGGAACCAATAGATCTGTTTTCTCCCTCTATTTGCCTGTTATCAATCAGTCTTGTTGCTATAATCTTGTTTTTTATGTTTAATTGCCCCTGTTTAGAACCCGTGATTTATTGATGTCTGGAAGCTCCCTGGGATTGCTAAAGTAAAACCTGGAGAGGGTTCCTGTACCTTTAATGATTGTGTAGAAGAAGGAATTTCAGCAGGTCTTGCTCGTCACACAACCAAGTAACGAAATATGCTGAGATTTGCTCATCTAAACTACCATTAAAGGTACAGGAGCACATTGACAACCCTGTTGAAGACTTTCTTGAAAGTCTCTATGAAGAAGGTTGAGTGCTATAGTCCATTCAAGCTCCCTAATGGAGAAGGCCAAACATATCAACAAACAACAAATTTGCATTATTCCATAGGATGGATCCATTATCAATAATGCAAGATAATGCTGCAACAACTGTGTAAGGTAGATATATTCTACTTTAATTTAAGGTGCAGGTGCTTACCTACAAAGCCCTGAACGGTTTGGGACCACCCTACCTGCGTGACCGCATCGCTGTCTACGAACCCACACGCTCACTCCGGTCATCTGGAGAGGCCCTGCTCGTGATCCCGCCCGCGTCACAAGCGCGCTTGGTGGGGACGCGAGACAGGGCCTTCTCCGTGGTGGCCCCCCGCCTCTGGAACACCCTCCCGAAAGATCTCAGACAAGCCCCTACATTGGCAGTCTTCAGAAAGGAATTGAAAACCTGGCTGTTCCGATGTGCCTTTTCAGATTAGGAACCCCAGCACCAAATCCTAGAAGCACCTTAGTAGAACCAAGATCACTGCACACTGCACACCGCACTTATATTATAATCCTACATTCCTCCCGCCACATCAGCACTTTTAATCCTGTACCCCTACTCTGGCCGGCCCAGTTTTAATAGTGTCTTGTTGTATTGTTACTGTTATTGTTTTCCTGCTCAACTGTTTTTAATTTGCTTTAGGTATTGTATTGTTGTATTGTGTTTTGGGCTTCGGCCTGTGTAAGCCGCATCGAATCCCTTGGGAGATGCTAGCGGGGTACAAATAAAGTTATAATAATAATAATAATAATAATAATAATAATAATAATAATTCAAATCCCCATAGAACTTGCTGTATTCTCTGGTAAATGTATCTCATGGGGTTACTGTGATGTTAAAAAATAGAAAAAGGAGCTATGTAAGTTACTTTATAAAAAGCCTGGTGTTAACATGAATTAAATAATATTTTCAAGGGTCGGGTCTTCCATTTCCTCCATAGATCCTTGGCTTCTGCTATTTTTAAAGTGTATGCCATGCAAATGTGTGCATAGTGCATACTTATTACCAATTTACTTGGAGTTTAGAATTCGAATTTCCTAGATGTTGCACAGGACACATATATAATCCTCCTCTTCAACCACAGTGCTTAGGATAGAAGGTTGAAGCTTTTTAATAAAGCACCAAATTCCAAACCAGTATTATTGTTCAATAAATTTCGGAAGCATTCAGGATTGTTCTTTAATAAATCCCACAGGAACCCTAATCAGGTAAAGACATGCCTGCACAAAGTTTTAATGGGTTCTCAAGCACACCTGATGCCCATGTTTGGCAGGGTTGACTGTGGCCTCACCCACCTTTTGTGTCTGGCAGCCTGACACATGCTTCAGAGAGAGACGGGGCCAGGTAATCACCTCCAGCTGTTCAGCTTGCCATCACTTTATTCGCTCCCATGAACACTGTGCTGCACATGCTAGCGAATGTAATGAGTTATTATGTTTACAGCTGTGTTTTGCAATAATGTTGTTAAAGAGCATTACAATCATCCTGAAGGCATGCTCTACATCTGTCCAGACAGATCTTTTGGAACAGTCAAGAAACAGGTGAAGATGATAAAATCCCATTAAGCTCTTAAAGACTTTGCCTAGCTTCACTTTCCAGAGGAATGATCCAAAACTGTGCAACTGCTGGGCCCAGACCTTGCTCTTGGTTCAGACAAGTGAAGAAGTACCCAATAAGCATATTCAGAGGCCATGAGGAAATGTAGATCCTAATATACCTAGAAGGAACCAGGAGAGCTCAGGTGGAAGTGGTTGGTAAAATGACAGGAGCAAAGGGGTCTGAGAGTGCTATGTATTTATTTATTTACTTACCAGTCCCCCCCCCCCTCAAAAAAACATCATGTCCTCAACATCACCTAGTAGCTGTTTTAGTTGTTTACATAAAGCTATTGCACAGAGTTTACAGCAGACTGTACGGAAGATGGTTTTGATTAGCACCCATCCTGTCTACCTTCCATAAAGACCTAAAAACCTGGATGTTCTAATGTGCTTTTGATTAACCAGTTCACTAGTTGATTTGGCCCTTTCCCCCCTAACTTAGTATCTGGCTCTTGCACTTTACTATAAGCCCCACCCTTGTAGTTGTATTGCACTAACTGACTTGGCCCTTTTAGCCCTAACTTAATATCTGGCTCTTGCACTTTATTATCAGCCTCGTCCTTGCAGTTGTTTTGCACAGGCCCTTTCCCCATCCTTTCAGTTCCGAACATGTCCACTGTGCTCGGCTAATGATTGTAAATGGTTTATATTTTTATGATGTTTTGTATATGTATTTCGTTGTGTTATACTTTAACTCTGCCTGACTGGGCTTGGCCCCCATGTAAGCCGCCCCAAATCCCTTCGGTGAGATGGTGGTGGGATATAAGAATAAAGTTGTTGATGTTATTATTGTTGTTGTTGTTATTTGAAACACAAAAAGATTAGTACACAGCAAACAAGGTCACTCTGCTGGCTGTTGTATTGCATCACATGTCGGACACTTCCCAAGTGTCTAGGACTGTGTGATGTATCGGCAAATAATGTGTGCAGATCCCAGTTGGGTGGCCTTTTGCAGCTGACAGATGGGAATTTTATCCGCGCCGATTATGTTTAAGTGCAGGCCAAGGTCTTTAGGCACTGCACCCAGTGTGCCAATCATCACTGGGACCACCTTTACTGGCTTGTACCAGAGTCTCTGCAGTTCAATCTTTAAATCCTCGTATCGTGTCAGCTTTATTATTATTATTATTATTATTATTATTATTATTATTATTAACTGTACTTCACAAAAGGGAAAATCAACCTGTTGAACAAGCCTTGCAAATGCTCGTTTGTTATCAGTAAATCTTTGATTTTTATATGTATTTTATACATCTATTTACTCTGGGTTAAGTAAATGTTTTTCAGGCTAAAAAAGGTGCCGAGTGGAAAAGTTTAAGAAGTCTATTCTGTCAGACCAAGGTTGTTGTTGTTGTTCATTCGTTCAGTCGTCTCCGACTCTTCGTGACCTCATGGACCAGCCCACGCCAGAGCTCCCTGTCGGCCGTCACCACCCCCAGCTCCTTCAAGGTCAGTCCAGTCACTTCAAGGATGCCATCCATCCATCTTGCCCTTGGTCGGCCCCTCTTCCTTTTGCCTTCCACTTTCCCCAGAATAATTGTCTTCTCTAGGCTTTGCTGTCTCCTCATGATGTGGCCAAAGTACTTCAACTTTGTCTCTAGTATCCTTCCCTCCAGTGAGCAGTCGGGCTTTATTTCCTGGAGGATGGACTGGTTGGATCTTCTCGCAGTCCAAGGCACTCTCAGCAGTTTCCTCCAACACCACAGCTCAAAAGCATCGATCTTCCTTCGCTCAGCCTAAGGTCCAGCTCTCACATCTGTAGGTTACTACAGGGAATACCATGGCTTTGACTAGGCGGATCTTTGTTGCCAGTCTGATGTCTCTACTCTTTACTATTTTATCGAGACCGGACCAAGGTTAGTGCTTCAAAAAATATTGTCTGACTAGCAGAATAGGGAAGCTTATGGGCACATATCATTTTAAAGATATAGTATCCCCTTCTTATACAGTGTGGCTCTGAACTCAAGTCCTGACGAATAAAAAACACACTTGAGTCAGTTATACTTTTAAAGTAGAAATGAAAATAGTTCATTCACTAAGAATAACAAAATTACAAAACAGTTCGCAGTAGTTGTCCTCACCACAGGAACAAAACGAACGCTTTCTTCTGTAAGTGGATTTCTTCTTGATATGAAGACAGGAAACTGAAGCAATAAACAGTCCAATTTCTTTCTTCTTTACGAAATCAGGACGCCCTTGACTGGTAGTGCAGTGAGAGAAACATTCACTCTCGGCATTGATATCAGCTAACAGCAGCGTCCGCTACCTCGGAAGTTTGTTTTATACACTATACCTGATAACATGGCCATCTAACGCATAGCAGCTGCACTATTACAGTAACAAACTAGCTCTGATCCTTATTATCACTTAGAAATAGCAATCCATGCTCTAGATCAGAAACATTAAGGTCTCTAATACTCTTGCCTTGGTTTGAACTTCCTCCCCTACTCCATGCCTTTGATGGTGCAGGAAGATTTTGCTCAGTGTCAGAGCAGTAGGAACAGATATATAAATGCCTGGGCTCTCAGCTCCAGTTCCAAAGCACCTGACAGTGCATGCTAATTCAGGCAAATTATGCCCCTATTAGTTATGCATTGATGATTATTATTCACTCTCAAATCCATTTTCATCCTACTGGAATAATGTCTTCCAAAAGTGTGCAGTTTTTGAAGGCATCATCTTGGGGGTGGAGGCACTCACACAGAGTCACCATTTTCCTCCTTCCAAAATAGTCGTGTAGAAGCCGGGACATCTAGTTATCTTCTGAAGACAATACATGATGATGTCATCATACCCCAGTTGTATTATATTTTAATCCTTGTGTGTGTGTATGTGTACGTGTGTGTGTGTGTATACACAAGTGGTGTGTACTGATGTATGTATTTTATGGTATGTGTTTTGTGGTGATGTGTTCTAACTGTGTTGTGTGCTGCCTCAAATTGGGGTCCATCGGTTCCCACATTCTTTCTGTATCTAACAATCACTAATGTTGAAAGGCTCACTGTTTGGTTTTCATTATAGATCCCAGAATTCCTCAACCAGAAATAAAGAAAAAGGCCCATCTTTTCCTAGTGCTGCAATAATTTCAAAGAAGAGGCCACCCTATGTCATTTCATCTCAGAATCTCAACTGCACAACTGTAAGTGGCATGTGACCATGGAGGTTGAATTTACATATCAGTTTGATACTACTTTTAACTGCCAAGGTTATGGAATCCCGGGAGTTGTAGTTTGACAGTCTTCTCTGCTGAAGAGTGCTGTTGCATTACGAAACTACAACTTCCAGGATTCCATAGAACTGAACCATGGCGATTCAAGTGGTGGTTCATAACAGTATAGCAGGATGTGGCTGAATATATATCCCAGTTCCGGTTAATACAATTGATGCCAGTCAGGTAAACAAAAAGGTCCTCAGACTTTTTGGCAATTCCAATGAGAACCCCAAGAAAGGGTTTGATTTGGTGACAGAAAAGAGGAAACGTTCCGGGGGGGGGGGGGGGGGCTGTTGCGTMAGCCTATTGTATGTTCCATAGATTACCATCCCCTGAGTTTGGAGGTGTGTATGCTTCCATACACAATTTGAGGGAGGAAGTTTTAATGAAAATAAATCTGAAACAGGGAATTAAGTCCATGCAGGCGCCCTTATTCATTTTTATGGGGCTGCAGACTACAGGGTTCATCATTTTGGGGTCCAGTTTTCAATTGCAATTTAATAGATTTCTTCCGACTAAATAACCAAGCATTATTGGGGAGTCCATAGTCATGACCATTAGTTGATAATAAAGTACATGGATGGAGAGACCCCTCTATGTTTTTGAAGCTTTTACATCAAAGTGTGCTTTTGTGGAAGTACTCACATCCAATCTGCCAGTATAATGGTGACATGATTGCAAAATCTCCTGAGCCTGGAGATTCAAACCAGTAATTCTGCACATCTGGTCTCTGTTCTACTTGAAGGGAGGGGGGAATAGCTGCCAAACAAAAGATTTGCACATACAACAGCTTTGTTTTGCTGCTAGCTGCAGAGTCCTTGTTCTCCAAACTGCTGATAGAGGAGACACAGAGGTTTTTTTTCTGAATGAAAACTAGAGGCCAATTTTATTGTCCTTCTTTTACCCTACAAGGATTTCCTTTCCGTGGATAAGAAGGGCCTACATTGTAGAGGAGCCCATTCCTTGTGTTTCCATTATGCAGGTGTGCCTCCTGACTGGAAGGAGGCAGATATAAAGGCTCGTATGAATGAGCAGACCTCTATGAAGGTGGTATTATATATACTCGTGTACAAGTGTAGAAACTGTAAAAAAAAAAAACAGGTTGCAAAATCCTGAGCAAATATCTATGGATTGATGCACTTTAATTGTCATTAAAAAGAAACCATCTTTTCTCTGAGCAGAATGGCAAAAATTAAAAGCTTAATTCATCCTGGGAGAGCTAGGGCCCATCCAGACAGGACCCAAATCCCGGGCCCTCTTGCCAAATGATGCCTCCAGTAATAGAGATTTAATTTGAGACAAAGCAGGAAAAGCCTGCTTTATTAATTAATTACTTTGAAAGTCTGTTGAAAGACTTGTGCCTTTGTGAAAGGTGCGGGTCTAGGAGCGATGCCCCCCTCCCACGTCTCTTTGCACATCATTGGTATGTTCCATAAGGCCTGAAGAAAGGCCTAATGGCACCCAGTTTTATTTTTATTGTCAATTTTTTTTTGGAGAAGAGAAGGGGGTTGGATGGCCAGGTGCCATTCTGAAAATTTTCGGGATGGCATGTGAACAATCATTGGGCAAAGCCCATTTTTTCCCCTGGCTGCGCAGACTTAAACCCCCTTTGGAGTATTTTATATACTTCTATACCAAGGGTCACATAAACAACAACAACAACAAAGCATTATTACAGTCCATGACCAGTACAAAAGGGTCACATAAAAATGTATTGAGTCAAAAGGGCTCCCAAGTGGAAAAGGTTAAGAATCCCTGGTGTAGACCAGTTGCTGAGTGTAGAAATGCAAAAGTGTTACTCATCCTCATAGAATACAAAGTGCAACCAAGTAACCCTGTGATTCTGTTGTCTTTACCTCTCTTCTCCTGTGTAATTTTTTAACTTCTTCACTTGATTAAGAAGCCACTAAAGCTTCAAAAGATGTGTATTCTATGCCCATTCCTTGAGAAGCCAGATCTGGCCATGGTAGTACATGTTCTAGTTAAATCTTGTCTGGATTATTGTAACACGCTCTATGTGCGGCTGCCTCTGAAAAGTGCTTGGAAACTTCAGCTGGTCCAAAGAGCTGCAGTCAGGTTGTCACTGGGACTTGTCACAGGGACTAGGCAACCCTCCTGCTGAAGCGGCTCCACTGGCTGTCAGTCTGTTACCGGACACAATTCAAAGTGTTGGTTATAACATTTAAAGCCCTAGGGCCTAGAAGGTTCAGGTCCAGGCTATTTGGCCAACCACATCCCCTTGTATGAACCTGTCCAGGCCCTGAAATATTCAGGAGAGGCCCTTCTCTCGGTCCCACATCCACCTCAAGCTCAATTGATGGCAACAAGAGAGAGTGCCTTCTTGATGGCTGCCCCTCGACTCTGGAATTTCCAGCCCAGGGAAGCCAGAATGGCCCCCTCCCTGCTGTCCTTCAGGTGGCGGGTTAAAACCTTTTTATTCAGGCAGGCATTTAAAGAAGAAGGGGACTGCTGTGATTTTATATGCTTTTAATTATGTCAAATAATGTTTTAGTACTTGTATATTTTATATTTATTGCAATGCTTTAGTTTTGTGCCTCTTTGGGTCTCCATATGGAGAGGAAAAATGGGAATATATAAACATTATTATTATTATTATTATTATTATTATTATTATTATTATTAGGAAGTGTCTGACGTGTGATCCAATACAACAGCCAGCAGAGTGATCTTGTTTGCTGTGTACGAATCTTGTTGTGCATTAATAATAATAATAATAATAATAATAATAATAATAATAATAATAATCTGCATTATGCTTGGCCAATAAAAGTACAATATATACATAAGTTGACCTGTGAAGCAGGCGGGATAGAGAGCAGGGCCTCCCCAAAAGATCTTAGAGTCCTGGCGGGCTGATAGGCAGAGATACGTTTGGATGGCAAAATTCCAGCCAGCTTAAAACAAGCTGTAATAAAACCGCTGTTGAAAAAACCATCACTGGACCCCACTCAATTGGACAGCTATCAGCCTGTTTCCAATCTCTCCTTTTTGGGCAAAGTCATGGAACGTGTGGTGGCCTCACAACTCCAGGCATTCTTGGTAGACACGGATTATCTGGATCCGGCACAGTCTGGCTTTAGGCCGGGACATGGTCGAGACAGCCTTGGTCGCCTTAGTGGATGATCTGCGCCGGGAGCTCGACAGGGGGAGTGTGTCCCTGTTGGTGCTGCTGGACCTATCAGCGGCCTTCGATACCGTCGACCACGGTATCCTTCTGGGACGCCTTGCGGGGATGGGTCTTGGAGGTACTGTTTTACAGTGGCTCCGCTCATTCTTGGAGGGTCGGTCTCAAAAGGTGTTACTGGGAGACTCCTGTTCAGCCCCACAACCTTTGTCTTGTGGGGTTCCTCAGGGTTCAATACTGTCTCCCATGTTGTTTAACATCTACATGAAGCCGCTGGGAGAGATCATCCGGAGTTTCGGGGTGCGATGTCATCTGTACGCAGATGATGTCCAACTCTGTCACTCCTTTCCACCTGCTACTAAGGAGGCTGTCCAGGTCCTGAACCGGTGCTTGGCCGCTGTGATGGTCTGGATGAGGGCGGACAAATTGAAATTGAATCCAGACAAGACAGAGGTACTCCTGGTCAGTCGCAAGGCCGAACAGGGCATAGGGTTACAGCCTGTGTTGGATGGGTCGCACTCCCCCTGAAGACGCAGGTTTGCAGCTTGGGTGTGACCCTGGATTCATTGCTGAGCCTGGAACCCCAGGTCTCGGCGGTGACCAGGGGAGCATTTGCACAGTTAAAACTCGTGCGCCAGCTGCGCCCGTACCTTAGGAAGTCTGACTTGGCCACGGTAGTCCACGCTCTGGTTACTTCCCGTTTAGACTACTGCAACGCTCTCTACGTGGGGTTGCCTTTGAAGACGGCTCGGAAGCTCCAACTAGTCCAACGCTCGGCAGCCATGATACTAACAGGAGCGGAGCGCAGGGAGCATACAACTCCTCTGCTGCACCAGCTCCACTGGCTGCCGATTTGCTACCGGGCTCAATTCAAAGTGCTGGCGTGGCCTATAAAGCCCTAAACGGTTCTGGCCCAAGCTACCTATCCGAACGTATCTCTGCCTATCAGCCCGCCAGGACCCTAAGATCTTCTGGGGAGGCCCTGCTCTCTATCCCGCCTGCTTCACAGGTGCGGCTGGCGGGGACGAGAGACAGGGCCTTTTCTGTGGTGGCCCCTCGGCTGTGGAACGCCCTTCCCATGGAGGTAAGATCAGCCCCCTCGCTTATGGTGATTAAAAACTTGGATGTTTGAACGGGCATTTGGTTAATCAGTGCAATGAATGTGATGATTACAGGAATGGTAATATCGACGACGAATTGGATCACAATTCTAGTTATGAGATGCATTGTGTTGTTTATTGCTGTATTAATACTGTATATTATGCTCTTATGGTTTTAAATTGTATACTGTTGATTGATTTTTATCCTTGTTGTAAACCGCGTTGAGTTGCCTGTTGGGCTGAGAAACTGCGGTATACAAGTAAAGAAAATAAAATAAATAAATAATAATGTCTAAGTTGTGTTTCAAATAATAATAATTTATTTTTTAGTCACCTCTCTCGTGGCCCGAGGTGGGTTACAGAATAATTAAAACACATAAACTATGGCTAGAAGGAGTTCTGGAAAGAGATCTGAGGAGGAATGAGTCAAGCCTGGTTTGGGCAGGGAGGAGAAAAATGCTACCTTTAATAGTGTCTCCCTGGAACATCTACAACTTCTCCACCAGACAATAATACCCCACTTTAACTTGGTTCCAAATTTTCCTGCCACCAGCAAAACACACCTTGAAAGTGTGGAAATCTTTTTAATGTAGTATGTGCCCATCCAGATGGAGCAGGGGGCAGGCATAGAGTTTCTGTTCCCACTCCTTGGGTTGCCTGCTCAGTTTGTTTTTAATTCCACTCCCAACCTGGCAGGCAAAGGTAGTGTTTTGTGGCAGGTCACACAGTGACTTCATAACATCTGCAGACTTCTTCCTTCCTTCTTCTGTGTTTGGATCTGAGCAGGCTCAGGAGCCTTCAACTGGTTAATGCAAGCTATTCTTTAAACCCCTGGTTCCCAGTGTGGGGAGACGACACATTTGATTTTTAAGGGGGGCAATTCAAGAATAAGTTGTTAATAGTGGTGGGGGGTGCATTTCTTATGATTTCAGGGACCTCATATACAGCATATACATATATATTGTGACAAACAAATTTTAAAAATTAAAATAATAAGAATGTGCATGGCGGTCAGCTGGCGACAATGGCTAAGGGGAAAGCCCACTGATAGAGAGGAGTGGAGAGAGCATAGAGTTAACTAGAGAGCACATGAGCACAGAAAAGTGAGGCAACTCTCATTCCAAACACCCCACTCCTCTCAGTGTTCTTTAACCATTACAACCAATATAAAATACATAAAATGAATTTTTGTTCTACATACAAATGCAGCAAGAAGTCTGAAAAATCCAAATAATAATTATTACTTTCATATGTAAATCAATATTTTGTATGATTTTTTTAAAAAAAAAGATTACACCACTTAACAAAATTTGAAAATGTTTCTGTTCCTGGTTTGAAAGTGTTATTTCCTGTTTAATTGTGTGGTACTTACTTTGAAAGTAGTTGTTATACTCTAGAAACTTTGTTATTGTGGCTGCCACAAACTAGGTTGAACTGGTTGAGACTCTATGATATATTCATTGAAAAACTAGAGCAAAATGAGCTGCAGGATGTCCCGCAAAAACGTTTTTGCAGTTTAATAAACTTTTTCCATGTTTTAAAGATAGAACCAATTAGGAAATGGCACTTATAACCCAGGAACCAAAATCATGTTACATAGTGTTTTCAGCCACAAGAAAATTAACATCAGGTGACAGGATATTCTCGCACATTCAGGATAACTTAAGTTACCCTGAATTTGATGCCAATAAATCAATTGTGCTTTGAATATGACTACTGCCTATGTGACAGTTATTCTATTTCATTGCTTAACTTTATCAAGCGTGAAGTGTTTTCATTAGCAAAAACCGATATTTGTCAGGTTTGAGCAGAGAAATCTTACATTTTCCTTTGCTGTGAATTTTCCCTGATAACTTGCTGATACATAATATTTGTGTTACTTATAGGGAAAAGAACCTTTTGAATAGTTAATGAGCGTAGAAAGAATGTGCATTGACACATCATTAATAGGCCTGGGTAACAACGGAAAAATTTGTTTCTAAAATCGATTTGTATTTGGGGGGTTTTTTTGTTTCGATATTTAAAATAATTACAAAATTTTCCTTTTAAAAAGTTCGATATTTACGAAATTGGTAAAAAATGGTAAAAAATTAACGAATCGATTTCCGAAACAATGACGAATCGATTCGTTAATGGCGGACGCAACCGCGAAATACGCTAAAAAACCTCCAAATGGGACAGGGGGAACTTCTGAAGCTTCCCTCTCCCTCTGTTGTTGACTGTTGGTGTGATATTATAATTTTTTTTCACTAATTAAACAAAAAACAACTATAAAACTTGCCCCAGACATGCGGAAATAATAACGAAACGACCTCAAACAATAACGAAACGAATACAATATCGAAATACGAAGCATTTACAAAACGTTTTTGAAAATTCGTTTTTTTTTAATAATTGCTCCAGAATGGTTCGTTATCGTTTTGTAATTGAAAAAATTAACGAATTATTAACAAATTACGAATTAACGAAACGAAACCGCCCAGCCCTAATCATTAACCATCAACAAATGAAGTCAACGGTAATGTCAGAAGACCCATAAGCTGAAATTTTGGACCTAGCTTCACTGCCAGTGTCTCTTCAGGACAAAATAATATTATTATTAGCCGACGCAGAGCGGTTAACACTGGCAACAATTTGATGCCGCAAATATCACAATAAACAACAATATAAAACCATAAATACACAATAGATTTAAACAACAGTATTAGTTATACAATCATATAGCCATTTCCATTATTATAACAATAATATGGTCCAGTTCAATGTCCAAGTGCTGTTATGCCTGCTAGCCAAAGGCCTGGTTCCACAACCACTATTTCAATTTTTTCCTAAAGGAAAGGAGGGAGGGCACCGATGTAATCTCGCTGGGGAGCGAGTTCCACAAGCAGGGGGCCACCACCGAGAAGGCCCTGTCCCTCATCCCCACCAGATGCGTTTGGGACCGAGAGCAGGGCCTCCCCGGTGGATTTTAAACTATGAGGCAGAACGTAGAGGGAGTAAAATTTGGACAAGTAAGCTGGGCCGGAGCCGTATAGGGCTTTATAGGCCAAGACCAGCACTTTGAATTGTGCTCGGAAATGTTAACAAATTGTTAACAAAAAGGCTTCCTTCATACGAAAAAGGCATTCACTTTTTGATTTATATGTCCAGGGGATGGGGATCAGGATTTTAGAGATGCTTAGGTGGCTCATGGTCAAGAAAAGGTTGGGAACTACAGCTCTAAATGGAAAGCTGGTGGTTTTTCAATTCAGGAGGGCTGTGGGGTAAGGAAACAACTACTACCACCACCATCCCAAACCTGACACCAAACACAGCGAGACAAAGCATTATGTCACCTCCATCTACATCAATCACAACTGCAAACAACAACAAAAAGTCCTAAGCTGAAAATGTCTATTCTTTATATTACAGCAATTCAGGAGGAGGGGATATGTAAGGAAAATTCATATATTGCAAGAAACCCAAAAGTGATATCTCTATCTTAGTGATTCCGGCCATGAAAGCCTTTGACGATGTGTATATTGCAAGAAAACCAAAAGTGATATCTCTGTACTCTGGGCATAGTGAAACACTGTGGTTTTCTTCCAACCCATTTCCCAAGAAGACAACATTTGAAGCAACTGCAGAATTACACCTTTACGAAGATTTAAGCCGCAAAGAATACAGAACTGACTATAGTTCAGCTTATATTCAATAAGATGTACCATTGTACTTGATGTCATGTCACTACTTTTCAGAAATCAGTGTTTAAAATATTTCTAAATCGGTATACTGGATGATCTGTAAAATAAAATGCCCCTAAAATGAAAGTGTGATATAGCACCATAATCCTATCATGCAACGATTATATATGTGCAGGCAGTCCCTGAATTACAAACATCCTACTTACAAACTACTCATAGTTACAAACAGGGGTGAGTAAACAGAAAGTGCAATAAATCTACCCCTAGGAAGGGAAAATCACTCCTAAAAGTTATCAAGGGGAAAGGTGTCTTCACCAAAGTTTTCTCATCAATCTTTGCCATATTTCGATGGTAGTTAATGAAAATGACCAGAAACTAGTTAAATTTTTCTTTGAAAAAAGAAGTATTGAATATACATAAGCAATTCAAAGGAAAAAATGGTCATCTAGCATTATAAGGATAGAGACGATAGGACTGCATGTTAACTTCTAAAAAATGAAACGTTTTCCAGTCAACATGATTAACCACCCTGCTAAAGAGGTTGTAATTGGAAATAGGTACCAGGTTTGTGCACGGATTCATTGTGGACATTTGGCTTCAGCTTGTTTGGCTGGCTCAGCTGGTTTGGCTGGTTCGGAAGCCCGTAACAACATGGGCTCCACCGCCATTTTTTTTACCAGCTGTTAACAGAACAGTGGCTGTCGAAAACCGGACAGAAGGCAACGGATTGCAGAAAGAGTGGTATCTTGACTCAGATGCTTTTAATCCAGTCTTAATGAAGAATATAAGGACAAACAATGACTAAAATGATGGGAAGGGGAGCCTGGGGAGTTCCCCCATTGCCGCCAATGGGCCGGATAGAAAATGAATCTTTCAGCTTGCAGATAGAAAACAGATTTCTGTCCTCCTGAATTCAGGAGGCTCCTGAAAAATCAATCAGGACCCCCACCAAAATCCAGGACACCGAAACGGATCACAGTTTACCCAAATTGCACAAGCCTAATAGGTATCAAATACAGTGACACCTTGAGTTAAGAGTTTAATTCATTCCATTACTGAGCTCTTATCTCAAAGCAAATTTTCCTACTAAAGTGAATTAAAATGTTATTAATCCATTCTGGCTCCTCACCCATGCCCCCATTTTTGTTAAATGTCTTTAAATAAAAAAATTATTTTATATATAACAAATAGTGTATAAATGCACATCCAAATGGCACAATAAAAAGAAAGAAAGAAAGAAAGAAAGAAAGAAAGAAAGAAGTAAATAAAGGAAGATCAATTTTAAAATGGTAGAAGTACAAAGCTGTGGCAAGGAAGCACAAAGCACCAAGTGGCTGGCAGAAACATCATTTTCTTCATACTGTACTCATTCCAGCCTCCCTCCCTTGCTCCCTCTCCCTCTCTTTCTCTTCAGGAAGCCAAACATACCAGGAATAAAAAACACACTAACCTGAAGTTCCTCAAAGTGGATAAGAGCAAAGCAGACAGCAGTCTCCCAAAGTGGACAACAGCACAAGGCACAGAGGATGAGGCCCGAAAGCCCTATACTCTTGCACTAGCACTCCCACCTAACTCTTAGCTCAAAAAACTGCTTGTATGTTAAAATGAAACCTGGGATGAATGACGGCTCTTAACTCAAAATGCTTGTAAGTTGGGATACTGATAAGTTAAGGTTCCATTGTACTTTACACACATCACTTTTAAACTAGTTTTAACTCTACAAGCTTCTTATTTTTAAATGATACTGGTATTTCTTTCCTAGGCTAAACATTAGATATAAATCTAAAAATGCTTTAGATGTTTTGTCAAACATGGGTTGTTCACTAGCTCTTTTCATAGTTGAAATGAATATGAATAAGGTGGCAGGCTTATAAACCATACTATTTACTCAAAAGGGCCAGTTTAACCAATTGGATGTAACTGCCTTGCAAGTGTGTTGAGGATTAATACTGTCATTTCTGTTGATTTTATGTACATTCAAATAGGCAACTCACTCTGCGTTTTCTTGGCAAGACTGATGCTGAGGAGGGACGGTTCCAGACAGCCTTTCATCCCAGGAGCATCCGCTGTCTACACCCACCCCAGAAACTGTGATCATTCTGGGGTGCGTGTCCAGGTGTTGTACTGGGATTTCTCAGTACAGCATCGGGACACTAGTCCCCTCCCCAGAAGCCCCCCCCCCCACCTAAACTTTTTTAAAAAGAAAAGAACTCACCCGGCCTCCAGTAGGTTGTAGCTGGAGCTCTCCCACCAGGTAGAAATGATGCACCAGGAGAGAGTGGCGGGGAGCATTCCCCCCCCCCCCCCCCCCCCGCGATTCATGCTGGGAGAGCTCCAGCTACAGTCTACTGGAGGTCGAGTAAGTTTTATTTACTTTTCAAAGGGGTTTGGGGGCTTTGGAGGAGGGGGTGGATATTCCTATAGTTTTCCGGACTAATTTAGTCCAAAAAACTGGGTATTGTGTCTGGACTGCAGTCCAGACACTGGAAGTAGTGGGTTTATCCCGTGCCTTCCAAGAAGGCATGGAATAAATCCACTAATTAATTCACTACAAACCAGGGTTTTCCTGGTTTGTGGTGAATTAATTCGGGATTGGCCAATATATCATCTGGACAGCCCCTTCTTTATTGTGGGAGTTACCGCAAAAAGGGGCTGTCTGGAAGCGCCCGAGGTTTGCTGTTGCTTTCCTCTTAGACTGAGAAACTTTGATTTGTCCTTGGTTGTCCAGTGGATCTTACTTACCCATTTTAATTTATCTGAGAAGTATCAGAAGTCTATAAATTGTTTCCTGTGCCTCTGATACATTGGTTTGAAGTAAAAGAGATTTCCCCCCTTCTGTATTGCATATAAAAACAACATCTGTCAGTTTCCAGGAAATGAGCAACTATTTGAGGAAATATATTTGTTATTTTTTAATAAACATTTGTGTGAGGAGTGTATACATACTCAGTGGTGACTAAAAGATAGAATGAAAACTGAGGGGCATCTTTTCCAGCATTTTCTAGTGTCCTAGAAATGTTTCTCACCATCACCAGACATCCTAAAAACATAGGATGGTCTTTCTTAACAAACTGGCTCTACTTCAAATGGCACATGACCTTGTGTTCTTCTTGAGTGTCCTCTGTTCTGTAAACCTTTCACAAATCAAGACAGCAAACTTCTGGATGTAAGATCACAGTGAAATCAAAGGCCACCTAACAAGTGTGATATGTATGTATGTGTATATGTATGCATATGTAGCACTGGCAAATAGAAAGTCAGATTTATACTAGGAGCTGTGTGGGTTAGTTCAAGAGGACTTATGTTTTCAATGACAGACCTTCTGGGAAGCCCTTGAGCACTCCAGCTGAAGGTCAGCTGTGACCAGCAGTGCTGTAGAATTTGAAGAGGCACGAATGGAGGGCAAAAGAGCCAACCCCGACCGGGACTGCCTTCCACCTGGAAACCAATGCCCTCACTGCAGGAGAACATGCAGATCAAGAATAGGGCTCCACAGTCACCTATGCACCCACCACCAGTATACCGAGCTTGGAAGACAATCCTACTCAGGCAACGAGGGATCGCCTAAGTAAGTAAGTATGTAGCACTGGCAAATAGAAAGTCATATTTATACTAGGAGCTGTGTGGGATAGTTCAAGAGGACTTATGTTTTCAATGACAGAACCCCTTTAAACATTGTAGTTTAAAATGTAGATCCAGCAGTGAGTTACTTGGTAAACACAGCAGATCATGTGATAATGACATAAGATCAGTTCAGTATTGTAAAATAATTCAATAGGCAGTTAGCCAAAACAAAACAAAAAAGAATAAGTTTGTATTCTGAAAGCACGAGTGTTGTTTTTTGTTTAATAGTGCTACAAGGATCAACAGACTCCAGGTCTTAATAGTTTTTATGGTTTACCTTTTTTCAAGAGTCAATTCAGATGCGAAACAATTTCATTTCAGTAGGAAATTGTCAAATGTCATATCGCTTGAAACCATGCCTTATAATTTGATTTGATTGAGGAAAAAAACTGTTGTCTGTGTTCTGTTTTCCCTTGCAAGTATGCAGTCTTTACAATGAGCTGTACATTTCCTTCTGTGTTCAAAAGCAGAGCACATCCAAGTCAAGCCCAAGCAATCTGTGTTGCAGACAGTAGAATGACAGAGGAGGCATGGGGACATTTGGAAAACATGCAGTGAATTGATGGCATGATGTACCTTCCCTTTAATTTCATCTTACTTTCACAACTACCTATTCTCCCAGGGTATCATTGCCCTCTTTTCAAACACAGGCCCCTTCTAAACTGTCATATAATCCAGATTATCAAAGCAGATAATCCGCATAAGCCACTCTAAGTCCCCTTTGTGGTGACAAAGGCAGCATATAAATGTCAAAAATAAATAAATATCTGATTTGAACTGGACTATATGAGTCTACACTGCCCCATAATCTAGATCAAAGGAGATAATGTGGATTCTATATGGCAGTGTAGAAGGGATCATATTGTTCTAGACATAAATGCACTAACCAAGAAATGCGGGCAAAGGAAAGTTCATTAGAGGTTTCCAACATTCTGGGTTTCCTGAGGAATCACAGATTTTGATGTGGCTATTGGGTAGCTGAATCTCAGCACACACTCAGTCTGTCTTTACCTTTATCAGCGCTGTAAAGATGCAATTATTGATAATTTATTATTTACTTGTAATTTTGGGCCTGTCCCTTGTAAGCCTCCCTGAGTCCATTTGGGGAGATGGTTGGCAAGGTATAAAAATAAAGTTATTATAAATTATTATTATTATTATTATTATTATTATTATTATTATTATTATTATTATTATCATTATCATATGTCCAAAGACGTGACTCCAAATAAGAAAAATAGGAATTACTTTGAACCAAGCAGGAATTGGTTTGGGCTGTATATTCACATACTCTGAAGACCAATGTTAGGCAAAGTACAGCCTTCCAGATGTTATATAGTGTAGTTCCAATCAACATTCACCGCCAGCTGTGCTGGATGGAATGTATGGAAGTTATGGCCCAGCAGCAGCATCTCAAGGGCTACTCATCTACCCCTTCCTCCTGTAGACCCTTGTTCATTCTTGCACAGTATATCTTCCTTTCATCCGCAAGAAAGCCTGCAGCTGGGTGGAAAAGCCTGACAGGCACGCTAGTACAACAATGTACCCCTAAAGTTTCCAGACGCTGACGTCATTATGTCTTGTTTTCTGGCTCACTTGTAATGATACTGATGGAAGAAGAAAAAGACACTGCATAATACTACAGGAATAGCAGACATTGCAATAAATGTAATGGACTCAACATGGAGCTGCTGCTTTGAGTAACAATGCCAGAGAGCAGCCAATAAATTCAGTCCCACAATTTGGTGCCAGCTCCAGTTTATGACCAAATACAATTAATAATTTCTTTGCACATGTGTTTTGTTCCTGATCTAGAGTTAAATCTTGTTCCGAACACAATCATGGCATAGTGCCATATATCTGATAATGCAGGTGCTAACTGTTTAATCAGTAACAATAAGGAATCAGCCAAAAGAGCAATAGGTTTGCATGTGTGTGATGTGGGGGAAGTTAAAAAAAATATGCTGAAGGCAACCAAGAATCTTTAACTAGAAAGTTGTTTTAGGCTTTTAAAAAAAAACAGGTTAATGCAGCCCAAGATTTCATATCTTTGCCCTTGAAAAAAATATCCATTAGAGGGATTTGCTTTTTAAAAATAGTAATATTGAAAGGAAAAGAGAGACAAACTGTTAGCCTTTTGAGACACAGTTGTCTAAAGGACAGACATGGCTCTTTTATTTATGTGAAAGGAGGAAAACGTGAGCTCCCTTTCAAGCTAAGATTGCTGTACATCAAATAAGCAGAAAATGCTGCTCGCAAATAAAACAGCATAGCAAGGAGGAAAGAAATCACAGACAGAACGTGAGGAAGAAGGTGGAGGGGGAAGGAAAGGCAGCAGAGAAAGGAGCCTTTCAGCTTAGGCTAGGCAAGGTCAAGCAATGTCCTGAGCAGAATTACAGAGCTAGAGACATGATCTGGTCTGAAATGGAAAAGCAAAGAGGTGGAAAGGAATAAAGGGAATTTTAAAAGAAGCTGCAAATTGGCTTCCTGGCATCTTGGTTCTCAATATCTTTGCTAAAAGTTACATGGACGATTTGGCTGCCGGGCCCACTCCCAATTATACATCCTTGGGTACAAAAGTAAAAAACAGACAGGTGTAAACAGCAGGGTCCTTTTCATTCTTAACCCACTCTCCAGGCTAACTTGCTCATGCCACATCCAATCATTATCATTTTTAAATACCTCTTATAACTAGAAAGGACCAAGGGAATGCTGCAAGTTGACTTGAGAGTAGATACGCCATCCTTGTCTGTCCCACCTTTATCATTCTCTTGTTCTGTGTTTTATTGACCTACAACAATGGTTCCAAACCTGTGCTCTGTGGACCACCAGTGGTCTGCAATACCTAAAATATGGTCTGTGTCTTCACTGTTACTACATCGTTGCAACAAGAGTGACTGGTTTTACGAAACCCTCTTACAATGCTGAGGTTTATTAAATATGGTTTTCTGTTGGCAAGCAGATGGCCACTACTGGATGGTATATGTTCTGTATCAGAAACTAGCGCTGATGTGGTCTATCTAATGCAATTTTCTTAATCAGCACTTCAAATAACCAAACCAAATCTAAAATTGACCAAAATCTGATTCGTAGCCCTTTTGGTACTAATGTTGGAGAGTGGTCCCTGATCAAAGTGGTGCATGGACAAGTGGTCCCTGGTCAAAAAAGGTTGGAACCACTGACCTACAACCTCATCAGACAGGCCAAATTGCCCATCATATGCTGGTTCCTCTTCACTTTTGCCATGGAGCTCACCAGCTCCCATCCCATGACATACATCTACTTCCATGTCAAGGGTGAAGAGGAACTGGTATACACTACCACCACGACACCATGGGAGGCTTCTTGTGTTGCATTGGCAACAATAAGGGGAAGCTGGACGGAAGATGCCTCCCCATGGGATGGGGAAGGCGGACAATGTGAGGCAAGGGGCAACGGGGTCCTTACACTCCATGCCAGTCCCCTTTATGTAACGTGAAAAGGTCCCTATGGTGTTTAGCCGAATAATCTGTGTGCTGCTGGTAGTCTTCACAAAATCAGGATTGCTTCCAACAATAACGTTACATTCTCATGCATACGTCTAGAAACTTTAATTAAAAAATTAATCCCCAAAAAACTAGGTTGACTTATCCATGAGTCATTGTGAGTGCTGCATCTTGACTCATAAAAAGGAACTAGCCCCTTCTCTGAACAGAGGAGCAAAAGACAAGAGATCAGTCCATCCTAGGAAAATCTAAAATAAGTACCAACTTCCTCTGCTCTCTCTTCCATCGTGCTGCTCTTGGCCTTTTTGAATGTCTAGCTCTCTCCTAGCTCTCTTTGTCTAATTCTTTTAGCATTTTATTATTTTTTCTTTTATTATGATTTTCTTATTTTCATTTCATTACTATATTATTATTAAGTATTTTATTTGATATTATTGTTGTGTTTTATATGTACTTTTACTTTATTGTAATTTGTTTGGGCCTGGCCTCATGTTAGCCACCCTGAGTCCCTTTGGGGAGATGGTAGCAGGTTATAAATAAAGTTGTTGTTGTTGTTGTTGTTAGGCTAGGAAATGACAGTGTGGCCAGGAGCACCAGACCCCATGAGATAACATTGATATTTTCCCCTCTCTGTGGAATGGCCCAACTTATCCATGAGTCATATCAACATCCATATTTTCTGTCCTCAAAACCTGCCCTTGGCTTATACATAAGATTGACTAATACATGAGTATATGCAGTAAAAATCATTAACAATAAAAAAAAAACTCCTAGGAGGTTTTAAAGTGACCTCATGAAAAAGTCTTAATGATTTTGTTACACCATCTTAATCAAAATTCATTTAAGGAAAGCAGATTATTCATATTAAAATAGATTTAAAAAGACAAAAGAAATATAGTGCATTATAATTTAAGAAAGAAAAGTCATGCTGGGTGGGATGATTAAGGGCTTAACAACATGTTATTAGTTTTCCATAAAAGACAAGAACTTCACGACTAAAGGCTTTCTGCAGAATAGAAGCTACCACTAGGGATACGCAAGCCATTATATTTTAATTCCCACAAGTAAGGTAATACCTTTGTAACACTAATAAGCAAATGTAGTTTTTGCAATACAGCTTTGAAAGCACTGCTGCATATCTCATATACCCCATTTCACTGAATCTAGGGCACACCTTTTCCTCTTTAAGGGGATTTAAAAATGGAATATGTTCTTTATCCACCATTTGCCTGCCACATTCTCCATCTTGAAGACAAACACTGAACTTAGGTAACACAACACTTTGGTAATATAATAATTATTACTAAGCATACTGCACAGATTATTATCCATAATTGTGACATGTGTGTGATATGATATTCTATTGTGATTTGTTTGCTTTGACCTGTTGTTAATCTTCTCCAGCCAACTGCCTCTCAGGAAGATCTTCAGTAGAACCTCACAACATATGGCCCAAAATACAAAAAAAAAAAATCCCAACAAAAACAAACAAAAAAACCCTGCTTATTTTTTCAATGAGATTTCTGGATGGGGACAAGAAAACCTGTGAATATTCCTTATACTCCTCTTAGAAGCAGTAGATACTCCGTATTACTGCCTGCAAACTAATTTGTTTAGGACCCAGGCAGAGTGGTTTTGCCTTTGCATTCAGATGACCCCATCATGCTAGCATTTATTGGCTTATTTCATCACAGCTTTAGTTTTACCAGCTGGAAATCAATTTCTGGCCAGATATTCCAGCCCATTATGCCCCACATGGACATCCAAAGGGGGAGGGGGATGTAGTGTGTGGCTAATATTAATGCAAGACACAATATTAATGTGTGATTACCATAAATACAACCCCAAAGCAACACTGCTTTTGATTTGTATTCCTGTACAAGTTTTCTAAAAAATAAGGGGCCGCTATTAGCCCCAGCTTCTGCCAATGTAGAAGTATGAAAACATGCAAATGTGAGTAGATCAATAGATACCACCTCGGTGGGAAGGTAAACAGTGCTCCATGCTGTCAGGCCAGCCACATGACCTAGGAGGTTTCTATGGACAATGCAGAAATGGAGATGAGCACCACCCCACCAAAACCAGAAGACAAAGCTTTTACCTTATCTATGTTTCTAGGCATTGAATGTTTGCTTTGCATTGTGTATGCTGAAATCCACCCTGATTCTTCTTGGGAAAATAGGGCAGAAGACAAATAAACTATTGTAGTATTATTATTATAGAGAGGATTTCAATGCAAGAAACATTCAAATCACGACACCCAAGGATTTACATTCATGGCATGGCGAGCTCTCTTGTCTCAAGTTAGAACATTCCCAGCACTTCCATAAAGACAGGAAAGTCTCCCAAGAAGTTTACACCTCAAACAGGAAGCCTTCCAGCTAAATGGCGAGACAGAGATGTGACCGGACATTCTTGACATGATTAAGGTTTAAAAGCTGCTGACAACCTACATCCATATATTTCCAAGGTTCTTTCCACAGATAATATATAGGCAGTCCCCAAGTTATAAACAAGGTTTATTCTACAGGTTTATTCTTAGGTTGAATTTATATGTAAGTCGGAACAGGTACATGTAACTCAAGCCAAATGAAAGTATATATTAGCATTAGATAGCACAGGGAAAGGTTAACACCCCTGTGCTCTTTGTGTCCCCTGATGAGAAGATTTCACCACACTTTCTGTCCCTGTGAGAACTAGATTTTGAAAAATGTAGCTTGTTGTGGAAACAAGGACTGGTGAGAAAGCTTCATTGGAGACATCTTTTCCACATCCTAACTCTTTTAGAAGTGAATTTCTCTTTCTAGGGGTAGATTTCTCTCACCCCTGTTCTTAACTATGAGTTGTTTCTAAGTCGGATGTTTGAAACTCTGGGACTCTCTGTACTAAGGACCTCTGGGCCCCAATTTAGTGAGCACGCAAGACTATATGTTTGCAGGACTCAGAGGTGCTTTCAAGACACAGAAGGAAATGTGGGTTAGTCTGCATGGATCCCTACCATAGGCATTTGGATTTACTGTCCCAGAAGAGATGCTAGTTTTCTGTCCTTTTGTCGTAGCCACCAAGGGAGTATTTTCGGCAGTTAAATGCCAGACTGCATTTTTTCACGTTTACCCAGGGTTCTCACTCTCCTCAGTGACGGATGGTCAACTATCTCAGGGACTGAGAACATTTACCCCACTTTTTTCTAGATTTGGGTATAGCAGCTTATAGCTTTGGCATGCCTACACAGTTCTGCACAAGTTGCTTTAGCTTCTAGTAAGGACAGCAAAAGCATGTCATGCAATATTTCTGGAAATTAAAATTAATTTCTAACCAATATGAAAACACCTGGTAAGAACAGGATAGCCTGGAGACATCTTTTCACACATACAACTAAAATCTGAAAATAAGAGCTGTCACACTGGGAGAGCAGATGGCTGGTTCCATCACAACCAAGTCAGACGTCTGCAGTGGATCCAGCTACTGCAAATATGTTAACACCCACTTTTCTGAACTGGATCTACACTAAGGAGACAGATGGATGAAGTTTCTTTGCTCTATTAATTTGCCAGACTCTCCAGAAATCTCCTTCAGCCATCTCAAACACTGGCAAATTAAGGAGAGACAGGATAGAGTCTGAGATCACATCTAATGACAAGGACCAGAAGGGCTGTGATAAACATTAGATTCTAATCAGAAAGGCTTCAGGGACACCCAAGGGCTCCACAGCCCTGGACTCTCTAACTAGTCAGAGGATATTTGCAGTAGGTCTCTGGCATGCAAAGAAAGCTTAGGAAAGTTCTACTTTTTTTTGGATAGTCTTTTCATACACTGTTGAATTGTTATTCCCATAAATCCTAGCCAGGGTAGACAATTGTGAGTCTAGCAAGACTTGAAGGCTCGCACGTTCAATTAGAGATGGTAAGAATTATATTTATCTTGTTTTCTCATATTATATAAATTGTATGACAAATGAGAGTGCCGGTGGGATGATACCTGGAACAACACTGAGTATGACAACAGGAGACCAAGGATGCCTTCTCCTAGTAAATTAACAAGTCAATCTGTGGTTACTTGGACACCTGAGAAACACCCCAGTAGATATCAAATACTACACTATCATCTTTTCCAAACACGTCTGGAAGTTAAAAAAAAATACAAGCTTCCTGGTTGTTGTAAATTGATTGTGGAGTGCTGACTGTAAAACATATTTCAATGACTGTTATGTCATCACATCATTCCATGACCCCAGTCAAATGCTAGCCAAAGAACTACAGGTTTAGAAATTGGGTGTGTTGGATGAACAGGGCAACAGAGATTAATTTGAAGATACATCATTCTTAGCAGCATATGTTAAACTGCATTTCTTCAACACAAACCTGAAATACATAAGTAATTTTAAACTTTTCCCATCATGTATACTTTTTTTGGCTATTTTTGGATGAATACATTCTTCCCTCCTTTGAATTAACTTTTTCTCTTTTTCTCTGACTACCCTTATTTTATTCTACTGGCTCATCACGCAAGCTGGGCAAATCCTCCCTGAAAAAAATGATTTGGTTGTATGGCAATAAAACTATACACCAGTCTTGTACATTGCCACTCACCTAGCACCTACCTCCTGCATAAGAAACACAAAGGCAAAAGAGACTAGAACAAAGTCAAGACAGAGCAGATCCCATTCAGGAAATGGTTAATTCTGTGCATGAGCTTTTACATGTATATATCAGGCTACATCAGCACACCTGCTGGAAACTGCTGCCTTACATTAATAATTATGTCAAAAAGATTGATGTAGAAAAGCACCAGGGATGCTCTGAAACATCCTTTTCTCACCTTTGCAGATTTTCTCATCATCCGCAGGTTCATAGCCAGCATGGCAGGCACACCTCCCAATGGCCACCATCCACTCGCCTTCTCCATTGCAATGCAACCTCACTCCAGAGGAGCCCGTAGAGCTGGCTTCCTCTGCGTCTGGCACACACGTTCCTGGGGCCTCCACCAGTGAAGTCCTTTCACCTCCAGCAAAAGTCTCAGGGAAAGACGCAAAGCCTTTCACCACCGCGGGGCACTTGTAAAAGAAAACCTGAACGGCCACCAGAGACATGCAGGCCCCAGAGTCCTGGAAAGCCAAATAAAAACCTTTCTTGCTGAGTGGTCCAAAGCTCCGTACCTTCACATTCATCTTCACCACCTTCCCAGTACTGTCCACCTGGGAGAAGCTTTCATCAGCTGCAATTGTATCCACTTTGGACCATGGTCCCTCACGCCACTCCGGATGGTCATCGGTGGCCACATCTGTGTCTGACTCATGATAATAAAGGGTGAATGTTTCTTTACAGGAAGAGGCCACAGTCCTCATACTAGCGCAGTCACGTACAGAAAAGCGGAGGCGTATGTGAACTCGATGAGCTCCACGGCGCTCTATGAAGAGAGTACGTAACCAGTTGTTCTGTCCTGGTACAGCAACATTACACACCTCAAAGGTTCGGATCAGTTGTTTCCTGTCATCCAAGACGCTCACTTCATCCCACTGTATGGAGGTGCAAGCAGGGAAGAGGGAAAGAGTTGGTAAAGAAATGGAAAACATGTTTCAGGAAAATAAAAAGCTACATTTGTCTGTATATCCAGAAATGTCTGTGCCAACTTGCAGGGCTTCAGACTGGATTCTTTTCCAGTTGAATCTGAAGATCTTACCAGTACTCGCTGATGAAATCCCAAGGAAATATTAGCCAGGCCCTACACAACTGAGTTTCTATATATGAAATGAACTCAGATGCATTCAGGATGTTATGGTGATTTTCAGCTCTAGTACACCTACCACACTCTTCCCTTTGGACAATCACATTGATTTGGAGGCAGGCTGCAAAGTGGGAAGATGGGCCTTAGATAGACTACACCAAGAATTCAGAACTTCCGTTCCGCCATGTCTTTGATCAGCCAGGCCCCACATCACTCCCATTCTCCTAACACTTTGGAGTTCCTCTAAACCAGTGGTTCTTAACCTGTGGGTTCCCAGATGTTTTGGCCTTCAACTCACAGAGATCACAACAGCTGGTAAAGTGGCTGGGATTTCTGGGAGTTATAGGCCAAAACACCTGGGGATCCACAGGTTGAGAACCATTGCTCTAAACCAGGGTGGGCTGGTGAAGTCAGTGGGAACCATTGTTCTACAAAACATTCATCCCAGCATGACAAGAAATGATATCATGTTCTTTCTGATTTCTTTTTCAACTGATTTTTAGTTGACTGGGAAGAAGTCTGGTGGAAGGTGAGAGAGCTACATATTGCAGTGGTTTTGTGCTGGATTGAATTGTTTGTGACCAATTTGTAGACATGGTGGCATTAAGGATAAAAAGAGGCTGTTAAAAAGGGTTGTGTGTGCTTCTGGGCACCTCTCTTATCTGTGAAAAGTTTTGATACTTACACAGTTGACGCCATCATCTTTTGTACAATTTGCTTAGTTTTTCTACCAAGTTTGTCCACAAACTTACAAATCTGACACAAAAATAAAAACTCACAAGAATCCAAGCCACTGTATGCATGTAGCCTATTAAAGCATTGTTTTTAAGTGGGAGAGGGGTTCAGCTTCATTAACTGATACCAACTTCTGGAGAAAAAGATTAACAGTATACCAATAGACTTAGGATGCATTTACACAGTAGAATTACTGCATTGTGACAGCACTTTAACTGTCATGATACAATGCTATGGAAGCTGTAATTTGATGATGCACCATCATTTCTTGGCACTGAAACGCTAAAGACCTTGTAAAACTACAACTCCCATAACTCCATAGCATTGGGCCTTGGGACTTAAAGTGGTGTCAAGCTGTATTAATTCTGCTATGTCAGATGCACCCTTAGATGGGACTTGAAGGAAACTTAAACTATTTTCCTCCAACCTGTCCCCACCAGACATTTCAGGGCATAACTCACATCATCCTATACTACTAGTGGAAATACCTAGTGGGCGGCCTCGGTTTCTGGAAACAAAGAGAGGTTGCTAGTGTGATGGATTTTATATTTTGGATATCGACCACTTGGACTCTGAAAGCTTTCTTTGCGATTTTTGAAAAGGTGGCAAAGTGTATCATTATCGGTAGCTCACAAGAAAGCTCTTGAAGCAATAAGTGGCCTCTCAACAATCTGGGCCTTCAGATTCACTGGGACCAACTCTAAACATACAAGGACTGATGGCAAAGCTAGTTCAGGGACCCGCTAGCTCCAGACCATGGCAAAGCAAGGCTGGAATGTCTGTTCTAGTTGGCAGGCAGGCAAGAAGAAAGGAAGGGACCTACAACAGTTTATTGTCACAATATGATCATAAGGTATAATGTCTTTGGTGAGAAATTCTGCTTTTTATCAGCAGTAGGTTGGACGGAATGCATCTCTTCAATATTTGCCACTTATACTCCATTGAAATTGAATTAAAGTTACTTTAAAAAACCAATCTGAACTGTATATGTGATTTTGACCTGGACATGAAAGCATTTTAAATCAGCACAGCTCAAAAAAGATGAAGATCTGAGATTACTTTGTACATGAAGAAAGAAAAGTGTGGGTTGGAGGGGGTCATGAAATCCAATGTTTTTTTCCAAGAGCTTGGTTATGCTCTTTACATGCAATATAACAATAAGAAAACTAACCTCTGACTTTTGAGTTTTCTAAATTGTTATTATAAAAAAGCATAGATATGCATCTGTGAAATTTTTCATTCTTCTAAAAGACCAGGACTTGGGGGATGGTGGAAATAGGTGACCTTCTCAAGCTTCCTCTGTTTAATGATTTGTCCATATATAATATGCTGTTTCAATACTAAAGTGTATATGTGTTCTTTGGTATGCAGTTCTTCCTAACTCTATGTTCTTGAGGTTGTGAGAGGGGCTGCAGACCATGTGACCAGATCAGGGACTGTTTAGAGCACAGTTAAAGGATGACAGTTGAGGGATGACCATTGAAGATTAAAAAGGAGAGTTGTATAGAGCTGATAAAGACTCAAAATTAAAGACACGAATGGAAACGTTTTAAAGTTTAAACTAACAAGAAATACATGAAGTTGTGATTAACACAAACATGTTATTTTAAAGAAGTCTACATGATTTTTTTGTTTCCTAAGAGCATGAAATAGAAACAGGATATTTATGGGAGAGTAGATGTTTTTTGAACACTAAGCAACACTTCTGAAGATCTGCTTATATATATCAGCTCTGTGGTAGCACTGAGCTGCTAAACTTGTTGACCAAAAGGTCGCAGGTTCAAATCCAGGGAAGGGTGTGAGCTCCCAATGTTAGCCCCAGCTTCTGCCAACCTAGCAGTTCGAAAACATGTCAATGTGAGTAGATCAATAGGTACCACTCCAGTGGGAAGGTAATGGCACTCCATGCAGTCATGCTGACCACATGACCTTGGAGGTGTCTATGGACAACACTGGCTCTTTGGCTTAGAAATGGAGATGAGCACCAACCCCCAGAGTCGGACACGACTGGTCTTAAGGTCAGCGGAAAACCTTTACCTTTACCTAGATGTATGCATTGGCATATTCTCTGTTCCTAACCTAATAGTTCAGAGTCACCTGGGAATCTGTCTAGCCCAGTGGTTCTCCACCTTTGATCCTCCAGGTGTTTTGGACTTCAACTCTCAGAAAGCTCAGCCAGCTTACCAGATGTTAGGAACTGTGGGAACCGATGTCCAAAACACCTGGAGGACCAAAGGCTGGGAACCACTGGTCTAGCTGCAGCTGAAAACCAATTGCCAAGCATAAATATATTTGGATACCATTTCTTTTCTTAAAAGATATAAAGTTTATGGTTTTCCTAATTGGTCATACTCCAATAGGTTATGATCCTAACAGGTCTCAATCTTCCATGTGGTTATGTGATCAGTGATTATCCAATATCCAATAGGAGAGGGGTGGAGTTTTGTTTTTGACAACTCACCACCACCACCCTCACCCTGTGCATTGGTTGTTGTGTGAAGAACGGCATTTTTCTACAAAAAAAATTGTTACAAAAGTCACTAGGTTTTGTCTGTGAAACCTATCCTAAAATAGGAACAAATCTCTTGTAATCTCAAACAGCAAGATAAACATTTTGGAAGTAAGCAAAAATAAGTCAGGATTTACATTTCTACTGGCCAACTTTCATCATCTGGCTATTTTTAACCTTTGTTTATTGTGCAATCTCTTTCAGCAGTTCTTGCCCTCCCACTCCAAGCTAAATGAGCACTTCAGACTGATTGTAAATTTTAAATGCTATTTAAGTGTATTTTTATATTTTAATCTGTATTTTAACCTAAATCCACACTGTATTATTTGGGTTTTTTTAAAAAAAATGTATTCGTTTTGTTTCAAATTGTATGATAGCCGTCTTGAGTCCCCATGGGGAGAAAGGCATGGGATAAACGAAGTAAATAATAATAAATAATAATACTTCTCTATAATGCCTCTGACCAGACATGATGTAACCCTAAAGCAGGGGTCCTCATACTTTTTAAACAGAGGGCCAGGTCACAGTCCCTCAAAATTTTAGAGGGACAGATTATAATTTGAAAAAAAAATGAATGAATTCCTATGCACACTGCACATATCTTATTTTTAGTGCAAAAAAGACTTTAAAACAACATAATAATTAAGATGAAGAACAATTTTAACAAATATAAACTTATTAGTATTTCAATGGGAAGTGTGGGCCTGCTTTTGGCTAATGAGATAGGATTGTTGTTGTTGTTGTATGCTTTCAAGTCATTTCAGACTTAGGTTGACCCTGAGCAAGGGCCGGGTGAATGACCTTGGAGGGCCGTATCTGGCCCTCGGACCTTACTTTGAGTGCCCCTGCCCTAAAGGTTCAACAAGAGGAAGAGAACCAGACCAAAACCCCCTCTTCTTGGAGAATGAAACTGGAATAAGCAGCAGAACCAAAGTTACTTCTTACCAAGGCTCACTGAAATAAATAGCAGGCTGAAAGTGGCAACGTGCAACTCCACTATCACCTCCAATGTTTCCTTCCAATCTTGATGGAAGCAACAGGGGTTCCAATTGGCACGGTCTGGCTTACTTATGAGCACTGTTTATGGGAATTGTGTGTGGGGGGGCGGGGGGGGGGGTGAATAAAATGTAGCCAGGCTTGGGGGATTTTCATGGGTAGTAGAGAAGGACGAAGAGCACTTACCCCATTAACTGGAGGGTTGGCCTTCCAGCCAATTTCAGAGGTCTCACTTGTTGTATCCAAAAGGATTTCTGTTTCAAGAAAAAAATCAACAGATGAAAACACGATATRCCTTTACAGAGTAATAACTTTTATTTAATGTATAGAATCATAGAATCATAGAGTTGGAAGAGACCTCATGGGCCATCCTGTCCAACCCCCTGCCAAGAAGCAGCAAAACTGTATTCAAAGCACCCCCGACAGATGGCCATCTAGCCTCTGTATGTTTTYGTCAACTTTATGTCACTTCTTGTGACCAATGTGACTGCAAGTGTCAAGTCCTACTGGCAGGAAAGGGGGGTTGTGATTGAATTCCCTAGCTTTGCAAGTGACTTCTTGCAAGTCCTAAGGCATGGTTTCAATTATGTGGTTTCATATGATGCATATAAATGTCTCATAGCATGGGCATAAGACATGTGCACTTTTTTATTACTTGTCTAACTCCTACTTTCATATAAAACTTTGCTTGGAAAAAGCAGGTATTGCAGGTTTGCTCTCACAGCTAGAACATTGTTCTCACTGTGAATGAATGTGCCAACTGGTAACTAATCCTCGGGGTCAAGCTTCATACTTAGAGCCAACAACTGAATTCAGTCTGGAGATTTAAACCAGACTGTGGACTTAGCAAAGGTTTTTAAATCTTAAGTTCCAACAGTGGTCTCAATCTGTATGAGAGGCCCACATCTACAATTAATGAAAATGAATCACTTCAACGATTAACTGAAGACATAGGGCCACTGATCTGGATCAGGCTCAATCTTTCTATTCATCAACTCAAGTATAAGGAGCCCCCAGTCATGCAAAGGGTTAAACCCTTGTGCCGGCAGGACTGAAGACTGACAGGTCGGAGGTTCACATCCAGGGGGTGCACGGATGAGCTCCCAAAGTTAGCTCCAGTTCTCCATGCGGGGACATGAAATAAGCCTCCCACAAGGATGGTGAAACATGAAAAAACATCCAGACGTCCCCTGGGCAAAATCCTTGCAGATGGCCAATTCTCTCACACCAGAAACGACTTGCAGTTTCTCAAGCCGCTCCTGACATGAAAAAAAAGTTCAAGCATAAATCAAAGATTTCTTGCAGCTATTTTTCAGTTTAAAAAGAGAGGAAAATATGTTTTTCTTGCATGTTTTTTGTTACTATAATTTTAATTTTAAAAAGAGTTAATGTCATTGCTAGCAGCAGCTTTGAAGCAACATGAAGGATCCTGAGAAGATAAGCCAATGACTAGCCAATTACCATTTCATCGGATTCTGTAATCTCATCTAAGAGTAAGGATGCAAATTGTCACTTATTTCGTTCTTGCATATGGAAATGACTAATTTCAAGGGGATTTTCTTCACTAGGTAAGATTATAAAAAGATCAATTGGCACAAAAAAATTGCACAAATAATAACATTTTTTGGACAGAAAATGAAAAAATACAGTTTTCTGTGCAAAACTGTTTGGGCACAAAAGATATTGTAAAAAATTAATTTTTAGCTAAAAAATTCTGAATTATATATTTTTTGAAAATCTATTGGTAGCTGACCATCTTCTCAACATGCCGTCCAGTACTGAAAAGAAAATACACCTTTTCTATTGTAGAATACAGAGCTGGAAGAGACCCCCAAGGGCCGTCCAGTCCAATCCCCTGCCATGCGGGAAGGCACAATCAAAGCACACCTGACGGACAGCCTCTGCAAAAAAAACCTCCGGAGAAGGAGACTCCACCACACACTGAGGCAGCTATGCCACTCTCCAACAGCTCTTACTTTCAGGAAGCCCCTCTCAAAATGATGAGAGGAAGTGATGGCATCATTTCACATTGCAATTTTGAGAGGGAATACAGAGGGAAATGGAAGCCCTTAAGTTGTGAGGTGGATGGGAATTTAATAGGAGTTACCCCATAATAAGGAATATTTGAACGGAGATGGCACTTGATGACAGGCGCAGTCTGTCTCGGTTAAAACAACTGTGTTAATTTCCTATTAGCTACCAAGCCAGGCTCCGCGTCCTGTTATTAGCATTCAAAACCCTCCAGCAAATCCAACTCAAGGTAGTTGAAGAAAGAGCCTTGTTGACAGAGTTACAGCCTTTAGAAGGTCACCCTTTGATAACGAAGACAGAATTTCTCTGCCGTCCCACTTACCTCTTGGGGATTGCTTCCCCCTATTTGGGCAAATGTGCCAACTTTGCTTTCACCCACAATTCAAATTTTGTGACTAAAAGCAACTTTTCAGTCACCCCGTGCAGCAATAATCTCATAGAACAGTTGTAAAAGAAATCCTCATTGTTCTGGCATTCCCAGACTGGTTCTGGGAATCTGGCATGGATTCTACAGTTATTTTTTCTGACATGTTTTATTGTCCTTGATTTTGAAATATTTTCTTGTTGTAAAATGTTCCAAGATTTTTCTCCCTTAGTAATTAGCATGTAATGTTTTAAAAACAAACAAACAGATTGTTAGGAACTTCCCATCCCCTGCCATCCTTTCTTTAATCCTCTCTCAAAGCAAAAGTGAGAGCTGCTTGCAGAAAGTAACAAATACAGGGCCCCAGAAGTGTGTTATCTTTAAAGTCTCAAACAACATCAATCTATCTCTCTCTATAAAAGTCAAAGTATGTATGTGTTGTCAAAGGTTTTCATGGCCGAATCAAATGGGTTGCTGTGAGTTTTTCGGGCTGTATGGCCATGTTCCAGCAGAAAGAAAAATATGGGAGGGGAAAGGGGGAAAGAAGGGGGAGGAAGAGAAAGGGAAGGAGGAAAAAGAGGTTGAAAAAGGAAGGGAAGGGGAAAAAGAAGGGAAAACAAAGACAAGAAAAAAAGAGGGGAGGTGTATGAAGGAAAGCAAGAAGAGGAAGGAAGGAAGGAAGGAAGGAAGGAAGGAAGGAAGGAAGGAGGGAGGGAGGGAGGGAGGGAGGGAGGAGGAAGGGAGGAAGGAGGAAGGGAGGAAGGGAGGAAGGGAGGAAGGGGAGGAAGGAAGGGAGGAGAGGGGAGGAAGAAGGAGGGAGGGAGGGAGGGAGGGAGGGAGGGAGGGAGGAGGGAGGAAGGGAATAGGAAGAAAGGAAAGGAGAAGAGTGGAAGAGAAGGATTGGGGGAAATAAAAAGGAGGGAAGAATGTAAGAGAAAGAAAATGTGAAAGGTTATCAGGGAAGTGAATGAAAGAAAGAGAAAGAAGAGAAGAAAAAGGAAGTAAGGAAAGAACAAAGAGAAAAGGATAAAAGGAAAAAGAAAAGAAGAGGGAACAAGGAATACGAGAGAAATGGAGGAAGGAAAGAAAGGGACACAAAGAAAAGGACACTATGCTCCCTGTTGCCATGAGAGAAATTGTGAGGTAGAGAGAAAGGCAGGCAGCAGTCTCAACACTCGGGCAATGCCGGGTATATACATTAATATTCTGTAAGTACTTCACTTATAGGAACTTGTGAGAAGGATTAGTTTTGGATTTGTTTACATTTTTCTTTAGAACATGCAATTTTATATTGCTTTACAGTACTTGATAAGCACCCCATGTAAGTACCATTTTTAGAGGGGCTCATTTTTGTTTCCATACTGATATTTGGCTGGTCATATCATCTATTAGGAGGAGTAGCAATGCTATTGATTCCTCTCTGTAATAGTAGAATTAGGCTCAGCATCCTGTATCATTGTTGTTATTGAGCGCTGCCACATTGATTTGTCCAATGTGGTAAACCTGCTTAAATCACACTATGCATTTTTTTCCCCTACTAGTCATCCAACTATTGCAGGGATTTGCGTAAATGCCTCAATTCATCCAACCTGAAGCAGCGAAGAACTGACAAGCTCCTCTTCCCATACAACTATTGTCGTTTGATGGTTGTATTAACCACAGCATTATGTTTTAGACTACTGCATTTGCAAAGTTAGACATATAGTTCTGTTCTGAGAATGTATGTACTTATTCAGTGTCAATAACCTTTCTCCAACTGAAGAAGGTGGTCAAATTACACCTCTTCAATTCAGAAAAAAAGGAAACCGCTCTCTTAACAGATCAAACATTCCGCATGCAATGGACAAGTGTGGGGTTATCTCAATCGTTGTTTGGATAGACACAGGCTGAAGTGGTTTGAAGTGCACTACAAGCAACCCACTTCCAGATTAGCTACTTTAATTGAGGTCTGTTATCTATAATATTCAAATGTTTCTGTCCTAATGATATTAAATAACAAAACTTAAAAATAAACAAAACAACTCCCATGCTCTTTAAACAAGCTGCTTTCTCTTTGTGAAAAATGTGGATATTGCACAAAACTGTTTTTCCATAAAACCCAGATTTTTGTGCAAAAGGAAACATTTTCCAGAAACTCACATTTGTGTTGTTGCTGTTGCTGTCGTTGTTTTTGGTTCAGTGTTGCATTTTTCACAAAGAAGAACTTTTTTGTCATACAAAGAAAGATATGGTTATCTGGAAACATTGCAAAAAATGTGCATTTCTATGTGGAATAATTTTCTGAAACACTTCAGGATATGCAAATACAGAACATACATTTATTTTCTACAGCAATAGGCAGAAAACTGCAGAAATTATTTGCCACTCAATGAAAGGTCAAAATAATAGACTACATTCTTAGCTTCAAACAACAGCTGTCTTGGATGCAAGCAGAGAAAGCCCTGCTTTGAGATAAGATAGCTCACTATTTTGCAGGCTCAATGCAACACTTCATGTATCTCCTCTCAGCCTGGAGAAATGAAGAAAACCAATTACAGTCAATCCTCCCTATCCATGGAGTCAACCATCCACAGTGACCAAGAAGTCCTGGTTGTCTACACGATGTTCAGGGACATTCATCTTTATCATGGAATAAACCAACTATCAGCTGGGGCTCTTTTTTTTTGGTGTCATACACCAATTTTGCTATAGTTTAGCCATGGAGCCCACCAGCTCCCATCCCACGGCGTAAAACTACTTCCAATGGGGTTTTGTAAACTATAGTTAAACTATAGTAGAACTGGTGTATGGAACCACCGTGACAACATGGAGCATTTCCCATGTTACACTAGCATCAATGAGGGGAAGCCAGGCAGCCAACGCTTCCCACTACAGGATGGGGTTATGGATAAGCCAGGTGATGTGGGGTGTAGGACGATGGGTTCCCCATGCCCCCCAACATGCACCGCCGGATTCACCACAATCCATGGAGATTCTGCTGAACAGTATGATAAGGTCCCTAGTTAATCCAATTTAGCCCCACATTGGGGGATGCTCCTGAGTCTGGGCACAGTTTGGACGGGATGATCAGATCAATTGCAACTGGTCCATTTCCACATGGGCCAATGCCACTGCCCTTCTTCTCCCTGAGCTCACCAATGCAGGAATGGATTAGGCCCATGTTGCCACCGCAAAGGGCAGCAGAAGTCCAGGAGAGTTCCTAGCCATCATGAATACCCCAGCAGAGGCACCTATGTGACCAGAGAGAAGGTGGGATGACAGGGAAGGTAAGGAGACCAGGGCTGATCCAGCCCCAGCCTGATTAGACCATGTAGACTCCATCCGGTTGTCACAAGTTGGGGATAGAGTATGTGGCTATCTCCAGGGCCAATCCAGAGCATTGCCACTCTAAACAGGCCACAGATTAAGCAACCGATGAAGATCTGTCCTCAGATGGTCCACTAAAGACACGATAACAAATTATAGTGGAGCTCAGAGAAGTATCTCTTCCCTCCATTTTTCTCCATTCAGTTTTTCTATCCTCATCCCTTTCTCTATCCACTGTTCTTGTTTTTCACCCATTACATAGCTCTTCCCTGCCTCCCTTGACGTTCTCTCTTGTCTCTTCCTCTCTCGTATACACAGAAACACACACACTGTTCCTGCTTTCTGACCTGTCTTTTCCAGAGGCTTTCATGTGTGAGAGAAAGATGAGCATTCATCACAAACGGTTCAGGTCAGTGAGCACATGCGGCCGCAGGGATTTCCCTTGGCCCAGCAACAGGACTGCTTATGACACCTCTGCCCTTCTATTTCCAACTCTTTTCCCCTGTTTTTTTTCCCTGCCTGCCCTGTTTCTGCCCCTCATTTGTAGTTCCCTTCTCTCTTTTTCCCTCAACTTCAATCAAGGTAACTACACTTCCGCAAACTGACAGAGATGCAGTTTCCAAATCTGCTTCAAAACATCTTATTTTCTAAACCATCATTTCTTAAATTCAATGGAAATATAACACTCCACTTCTTAAACCTTCCCCAAGTCTCTTGTTTTCATGATTATCATAGTGTTTTTTAAAAAACACATAATAAAATATGTCATAGTAGCAGCCTCAATTGTCATATCACACAATACAGTTTTGCTGTGAATTTTCCATGTTCCAGAAGATGTTCCATAGATGTTTCACCCACATCTATGGAAGGAATCCTCAGAGGTTGTGAGGACAGGCATACATACATAGGGTGGCTGTGAGTTTTTTGGGCTATATGGCTATGTTCCAGCAGCATTCTCTCCTGATGTTTCATCTGCATCTGTGGCTGGCATCTTCAATGGTTCATTCCTTCTCCTCATACCCTCTGAAGATACCGGCCTCAGCTGCAAGTGATATGGCAGGAGAGAATACTTCTGGAACATGTCCATACAGCCTGGAAAACTCAAAGCAACCCAGTGATTCCAGCCATGAAAGCCTTTGACAACACAATACAGTGTTCCCTCAGTTACTGCAGGGATTCCATTCCAGGACCACCCGCAACAAGTGAAAATTCGCAAAGTAGGGTCGCCATATTAATTTTAATATATACATTGTTTTATATATTATTTTCTTACCTGCGCTTCCTTATCCACCTCCCAGTCCATCCCAAGGGCGCCTGCCTGCCTTCCTGACCTCCGCAGAGCCTCTGGAGCCATGCAGGCAATAGCAAGACAGGGAGGCATTCCTTCCCCACCGCACCTCAGGCCATTGCACTTCTGGTGTCTGTGGAGGCCAGGGAGGCAGGCCTTCCCCACTGCGCTTCAGGCCGCTGCTCTTCCGGGGTCCCTGTCCTCCACTAGATGTAAATATTTTTTAATTTTTGACTGTATTAATATTTTCAAAAACCCGCAAAACAGCAAGTCCGCTAAAAGTGAACCATGAAGTAGCAAGGCAGCACTGTATAATCTTGGCTCATCACCAGAGGTGAAGAGGAATGGAGCCAGCCTGGTTTTTCTTGGAGGAAGTCCCATAACTGGGTGGCAAAACATAGCCTCCTGGAGTGATGGACTTTCTCACGTTTTAGGCAGGCTCATTTTTCCACAAATAAGTTCTCATCACCAATCTAAAAGGTAGTTGTAACTGTGCTTACATTTATTCCTAGCTACTCTGCCTTTCCATGTTCCCAGTATGCCAATAAATACGAGTTGCTTGCAAAGAGGTGCAATAGGCAGTGCCTCTTCCTTTAGACTGGGCATGAAAGTGATGAATATAGAGTATATGGGCGACATGAGAAAAAGGCCAAAAGAGAAAGATCTGTCACAGAAGTCTCTCCAAATTTCAGAATGCCAAATCCTGCCCAACCTGGTGTTCATCTTTCGGTTTGACCTGTAAAGCACACAGGATATATGCATGTCCAGCCTGTTCCACTAATAATATTTATTACCCATTTATTTTTCACACCAATGCTAATACACTGGAGTCAAATATGAATTAAGCAATATTACCAGAGTCACTTTAAGGACATTAGAATGGCATCATATTTTTTGTTGTAACTTACTCAATCACAGTATCTGTACAAACAGTTTTATTTTTTCCTCCACATTTTAAATCACAATCCCAAGTATGTGTGTGTGTGTAAGAAACAGAGAAAATATCTCCTAACTTTGAATCTGACCTACATTTTCCTATATTTAGGGACACTGCTAGTTGTGAATTTAACAAACTGCTACTCTTTTAAGAGCAGAATTTGCGCAGTCCAATTATCTATATCTATACCCTGCAAACATATAAAACAAAAATATCTCTCTGATCTGGTCTGGAATCAGTTTTGTAGCTTCCTTTGCCTAATGGTTAAACAAGCTCAACAATTGTTCTTACATCAGATCACAACTTAAAGAAAACTGCCACAGTTGAGAAGATAAAAGGTGCGCAATTCACCAGGAGGGGAAAAAAAACAGCTTAATAACATAATATCAAAATCCCCAGTGATCAATAAAATTGTAAGGTTCCCTTAAGACCTGCATTGTTAGTTTAAAAATAAATTTCCCTCTGACATTTTTTTTGTAACCTTGTTCTTTTTGAACTCTATTATCACTCTGAAGAATCTCTCTAAACCCACAAGGATTAGAAACTTTCATCATTAACAAGATAGTAAACATTGTTCCTTTTGTCATTTCACACTATCTATTGTGCAAAAAGAGGTGACAGTCTCAACTAAAGCATGTTATCTTTGAGCAGCAACAGTTTCATGATACTCATTGTGGTGATATGGGAAATAACAACTGAGGGCCCTAAGCAGCCCCCAATCATCTTTCTGTGACCCTTGATGCTATCCAAAAAGCCCCCGAAGCCCCCAGAATGTCATTTTTTTTATTCTTATGAAGCCAATTTGCTGAAAAAATGCCCTAAAAACACCACAAATTTCTGGGTTCTCTTGTGCACCCTCATAAAAAAGCAAAAATCAGACCAAAGTACAGAACTGATATCAACTCTGGTCATCCCAAGGGGGCACTGAACAAACTGCGCTCTGGCACCATGAGATGCTGAGCTAACCTTAAGAAATGGGCGACAAAGTGGAGTCCACAACATGCAAGTGTGGAGAAGAGCAAACCTCAGGCCACCTACTACAATACAGACTGAGCCCTGCCACATACACAATGGAGGACCTTCTTACAGCGACACCTGAGGCACCTGAAGTGGCCAGCTTCTAGTCACAGGAAATTCAGTATAATGCCAAGTTTTTAACTTTGTTTTTTTTGTGTTTTTTAATACAATTGCATTCTCAATTAGCTTCTGACATGATGAATAAATAAATGCCATGGGGGAATGAATGGCAAAAAATTGCCTTGTCCTCTTTTTTAGTTGCCCAGCTCTGCATTGTCGGCTCTTCAGGAGAAAAGAGCTGATGACACTGAAAGCTTTTGGAACATATGTTTATGAAATGTGTATGTCCATTGGCAGCCTTTGTGGTCATGTTAAAAATAAAATAACTTGGTTCAATGGAAAGTGCTTTCCTTCTGGAAAACTTCTGTCTCTTTACTTGGCAA
Organism: Anolis sagrei ordinatus; assembly: GCF_025583915.1. Classification (NCBI taxonomy): domain Eukaryota; kingdom Metazoa; phylum Chordata; class Lepidosauria; order Squamata; family Anolidae; genus Anolis; species Anolis sagrei. Next base: position 111,701,759 of record NW_026845477.1, read on the forward strand.
CATTTAAAACTCAAAAGTGCTTCCCTCCAGCTTCCAACTAAGCATTTGTGAAGCAGCATATCAAGCAGCAACTAACCCCCATGCTGTTAGCCCCAGCTTCCACCAACCTAGCAGTTCGAAAACATGCATATGTGAGTAGATCAATAGGTACTGCTTCAGTGGGAAGTTAACAGCACTCCATGCAGTCATGCGGGCCACATGACCTTGGAGGTGTCCATGGACAACGCGCGGGCTCTTCAGCTTAGAAATGGAGATGAGCACCACCCCCCCAGACAGGCATGTAGCGGGGGGGGGGGGGGGCTTGAGGGGCTTCAGCCCCCCCCCCCCAAATTCTCATGGTGGTTCGCGAGAAGGCCTTACTGGTACATTATTTAAACTGTTATGTTTATTCATATCATGATCTGATCACCATACTCAATATATCCCATATGCATGGGGGTATTGGGGTAACGATACAAAAGGTTTGCTAGGGTAGACCCTCTTTCACTCAGACTCAGCCCCCCCGAAACAAACTCAGCCCCCCCCCCCCCCCCGAATCGAAATCCTGGCTACAGGCCTGCCCCCAGAGTCAGACACAAGTAGACTTAATGTTAAGGAAAAACCTTTACCTTTTTTTAATCATGAAAAGCAGTTGAACATAGATCTTCTCTTAGTTCTGCAAAACCTCACAGACCAGCTAGTGACCATTAACAAATAACCAAGTTAGCATTTTCTTGTCTAGCCAAAAATATCTTAGATCTGCTTATTACAAAACTATAGAAAACACATACTTGACTCAACATTTCTGCCCTGTGGTGAATCAACATAGTTGTGTACCTTCTAGAGAAGATGCTACAGCAATAAGACATGTCATCCACAGCCAAGCCATTCCCATGGCTCCTTCCTTCATCTTCAAGATGGCATTAGGATCCATGTCGCTTCATGAGAGTTTCCAGCATCTTCCATAAGCCACAATTGTCCCACCAGATGTTCCAAAGAACAAGAAGGGTACATGTGTATGTACACAACCTCACATCAAAGGGGAAACTGCAAGAAAAGAAGACAGAAGACATTATTCCAAATCCTTCACTTAGGCCAGTCCTGAATTTTCAAACTATCTAGGAATACCAAGAAAATAATGAACTCCCAAATGCAGAAATGTGTTAGAGAAATTACCCATGACCCAATGTTTAGCAAATTTATGTGATATAATTTGCTAAACATTCCATGTGGATTATAAATAAACTGCACAGACATGTAATTCCAATATGAGCTGTTCCAAGAAACAGATTCCAACTCTGCAACTCAAATAACTTAGAGTTATTAGATTTAGGAAAAACTTGAAATGCTGAAATAGATGACTCTATGGAGCAATTCCCAATGAGACCCAAAAGAGAGGATCCCATTTCTTTTATACATGCCATCCTGCCCCTAAACCGGTGCCTGTCATCAGTGATTAACTGGACAAGGGCTATGTATTGTCAAAGGCTTTCATGGCCGTAATCACTGGGTTGTTGTAGGTTTTTTCGGGCTATATGGCCATGTTCTAGAGGCATTCTCTCCTGACGTTTCACCTGCATCTATGGCAAGCATCCTCAGAGGTAGTGAGGTCTGTTGGAACTAGGAAAAGGGGTTTATATATCTGTGGAATGACCAGGGTGGGACAAAAAACTCTTGTCTGTTGGAGCTAGGTGTGAATGTTTCAACTGACCACCTTGATTAGCATTTGATGGCCTGGCAGTGCCTGGGGCAATCTTTTGTTGAGAGGTGATTAGATGTCCTTGTTTGTTTCCTCTCTGTTGTTGTGCTGTTGTAATTTTAGAGTTTTTTAATACTGGTAGCCAGATTTTGTTCATTTTCATGGTTTCCTCCTTTCTGTTAAAATTGTCCACATGCTTGTGGATTTCAATGGCTTCTCTGTGTTCAGAGGTTGTGAGACCTCATAACCTCACATGTTCCAGAAGTGAATGCTTCTGGAACATGTCCATACAACCCAGAAAACAAAGAACAACCGAGACATTGAATGTTTGCCATATGTGTTGGAAACCACCCTGTGTCCCTTTGGAGAGATAGGGCGGACTACAAATTAAGCTATTATTATTGTTATTATTATTATTATTATTATTATTATTATTATTATTATTTATACATCATGCTGAGAGACTGCGACAATACTTATCAAGAGTGCATATGAAACAAAACTGGGAGGGGTGGGTAACTCATTTTAAAATAAGTAGAGAATTCAAAAGCACCTTGATAAACTGGGAAATTGGGCATAAATAGAGACAATGTAATTCAAAAGAGATAAATGCAAAATTTTACTTTTAAGCTACATAAACCAAATGTACAGGTATACGATGGGAGATTCATGGCTCAGCAGTACTACAACTGGAAAAGGTCCTGGAATTATTGTCGATCACAAGTTGAACATGAGTTGGTGGTGTGATGCTGCAGCAAAGAACCATAGTTTCTAAGCCAAGGGAAGGAATAGTTCTAATATATTCTGTACCGGTCAGGCCTCATCTGCAATACTGCTTTTAGTTCTGGAGATCTTATTTTAAGAAGAATATAGACATGTTGGGAGTAGGTTCTGAGAAATCCAACAATGATGATAAGAGATATGGGAAAAGGCTGAAGGAGCTAGGTTTGCTTAGCTCAATAAAGAGAAGACAGAGGAGTTAAATGATTGCTCTCTTCAATGCCTGAACCACAGAGTAGGGGGAAGACCTTTTCTCTCATGCTTCTAAGGGTAGGATAAAGATGGGATATCCCATATATCCCGGAGTGTGGTGGAGCCTCCTTCTTTGGAAGCATTTAAACAGAGGCTGGATGGCCATCTGTCAAGGGTGATTTGAATGCAATATTCCTGCTTCTTGACAGGGGGTTGGACTGGATGGCCCATGAGGTCTCTTCCAACTCTTTGATTCTATGATTCTATGATTCTATAATGATGAGATATACATTAACCAAACAAACTTTCTCGCACATAAGATTTTCACAAATAATCTTTAAGTGCAAAAAATGCAGAAAGCCTCCCACAATTTTTCCCAATAGAGAGATTTTAAAAATGAATGTATTATTCTTACACATGACAATTAGATTAAAAAAACCATTGATATCTTTATCTTGGCATTTCCACAAACCTTTTACTATTTTAAAAACTTCCATTAATGTGTATTCATCTTTGTATGCCACTTTACTAAGCGCAAATATTTTGTATGCATCCTCCTCCTGTAGTACTACTCATATATACATACACACACACACATACACATAGATACATACACGCACACACTAGCTGTCCCCTGCCACATGTTGCTGTGGCCCAGTCGGTGTATATGAGTTTTGTGAGTGTATATATGTGTATATGTGTTATGTGTCTTTGCATATATATGTGGATGGTTTCGTGCATGCATTGTAATTTTTGTTTTTTGAAGTCTCTTCTGCTGCGTTTTTCAGTGTTTTTATGAGTGATGGTCACTCGTTGGCCTGATAGATGTATTGTGTCCACATTTGGTGTCAATTTGTCCAATGGTTTTTGAGTTATGTTAATCCCACAAATGAACATTACATTTTTATTTATATAGATATATATATGAAATAGATAGATAGATAGATAGATAGATAGATAGATAGATGATAGATAGATAGATAGATAGATAGATAGAGAGAGAGATAGATCGATAGATCGATAGATATGCAACTTTCATTAGACCAAAGAGCTGGGATCCTTGAACTGATTGATCCTTTACGATTCTTCTTATGCAAACTGTCCAATTCTATGTATTTTCCTTTTCTTTAATCAGCTTTTATCCTCCCTTGACTTTTGGCCATTGTGCCCTTGGTGAATTCTGTTAATACACTCAAAGTCCAACATCCTTAAAATAGGCCAGAGTGTAGGCATTATTCCCTTTAAGCAATTTGGTTTTCCTTATGTCATCTTGTTAAAAGCTTATCGGGGATCTTGTAGTGTAATGTTGACTCACTTGATGCAAACTTTGCTGACCTTGTAAACCTGACCTTTCCAACCCTTCTCAAATTGGTTGTTGGCTGACTGAGTTTACGGCACATCCGCTAAATGAGACCCACTGGACCATCACCCCGAGCCCAGGAACTGCATTTGCTCCCCTCTAGAGAGGGGAGATGTTGCCAAATTGACACTTAACGCTGCCTGCCAGACTGTGCTTTCCACAACCTCTTCCCACCCAAACAGATTCCTGCACCATCCCAAAGGACAGACTTGCACATCTCCCTGAGGACGGAGGTACAAAACCCCATTTCGACTGCAATTTGTTATCATCTGCAAAATGCCACTGGCCATGTTCTTCAATGAATTTTGTTCCATTCGGTTTGACTTTGTAATTGGTATGCTGCTTGATGACTTCTTCCAGCATAGGCTAACTCAGAATAAGGGATGTGAAAATGTGTCCTTTTTATTACATTCTTCTGAATTCCGGCAGCATTTTTGTCCTGTCCTAGTTCATGACAAGTTTTGAAACCTATTTTTTTCCTTTCGGTTTGGGCTTTTGTAGGCATCTTAGTAAGGTAAAAAGGTAAGGTAAAGGTTTTCCCCTGACATTAAGTGCTCATCTCCATTTCTAAGCCAAAGAGCTGCAGTTGTCTGTAGACTCCTCCAAGGTCATGTGACCAGCATGACTGCACGGAATGCCGTTACCTACCTGCCATAGTGGTACCTATTGATCTACTCACATTTGCATGTTTTCGAACTGCTAGGTTGGCAGAAGCTGGGGTTAACAGCGGGAGCTCATTCTGCTCCCCGGATTTGAACCTGCAACCTTTCAGTTAGCAAGTTCAGCAGCTCAGCGGTTTAACCCACTGCGTTACCGGGAGCTCCTGGTACATGGTCTTAGTACATGTTGCATTTTTGTACACATTTTCTTAAAACACCCTTTTTGGTATGCAATTTTCCTACTGGATGCATTTTAATGAGAGCCAGCATGAAACAGCTGCTTGAGTACAACTCTGAAGACCAGGATTCAAATCCCTACTTGGCCAAGGAAACCCACAAGGTGCCATTAGATAAGTCACATTCTCTCTTCCTCAATAAATATATCAATGAATACCCCAGGGGGAAATGGGAAGGGAAATGGGAGAAACTGATAGCCAAGGCAAAGGGCAACAGAATATATAAGAAATTGAACCAGATTGTCCTTACGATTCAACAAACAGAATGAACAATAAAGGAAATGTATGGCATTTCCCGGAAAGATGGGAATGAACAGGAGAGGGGAGGGGAAAAATAGTGGGAAAGGGATGGATACAAGTGGGGGACAAATGTGATTACATATGCAATTTTTATCTCTTTTTTGTTAAATTGTTAAACCGTATAAATCAGTTATAGTATCTTCTAGTATAGTATAGTATAAATCAGTTATAGTATCTTCTAAACTCCATCATGAGAAAAAGTGGTGATATTGTTGAAGGCTTTCATGGCTAGAATCACTGGGTTGTTGTAGGTTTTTCTCCTGACATTTCGCCTGCATCTATGGCAAGCATCCTCACTACCTCTGAGGATGCTTGCCATAGATGGAGGCGAAACGTCAGGAGAGAATGCCTCTAGAACAGTGGTTCTCAACCTGGGGTCCCCAGATGTTTTTGGCCTACAACTTCCAGAAGTCCCATCCAGTTTACCAGCTGTTAGGATTTCTGGGAGTTGAAGGTCAAAAACATCTGGGGACCCCAGGTTGAGAACCACTGCTCTAGAACATGGCCATATAGCCCGAAAAAAACCTACAACAAAAATGGTGATGATATACTCTACTTGTTTGACCCACATAAATAAACTTTTAAAAGACAAAAACATTATCTTATCCTCAAAGTAAGAAAAAGCAATGCTCCTGAAGAAGTATTTCCAAGGAAACACCATGATAGCTTAGCCTTGGATGCCATGATTCAGGACCCTTCCAGACAGGTCCTAAAACACACACCCTCCCGCTTCTTCAAGTGAGGAATCCAGATGAAGCCCCACATAAAAGTGAGTGCATTCAGCATAAAGCAGGAAAACCTTGCTTTGTGCTGAAATTATTTATTACCAGAAAGAAACAGGTATTCTTGAAAGACCTGTGTCTTTTCCGCTTTAGGTGGAGTTCAGGACATCTGAAGGGGCTGTCCACACAGCCTTCTTGCATTTCCCGGGCTGAATCAGGCTGGAAAACGTGAGAGGGCTCTAACCCCCTCCCCAAAGGCCCCTCTCAAAACCCTCAACAATACAAAGGAAACTCACAGGGAGTCATTTGGCTTCTCCTGCCTGAAGAGACTTACCAATGATACCTGAAAAGCAGAGGGGAGTCCAAATCGCTCCTGGCTCCCCATACGTTTTCGTGTGTCATTGGTATGTTCCTTCAGGAGGAGGAGAAACCAAATAACTCCCAGTGAGTTTACTTTTTGTTTGTAAGGGGGGGGTTGGGGGGGGTTGAAGGCTACAGGTCATCCCGCAAATATTCGGGCAAAGCCCGTCTCGCCCCCGCGCCTGTGTCGATATAAACCCACTCCAAAGTGGGTTTATTTAATGCAGTGGTTCTCAACCTGTGGATTCCCAGATGTTTTGGCCTTCAACTCCCAGAAATCTTAATAGCTGGTAAACTGGCTGGGATTTCTGGGAATTATAGGCCAAAACACCTGGGGATCCACAGACTGAAAACCACTCGTTTAATGTATGTGTGGAACAATCATCAGAAACCACTTGAAGGCACACAACAATACATCTTTATGCATTTGCTCAAAGACTAAAGCATTTTGAGCATTTTATCAATGTGCACATTTGAGCTGCCCATAGTTTTTAAACATGTGTATGTTTAAATACACTACAAGTATCTGCACTTTGTAAATTTTTATGGTACGATACATTTTGTCCCACTTCCAATGTTGATAGGTGTAAAATGGTTATTTTCCTAGGGAAGTACAAACCCACTGAATTTTCTTTTTCATTTTGATTCAGTGTTGCTTTGGGTATCAAAAATGTGTGCTTGCCATTATTTGTATATACCCAGGTGAGAAACCCTCAAGCAAACCCAACTCTTGGGCATGTGCTCACCTGCAGGATATAGGAGGAGGAAAACAGTAATTATGTCTGAATTCTACATGCCCATATTATGGTTTTATAGATATTCGTAAAATACTGTGGAGGTATAACAAAGAGTAGTACAGGAAGGGGCCCTCAGGGTCTGTGACACCAGCAACTTGTAAAAAAGAAAAAAAAGAAAAACTGAATAGTTAACACCTTCCCACACACACAAATATATATATAGGTTCCCTGGAAGCATTATTCATTTGGGTTTCCCCACAAAGAATCTGTGGGCTTTAAGTCTGGCAAGCGTACTGAACAGTCAGTTAGTGATACTAAGCCCCTCATCCTCTACAGTTCACAGATTTTCAGGGTGAACAGAAGATTAATCCAGCTTTACCCTACAGGATACACATGGGGCTTAGAGTCCAGGACGGCTATAAACATTTATTGGCAAAGATATATATATATATATCTCACATCACCTAAATACATTAATAAGTATAGCCAGATGAATTTAAAATGTCATTCTTTACAGATCTGTACAGTGTGGGGCTTTTTTAAAGCTGGGAAAAGAGGATTTGCAGGAGAAAATTGAATGGGGTGGGTAGGCAGGGGTGTTTTAGAACCATTAAACTGCCAGACAGCCTCTTCAGTGGAAGCAATCCCAGATCCATTTCTTGACACATTTAAGGGCTATCCATGCAAAGCCACTGAGAATATTAGGAGGAGAGGGCTGTAAATAATAAAATACTTGCTTTCCTGAACAGGATTTAATATTAGAATCTACGAAGTATCAGAAAACCACCACCACACTCCACAAGCATACACCCAGATCTCTACAAAGACCACACTTGTTCATCGGATATCAATCCAAACTTTGAAGAGTTATTTTTGGGGAAGACATTCCAGAAACCCCAAGCTAATATGGCCAGTAACATTTCCAGGCTCAGAGTTATTTCGGAAATCGAGCTGTTTAAATGCTGGTTTGACATAATTCTATTTGATGTATTGTCAAACGCTTTCATGGCCAGAATCACTGGGTTGTTGTGAGTTTTCCAGGTTGGATGGCCATGTTCCAGAAGCATTCCCTCCTGACGTTTCGCCTGCATCTACGGCAGGCATCCTCAGAGGTTGTGAGGTCTGCTGGAAACTAGGAAAATTGGCTTTATATATCTGCGAAATGTCCAGGGTGGGAGAAAGAACTCTCGTCTGTTGGAGGTAGGTGTGAATGTTTCAATTGGCCACCTTGATTAACATTTAATGGTCTAACAGTTTCAAGGTCTGACTTCTTGTTGCCTGGGGGAATCCTTTGTTGGGAGGTGATTAGCTGGCTCTGATTGTTTCTGGTGTGGAATTCACTGTTTTTTTAGTGTTCTTTATTTACTATCCTGATTTTAGAGTTTTTAAAAACTGGCAGCCAGATTTTGTTCATTTTCGTGGTTTCCTCCTTTCTGTTGAAATTGCCCACATGCTTGTGGATTTCAGTAGCTTCTCTATGTAGTCTGACATGGTAGTTATTAAGAGTGGTCCAGCATTTCTGTGTTCTCAAATAATATGTTGTGTCAATTCTATTTGCTTTTCAAGAAAAGCCACGGGAGTGTTTCATCCATAGTAATAGACTGGGTTAGGACTGGATTTAAGATGCATCTACACTGTAGAATGAATGCAGTTTGACACACTTTAACTGCCATGGCTCAATACTATTACAGGGTTGTTGTAGGTTTTTCGGGCTGTATGGCCATGTTCCAGAAGCATTCTCTTCTGACGTTTCGCCTGCATCTATGGGAGGCATCTTCAGAGGTTGTGAGGTCTGTGGGAAACTAGGAAAATTGGGTTTATATATCTGTGGAAAGTCCAGAATGGGGAAAAAAACTCTTGTCTGTTGGAACTAGGTATGAATGGTTAAATTGACTGCACTGCTTAGCACAACGTACTATCTACAGACTCACTAAGAAAATCCAACAAAAATGCTGCGTTCAGCAAAGGACAAGAGGGATCCTCTCACCTCTGCAGGAGTCTACCGCATACCATGCCGCTGTGGACAAGTCTACATAGGGACCACCAAACACAGCATTGCCCAGACACGAATCAAGGAACATGAAAGGCACTGCAGACTACTTCAACCAGAGAAGTCAGCCATAGCAGAGCACCTGAATGAACCAGCCTGGACACAGCATATTATTTGAGAACACAGAAATGCTGGACCACTCCAACAACCACCATGTCAGACTACACAGAGAAGCCATTGAAATCCACAAGCATGTGGACAATTTCAACAGAAAGGAAGAGACTATGAAAATGAACAAAATCTGGCTACCAGTATTAAAAAACTCTAAAATTACAACAGCAACACAGCAGAGAGGAAACAACCAGGCATATCTTAACAACTCATAACAAAAGATTTTCCCAGGCTCAGCCAGGCCTTCAAATGCTAATGAAGGTGGTCAGTTGAAACATTCACACCTAGCTCCAGCAGAGAAGAGCTCTTGGCCCCACCCCAGCCATTCCACAGATATATAAACCCATTGTCCTAATTCAACAGACCTCACTACCTCTGAGGATGCTTGCCATAGATGCAGGCGAAACGTCAGGAGAAATGCCTCTAGAACATGGCCATATAGCCCGAAAAAACCCACAAGAACATAGTGATTCCAGCCATGAAAGCCTTCGACAATAACCAATTTTCCTAGTTTCCAACAGACCTCACAACCTCTGAGGATGCCTGCCATAGATGCAGGCGAAACGTCAGGAGAGAATACTTCTGGAATATGGCCACACAGCCCAAAAAACCTACAATGACCCAGTGATTCTGTCCATGAAAGCCTTCGACAATACAATGCTACAACATCTTGCAAGTTGTAGTTTTATAAGGTCTTTAGTCGTCTCTACCAAAGAATGCTGGTTAGACTACAACACCAATGTTTCCACAGCATTGAGCCACAGCAGTTGTGGCTCAATGCTACAACTGCAGTGGTATCAAAGTGCATAATTCTACAGTGTAGATGCACCTTCAGAATTGTGTCTATGATGATGGGTGATTCAAAGTACTGGCATTCAGCCAGTTCTGGATGAAACTGAAATCTCATAAATCAAGGAATGATATACACAGGCCTCTTCTGCCCAGTCTTGCCTCTGGAGGTTTCCCAGTCACGCCTCCCCTTCCCTCTTGCCCAAAGAGTGAAGAAGGGGAACCTCTGTGCGAGATCCAACTTCACACCTCCTCCTCTTCCTCTGTCAGAAACCAGGCGTCAACCAACTCTTAAAATGCCAACTGAGAGAAGCTTCATTCTTTCCTATCTGCCCTGATACCCACCTCTCTATATGCCTACTATACCCAGCTTTCCTGCCAACCAGTAGTATCAGCTGCTCTGCTTCCAAAGCATTTTCAGCCCACGGCAGCCTCAATTGCTCTTTCCTCCATAGCATCTGTGCTTTTGTCGGGCTGGATTAAACTGGAAAATTATGCTCTCCCCCTTTCCTTTCTTAAATAAATTATGACTAATCCAGAAAGCTGGTTCTGATTTAGCGAGCAGGAGGGGGAACTGTAAGTATCTGCTGATTTTAGCCTCTCACTTACCCACAGCTGAAGCCACAAATGAGAACAATAAAGGACAGGCGAAGATGGTGTACAGCTGAGGCTCAAGCAACAATTGCACTCCAGCAGGGTCCATGTCTTCCTCCAGGCGCGAAGAAAGCATCCTGGCACATGGTGAGACCTCCGCTATTCCTAGAAAAAATCAATACATCAATTAGCACAGCCAGAAAGGGTTGCAGAAGACAAACCCATGCTACTGCCGACAACATGATGGTATTTATTTCCCAAGAAAGATTGTGGCAAAGAAGGGCTAGCAAAGGCCTGTAGATATTGCTGAACTGCAATCCCATCCTCCAACCAACCTAGCCACAGGAGAGGAATGTCAAGACTTGCAGTTCAGCAACATCTGAAGGGCTACATGACTCCCACCCCATGTTAGAGATGACTAACTTGCCACAAATTCCTGCAACTTTCCATAGACAAGAAGTGTTCCTTGATGTCAATTTTCAGACAATTTTATTTGTTTAGATCCAGGGAAGTCATGCTACCTATTCTGCCTTGGTTAGACCACATCTGGAATACTGTGTCCAATTCTGGGCACCACAATTGAAGAGAGAGATTGACAAGCTGGAATGTGTCCAGAGGAGGGTGACTAAAATGATCAAGGGTCTAGAGAACAAGCCCTGTGAGGAGCAGCTTAAAGAACTGGGCATGTTTAGCCTTCAGAAGAGAAGGCTGAGAGGAGACATGATGGCCATGTATAAATATGTGAGGGGACGTCATAGGGAGGAGGGAGCAGGCTTGTTTTCTGCTGCCCTGGAGACTAGGACGTGGAACAATGGCTTCAAACTACAGGAAAGGAGATTACACCTGAACATGAAGAAGAACTTCCTGACTATGAGAGCTGTTCAGCAGTGGAACTCTCTCCCCGGAGTGTGGTGTAAGCTCCTTCTTTGGAGGCTTTTAAGCAGAGGCTGAATGGTCCTCTGTCGGGGGTGATTTGAATGTGATTTTCCTGTTTCTTGTCAGGGGGTTGGACTGGATGGCCCACAAGGTCTCTTCCAACTCTATGATTCTATGATTCTAGGTCAGGACCGAAGGTGGCTGCAGCTTCTCAGTCTAGGACCTGAGAGATGCCTGGAATCAATTCAGTCTACGCATCAGTGAACTCTGTCCATAAAAGAGAAATTACAGAGTAGACTGGAACATAGAAAAGCTCACGGCAGAACAGCAATGACTGTCTAGGGCAAATCAGGCCATGTTCCCTGACCTTATCCAAGTCTTCACGAAAGAACATGGGAGAGTCTAGTCTACAGGCCTGCTTCACCTCTGCCTTGTCCAGACATATTGCTAGTTCTCCTACATATTAACTATTGGTTATAATTATTAACTACTAATGGGAGAGAGATTTTATATCTTCTTCTTTTCTCAAAGCTGAATTCATAATAGGAACATGGCAGAGCAGAGTACTATCACTACACGCAATAATATCACTTCCAGTTTGTGGATTCCCCTTGATCAAAGTTGAAAGAGGCCCTTTCCTGGGCTACAACTTCAAGAATCCTCCAACCATGATAGTCAGCTTTCCCAAACTTGATCCTATTTCAGAAAAAATAGGAAAGGACAGAAGGCCCTATGTTTCTCATTTTGCTAATGTTCAACATATTTCAGGAATAAAGACAGAAACATGTGCAAGCTGTGCCCCACCATTTTAAGCTTATCTGCTCCAGTGACATCTCAATATTATTATTATTTGGCTGTTGTCTGGACTGCAAGAACAGATGGCAATCCACCAACGTGGCTGGTGGGCTGTTCTTGGCTTGAGGCTGAATGGCAAGTGTGTTAAGCCTGTTTGCAACCATCCATGTTAATACACCTCTGGTTTTTCTCTTCCCCATCAACAACAGACAACTGTGTGCACAAATGAGGAGGTGTGCAGAAGAGAGATTGAGATTGACTGATTTGCAGAAAACTTTCTAACTCTTTTTTTTAATGCCCTGTGCCTCAGACACTATAAATGGTATTACTAACATAGAGAAAGTGTGGGAGAAGCAATAACAATAACAACAACAACAACAACAACAACAACAACAACAACAACTTTATTTTATATCCTGCCTCCATCTCCCCTAAGGGACTTGGGGCGGCTTACAAAGGGACAAACCCAGAGAGCACAAAGGAAAAAACATAACACAGTAAGATAGCATCAAAACAAAACCAAATAAATACATGTCACAATAAAACATAACATCATAAAAACAGTACCATACAGAGCAATAAAAGTGCTGAGTTTAGAGGGCTCTGGGTTTGTGCAAATTCCTAGATAGAGCCAAGGGAAAATGCAAAATTCAGAAAGGCAGGGCTGGGCATTAAAATGTCAGAATTGTAGAGCAGAGAGCCATGCTAAAGTGCTGAAACTTAGGTAACATTGGGCCAATTCTTTGGAACTGCCTAGTCAAAGGCACAGCGGAACATCCAAGTTTTTAGGTTCTTGTGGAAGGGGGACAGGGTATGTGCCAGTCTGATCTCCCTAGGATGAGAGCTCCAGAGTCGGGGGGCCACCACCGAGAAGGCCCTCTCCCTCGTCCCCACCAACCGTGCTTGAGATGGAGGTGGAAGCGAGAGAAGGGCCTTCCCAGATGATCTTAGGGCTCATGTTGTTTGTAGAGGTGGATTTTGATGTGGAAGTCCTATAGATTACATTCATTTGGGACACTCCCCCTACAAATTCTTGGGCTCAGAATTCTTTCACAGACTCAGATAGTTGCAAGGGATCACGAGGACCAATTCCCTGCCATGAGAGAACACACAATCAAAACATTCCCAATTGATAGTCATCCGGCCTCTGCTTAAGAATTACATTCCACCACACTCCAAGGCGGAATATACACTGTTGAACAGCTCATACTATTAGAAAGTTCTTCCTAAAGCTCAGGTGGAACCTTTTTTTCCTGCAATTTGAATCCATTGCTTCATTGTGTTCTAGTCTCCAGATCAGGAGAAAACAAGCTCGCCCATCCTCAATGTGACATCATTTCAAATATATAAACATGGCTATCATGTCCCCTCTCACCGTTCTTTTCTCCAAGTTAATCATAACCAGCTCCTTCAGTTGTTACTCATAGGGCTTCATTTCCAGGCCTTTCCCCATGTGAGTATCCTTCTTGAATTGTGGTGCCCAGAACTTGATAGAAGTGAGGTCTAACTGAAGCAGAATAGAAAGGGACTATGACTTCCTTTCTAGACACTATACTCCTATTGGTGCAACCTAGAATCATATTGGCTTTTTTAGCAGCTACATCACATTGTTGACTCATGTTCAGTCTGTGGTCTACTAAGACTCCTAGATCCCTCTCATGTGATCTCCTCTTTTCAAGCCAGGTATCACACATCTGTATGTTTCATTTTCTTCTGCCTAAGTGTAATACCTTACATCTTTCCCTATTGAAATTCATTTAATTCTAAGCATATGATTTTTGCACCATTCTTTACTCTCACTGTTCCAGTAAAAAACAAGGTAGATCTTGCAAAACCGAAGTCTGCCCACCTCCATGACATACATAACAAAATATGCAAACCTTGTTTACATGCCCATGATGAAAGTACATTTCCTGGCAGTTCCCAACGTGGATGGGTGTGTTTGCCTTTCCCAGGACACAGTGCCAGTCTGGGATTTGCTTGCAGACGCCAACATCAAAAATGTTTCTGACTCCCTCCACTCTACCCCTTAGCAAACATCACCCACAGCTCATTGTCCCCCAGAAAACTGGATGTTTCAAGCTGTGTTTGAAACCTAACAATGTTGATAAGGTGAGACAGAGAGCCCCCCCCCCCCCAACTAAGCCTGCCACCTCTGAAGAAATCAAAGCTATGGAAATTGCTTTGTCTCTGTATCTCCAGCAGTTTGGATTTGTGGGTAGCCAGCTGGAAACATCAGAATGGAAACCCAAAATGCAAACATCCCTTTCCAGAAACCCCCAAGCCACATAATTTGTACTTTCTTGCATCTGGCATATAACACGTGATTTTGTTGTGCTGAGAGCATCTGCATACACTACAGAAAGGAAGAAAAGGGAAAGCAAAGTTTCCATAGAAGTCCCGGAAATCCTAGCCATATTTTTTCTACTTAATTATCCATTTTGGGATATATAAAACCCCAAAGATACAGCTGACCAGGTTCAGCCAACAAAAGTTGCAAGTAAAGAAAATCATAGAAATTCCAGCTGAACAAGCATTTCATGATGTTCTCTCTGAAGACCAATAAGTATAAGATGCTAAACGCATATACACACACCCCACCCCAGAGTTACAGTCTAGTCCAACTACAAGACAACTAAGCAAACTAATGCCACAAGAAAATAACTGCATTTACAGTCATTTCAATTGTGTGTTTTTAACAAGCTGCTTAAGAGAGTAGTAATTTTTTCATAACTTCTTTCCTTCTAACAGACTTCCTCTGCTTCCTTTAACACATTTCTCCCTCTCTTTAAGACTGGTGTACAGACTCAAAAGTTACAAAGTCTTATGGGAGGGTTGAGCAAAGACTTTCATATGTTTTGTACTGCAAATCCTATTATACTTCTTCACTGAATATGCTGGACAGGCTTCAGAGGATTTGCAGTCTAACACCTAAGAAGGGACTGCATTTGGCTCACACATATCTTAGGATGTCTCAGGATTCTGCTCTTTTCCTCTGGGTTTTCAGCAGATTTGAGTACAATTTCAGCAAGAAAGGGCCAAAGGGACAGAACTGTATCCTGCTTGGTACAAGGGATTTGTCAATTTCATTTCCAGTTTTTACTTTAATTTTTTTTAAAAAATCCTGACATACCACAGGGAAAATTCCCAGTCCTGATTTCTCTAGGCATATCTAGTTTTCTGCATGTAAGGTAACTGTTTGCACAAGGAGACATTCAACAAAGCATTCCCTTGCTTGTAGCCTTTGATTGAGCTCAGAAACAAGAGTATCTCCTTATCTGCTTTGAAACTAGTCTTGACCTTCTTGACCCACACATCAAAAGGTATGTCCTCCTAAGTGGCAAACAACATAGGTACATGTTACATCAAGTCACAGAGCAAATCCACAGTTCAGAGGAAATCAACCATCACTATGATATTGCTATGATTGTTTAAAATGGAAGAGCATTTTGGTTTTTGAGCAGGTATGAACAATTGTTAAGGGCTGATAAACAGTGACATTAGCCCTGGGGGATCTGGAAAGGCCCCCCTACTCTTGCTAGAGGCAGAAAAAGTGGAATGGGGATGTAAGAAACACCACTGTTGTTAGAAAGCACATCCACCACATTGTATAAAATGGACAGATGCAACATAAATAATCCTTGTTTCAAGGGATCTGCCATGTTTACTGAGCAGCTTCTTGCAGCATCAAAGAGAGTCTCCTGTTTTTAATATCTGACAGTCACCCCAAAAAGTTTTCCACCACCTGCACTCTACTTGTGGTCCTTCCTGTTTCATTTCACTGAGACTCTATATACCAGGAAGCTTGGCTAGTAACAGGTCAGTGGGTGTTTGGGAGCAATTGTGTCACAGGCCCTGGTTAGATTCCACTTATTGACCAGGATTTAATAGGATCATCAGTGATACCAGCCATAGAATCTCTAAGCCTTCCTGGAATCAAGTGTTGAAGTCATCCAGAAGCAAAGGTCTGGGTGACTCCGAAACCAGTTCCGTGAGCTCGGCTAGTGAGTTTGTTAGGCAATGGGATGGACAGTACACTAACAGAATCCCAGTCTATCACTGGTTTCAGGTAGACAAGCCAGCATTCTTCTCTCTGTGATGGCTCTTAAGGTACTTCAAGAATACAGTTATGCCACCCTAGTCTTCCCTTTTACAAGGTGAAAACGACGAGCTTCTTCTACCCTTCTTGTCATCCTTGTTGCATTTCTCTGTTCCAACTTGTCTAACTGTCCTTCATAAAATAAGACACTCAGAACTGGATGCAATACTCTAGATGAGGCCCGACCTGCATGTAACATATTTCTGTTACTTCTTTAGATTTGGAAACTATGCTTCTATAAATGCAGGCTAAACTAGCATTGCCTTCTTTGCTGCAGCTCATGTTGAACTTGTGATCATCAATAATCTCAAGGTCCTTTCTGAATGTGGTACTGCTGGGCAATATATCCCCCAACATATACCTGCAATTCTGTTTTTGTAGCCTAAAAGTAGAATTTAAGATTTGGACTGCTGTGAGTTTTCCGGAATACGTGGCCATGTTCCAGAAGCATTCCCTCCTGACGTTTCGCAAACATCTATGGCAGGCATACTCAGAGGTTGAGAGATATATTGGAAACTACATGAGGAAGGTTTATATACCTGTTGAAGGTCCAGGGTAGGAGAAAGAACTCTTTATCTGTTGGAGGCAAGTGTCAATGTTGCAATGAATCACCTTGATTAGCATTGCAAAGCCATGCAAGCTTCAAGGCCTGGCTGATTCTTGCCTGGGGAATCCTTTGTTGGGAGGTGTGATCTGCCCCTGATTATTTCCTGTCTGGAATTCCCCTGTTTTCAGAGTGTTGCTCTTTAATTACTATCCTGACTTTAGAGTTTTTTAATACTGGTAGCCAGATTTTGTTCATTTTCATGGTTTTCTCCTTTCTGTTGAAACTGTCCACATGCTTGTGGATTTCAATGTGATTCTGGCCATGAAAGCCTTCAACAACACAATTTTGCATTTGTTTCTATTGGATTTCATTTTTTTTCATTTCTGTCAATTTTTTAATTTTATTTAGAACCTTTTGAATTCTGTTCCTATTTTACAATGTGTTACTCGCCCGTCTTAATTTTATTTCATCTACAAACTTTGTAAAGATTACCCGAGTAAAAAGTTCCATTATACTAACAATTATACTTACATGCAAATACAACCTATGCATACCTTTCATGAAGAACAGTGTCAGTATTTTTACTACATACAAGAACATTTACTCAGCAGATTTGCTGAAAGGACTGAATAATACAAACCCAGGGAACAAGAAATAAAAAATTGACTGTTATTTCTATAATCTAGACATTATCCTTCCCCACCAAGATAATACATCAAGAAAAGCAGAATTTGCTGTGTGTACATGTGTCACTTCTGGTTTCTATGCCAGTGCAACTTCATTTTTTTTTTGTTCATGGCTTATGCCATTTATGAACGAAGCAGATATATTCATAATAAATTCATTATGCACAATCAAGCTTCTGGAAAGTCTTTTTAAGCTCCATTTTTGAAGTGTACTTCTAAATCTCTCACTGACAATCAAGAGGATTGAAAAGCACTTGACTTTACTCTGATCTCCTATTGTGATAGATTTTTTTGCAATTTTCCATTAACAGATTTATAACATACATTAATAAATGTGAACTATTCACAGTGTGACCTTGACGGACCACAACTAGCAAACCTTTCAAAAAAAGAGCAAACCCTATTGAACACACAATGCCCATAAGAACTAACCCATACAGTTGTGCTGGAAGATCCAGAAAACGCCTACAGAAGACATCTCTTTAGGTACTGTAAAGTCCTCCAACACAACTATGCCCAATGTCCCAGTGGAAACATACTATAGACTCATGCCGGAGGACCTAGAAAATACCAAACCCAGACAAATGTTGTTAGGTGCAAGTGACTGAAACTGTGGGTACTAGTCCCATAGATGCAAGAGTCACACTGTATGTATGATGTATGTAACTACATAGTGTAAATCCTCTAAGACGGTATAAGGCAGGACTCATATGTAAGGAAACACCTTGAAAACTAGGGTGCAATTTTGTAATATTGGAAAAGCAAATTAAAAACTGTTACATTCTTGACTTCCTACTGAAAGCCTCACAAAGACCCTATTCTAACAGATATGTACTTAATTAAAACGACTGGATGGCCAACAAAAATGGACACATATATACTGTATATACTACAATATAAGCCTAGTTTTTCAGCCCTTTTTTAAAGCCGAAAAAGTCCCCCTCGGCTTATACTCATGGGAGGGTTATGGCAGGAAGGCTTCTTTCAGCCCCATACCTTCCTGCCAGGATCCTCACCTCTCCGCACAGCGACCCAGCTCTCCTTCCTCTCCTCTATCGGTGCAACATGCACCTTCTTCTCCTCCTCGCTTGGTGCTAGTATTTCCCACTTTTCCTTATTCATACACACAGCATTTTCCCCAAATGTATAATTAAAATAAACTATGATGATTATTGGAAGGATGCATAAGCACATTTGCATTGACGAAGGTTAGAATAATGATTTAATTAGAGTTGGGACAGTCTTAAATTAGGTTTATGTAAATATTAAAAAAAAACATTTAACCTACTGATGCCTCAATTAATGTAATTTTATTGCTATCTATTTTTATTTTGAAATTTACCAGTAGTTGCTGCATTTCTCACCCTCTCCTTATACTCGAGTCAATAATTTCTCCCAATTGTTTTGTGGTAAAATTAGATGCTTCGGCTTATATTTGGGCTGGCTTATATTCGAGTATATACGGGTATCTGCTGAGAAATACTATCTAGACAATGATTTATAGATCTGGCTTATTTTGAACATGGTCAAAAGAGAGATTGAATCACAAAGTGTGAATAATACCTTTCAGAGGAAATAGGTATTACTGACAAGTCGACAGATTTATCCCCCAAATAGATAACATATCCACTGAAACACAAATAAAAAATGAGTGAGAACAGGATTGCTGCTTTAATGTTTCCTTGATGTAATGGATTATGATGCACAGTAGCAAGGCATAAAAGCAGTATTTTTGAAGTAATGTATACTTGCTGGTTTTAGCAAAAATTGCAACTTAACATCATGGAGAAATCACTGCAAGAGAACAATAATAATAAATAATAATAAAACTTTATTTGTACCCCACTACCATCTCCCCAAGGGACTCGGTGTGGCTTACATGAGGCCAAGCCCACAGTACATCAATAAATGAAGGTAATAACAAAATAATTAATACAAAACAGTAAAATAAATCTCATAACAAAAATAAACAATAACAATAACATACAGGCATTTTAAAACCTATGGCTGGGCCAAATGTAATAAATTAAAATTAAAAAAATATAATGCTGGGCATGAACAAGGTAGGGTATAACTAGGATAGGGTTTTCAAAGAAAAATGAGGACGCGCAGGCAATCCTAAATCAATGTTGAAGTGCATTTGAGGACATATTGCTAAGAGTTTTCCTTATTCTGGGAAGGCACACTGGAACAACCACGTTTTCAGGCTCCTCCTAAAGACTGCCAACATTGGGGCATGTCTGATGTCCTTGGGAAGTAAGTTCCAGAGTCGGGGGGCCACCACCGAAAAGGCCTTCTCCCTCGTCTCCGAGCAGGGCCTCTCCAGATGATCGAAGAGATCATGTGGGTTTGTACACAGAAATGCGATCACGCAATACTGGAGAAGGCTGATCAAATGGGGTTCAAGGCTTGCAATCTTACTTTTGCACCATAGTTCCCCAAATCCCCTAGTTAATATGGCGAAATAAGTGGTTTTTCAACCTCTGGGGTTGTTTTATATGTTCATAATTTGTATTTGACCCATTGAAAGTCCTTTCTTCCCAAATTGATAGAAAGAAGACACATAAAAATAAAGACAGCTGGATACAGCAGAAGAGTACAAAAGAAATATAACAAAATTTGCAATATTTGAATTTTATAAAATCTCAGACTCGTAAGAATCTCACCCCATAAACTATAGATTACTATACATATTTGTATAGTAATGCTGCTGTTACTCCTTCCACCTCCCTCCTCCATGGATCAAGGCAGAAAATAACAAATAACACAAAACATAACATCAGTTAAAAGGCCATATAAAATAAATATATATTAAAATCCATTAATAAAGGCTTCTAAAACTATAATTTTCAGACATTCTGGATGGGATTATATGGGAGAACAGGATCCTGCAAGCAACCTGGACTCAAACCATGCAAGGCTGCCATCTTTTGCACCAAAAGAAGTTTCCAAACTTGGAACAAAGTCTGTGAACAGCACATTGCAGAAGTACCAACTGGAGGTCCTCCAATAACATGGCCAGGGCATTTCATTAGTACTGTGTCCCCACACATCATTTCTCTGGGGTAACCAGAGAAAAATCTCCAAGAAGATAATAGTGGCTGAGTATAAAGGATAAAACAATCTTGCAGAGAACTTGTCCCTGGACTATTTAGGACTTTTAAATTAAGCCAGCATTGTGAATATAACACTGATGCTTTCCCAAATTCCACTACCGCTATCCAAAATAGATATAACACCTGAAGAAAGTAAAAGAAAGGCTGAAGGAGATGCTGAGCCAGTTATGGTCCATAATGAGAGAGGAAGAACAAAGAGCCAATGAGATAAAAGAAGACAAAAAGGGGGTTTTTTCCAACAACAACAAAAAACAAAGAATCACGAGGCACCATGGGTTTCAAGCAGAAGACAATTCTATAAGGTGTCATGATAGAACGCTGACAGATTTGAAAAAAGAGCATAGGGATTTCACAAGAAGATTTGAAATAATACAACAAAAAATGTAGAAAGATTTTTCTGCTTTATTCTTCCCCACGGGAGTAATATATAGAAGACAGATGTTGGATATTTCTACAACACCTCAAAACAATTAGGTTGGACTTTTTATGGGCCTGCTGTGTTCTATAAAGCTTTTAAGATTCAGAAATCCTATTCATATTTTAGAAAGGATTAGCCAGTCATTGCAAAAGTTAATGGACAGCCTACTATCGACCGCGGTCTAGTAATGTCAAATGCCCAGAGAAGTCAACAATAGCCTTGGATATGCTGGTATCCTTCTTCCCAACAATACTGTTCTGTTGTCTGGTCTGTTTTAGTAAAAGAACACAAACATATTTTTCCTCAACATTTAGAATTATTATTATTATTGAAACACAACAAGATGAGTCCACAGCAGACACTCTGCTGGCTGTTGTATTGGATCACATGTTGTACATTTCCCAAGTATCTAGGACTGTGTGATGTATTGGTGAATAATGCATGTAGATCCCAGTAAGGTGGCCTTTTGCAGCTGGCAGATGGTAATCTTGTCAGCACCGATTGTGTTTAAGTGCAGACCAAGGTCTTTAGGTACTGCACCCAGTGTGCCAATCACCACTGGGACCACCTTGACTGGTTTGTGCCAGAGCCTTTGCAGTTCAATCTTTAAATCCTCATATCGTGTCAGTTTTTCCATTATTAGTATTATTATTATTATTATTATTTCTCCCCACTTTATCTCAAAGCAGCTTAACATAAAAGCATATAGGAACACGGATTAGCAGATGATGAGATTGGATACTGATTTTACTGATGAGACGCTAATGATTGTTATATTGATGTTTAATTGTTGATGATGCTATTGTTTTAACTGTCCCATAATTGCTTTATGATGTTTTGCATTGAATTTTGCTGTTGTTAACCGCTTTGAGTTGCCTGAGGGCTGAGAAAAGTAGTATATAAATGAAGTAAATAAATAAATAATAATAAATCGGCATAACCATTTAAATATACAAATATACAAACATTAATATAAATAATGTTTTAAAATTACCAGTTAAAAATCATTAAAACAAATTCAAAGTTAAAAACCACAGCACCCCCTGAATTGATATTAAACATCATCTTTAAACACCTGTCTGAATATAAAGTTTTCAGCCTGATGCCAGAAGAATAGCAAAGAGGGGGCCATTCTGGCTTCCCTGGGCAGGGGGTTCCAGAATTGAGGGGCAACTACCATGAAGGCCTGCTCTCTCGTTCCCAGCAACCGAGCTTGAGATAGAGGTGGGACCAAGAAAAGGGCCTTTCCTGAAAATCTCACAGCACAGGCAGTTTCGTACAAGGGGACGTGATTGACCAAATAGCCTGGACCTGAACTATCTAGGGCAGTAGTTCTCAACCTGTGGGTCCCCAGATATTTTGGCCTTCAACTCCCAGAAATCCTAACAGGTGGTAAACTGGCTAGGACACACAACAAATGACAAGGTCTGGCCCAGCCGAGGCCATGAGGAGAGCAGAGCACGGACACCCTCTCACACATAAGGCCAGGCAGTGGGAAGCTACCACTGTATTTTAAATATTTTCCTTTGCTGCCACCAAATATTTATTAAAGTTTCTTTTGCTGTCACCAATTTATTATTTCTTAGGCTTATTCCTTTACTAGAATGCTTTAAAAGCCACACAAAGACATAAAACAGGAATATGTTTATTTTGTTCTGGAACAGTAAATAAGCGTAGTGGTTTCAATAGATTAACAGGCTTTACTTTTTTATCAGAGAATTGTCTTATAACTTGAGTTTCTTAAACAAAGTTCCCCAAACAGGACTACAAACCGGTTATTTTGAACCTTTTGAATCTTCCTTCCACACCAGCACTCTAATCACTATAGAGGCCTAACTATTTTCCTCAGAGGTATCTTTTAGCAACAAACAATTCCCCAAACCCTTCATTCCCTTCAAAACTCCTACCCTTCTTCAGACTCCAAACTCCGAACTGAACTAAAATGGCTGCCTTTGCTTCTTCTCTTTCCCTCCAGCTAAGCCCATCTCCAGTTGCTAAGTGTTTTCCCCCAATTTCATCAGCCAATCAGACTGAACCTCTGGCTATGAGGCTGCCTGATAGTTCCACCCCTCAGCTCTCCTTAGCTTTGGCAAGCCAGGCCTGTTTACTGCCTTTTACATCAACCCTGCGAGGTAGGCCAATCCATCACATAGGCCAAAACACCGGGGGAACCACAGGTTGAGAACCACTGATCTAGGGCTTTAAAGGTCATAACCAGCATTTTGAATTGTTCCTTTTAAGAGACTGGTGGTCAGTGGAGCTTCTGCAACAGGGGGATTGTCCGATCCCTGTAACCAGCCCCAGTGAGCAACCTGGCTGCAGCTCTTGGACCAGCTGATGTTTCTGAACACTCTTCAGAGGCACCCCCATGTAGAGTGCATTACAGTAATCAAGACAGAATGTTACTAAGGCATGTACGACTGTGGCCAGATCTGGCCTCTCAAGGAACGGACGCAGTTGGTGTACAAGTTTTAATTGTGCAAAGGCCTCCCGGCCACTGCCAACACCTGGGCCACCAGGTTCAACACCGAGATCTGGAGGACCCCCAAACTTCAAATCTGTGTCTTCAGGGGGAGTGTAATCCCATCCAGCATCGGCTGAATCCCTATTTCTTGGTCTGCCTTCTCACTGACCAGAAGTACCTCTGTCTTGTCTGGATTAACTTCAATTTGTCTGCCCTCATCCAGTCCATTACTGAAGCCAGGTTAGGAGAGCTCAACCAGCTGCTAGCTTGTGAATCAGCATTCTTCCAAGAAAAATACCATTACAGAAAGTTCTGCCATAAAAATATTGACCTAGAATGTACTCAATACATTTGATTCTATTTAATTTAGACTTTAAAAAAGTGAAGCCATCTTCCACTACTCAAGGGAGATAACTTGGAATGATCACAGAACAGCTAACAAGACAAGATGACACTCTACTTTGGCAAAATTACAGTAGTCATTCTGTTCTCACTTTGTATACATTTGGACTAAGTGTGGCAATGCTGGAAATCTGTTGCTATTTCCTGCATTTTACATAGGTTAAAAATGCAGGAAAATGCTATTTCCTGCATTTTACATAGGTTAAAAATGCTTGGCATTTTAAAAGAAAAAACAAATCCACGTACTTGTAGATATAGAAATAAAGAGATATAGATATAGCAGTGGGTTAAACCGCTGAGCTGCTGAACTTGCTGACCAAAAGTTCACTGGTTTGAATCTGGGGAGCAGGATGAGCTCCCACTGTTAGCCCCAGCTTCTGCCAACCTAGCAGTTTGAAAACATGCAAATGTGAGTAGATCAACAGGTACTGCTCTGGCGGGAAGACAGTGGCACTCCATGCAGTCATGCTGGCCATATGACCTATGAGGTGTCGTATGGACAATGCCGGCTCTTCAGCTTAGAAATCGAGATGAGCACCACTCCCCAGAGTCTGAAACGACTAGACTTAATATCACGAGAAATCTTTACCTTTAGATATATATATCTGTCCAACTGAGAATGCCCACTTACATCAGTGAAGGGATCTTGTACTCATGAAAGCTTATGCCACAATAAACATGCCAGTCATGTGCCAGGGGCAGCCTGCAATGGGAGGTCTGAATGCTCCTTCATTTCCAGGAATCAGCATAAGGGTGGCACGCTTTGAATACATGCACATTTCATCTACATCCTACTATCCTTTCCACTGTAGAACTCAGTGGTAGCAAAGATGAGACTGTCAACTGGTCACCTAATTAGACACAACCCTGCCCTAACTACGTATAGCAAAGTTACAATATCATACAGATTCAAGCGATATCTAGGATGCCCAGGATGAGGCATTCCCTACTCCAACTTTTGAAGAATGAACAACAATCCCCATACCATATCCGTCCCAGCATATACTCGTCCTCTTGATGCACTTCTCCTTATTCCTAGCGGGTAATTA
The DNA here is from genome assembly GCF_025583915.1 of Anolis sagrei ordinatus. NCBI lineage: Eukaryota > Metazoa > Chordata > Lepidosauria > Squamata > Anolidae > Anolis > Anolis sagrei. The sequence goes on from NW_026845477.1 coordinate 111,726,779, forward strand.
AGCCCCATAGCTTGTCCCTCCTTACCTCCTATCAAATAATTTGCTCCAGTTTCCTATCCCACGCTATGTCCCATGTTTTTATCTGTGCATCTGGCCTAGCCCATCCTGATTTACTCCCTGTCCGTAATTGTTATTTCACTTCATACCTGATGTTATATCCCACTGTGTTAACTTTCCTTTATGGTTTTTATGTTATTGTTTTTTATTGTGGTATATTATTTTATTTTTATTCAAACTATTATTTCATTTGTTTATTTTTTAAAATCATCTTTATTATACAGTTTTCCTTACTTATTACATACAATACAGAAGGGAGGGGAGAGAGAAATATACAGTTGCATATGTAGGGTGTCAGAGAATGGGGGTGGGAGGTAGGGGAGGGAAGTGAAATGGTAACCATGAGCATGTAGTGTTCCGTACAGTGGTTGACTTCCAGTATAGTCCACAGGGTTAAATAAAACAGAATACTGCTTCCTATATTCTTGTTGTGTTCTTGAATCACCTTCACTTTTATTCTATCTGGATTTTTTTTTCTTTTAGATACTTCCTTAGCAGTTGCCAATCGATCATTCTCTTCTTATTCTGATTATAAACCATATTCGCCAAGTTATCCATGTCCATATATTCCCTAATCTTAAGAATCCAAGATTCAAATGATGGGAGTTCTTTAGTTTTCCACTTTCTAGCTAGGATGATTTTTGCAGCGGCAGACAAATAATATAGTAACTTATCGTTATTTTTCCCTGGTCAAAGTCTAATAAATGTAGTAAATAATATTCCGGTTTCATCTCGAATTTAATCTGTAATATTCTTTGTACATGTGTATGTATCTCCTTCCAAGAGATCTTCACTCTTTTACATTGGCACCAAACATGGTAGTAGGAGCCTAACTGGTCTCCACATTTCCAACAACTATTACTTACGCCTTTGTAAAATTTGGCCAATTGTTGAGGAGTTAACATTTGTTTATTGTATTCGTTGGGCTTGGCCTCATGTTAGCTGCCCTGAGTCCCTGAGGGGAGATGATGGTGGGGTATAAATAAAGTTTAATACTAATAATAATAATCATCATCATCATCATCATCTCTCAGCTATCTCCATTTCAGTTAAGCCACATGGGCTACATACTCTCTCTGGCACATGCATTGCGTCTACATAACTATCCAAACACAAGAGAGCACTAAACCATTAGCACAGGTCACATGAACAAAGAGTAGAACACAAACATAAAGTCTCTGTAGAAATTGTGGAAGATCTTAGTGTGATTCCCCCATGATGTTCTGTAAAAAATGAATGTAAACTATGGCTATTCTTCGTTGCTCTTTTTTAAACTGGCAACCCACTAACCCAAGTTTTAATGGGAACAATTCAAAGAAAATAGTGCCCAAAGTTACCGAAAGGTTCTGCTTCTCACACTATGGGTTCAAATTCAGACCACCAAACACCACCCCTTCTAGAACTCCCCACTAAACGGCACATGGCATTCTGGAAATTCAGACTCACTGTAGTTATTATTCATGCATTGTAGATGGTGACTGGTAGATATAATCCAGATGCATGGTGACTTATAAGGGGCTTTTAATTATTTCTGATAAACCATTCAGCACAACAAAATCCCTATATCTTTTCATCATTAATTACTACATCATCCTTGTCATCGTCATCATGATTTATTTAGAATGAAAGAGGCCTTTAGAAGCATTACTCTAATGTTTCCACTTGCCAAGATACAACCTAGCCTTTCCTTTGGAAGACTGAGTACTATTTTTAATTAACCAATATGGGGAGATTGTGATCTCTGCATAATATTTCTCAGACACCTAATACAAACATAAACCCAGCAACAAAGAATCTCTCTCTCTCTCTGATTCGTTCTTTGTCTTTCCATTTTGTGTATGACTTCATGGCAGGTTTCCCTATAGTCTTAAAAAACAAAACAAAATTAGTTGCACTATTTTAAGATTACTGGCAAAGAAACATCATGGCTTTGGTTGGAACATTTTGAGAATTTTACAATGCCTGGGATGGCCAGAATGTGAGTGGCTTGAGTGGAATCTTATCCACTTGGCCAGAAGAGGAAGATGCAGGGACAGAAAAGAAGCAACTTCCCACTGAGCTGTTTTTAGTATTCGTGTGCTCGCTGTCTCTTTCCATACGTGTCCCTCCCAACGGAGAGCCTGCCTGTCATCTTCACCTCGGGCCATTCCTCTTCAAGCACAGTGTCTCGGAGACCACTGTCATACCTGACAGGCAGGCTGAGACAGAGTCACAAGACAAAGAGCTTCCACTTCAGCTGTGCTCAGCGCAAAAAAGGAGGGGGTTTGCATATGCTCACAGGCAATTTATACTTACCGTACTTCTTTTCTTTTCTCTTGAAAGTACTCTTACCCTGGTGTGAAGTGCTACTCCACAGGGGCTGAAGAGCAGCGGACTAGGAAGACTTCAACCAGTACTATCTGCCTGTTTGACACACAGAGACTGCACACTGGCAGAGGAAAACTGCATGGTTCCCTTGCATTTAGAGTAGTGGTTCTCAACCTGTGGGTCCCCAGATGTTTTGGCCTTTATCTCCCAGAAATCCTAACAGTTGGTAAACTGACTGGGAGTTGTAGCCCAAAACACCTGGGACCCACAGGTTGAGAACCACTGATTTACAGGAAGTAAAACTGTCAACCTCTTCACAAGTGAAAAAATAAGCGTTCTAGGATGTTTCTGCCCTATTTTACTCGCAGAGCTCCACCGAGTCCATCAGACAACATAGGCTGAATTCCAACAGGACTCCTTGGGTGAACTGGAGCAGCAGTGTGGTAGGATGCTCCGCTGCCAACATGGTAGCATTCAGGGCCATATCCAGAGTGGGGGGTTTAAAAGTTCTAGCCGCCCCCGCCCCCCCGCCCCCCAAAAAACTGGTTTACTGATGAATTTTAATCAATTTATGAGTAAACCAGGTTTCTTTTTTAACCTGACACATTTCAGGGCATGGTTGAACTTTTCACCCGCCCACCCGACTACAGCCCTGGTAGCCATATAGATTACTGCAATGCACTCTACGTAGGGTTGCCTTTGAAGACTGTTCAGAAACTCCAACTAATCCAACGGGCGGCAGCCAGATTACTCACCGGAGCACCATACAGGGAGCACACCACCCCCCTGTTATGTCAGCTCCACTGGCTGCTCGTCCACTTCCGAGAACAATTCAAAGTGCTCGTCTTGGCCTATAAAGCCCTATACGGTTCCAGCCCAGCTTACTTGTCTGAATGTATCTTCCTCTGCATTCCACCTCATAGTTTAAGATCTGCTGGGGAGGCGCTGCTCTCAGTCCCACCGGCCTCGCAAACACATCTAGTGGAGACGAGGGAGAGGGCCTTCTCGGTGGAGACCCCCCGCTTGTGGAATTCACTTCCCAGAGAGATAAATCGGCGTACTCCCTCCTTTCCTTTAGGAAAAAACTAAAATCATGGTTTTGGAACCAGACTTTCGTCTAGCAGGCGCAGCAGCACTTCGAACATGGAACTGGACCAGACGACTGTTATGATAATTGGAAACGGCTATGTGATTATATAATTAATGTTACTGTTTTTATGTATTTATGGTTTTATACTGTTGTTTATTGATACTGTGGCATCGAGCTGCTGCCTGTGTTAGTCGCTCTGAGCCCCCGTCCCCCCGGGGGGTTGAGAAGGGTGGGCAGAAAAGTTGTAAATAAATAAATAGCCTTCTTGTGTTCCATTAGGAACAATGGGGCTACCACGGGTTTAAGTCGTGCTGCGACGCTTTCTCACATGTGATGAGGAAGCATCAGCTGCTGGCCAGGATTGGCTCGGTGCCGCCCCGATTCACCACGGAGGCTGATGAATTGCAATGCTAGACCAAATCCATGTGGTAAGGTCCTGTGGCTATTTCACTCTCATAGTTAGCATGGATTTCACCCATATATAAAAACATTTAAATAATAATAATTAAGGGTATTACTAGATCTAAGGACTAGTCCCAATCAATGGGTTTTGCACAAGTGTAACAAATCACACTCATTCAGTAAGTCTATTACAAATGAATAACAAATTGATTTAGTCCACAGGCCTCATTTTTCAAGCACAACACTCTCTTTTCTTCTTAATGGGTTCTGAAGTCACTTTGCAATCCAAAGATCACAGCACACAGATCAAAAGTCTAACATAAGCAGGAAGGGTAGAAAGAAAAGGGGAGACAGGAAAAAAAGAAAAAAAGACTTCAAATCTTCACCGTGGTTTGTACTTCCTACTTCCTTCCTCAGATCCTTAAAAATCTCGGGGGGGGGGGGGGGGGGGGGGGGGGAGTATCACTTGCGCTAGTATTCCCTCACTCTATTCCCACTTTCCCCTATGCCCCCTCTTTTGTTTTAAGATACTTTAAATACATAATTAATCAAATTATTTTTAAAAACTAACATAAGCTAAATGAAGGCTAAAAATCAATAGTTTGGCATTTTGCTTTTTGGCTACTGCTGTTGTTGAATTCCTCCTAATCATTTCCAACATATGGCGACTTAAGCTGAACTTATCACATGGTTTTGGCAAGATTTGTTCAGAGGTGGTTGCCTTTGCTTTGCTCTGAGTCTGAGAGCAAGTGATTTGCCCAAGCTAACCCAGTAATTTCAACTGGCAGCACAAGGATGTAAATCCCAAACCTCTGAAAGATGGAGAGTAAACTAAATTTCTCTGATATTGCAAATCTAAACACCCCTGAGTGAATTACTTCAGAGTGGGCATGGAGAAAACAGAATTGGAAGTGCCATACATCTGTCCTGGAATTACACTGAAAAGGTCCCCTCTATTGTTTATATCTTTAAAATGATGTCCCTTTTACGTAGTCTTGTCCTCCCAGGCAGTGCCACCAACTCCATTAGTTAATTTCTCCAACATAGAAACCACTTACTTGAAGTAGTTTGCATCCTCCCAATAATGTTAGCATTTGGCCCTTCCTGACACTTTTTAGACCCACTTCTTTCAGAACAGTAGCTTTCTAGAATAGGCACACACACACACTTGGGGAAGTTTTGATTGTGCTGACTTTGCAATGCTGTCTATGGGCTGCAAAGCATATCCCACCCTCTGCCAGTGCTTCAAAAGGACATTTACAAAGTGCTGTCAAAGGCTTTCATGGCTGGAAACACTGGGTTGCTGTGAGTTTTCTGGGCTGTATGGCCATGCTCATTTACAAAGACAAGCAATGGTTCTGCTTATTGTATAGCAAATCACCAAGGTAATGTCAGAATGCTTCCCTCTATTTCTGCATAGCTTCAGAAGGGACTTGGGACCTCATCCCATTTGGGGTAGAAAGTGGAGGGAATTATCTTCTTACCTTAGTGTTTTGTGTCTTTCCATTTTAAAGAAAAAGGGTTAATTTATTCCCCACCATCACACGTCATAGACTCCATCAATTTCTAGACAAATCCTCCACATGCTGAAGTATCACACAGGGAAGTGCAGTCTTCACACATACCACTTTCTCATTCATATATATATATATATATATATATATATATATATATATATATATATATATATATGGGGAAAATTCACTATTGTGAATCCCAGGACTACAAAAAGGAAAATATAGCCAATAGTGATTTAGAGATATATCAAAATTAAGCATTTTCCGAAAGTGTTTTAATTACCATTAAAGTTGAATACAAGACAAAAGGAACACTGAGACACCATTAAAAACTGCCCACAATAATCGCCACATTTTTATGTCACTAAAACCATCTAATTGAGAAATCCAAGAGTTCCCATCTCACCTTAACATAAGTGCCTTTAGCTGTTTCTACACAAATGGGGAGCTCTGGAGTCAATTGCTCCTTGACTCCAAAAACCTCAGTTTCTACACACTTTAGAAATGGTGTCCCACGGGTAACTAATGGAAGGACTCTTGCATCGTTTGATGGGCTCCATGGGACTCCGTCTTTACAATGTCTTTTAAGTGTTTAGAAATAGGGGAAAGCCAGCATATGATGAGCTCCTTGGGCTACATCTACACCAAGCAAAATACTTTCTACTACTCTGCTCCAGAGCTGCCTCAGATACACCATGGGATGGACATATGTATCACCATGGAAGTGCCTCAAAACCCTTTTGCAATCAACACATTGGCACCAGTGCCCTGTCATCCTGAGGACCGACACTATTTCGCCAGAGGAAGTTCCCTATCAGAGCCTTTCTGGCAATGTTGTTTCCGCTGAAGTCGTAAGAAAAGAACCCAGCCATGAGATCACAGAAGCAACGTTGCCAGCAACACTCTGCTAGGGAATCGCTTTTGGATGACAAAACTGTGTTGGGTGGTCACTGGATCCCAGAAGACCCAACCCAATATAGTTATTCACATGTCAAAAACACTGGGCATCACTCCAGAGTTTCGTAGAAGCTCCAAAGTAATTTGCAGTTCCTTTGCAACAGACGACAGCAGAACTTCTACTGCTGAAGTGGCCATATGCTATATGGACTATTCACAGCATATTCATGGTAAGTATATTTTATTTGGCCCATGTACACAGAGTGAGGCTTCATTCAATGTTGTCCAGAGCCAGTTTGGTCTACTCTTGAAGCAGGCCGCAGCACTGCCCAATGCACATCACCTAGGTCCTGCTGCCCTTTCCCATGTGGACAAAGTAGAAATGCCTTCTCCGTGCCATGAGCAGATGACTTGCTCACTTTCCCTTCAATGCATTAATGGAAAAGGGGGTACCAATTTGCAGCCTACAGATAGAAGGCAGATGATGGTAAAAAACCAATTCTGACAGCAAGGGATGCCACGTCACTATGTAGCTAATGTGGTTCTTAAAAGGCTATGATGCAAGACTGCAATTGAAGGAAGACTGGATGTCTCATTACTGCATAGTCAACATGATACTTATTTGGCTATGACAAAAACATTCAAAGAATAATACAAAACGGTGCTGAGGAGGCGTAGTGAGATGATACTGTGAGGAAACAAATTATATTATTATTATTATTATTATTATTATTATTATTTTACTGACACAAAACCATAGTATGTCACACAAATGAGATCTCTATGCTGGATTTCGTATCACAAAATCACAAGTCAAACACTTCCCAAGCATCTAGGACTGTGTGATGTATTTTCAAATGATGCATGCAGATCCAAGTAAGGTGGCCTTTTGCAGTTGACAGATTGCGATTTTGTCAATGTTCATTGTTTCCAAATGCTGGCTGAGGTCTTTAGGCACTGAATCCAGGGTGCCAATCACCATTATTATTATTATTATTATTATTATTATTATTATTATTATTATTATTATTATTGGCACAAGCCATTAAAGGTGGTCCCACTGGTGATCCACACACTGGGTGCAGTGCCTAAAGACCTTGGCCGGCACTTAAAAACAATCGGTGCTGACAAAATTACCATCTGTCAGCTGCAAAAGGCCACCCTACTTGGATCTGCCAATACATTACACAGTCCTAGACACTTGGGAAGTGTCTGACGTGTGTGATCGAATACAAAAAACAAGCATAGTGATCTTGTTTGCTGTGTACTAATCTTGTTGTGTTTCAAATAATAATAATAATAATAACAATAACAACAACAACAACAACAACACAACAGCCAGCAGAGTGTCTGCTGTGGACTCATCTTGTGGTGTTTTAAATAATGATGATGATGATGATGATGATGATGATGATGATGATGATGACTTTATTTTTGTACCCCGCCTCCATCTCCCCAAAGGGGCTCAGGGCAGCTTACATGGGGACAATCCCAAACAAACATAGTTAAAATATAACACATCAAAATTCATAAATACTGCAGCAAAAACAAAATAAAGCAAACAACATCAAATAACACTGGACAGTCGAGAATTTAACTGCTTCATGTTATCATAATCTTGTTGTGTAAATAATAATAATAATAATAATAATAATGAACTTCTTACCCGCCTCTCCCTACAGCTCAAGGAGGGATGCAACATTATTAAAACAAGAGATAAAACACCACTTAAAGACATGCCATAAGAAAAACTATATCTGGAGGGTTTATTTGATACCACACCACTTTGTACCAAATTTCTAGGTGCAATTTCTAAGACATCTGCTGATGAATGGATCACTCAGCCTCTCTCAATGTGTCTCTCTTCCATAGGAAGGAGCCTTTTTAAAAGAGATCCTAGAAAACTGCTGGAAGAGTTTTTAAGGGATGTTGCTCACCCAATCACCTTTAAGGAGACTGAATTAACTTAGCATGCTAATTTAGCTCAAGCCAATGTTTAAAAAGCCTTCCATAGTCAGTACTTCCTTTGAAGCCAGACAATATGTTGAAAAGACTCCCAGCTACGGTTCCCTATAAGATGAAAGAGTCTAGACTGCCAGAGTTTGTAACTTCAAAGCAAGGGATGGGCCATTAAGTTGAAGGAGGGGTAAATGCTTTGGCAAGGGATGGTACTTGACAAGCATCTCAAATAAGACATTTCTAGACAGAAAGGGGTGATAATTACTGGGGAAATCCACAGCTCATGTGAACACTGGAGCAGACATGTTTACAAAACTGCACACATCTCAGCCAGCCAGCATCTATGAGAACAAGATTACAAGAGATTTATCAAAAATGAGAGATTGGTTGGTTGAAAAAAAGCATTTTCTGACACTTAAAAAAAAGATCTCTGGATATCTCTTTCAGTAATGCAGAGAGCCAACGTGAAATCATATATGAGACAAGCCAACAACAGCAACAAGGCATTTTCAGCAGATAAAACAACTGGAGAGAGAAAAGCAAGTAGCGCCTTTTGGAGGTGATTTTGAAACTGATTTTGATCAAATGACGGGTGCACAAACAAAAGGAAAAGCAACTCTAGCCGGAAAGATTACTTTTTAAAGTGGAAATTGAACCAAAACATACATGAATGAACAAGAACCGCACAAGGAAAGGTGGGAATTATCTGTTCATGGTACAAGAGGCAGCCTGCTGCAAATGACAATGTGCCATTCATGCTTTGCAAGGTTGGTTTAATGCTTGTGTGTGCCAAATACTCATCAGGAAGAGCCAGTAAATCCTGGCACACTCCACAATAGGTGGCTACAACCCACAAAGCGAAGCGGGTGCTCTTAATTCTTGAGTGGTCCAACAGTCAGAGAGAACAGAGAGACAAACATAGCTTTAATAGAGAGACTTTGCTCACTATGAACTCATGTTTTAAATTATCTAATGTAAAGCAAGAAGAGGAAATATTATTAGTGGGAAAGTCTGTGAACAAGGCTATGGACAAAGAAAGTCGTAATACTTAAGAACAAGAGTAGCTTGAAACCATTATCTGCGCTTCCAATAAATGTTTCATTTCCCGTTCTAGGGTGATGTGTTTTTAAAACTCTTTTCAGGTTTTCAATGCCTAAACCAAAAGGTTTGCAGTTCGAATCCGGGGAGCAGGGTGAGCTCTGGTCTGTCAGCTAAAGCTTCTCATGTGGAGACATGAGCAAAACCTCACACATGATGGTAAAACATCCGGGCATCCCCTGAGCAACATCTTTGCAGACGGCCAATTCTTTCACACCAGAAGTGACTTGCAATTTCTCAAGATGCTCCTGAAACATATATATGGAGCCTCTGGTGGCGCAGTGGGTTAAAGCACTGAGCTGCTGAGCTTGTTGACCGAAAGGTCACAAGTTTGAATCCAGGGAGCAGCATGAGCTTTCGCTGTCAGCCTCAGCTTATTCCAACTTAGCACTTCGAAAACATGCAAATGTGAGTAGATCAATAAGTACTGCTCCGGTGGGAAGGTAATGGCGCTCCATGCAGTCATGTCGGCCACATGACCTTGAAGGTGTCTACGAACAACACCGGTTCTTCAGCTTAGAAATGGAGATGAGAACCAAATCCGAGTCAGACACGACTGGACTTCATGTCAGGGGAAAACCTTTACATATATACATATTATATATATGTGTGTGTGTGTGTGTGTGTGTGTGTGTGTGTGTGTGTGTATGGTTTAAATTTTTAGAAATCATGGAAGTCATGAGCAGCATGAATTACTGCTGAACTTGCTGGTATGGATGTGTCAAAGTCACAATTATACCACATGTGAAAAACCCACCATGATCACTTTCAAGTTGTTATGCAACATTATACCCTCTTAGCAGGGAGTGAAACCCACTGAATTCACTGGAATTTACTTCTGAATAGATAAAAGACTGTACTGGAAATTTATCTTCATCCTCTCTGTGTGCTTCTCTGTATGGAATAAAAAATGCACTATTACTTTGGATCTGGAACGAAAACTGCAGAAAGCTGATACAAAGATTACTGCCACATTTAGCCCAATGGAGCCATTCAAGCTATTCATGTGAGAGCTAGAAGTGTAGGAATGGCAAAGCACAAACGCAATCTCTGCCAGGCCACACTGGGGGCAGATCTTAAGTGGATAATTCCATGCCATATACAACTGTCACACATGCAAGCGAACATCTGACTGGAACTAATGTGTGCATGCTCTTACTGTGCCTTTGCACAAAAGCAGATAAGACTGGCTGGGGAGGGCAGCTTTTGTTTTAAACAGAGAAGGTTTTTATGCAAAACAAGGGAAGTGCTGCCAAGGTTTTGTCAACAGGAACCCAGGGAATCAAGCTTTCCCCTTCAAAGAATATCTAAATGATCTTGAGTTAGAGTCATTATCTTGGTTTATAAAACGGCTGGCTGGAGATGATGGGAATTGTAATCCAACACAACTGAAGGCGTTCAAGCTGGCGAGAGCTGGAATAAAGCATATATAGCCAGGGGGCTTCTTACTCTCATTTTCTAAACTTCAGCTATGACAGAAATTTGGCAAAAGGCTCCCTCTCTCTTCTAAGTAGATAGTTTGGTCATCAAAGCGCATAGGAAAGCAGCATCTCTTCTCAGATTGTGTTTTCCAGCTAAAGGCCTCCATGCTCCAGCCAATTTCTGGGGCAAATACAATCAGTGTTTCTGGGAAAGGCAGCTGAGGCTGGTGTGCAAGAATGTCAAATAAATATTTCAGCTTTGGAACATCACTTTCTGATCAGTCTTTGGGTTATTTTTAGTGCTGGTGTTGGGAGCAATAATGCACAAATCTCAGAGCCCACCTTTGCTTCCCACACAATCACAAGTTCATCTATATTTCATGGGAGCGCTTGGGGACCCATTTGTCCTGGCAACAGGCACGTCTGGTCTGAAAACCAAGAGGCTACCCTTGAAACAAGAGTGCAAGGTGCAGAGCTACCTCCTCCAGGGCAAAAATCTGTGCCAATCCACTGGAAAATCTGGGACAAGCCCAGACAAATGTGCTGCAAGGAAAGAAACCTCTTCCTTCACACATGCCAATGAGCTCTTTATTGGAATTATAGGAGCCCGACAAAGTGGCAAAAGTTTGTTTCGTTGACATCTTTTTCTGCCACAGAATACCTATGGCTAATGCTGAAATATGCAAAGAGCGATGCCAAGTTTACATCATTCTCTCCAAAAAGAAAGCTGGTTATTTTTTCTCCCATCTATTCCAGGAATGCCCAGCTTAGGTTCTCATGAGGCCATAAAACCTCTCCACAGGAAAGCCTGTTTGCTGTGAGAGAGCGGGGAAAGCAATGCTATGGACTCTTACAGATGAAAAGGGAAAGCTAAAGGAACCTCTAATAATAAAGACAGATGTCTTTCTCCAGGGAGACATGTAGGATTTGAAAGTGACAACGAGACACAACACAATATTAATGTGTTGCAAAAAGCATAGTACAAAGTAGGCATATCTGTATTGTGTTAGTATGATGTTTTATTTTGTACTGCTCTTTGTATGAGCTTAAGGTCTTATTGCTTTAAAAAGTAGCATATTCTTAATACATCTGTGGTTATGAAGTTATGGCCAAAGCTATTCTTAATAATCTTATTATATTATTATATCAAGTCATCCATTAAAACCTGGCCAAATGCATCTGTCAGCTCCAGTTCCCCATGTGCAATTGATCTGACATCACCCAGATGCCTCCGGGAGAGCAATGGGTTAAATCCTTGTGCCGGCAGAACGGAGGTTCAAATTTGTGGACAGCATGGACGAGCTCCTTCTGTCAGCTCCAGCTCCCCATATGGGGATATGAGAAAAGCCTCCCACAAGGATAGTAAAACATCAAAACATCCAGGTGTTCACTGGGCAACATCCTTGCAGACGGCCAATTCTCTCACACCAGAAGTGACTTGCAATTTCTCAAGTTGCTGACATGAAAAAAAAAACCCAGATGCTGGGTTGGGCAATGCTCTACATTTTGCCACCTCCTCGTATCAAGGCTACTGATTTATCCAATTGCTCTCCATACAGAGGCTTCAACAGAATTACCCATTTACAAAATGAGACTGTGTAACACGTTTTTTGTTCCTGGGTCATAAATGTAATCGGTTTTATAATAAAAACATGGAAAATGCTTATTTAACTTCAAAAACTTTGTTTTTGCAGGACATCCTGCAGAACATTTTGCTATAGTTTTTCAATGAAGATCTCTTAGAGTCTCAACTAAATCAACATAGTTTGTGACTGCCACAAAAAAAAGAAGTTTTTGGAGCATACTTTCAAAGTTAAGTACCGCACAATTAAACAGGATACAACACTTTCAAATCAGAAACAGAATTTTTTTCAATTTTTGCTACATAGTATCCAGGTTCTACGAGAAATGACTGCTTTGCATGCGCTCCCATCCAAAACATTGTGAACAAGGGGTAGATTAATTTATATTTTTACCTGTCTCAGAGCAGCCCTCCTCAATCTAATGCTGTTTTGGAATTGCCCTAAAAATAAGTGTTTGGGGCAAAAGAATGAGGTATGCATATCTTTAAAACAAACAAACAAATAATGTGCAGACACACTATTAAAAGCCTGCATCCACCCAAGGCTTGTGGTGGACAGAGGAAGATAACTCTCCTTCTCCATCATTTTATCCTTTGCAGACACATGTAAGCAATCTCTGTAGTCATCATTTAGCCAGTAGCTGCCGTCCCTTCAGTAGCATGCTTCATCAATCCTCGGCAGGGCCCTTAATAGCTTCTGTTGCTCTTCTCTAAACTCGTAATTCATCAGCACCATTTCTGGGGACTGAGAGGCATGCACAATTTAACATAGACGCAAGAGCGCAGCAGTCCAAAGAGTTTTCTTTACCTAAAATACAAGCTTGGTCCCTGTCTCAGATCTTCATTCCTCACAAACAAGATTGCCCTATTATTCCCCGGGAGCCTCTTGTCAAAAAGGATATAGACAAGTTGGGACGAGTTCAGAGAAGGGTAACCATGATAATAAGGGGTATGGAGAACAAAACATATGAGGAAAGGTTGAAGGAGCTGGGCATGTTCAGCTTGGTGAAAAGAAGGCTGAGGGGTGACATGATTACATTCTTGAAATATCTGAAGGGATGCCACACAGAGGAGGGGGCTGGCCTGTTCTTTGCTATCCCAGAGGGTAGATTATGACTATACATTAGAAGGAACTTCTTGACAGTAAGTATGGTTCAGCAATGGTACAGGACCCCAGCCAATTACCATATATGACAAAAGGATTAAGCCCAATGTATTGGCATTGCGAAAAAATAAGGGATGGTATTTCCATTAATGCCCTGGCAGACAGTGCAAACAGAATCTGCGAACCCCACCTCCTCCAAGATGAACTGAACCACCAAAACTGGGCTTTACAGGCCAATGGAGACTCCACCTCAGACATAAGAAGAGCTGAACAAGCCACGAGAGTCAAGACAAAGATCTACCCAGAGGAAAAGTGTTCTTGCCATACATCAAGGGAGCCACTAACCACATAGGGAAACTATCTACAAACTATCTACAGACCCACCAAGAGAATCCAAAAAATGCTACGTTCAGCAAAGGACAAAAGGGATCCTCTCGCTTCTGCAGGAGTCTACCATATACCATGCAGCTGTGGACAAGTCTACATAGGGACCACCAAACGCAGCAATGCCCAAACACCAATCAAGGAACATGAAAGGCACTGCAGACTACTTCAACCTGAGAAGTCAGCCATAGCTGAGCATCTGATGAACCAACCTGGACACAGGATATAATTTAAGAACACAGAAATGCTGGACCACTCTAACAACCACCATGTAAGGCTACACAGAGAAGCCATTGAAATCCACAAGTATGTTGACAATTTCAACAGAAAGGAAGAAACCATGAAAATGAACAAAATCTGGCTACCAGTATTGAAAAAACTCTAAAATCAGGACAGTAAAGAAAGACCAACACTCAAAAAACAGGGGAATTCCATGCAGGAAACAATCGGGGACAGTTAATCAGCCCTCAACAAAGGATTTCCCCAGGCAGTAACAAGCCACCCCTAAAAACTGTCAGACCATCAAATGCTAATCAAGGTGGCCAATTGCAACATTTACACCTACCTCCAACAGACAAGCGTTCTTTCTCCCACCGTGGACTTTCCACAGATATAGAAACCCCATTTTCCTAGTTTTCAACAGACCTCACAACATCTGAGGATGCCTGCCATTTGTTGTTGTTCTTGTTGTTCAGGGAAGACAATCATGTGACCCTTCGGAGGCCATTGAACTATAGCTCCCAACATTCTTCAGCATTCGCTATGATTGCTAGAAATATCTAGGAGCAATATTCCAACAGCATCTAAAGGCCACACAGCCTCCGTCATTTGAACATTTGTGAACATGGCATGACATCATAGTAGCTCTATAGTAAAGGAGAAAATAAAGTGTACATTATTTGTTTTTTGCAGTAGAAGCTTTTGATTTTAAAAGAATTATACTATGCCTGAGATCTGTCATGCAATCTGTAACTTCTTACTATAGAGGGGACAGATATCTTTTGTCGCAAAGCAATCAACTGACTGGTAAGATTTGCCCATATAATTTAGCAAGAAAGTATAAAAGACATGTTCTATTTCCTCAACTGTTCCTCAAAAGTCCTCACTCAGTGTTTTCTCCTGGCAGATTGCAAGGTGGCAGAATGGCGGCAGGGGGGCTTTCCAACCTTTCACCGGTTACTGCAGGCATTGGGTTAATCTACAGTATTTCAGTGTTGCAGATGGGGACTGCTGAGAGAATAATGGCTTGCCCATGACTACCTAGTGAGTTTCTGGGAAAATGAGACATAAACCGGAGACTTCCTGACTCACAGCATATTCTGCAAAAAAAAGTACAATGTGCTGACCTCCCAAACCACAAATTGTTCAGTCCTATACAAAGAACATATTGAAGGACCTGGAGTTGTATAGCGGCCAACAAGGAATTGTTCTACAACCTCTATGACTTGTTCTACAACCTCTATGACTCTATACACGGTTTCTTTGGTTCATATTCAATTGACTTCAATAGGGATCATGCAAAAAAAATGTCTGTCCAGAACTGCAGCCATATTTCAGAACAATGTCCATAGTCTGGCTGGAAAGGGCAGGGAGAGAATTTGACTAACTATCAAAAATGTTGTCACATACATTCAACCTTCCATTTCTTTAGGTCCTGCTTCCATGGATGCAACCAACTACTACTTACAAATATTTGGGCGAAGGCATAAGGAATACTTGATTTTGCCATGCAAAAAATATTGACTATGCCAATACCCTACTGTGGCATCCCACCATTTCACAAATCTCAGGCTCTCCCCAGCATTCGTTTGAGCTAGTCACCATTCTATATAAGGAATACCATTTACTACATCATTATATGCAATGGGACTTGAGCATCCACAGATATTGATATCCATGGGGAATCTAAACAGATACCAAGGACCCACTGTACACTGTCTCCACTAAACCAATCAAGCTCAGCAAATGTCTGCCATAAAGTAGACTTTGGTAAAAAAAAAATAACATATTTCGTTAACTCATGACCTTCATGTGTTCAGCATACACAGATACACAACCTATCAATCAGTTACAGATATGTTTGAGATAGTGTCTGTGCCATCCGGCCAGAACATCTCTCTTATAATAAACAGCATGCAAGTGTTTGTAATTCTGCAATTTGAGCAATCTCAAAGTCTAAAGAAGGCTGTGCCGTGTGCTGTCTCAGAGCGGAACACATGGATTGCAGCCCCTCCCACAACTTCTCAGGAAAATCATAGAGCAAGGAAAGAAAACTGCATACCAGAACATATACACAATAAGTAAACAACAGGATTATAGATATTACTAGAGGGGGCTTGAACAAGGTTGCAATTTCCAACAGCAGTCCAAAACTCTTTAGCGGAGGGCCACAATTTCCCAACTCTAGAGACGTACAAGGATGGATGAGTTAAGCAAGCAAAGAACAAAAGGGGATGAAACTGTAGCAGAGAGTGGCTGCAATTTTCTCCCCTTCTTGTTCTCAGTGAATGGGGCTATTTCAGTTTACAGTGTCCTTTTGTTTTGGCTCCTTGCAAAATCTTGCTACAGAATATGGCTTTCCTGTCAGGGCAGTTCAGAGTAAAACACACAAGGCACAGAGGCAGCCAAAGCTACAAAGAGGCAGAAAGATCTATCCCCTCAAGCGACCTCACTTGACTGTGCTAACGTTATACACTTAAGAGGAAGATCATGAAACAAAAAAGAAACACTTTAGACTACACACAAATTTCTGCCTGTGAGAGCAACATGAGAGCATTCCCAATAGGGTTGCTTTGAAGTATTGATTAGCAGCATATACCCGGGCATCAACGGGTTGCCTTTTACGGTGTTAACTGGATCCATTTCACACTTACCAATAGCAAAAGGTTTTAATTTTCAACGTTCTAACCAAACAGCCTAAGACAGACTGAACAATGACTCTGTATGATTTGAAAAGTGAACAAATCATATTCTTTTGGTTTCTTTTGTTCAATTAAGCTTAAGATCGTCTGGGGAGGCCCTGTTCTCGATCCTGCCTACCTCACAAGTGCGATTTGCAGAGATGAAGGACAAGGCCTTCTCAGTAGTGGCCCCCCGGCTATGGAACTCCCTGCCCAGGGATATTAGATTGGCCCCCTCCCTCCTGACTTTCCAAAAAAAGTAAAGGGCAAGCTTTGAGCAAGCTTTTGAGAATGCAGCGGAATAGATAACACGGAACTATGAATGATGAACATGGAATGGCCAGACGATGTTATTGGATAATGTTTTTAACAGGATGACACCAATGACTATATGTTTTAACAGTTTTTATGTATGTTTTATATTATAAAGTTGATTGTTTTTAATGGCATTTTTATGAATGCCTGGCATTGAATTGTGCCAATCTGTATCCCGCCTTGAGTCCCTGTATGGCTGAGAAAGACGGGCTATAAATATTGTAAATAAATAAATAAATAATCTCAAGAGTTTGAATGCCTCAATTTTATTTATACTCGATATGATATTATGAGGAAAGAGGTAGCTAAGGATTGAATGAACATTATACACTTAAATGCCATTTGTTTTTGTCCTGTAAGTACTCTCAATAATGTTACTTCTTGTTTCTAGAATCAATCACTCTGATTATTATAACACTTTGTTCCTTGCACTACCTCACTAGACATCTTGCCTGTGGACAATGAACTCTGTGACTCCTACTAAAAAGGAACATAAATCTAAACGTGGAAAAATACAAATCTCAGTTTAGCTTTGGAAGCCCACTCTCCATCCTAGGAAAAACTCCAGTCCAGCAATTATGAATGTTGTCTGTTCTGCTCTAACATTACTACTGACTGCCATCAGCAAATCTCAGTATGGGCAACAAATGTTCAAAACATAACTTCCATTAGTATTCTCAGATACAACATACAATTTTGCTTAATTGTTCCCTTACCATAATAGGACTGAAATGGCAATGGTGAAGAAAAATGTACGTACTAGATCAGTGGTTCCCAGCCTGTGGTCCGTGGACCACCAGTGGTCTGCAAGAACTACAATTTGGTCCATGGCCTCACTATTACTACACCGTTGCAACGAGAATGACTGATCTTGCAAAACCCTCTTATCAGGCCCGTAGCCAGGATTTCGTTTTGGGGGGGGGGTATTTTCAGGGGGGTTTCGGGGGGGCTGAGTTTCAGGGGGGGCTGAGTCTGAGTGAAAGAGGGTCTAGCCTAGCAAACCTTTTGTATCATTACCCCAATACCCCCATGCATATGGGATATATTGAGTATGGTGATCAGATCATGGTATGAATAAACATAACAGTTTAAATAATGCACCAGTAAGGCCTTTTCGCGAACCACCATGAGAATTTCGGGGGGGGGGGGCTGAAGCCCCTCAAGCCCCCCCCCCCCGGCTACATGCCTGCCTCTTATAGTACCAAAGCTTATTAAATATGGTTTTTTGTGGGTGAGCAGATGATGACTACTAGATTGCATATATTCTGTATCGGAAACTAGAGCTGATGTGGTCTATCCAATGCAATTTTCTGAATCAGCACCCCTTTTGGTACTATTACTGGAGAGTGGTCCCTAGTCAACGCGGTCCCTGGTTAAATAACCAAACTGAATCTAAAGTTGACCAAAACTGATTCGTAACCCTTTTGGTACTGATGTCAGAGAGTGGTCCCTGATATTATTTATTTATTTCAGGCATTTATATCCCACTACTGTACACTGCTATTAGAAATCAAAAGAAAGATGGGGAAAAAGAATGCCAGATAATTTCTGTCACTCCTTTTCCTCTCTCATTTGCCAATGTGTTGTAATCAAAATTTCCTCATGGGATCAATATGGGTGTCCTTTATTTGTAACCCTGTAGATTTGCCCCACCAATGAATCAACCAAAGCCATAGGTAACTGAGGAAAGCTTGCAGCCTTTAAAATATATACAATTCTCCCACTTAATGAGGGAGCAGGAACAGTCTCAAGGAGGAGATATTAACTAGGGAGCCTTTGCCATTCCTAGATAATTGCCACATAATGGATTTCTGCTCCTAGAAGGAGGGAGAGGAGAGAAGAAGTGAGGAGAGGATTATACCAAGGGTCTGGCATGTTCAGAAAGGACTGTCATTCAGGGAGAACAAGAGAAGGCAAGGAGGATGGGGCTGAAGGTGTAATGAGCAGGTGCGGCATAAAGAATGTGTAGATGCAACTGTGCCCTGAACCAATTCGGTGTGACCTTCCCAGATGGGGAGTCCTCCGAGACTGAGAGGAGAAGGTAGAGGATGTGAAAAGCCATAGGAGGTTAACAAGCTACAGGCAGCTGAGTTCCTCTAACAAAGATGTCTGGATGGAAAGGGGATTGTACATGGCAGCATTTCGTGCACAGGAGAGGGAGCAAACTTCTGCACTAACATGTGCAAACGGGTAAGCAGGTGTCCCTTTAGAATCTGGAGCGACACTCCAACAAAACCATTTACACCTTGTCAATTAGCAAGGCCTCATTCACAGATCAATGAAAGAGAGAAACCCAGCTGTCTTGAGGGTCAGTTTATGCACTGAGTACAATCAAGTGGGGAAGGCTAAAGCCCTTCCCTTTCAGGCTGCAAGTGGAAAGAGTGCCTTCTCTCCAAATGAGCTATTTTTTCTGTATACATGTAGTTTTTGTCCCAGCAGCCTATTCAAAACGAAGTAGATACCCATCTTAAATCTAGAGTCTCATTTGTGTTAGGTGAACAATTCACAGTATACATCCAGCTCAATATTCAGTGGAATTTCTAAGGGAAAAAATAAGGTAACCCTCACCCCTCTCATACTGGCCCTGGTATGATTTCCAAATTGTGCAGTGACTACAAACTGAGGAATCACATCTCAAAACGCGACTGTGTTCCTGGAGAGAGTGGCTGAAGTTGAGAGTTCTCCAACTGAGATTACCCTGGCTGGGGAAATGTGAAGAAAACAACTCTAGACAAAACAATTGCCATAAAGCCAGTGTAAAAATCATATGATTCTGCAAATTTTGTGTGTTGCTCCTGGCCAACACAGACAATGATGAAGAATAAAGGCAGTTGTACTCCAGCCACATCTGGACACCTGCAAAAATTGCCACATGATTTAAACACTAGCCCACACGTGTCTGGCCCTCCACATCATTTTATGTGGGCTGTAATTTTGGAAAAATGATGCCATAACCTTTTGGGATATGGAAATCTCCATAACCTTTTGGAAAATTGCATTCATTACCATTTGGGGGAAAACAGAAATCTCCCTGAGAAGAGTTAAAAACTTGCTTGAGTCAACCTTCTCCTAAGTGGTGAATATCCACTAGTATTCATGTAAGGCAATTAGGTTTCTCAGCTGTTAAACTGATATCTCTTTGAACTGTTAGGGGAAAAGATATGCTGATGCATATATCGAGAGGGGGGAGGAGGAGCAGAGTTGCAGAAGTGTTCTTTCAGTTTCCCAAAAACATCCACACTCCCTTAAAATATCTTGCTTTTAAATCATGCCCTCAAGAGACAAAAATAAGTAGACTTCTTTAAAAGTAACGTAGTTGGTTTACTCACAAACTTCATGTATTCAGCATACAGGTACTTTGCATATCAGTCCAGTTACAGATAGAATTTGAAGGACCGTAGTTTCTCTGTGCAGATAACGCAGGGCATCTTTCTCATAACCAACAGTTCATAGTCTACTCTAAAGCATTTCTCTAGTCTGAGAGTCTAATAAGAGTCTCTGTTTCTAAAGACTTCTAAGGCATACTGTTTCTACAGGTGTTCAAACTGTACTGTTTCTACATTGAAAGTCTAAAGGTGTCTACTTTTCTAAAATGGAGTCTGAGTCATGAATAGTCCCAGATCTGACCATGTGGTCTGCACCCCTCCCACAACATAGAGCTAAGGAAAACCAACACACACATATATAATATAGTAAGCAATCTGAATTATATATATATATATAACAAATAACTAGTGAGGGCTTGACAAAAGTTGCTATTTCCAACACGTAAAGCATTCAATGTCAGGGCAACAAAGTTACATTTATACAGTCTTACAATTACAAATAGCCCTTTGAAGGCAATCGTAAGGCTATTGTGGCCCTCAGTGAAAATTATTTTGACACGCCTGTCCTAACCTGTTTGAAGGAACATAGATGTGAGCCCTATTCTGAGGCAGGGTGCAATAAATACATGTTAAATATTTCACATTCATAATAGTTGCAAAGTCTGAACAGATTTCTAAATACAGTACTCCTTGCACAAAGAAGGGACGGGGCAAGCATTACAGGTTGAATATCCTTATTTAGAAATCCAAAATACTGCAAAATCCCAAACTTTCTACACAGGTGGTTGAGACATTGACATCCTAACTTCTGGATAGTTTGGCATAGACAAACTGCTTTATGCACACACGTTGCTTCATGCACAACATTATTTAAAATATTGTATATAAAATGACATATATGAAACATAAGGGAATTCCATGTTTAGATTTTGGTCCCATTTCGAAGATATCTCATTTTATACAAATATGTAAATAGAAGTATTTCAAAATCCAAAGAACTCTGCAATACAAAACACTTCTGACCCCAAACATTTCAAATAAGGGACATTCCACCTTAATTATCTGTATGAAAAAAATTATACGTATTCAATGAAAAAGTTTAAACATATAATAATCTGGCCAATCAATATAGTGTCCTAGTTCCTATGATGCCTATTGCACATAATAGAGAAAATTGCAGTATATCTTTATATGTTAAACAACAGCTTAGTCTGTCAAGCGAATAAGAAACAATAATGAGCAACAACCTGAGATAATGTACAAGAGCAACATGGGATGAAGGCAAGCAATACACAATAGTGAGCAACAAATGAGCATTCAGTCCACTAGTGAATCAAACAATTAAAAATTAACCAGAGACAAGGAAGAATGTGTCCATGTGACTTTATCCTCAATGTTTAAAATAAACAAAACAAAGGATCATGAAAACTAGTCTCGGGAGTCTTCAGTGTACCAATAAATACCGAGATCCAAATGAATGTGCATAACAAATTTGTTCCAGCAAAAATGTCACTGACACTTCGCTGATAAGTATCGCAAACAAGTGGAGTTCCTTTTGTCAAAGAAGTGCTTTTTCAACTTTTTTTTTTCATGTCAGGAGCAACTTGAGAAACTGCAAGTCGCTTCTAGTATAAGAAAATTGTCCGCCTGTAAGGACATTTCCCACGGGACACCTGGATGTTTTGATGTTTTAGCATCCTTGTGGGAGGCTTCTCTCATGTCCCCGCATGGTGAGCTGGAGCTGACAGAGGAAGCTCATCCACGCTGTCTTCGAATTAGAACCTGTGATCTGTCAGTCTTTGGTCCTGCTGGCACAAAGGTTTACCCCATTGCACCACCGGGGGCTCCTTTTCAACTAACTCCTACTTTCCAGAGAGAGTGCTAGAGTGGTGTAGTGGTTTGAGTATTGGACTAGGGCTCTGGGACATCATGATATGAATTCTCCTTCAACCACTGAAACTCACTGATTCACAATGGGCACATCACACTCTCTCAGCCTGCAACGAAGGCAATGGCAATCTTTTATGAAAACAGTCTTGCCAAAAAAGGGCATGGAAAACGGTCACTTTAAAATGATGCGAAGGTACACAACTCATGCACACTTTTCTCATTTGTGAACAAGTGTGGTCAGATGGCTACCTGTGGCCCTCATATCTAGATGCAGACAACACCATCCAACCATCTCCAGGCGGGACTAGAAGAAAATCCCACCTATGGGAGCCACCACTGACTTGATTTGGTACCTCTAGCAAAATGACTTTATGCTACAGAGAAATAGGCATTTCTGCCTGTCACATCTGGCTTCAATGTATAAAATGTGCATACTTGTACTTAAACGAGTATGGCTCTGTTCAGACTTGAATTACCGTAGACACAGCTGGCTTACATACTCCCTCCTCCCCATCACAGATAGATGAAGGTGTTCAGAAGCTTCCACCATTACTTTGCAGGAAATCCTAAGGGCTCTTCACTCATGAAACAAACAAAAAATAAAGCACTGTGGTGCTCTTAGTTGAGCACACACAACTGGGAAGAGGATACTTACATGCTGAGGTCCTTTGGAGTGCTAATATCCTTTGTGACCAAAGGCCCTTTCACACTACATAACTATATTGTTTTGATTTCACTTTAGCTGCCAAGGCTATATCCCCTTGATTCCTGGGATGTGTAGTTTGGTGAGGACTCTAGAGCAGGGGTCCTCAACCTGGGGTCCCCAGATGTTTCTGGGCCTTCAACTCCCAGAAATCCTAACAGCTGATAAACTGGCAGGGATTTCTGGGAGTTGTAGGCCAAAAACATCTGGGGACCCCAGGTTGAGAACCACTGCTCTAGAGGCTGGGCTGAGCATTATCAGTATCTCTCAAAAAATAACAAACTCCATAGAATGCACTTGAGACACTTAAAGTTGGATCACAGAAATATAATTGCATGGCAATTATGCAGAAGCTGACACACAGGACAGTGAGCCATCTGATTTTGGCAGTTGAGCAACAAATATAAATGCACACCTACATGCAGTGGCTTACACGTGTGCTGCATGTGTTATTGATCACATGCCACAGACAGAACATCTGTCACATCATCTCAGACACAATGGACTTCAATGGCATTCAGCTGCAAGTCATCAAGGCCTGAGTGGCTGGAGATGAATATACTCACATGTCTGACACAACACCCTTAGGGAAGTCCACAAGTTAATGAAGAGCATTTGCATAAAAAGTCTGAGGGTATATCAAAAGCCTTACACTACTCAACCATTCCCTCTGTTTACATCATTCACAAATAGTGATCAAACTACTGAGAACTTCTAATTAGTCATTTGTCTACTCGGCTGTAGTGATTAGGAATCCCCTCTTTGATGACTGGGCAGAGAAGCTGCTGTACACTATTTTATTTATATTTTGCCTTTCTCCCAGTCATACTGGCACTTCTTTTCCTTTTTTTTTTTCAGGCAGAAAAGCAACTGAAAAAATGTGTGCCGGCAGGTAAATATGTTTAAAATTATTACTCATACTATATTAGCTAGAATATTGGTTGCACTTATTTGAAAAATTGCATTATAAAGAAAATCAACACATACAACATGACTCTCCCCCCTCCCCAAACCATTGCCCACAGTTTCATTTAGCCACCTCACACAGGGAGGACCTAGAAAACTTCTCTCTAGGCGTTCTCTAGGGCACCTTCCACACAGCTGAATAAAATCGCACATCATCTGCTTGGAACTGGAATATATGGCAGTGTGGACTCATCACCCAGTTCAAAGCAGATATTGTGGGATTTTCTGCTTTGATATTTTGGGTTATATGGCTGTGTGAAGGGCCCTAGGTCTTTCGGTGCAACACTGTGGTATTCTTGGAGCAGAAGTTCTTCATTTGAATAGGGTTTGATATTATCCATGATTTCATATACCCACACAGAAATCTGGGGATAAATCCTCTTCAAATATATGCAATGTTTATGTTTAATGCATGTGTTTAGAACAGTCACAGAGAGTCTTCTGTGCAGATGCAATTAAAACATAACTGTATGAAATTGTAAAAGCAAGAGCAAAGTTATGCTTTAAAAATAAAGGTTTAATAAAATCAGAAAATGACAACAGGACAACATAGCCTACAATACATTTTAAATAACTGGAAAAAGGAAGAATTCTTTGGTTGGCACTGAAATTACAAAGATGCCAGGTTAGTCTTTCTGTAATTGTTTACGTTTATGACGCCTGGAATCTCTAGCCAGCATGCCCAGTGACTGGGACATTATGGGAACTACAATCGAACATTTTTATAGTTTGACTTTGGTTACTTGTTCTGGAGAGAGGAAATCTTTAGAGGCAATGCCTTGATCTGTGAAGAACCTTGAAGATAAATAAGGTACTTTAAGTCAGGTCCAGGATAACACTGGAAGTCAGTCATATAGGAAGTGTTATACTTGGCGACTTCACTTTCATCTCTGTGGTTATCATAATGAGCAGTGAAACAAGCATATATAATCCATCATACAAAATAATTGCTAGGAGTCAGTGGGATTTATAAGGAATAAATTACACCAAAGCCACCTAATTTCCCCCTCTGATAGCTGCTTGGAAAGTAGCACCCTATAATTAGTAAATAATGGATCTCAGCAATTAAAGAGATTAGTAAATAATGAATCTCCAGGCCAATTCTCACATTATACTCTCCATGAGGCACTGCTAGAAATGCTACTCCACAGCAGAAATTCTATGTGCCCCCCATAATAATTCAGGCTGTCTCCATGCGGAAGTGCAATGGGAATGCCTAAAAGTGTAATTTCAGCACACAGAATTTGGTTTTGTGTGGATGTGGGCATGTTTGTAGAATGTTTTTTGTAGATGTGGGCATGTTTGCAAGTAGCATGCCCACTCCCCACACCAGCAAACATGTGTAAGGTAAAGGTTTCCCCTTGACATTAAGTCTACTTGTATCCAACCTTGGGGGTTGGTGCTCATCTCCATTTCTAAGCTGAGGAGCCGGCTTTGTCCATAAACATCTCCAAAGTCACGTAGCCTGCATGGAGCACGGTTACCTTCCTGCCAAATCAGTACCCTGTGATCTACTCATATTTGCATGTTTTCAAACTGTTGGTTGGCAGAAGCTGGAGCTAACAGCGAGAGCTCACCCCACTTCCTGGATTCAAACTATCAACCTTTCAGTCAGCAAGTTCAGCAACTCAGTTGTTTAACCTGCTGCCCCACCTGGAGGGCTCCTATTTAACCCTTATTGTTTTAAGGATTTATTTGATGTTATATGGCTAGGCTTTTCCATTTCCTCCTCCTCAATGAAAACCCTTTTAAATCTTGAAACAAGGGTCTCATGATGATGATGGTGATGGTGATGATGATGATGATGATGATGATGATGATGATGGTGATGATACTTTAAATATAACCTGCCCTAGCTCCCGGATGGGACTTTACCTTCTCTTCTTCCAGCTAAACATCCCCCAGGAGGAAGGAAAAAGAAAAGGAAGGAAGGGAAGGGAAGGGAAAGGGAAAAGGTAGAGAGGGAAGGAGAGAGGAAAAGGGGAAGGAAGGAAGGACAAAAGGGTGGAGGGGAGGGAGGGAAGAAAGAGAGAAAGAAGGAAAGGCAAAAGGAAATGAAGAAGGGAGGAAAGGGGAGGCCGGACAAAAGGGCGGAAGGGAATAAAAGAGGGAGAGAAAAAGAGGGAGGTAAGGAAGGGAGAGAGGGAAGGAGGAAGGGGAAAAAAGGATAGGATGGTGAGAGGGAGGAGGGCCTGAGAAAAGAGTCCAAAAGGCTACATCAGGGCCCTGGGCCTGGGTTTGCCCATACCTGCTTTACCCCAACATTAGTAGAAGCAAAATATATTTTGCAAAACAGTAAAAACTGTTGAATACAGATAACCCAGTTCAAGCACATATTGTGGGTTATTCTGCCTTGATAATCTGGGTTATATGGCTGTGTGGAAGGGTGTTATGTGGTAATATGCTATGTGGTAATATGAGTCCGGATTTTCCTTGCCACTGTCACATATATGTGATATTGGGGGGACATTTTGTTCTGTTTTTTGTTTTGTTTTGGGGTTTTTTTTGTTTTTTTGTTTTTGTTTTTTGTTTGTTTTGTGGCAGGGAGTGATTTCAAATGTTGCGTGTTATCTTTGGGTACTTTGTCCTAAAAGGCAACTTCTCTGTAGTTTAAATAATGGAATCCAGTATAACATTTCAGCCAAAGTCCACTCAGGCGCCTCATGGAGTATCTTTCTTTAGTAAAATATACCCCACAAGCCCCTTCTAAAAAGTCCCTTATAAAATCCAAATTTGCTGCTATGAACTGGATTATATTGCAGTGCAGAATCATATGATCCAGTTCAAAGAAGATAATGTGAATTATCTGTTTTGATAATCTGGGTTATATGGCAATGTAGAAGAGGACTCAGGCCCCATCTACACTGTCATTTAAAATCCAGATTATCTGCTTTGAACTGGATTATATGACAGTGTAGACTCATATAATCCAGTTCAAAGCAGATAATCTGGATTATCTGATTTGATAATCTAGATTATATGACAGCGTAGATTCAGTCTCAGGTGAATGGAACCCGCCACCACTTTAAAAATACAAATGGGGGGGGGGGCTTCTAAGAAGGCTCTGGCTGGTCAATGAGCAAATACTGAGGATGCTGGACTAGGCCCCTTCCACACTACTAAATAGAATTCCATATTATCTGATTTGAACTGAAATACATTGCAATGTGGACTCGGATAACCCAGTTCAAATCAGATATTGTGGGTTATTCTGCCTTGATATTCTGGGTTATATGGTTGTGTGGAAGGGCCACTGTACAGACATTTAGTTTTGTTAAGCAATCTAGCCATATTTGAACCAGACAATTAAATTCCACACAAAAAAGGCATGCTGGAAGGGAAATCCACATGAAGAAATACTCAATAAGGAATCCTGCTTTGTCTTATCCATTAATGGAAGAATTACCTTAGTGCAAGGTCTATATAGGAGATGGCACACAAGTCCACTGCAAAAAATATAGTTCATCCTCCAGTGATGTTTGATGATAGAAGCCCAGCATGAAAAACACAAGGAGCAAGAACAGTGTTCCAAGTTGGCAAGCAAATTGGCCCCAGCTGGGTTTAGACACAGGCAGCTCCATCTGCCAATTTAGGGCCCTTCCACATAGTCATATAACCCAGAATATCAAGAATATCCCACAATATCTGCTTTGAACTGGGACCCCTTCCATACAGCCATACAACCAAGAATATCAGGGCAGATAATCCACAATATCCACTTTGAACTAAATTATTTGAGTCCACACTGCCATATAACCCAGTTCAAATCAGATAATGTGGGATTTTATTCAGCTGTGTGGAAGGGGCCTCTGTTATGTGGGTCCACACTGTCATATATTCCAGTTCAAAGCAGATAACGTGGGATTTTATTCAGCTGTGTGGAAGGGGCCTTAGGCTAAAAAATCAGGGTGCCATGAAACACAACAGAGTCTCTAGACCCTTCCGCGCGCTGAATAAAATCCCACATTATCTGCTTTGAACTGGAATATATGGCGGTGTGGACTCAGTACTCTTCCACACAGGCATATAAACCAGAATATCAAGGCAGTGTGCTTTGAACTGGGTTATCTGAGTCCACACTGCCATATATTCCAGATCAAAGATGATAATGTGGAGTATTATTCAGCTGTGTGAAAGGGGCCTCAGATAACCCACTTCAAAGCACATATTGTGGGTTATTCTGCCTTGATAATCTGGGTTATATGGCTGTGTGGAAGGGCACTGAGAAAGGGCCCTTCCAAACAGCTCTATATCTCAGAATATCAAGGTAGAAAATTCCACAATATCTACTTTGAACTGGGTTATCTGAGTCCACACTGCCATATATTCCAGCTCAAAGCCGATATAATGTGGGGTATTATTCAGCTGTGTGGAAGAGGCCTCAGATAACCCAATTCAAATCAGACATTGTGGGTTACTCTGCCTTGATATGCTGGATTATATGGCTGTGTGGAAGGGCCTTGAGAAAGAAAAAGAGATGTGATCCATATAGCATAACCCAACAGGGAGGTTCTCCTGCATAGGAATGAATGAGAAGAGCACTGCTTCACGGAGCATACAGTTCAAGTTCATTTTCAATGCACAGGCCTCATTCTGCCTACCCCACAGATTGAGACCCATATTAACTAATGGAAGAAGTGTCCACCTGCTTCAATGAAGCTTGACCACTTAAGCGTCCTGGGTGAGCCATGTCCCTACATGTTGAGTGTGGGGAGCCACCTGGGTTGCCCACGTCAGACACCAACATGCCTTGAGCAGGCCTTGGTGCTTGGCTTCCATCATGAAAACAACACTGAGATAATTCAAACAAGGGAGGGAACGGAAAGGGGAAAGGATGAGCAGCTTCTTATGCCAAGCCAAGGGGGAAAGAGAGGCGGGAGAGAACAAAAAAAAAAAAAGCATGAAGGTATACGCCAGTGGTTTTCAAATATCTAAAAAGCTGCCAAAAAGGAGAAGAGCGATTGCCTCCAAGGCCGCACTGACAGAAGAGCAAGAGGCAACTTGTTCAAGTCGGAGTCAAAGAGATTAGAGTTTGGCGACAAAAAGAAATGAAGCAAAAACAGTGAATTAACAAAGTTGCCCAGTTCGACAACACATTGCCCAGTTATGTTTGTTTGGGGGAAGTAGTGTCCTATGAATCAGGATGAACCTCCTCCTAAGGGGGGTGGTTTGAATTTTGAAGTCTGTCGGCGATCGCCAAGAGCTAAATTAATCTCAGCACGCATCTCAGCTCTTTTGTACTTTTTCCAATTTCATCCATTAAGACGCACAGAGAGGAGGGTTTCGCAGGTGGAGCTACACAGACAAATTCCCCTTGGCTGTCTTGCCCATGGAGAGAGCGGGGCATGTAATTGTATGTTCTGCCCGGGTGCACTTAAGGCCGCAATCGCACAACTGCAGGCCTCCTTTGCACATCACATACGAGGAGCTTAAGCTGGCCCTAGTCTGTATAAATCATGCAAATAAGGAAGGAGAAAAAAGAAAGAGAGCCAATAATGGTTGGAGACAGGCAACGCTGTCCTTGGCCTTTTCCACACAGCTGAATAAAATCCCACATTATCTGCTTCGAACTGGATTATATAGCAGTTTGCACTCAGATTATATAGCAGTGTGCACTCAGTTCAAAGCAGATAAGGGGCCCTTCCACACAGCCCTATATTCCAGAATATCAGGGCAGAAAATCCTACAATATCTGCTTTGAATTGGGTTATCCGAGGGCCCTTCCACACAGCCCTTTATCCAGAATATCAAGGCAGAAAATCCCACTTTATCTGARTGTGGACTCAGATAACCCAGTTCAAAGCAGATAAGGGGCCCTTCCACACAGCCCTATATCCCAGAATATCAGGGCAGAAAATCCTACAATAYCTGCTTTGAATTGGGTTATCCGAGGGCCCTTCCACACAGCCCTATATCCCAGAATATCAGGGCAGAAAATCCCACAATATCTGTTTTGAATTGAGTTATCCGAGGGCCCTTCCACACAGCCCTATATCCAGAACATCGAGACAGACAATCCCACTTTATCTGAGTGTGGACTCAGATAACCCAGTTCAAAACAGATAAGGGGCCCTTCCACACAGCCCTATATCCCAGAATATCAGGGCAGAAAATCCCACAATATCTGCTTTGAATTGAGTTATCCGAGGGCCCTTCCACACAGCCCTATATCCAGAACATCGAGACAGAAAATCCCACTTTATCTGAGTGTGGACTCAAATAACCCAGTTCAAAACAGATAAGGGGCCCTTCCACACRGCCCTATATCCCAGAATATCAAGGCAGAAAATCCCACAATATCTGCTTTGAACTGGGTTATCTGAGGGCCCTTCCACACAGCCCTATATCCAGAACATCAARGCAGAAAATCCCATTTTATCTAAGTGTGGACTCAGATAACCCAGTTCAAAKCAGATATTATGGGATTTTCTGCCTTGATATTCTGGGATACAGGGCTGCGAGGAAGGACCCATTGTGGGATTCTCTAACCTGCTATTCTAGGATATAGGGCTATGTGGATGAGCCCTAAGTTAAATGGCTGTGTGGAAGGGCCCCTAGCCATCCCCACTGTTTATTCTATCCCACCATCATCCCTGGTTCAAACAGGTTCAGTAAGCTTTAGAGACAATACGAAAAACAATTTACCAGAGCTTAAAGTGGGATGAGGGTACACAATGCCAGCAACAATCTCCCTTTTTTTCAAACCACCTCAAAGGGCCCTTCCACACAGCTCTATATCCCAGAATATCAAGGCAGAAAACCTCACATTATCAAAGGGTCCTTTCACACAGCCCTACATCTCAGAATATCCAGGCAGAAAACCCCACAATATGTGCTTTAAACTGAGTTATCTGAGTCCACACTCAGATAAAATATTTGATTTTCTGCCTTGTATAGGGCTGAGTGGAAGGGCCCTGAGTATGGACTCAGATAACCCAGTTCAAAGCAGATATTGTAGGATTTTCTGCCTTGATATTCTGGGTTATAGGGCTATGTGGAATGGCCCTAACTCACTGAAATAATACTCCCCTGATTAGGAATTACAGGTGGAGAATCCCACCATAGCCATCCGGGATCCCCAAAGATTTAACAATGCAGAAAGGAATCTCTTTACAGCTCAAGACCAACAAAGCTTTCAGTGAGTGGTAATTGTGCGCAGCCAACGTGAAACCCCAGCCTTGAAAGCCGAGCACTGAGAGACCAGACAAAGGATGGAGCAGCTTCACTTCTTCCTTTCCCACCTGGCGGGAGTCCCTGCCTCACAAGGGAGCTGGTGTGAAGGAGTCCAGCAACAATAACACACACCCCAGTCAACAAAAAGCAGGGCGACAAATCCAGACAAGCAGGAGGGACCACATCTACAGGGCTCCCTCTGTCTTGCAACAAGCCCAGGAAAAGGAATATTTGTGTGCGTCCCACATCACAGAGAGCAGGGAACCATCCCAGACCTGCCTGGCAAAGGAGTGCAGATGAATGGGGATTTAGAAGCGCTCTTGACAAGTTTCGTGTCCTGACTCGTGGTTCTAGGGAAAGGGGGTTGCGGGAGGAGCAGTGCTCCCCTAAAGGCTGGGCAGATCCGCCAGGGCAAAAAGAAGAGGGGGAATTCCAAGCGACAAAGCTGTGCTGCTTAGGTACCCGGCTTCCTATATCCATTTAGGGCTTTTTCTTTCCTTCGGCAGGAGGGGCCTGGAAGAAAGAATATCCCTGGGGGTGGAATGGAGGGGAGTGGAGGGAGAAGGAGGGGAGTCTACAGGTTCATAGTACAGGTTGCTTCACTGGTGAGACAAGGTGGGATAAGAAAAACATGTGTGCATGTGTACATCCCGACTTTGGAACCCCCTCCCCAGGGAGATCAGGCAAGCCCCTCACTATCCGCCTTTCGTAAGGAACTGAAAACCTGGATGTTCAAGAAGGATTAGTCCCTAGGCCCAGTCCCCAAGTTACCAGATAGTACTCTGTTCCACACTTCATTCACTTCCCCGGCCCTGTGATACGCTGTTTGCACTACCCCTCGCCCCCTCGCCCTGCCGGAGAAGTACTTATTGATCTATTCACATATGCATGTTTTTGAACTGCTAGGTTGACAGAAGCTGAGGCTAACAATAGGAGCTCACCCTGCTCTCCAGATTCAAAACACCAACCTTTCAGTGAGCAAGTTCTACAGCTCAGCAGCTGCCACTGGAGGCTCCAATTTTTATTTTTTTAGTCTTTATTTCATTGGTCATAATTTTGTTTATTAAGCTACATTTAGGTTGTTTTATGTTGTCTAATGTGTCTTGTCCTGATGTAAATAGAAATGGTGAAAATGAACAAAATCTGGCTTCCAGTATTAAAAATCTATAAAATCAGGGCAGTAAATAAAGAATAACATTCTAAAAACAGGGGAATTCCAAACATGAAACAATCAGGGCCACCTAACACCTCCCAACAAAGGATTTCCCCAGGCAGGAATCAGCCAGGCATTGAAGCTGCAAGACTTTTTAGTGCTAATCAAGGTGATTAACTGCAACATCACACTTGCCTCCAACAGACAAGAGTTCTTCTCCCATCCTGGACATTCTACAGATATATAAACCTTACCTGTCTAGTTTCCAATATACCTCACAACCTCGCGGGATGCCTGCCATAGATGTGGGCAAAATGTCAGGAGATAATGCTTCTGGAACATGGCCGTACAAGCCAGAAAAATCACTGGAATTGGTGTAAAGTGTTTGGATGGTGTTTTTTTGGCTTTCAATGGTTGCCATATTGTTGGAAACCAACCTGAGTCCCTTTGGGGAGAAAGGGCAGTCTATAAATTTTATTATTGTTGTTATTATTATCACATTTTGCTCAAAGAGTTTCAGGGTAGCGATCAGTCCCAATTTAGTTTTACGCTAGACAAAGCCCAGCCAGCAAATTCAAAATTGCCCTGCAGTCCTCAAGGTATCTCTTTGGGATACCTCTAAAGCAGGAATGAGCAAACTTCCACAGGCTGTTAGGAATTGTGGGAGCTGAAGTCCAAAACACCTGGAGGTATGAAGTTTGCCCATGCCTGCTCTAAAGCAAGACATCTTAAACATTTCCAACACTCACGACCCCTTTCTCTCCGATAACTTTTTATGAGATACCAAATATATACGTACCTAAAATAAGGTATAAAAATCAAACATTTACTGGAACACAACCTACAAACTATCTACAGAAAATCCAATAAATGCTATGTTCAGCAAAGGATAAGAGGGATTTCCTCACCTCTGCAGGAGTCTATCGTATACCATGGAGCTGTGGACGAGAAGTCTACATAGGGAACACCAAATGCAGCAATGCCCAGACACGAATCAAGGAACATGAAAGGTACTGCAGACTAACTCAACCAGAGAAGTCAGGCATAGCAGAGCACCCGATGAACCAACCTGAACATAACATATTATTTGGGAACACAGAAATGCTGGACCACTCTAACAACCACCATGAAAATGAGCGAAATCTGGCTACCAGTATGAAAAAAACTCTAAAATCAGGACAGTAAATAAATAACAACACTCAGAAAACAGAGGAATTCCAGCCAGAAAACAACCAGGGCCAACAAATGCTTCCCCTGGCAGTAAGCAGACAGACCTTGAAGCTGCAAGGCCGTTAAGTGCTAATCAAGGTGGCCAATTGCAACGTTTACACTTGCCTCAAACCGACAAGAGTTTTTGCTCCCACCTTGGACATTCCAGATATAGAAACCCAATTTTCCTAATTTCCAACAGACCTCACAACCTCTGAGGATGCCTGTCATAGGTCCCTCCCACACAGCCCTATATCCCAGAATATCAAGGCAGAAAATCCCACATTATCTGAGTGTGGACTCAGATAACCCAGTTCAAAGCAGATATTATGGGATTTTCTGCCTTGATATTAAGGGATATAGGGCTGTGTGTAGGGCCATAGCCAGAGGGAGTGGGGGTTTAAAAGTTAAACCCTGCCCTGAAATGTGTCAGGTTAAAAAAGAAACGTAGTTTACTCATAACTTGGTTAACCAGTTAAAATTATTGGGTAAACCAGGGTTCGGGGGGGGGGGTGGTAGAACCTTTTTGGGGAGGGGTTAGAACCCTTAACGCCCCCCCCCCCAGCTACAGCCCTGGCTGTGTGGAAGGGCCCCTAGATGAAAGCAAGACGTCAGGAAAGAATGCTTCTGGAACAGGGCCATACAGCCACGAAAATGCACAGCAACCCAGCATCAGCAAGTTTTGTCAAGCCGACTGAGCTTCCTTTTTTAGGAAGTACAGCTGATGCAATGTATTCATAGAATCATAGAGTTGGAAGAGACCTTGTGGACCATCCAGTCCAAACCATTCGGCTAAGAAGCAGGAACATTGCATTCAAAGCACCCCCGACAGATGGCCATCCAGCCTCTGTTTAAAAGCTTCCAAAGATGGAGCCTCCACCACACTCTGGGGCAGAGAGGTCCACTGCTGAACAGCTCACACAGTCAGGAAGTTCTTCCTAATGTTCAGATGGAATCTCCTTTCTTGTAGTTTGAAGCCATTGTTCCACATCCTAATCTCTAGGGCAGCAGAAAACAAGCTTGCTCCCTCCTCCCTGTGACTTCCTCTCACATACTTATACATGGCTATCATGTCTCCTCTCAGCCTTCTCTTCTTCAGACTAAACATGCACAGCTCTTTAAGCCCCTCCTCATAGAGCTTGTTCTCCTCATTCCAGCTTGTCAATATCTCTCTTCAACTGGACACAATATTCCAGGTGTGGTCTAACCAAGGCAGAATAGAGGGGTAGCATGACTTCCCTAGATCTGGAGTCAATTGTTGAAGGCTTTCCGGAATCATTGGGTTGTTGTTTTTCGGGTTCTATGGCCAGGTTCCAGAAGCAGGCATGTAGCGGGGGGGGGGGGGGGGCTTGAGGGCTTCAGCCCCCCCCCCGAAATTCTCATGATGGTTCGCAAAAAGGCCTTACTGGTGCATTATTTAAACTGTTATGTTTATTCATATCATGATCTGATCACCATACTCAATATATCCCATATGCATGGGGGTATTGGGGTAATGATACAAAAGGTTTGCTAGGGTAGACCCTTTTTCACTCAGACTCAGCCCCCCCCCCCAATTCACGAAATCTCTGGCCACGGGCCGGTCCAAGAAGCATTACATCCCCTATGAATGTATCGCAATGAACGACAATCCACATTATGGCAGGGAACATCTCAGAGGCCTGCCTAACCTGCTTGAGATCCTGAAGCCAGGGCCCCGTTAAGCCAGGATTATTTGTTTCGGGGGGGGGTGCGTACTGAGTATGACAGTGAGAATGAGGTGTCTGTTACCTAGCAAGAAAATATTGTGAATTAGGTAATAATAGCCCAATACACCAATCATACCCACCATGCATATGGCAGATATATTGCTCAGAGCATATGGTGAAATCATGATTCGATACTGAATAAAACAACATACAGTATTAAATAAGAAGCATTCTTGTGATGTTCCCTTTATGTAGAGAATTCGATGAGGATAGGCGAAACACAAGTGAGGGGGGGGGGGGGCCTTGAAATGCCCCACCACACGACACGCCCACATCCCCCCCCCACTACAGCCAGCGAAGCATTTCCCACACTGCCCAGCAGAAATTCTCGCAGACATGGCTCGGCATCACAGAAACCTTTACACTCTGTCCCAGTGTTTTGTGACCCTAACATTGACTTCAAAGGTTCCTGAGAGTTTCAGAAGCAGGGCCTGAAATGCATCCTATTTCGTGGGGTAAGGGCTTTTTTGGAGGCAGCCTGGCACAACAAAGGGGCCAAGCATGTGAAACCATCCCCTCTTTATCCCAAAGGATGCAACTCACGCCAGGCAGAGAAGAAGGGGAAGGGGGGGGGGGGGGGTGTCAACAGATGCTCTTCCTCCAGACATTGGAGAAAGAGAGAGAAAGAAGGCAAGGGGATTGGCAAAGGGATTGGCAAAGGGACCCAGCATCCCTCCACCAACCATCCCTGAGAATGAGGAGCTGCCCCCTTCTTCTCCTCCTCGCCCCCTCCCCTCCCCTCCTTTTGCAATTCCCTCTGTGCGCGCGGAGCCAGCTGTGCAGCAGTTTGAAATCATGACCTGGTTTTGCAATGATGCTTCTTCTGCTCCCTCCTGCACGCGCGCCAAACCAGGGTGGGGGGCATCACAGGGGGAGGGGGAGAGAAGGAGAAGGAAGACCTTGGGGTGCCGTTCCTATTCCTCCTCCTCCTCCTCCTCCATCGCAATGGAAAGACCCACCTGTCCCGGGGACTCCGATCCGGTCCACTCTGCCATCTCCTTGCTAAGGATCCCTTCTTCCTTCCTTCCTTGGTCCGCCCCGGGGAGAGAAGGCACCCCCCTCCTCTCCCGGGGCGCTCCTTCCCCCTCTTTCCGCGGGGTCGGGTGGGAGCAGCGCCTTTTGGTGCCTCTCCTGGCCTGGGAGTCGGAGACCGCGGGTGCGGGGGCTGCGTGCCTCTTCTTGCCCTCCTCGGAGAAGAAGCGAGAGTCCGTGGCTCCAGCAGCTCCCTTCGCTTTGCACCGGCTCCGAGCGGAGCGTTCCCAGCCTCCCGGGGGCGGGGCTTCCGCGCCGAAGCCACGCCCCCCGCTCCCCTCCCCGCCACGCGCTCCGCCACCCGCCTGGGAAGTCAAGGCAGTGTGCAAGTCGCTCCCTTTCACCTGAAAGCAGAGGGTCTACCTCGCCAGGGCAGGAGCAGGCTTGGTGTGGTGTAGTGTAGTGTTTCTCAGTTTTACCAGCACAGCAATGGTATTCCCCGTAGTAACCTATGGAGGCACGCGACTTCCGAATAAATTGGACAAGGCAAAAAAAAAGGGAGATATGAAGATGCTGAGAACAGAAAAGGGAAATGGAAATGGAGAGAAAAGGGAGGCTGCAAAGTGGGATACCAACAAGTAAAGTGGAAGATGAGTGAAAAAGTGGGGGAGGAATTTGGGAGAGAGAATATTGTTCCATCTTCCAGGAGCTTGGCATTGCTTTTTGGTTGCTTGAAATGGCACCCCTTTGCATTTTCCCCAGAGTTGCAGCAGCATCCTGAAAGTTAGTTATTAACAGAGGTTGGAAGCCAGCCTGCAATCCCTTGCCGCTATTTTGGTTTAAAAAGTATCTCTTTGGGTCTAGAGACCGCTTTTTTTCCTGGGGATGAGATCTCCATTTTGGAATCTCCCCTGCCTTCTTCAGTTTAGGAAAAAAGCCTCAGATGTGCTGTTAGGTCAAGCTAAGGCAGCTCTGACAAGCCATTGTAAGTACAATTGAGAAATTGAGTACTATAGAGATAGATAAAATAGGAATTGAGATATTGAGTTAGATAGAGAAGCTTATTGAGAAACATATTGAGAGAGAGAGAGAGAAATTGTTATTGGGATATTGAGCTATTGAGTCATTGAGAGAGAGAGAGTTCATTACTTCATCTCCAAAGCTAACCTTGAGCTTAGATAGAGGAAGACCTGTTCTTTCTAACCATAGAGGCTCAGGGTTAGGGTAGAGTGTCCCAGGATTTTCTATCATTGGGGGAAGTTTACTTAGCAGCTGGAGGTGAAGGAAAGGAAAGAACATCTATATGGTTTCACAAATTGACTGTTTTGTTTGTAACTTCAACAAGCTGTGCCAAGTCTGCCAAAGACTTTGAGAAATAAATATTCTGTTTGATGTTCAAAACCTGGACTGGCCTCCATTGCTGAAAATCTTAAGCTTCTAAGAAAGATGCCAGCAGTTCACCCAGATAGAGAGAGAAGCACATCTTAGTTTTAATTTTATAGTGCCTGGGTGTGATGGTACAAATATACTGCAGGGATGAAACTGAAGAATGAAAGGGATGTCCCAAAGAGCAGAAGGGAAGGGAGGAGGAAAAAGACAGAGGGGAAGAGAAAACAGTTAGCTAGGAGAGATGGGAGCCTTTGGTGGCACTTTGAGAAAGCCTTCCTTTCTTCTTTCTAGTTGGGGAATAAAAGAGTGGTGCCCAGAGCCCTGCAAATAAAAGCAGGGCTATTGCAAGGAGAAAATTTACAATGCTCAGTCACTTTAGGGTGGCAAGATGAGAAGCATAAGCCTTAAGAGGCTTGTTGTGTGCCTTCAAGTCACTTCCAATCTGTGGCAACTCTCTAATCATGCGAACCTATTACAGGCAAGATTTGTTCTGAGGGTTTTTTGCCCTTGGGGCTGAGAGAGAGTAACTCACCCAAGGCTGCCCAGTGGGGGTTGTGCACCTCAGCTGGGATGATTATTATTGTGAATATATTCTTATGAATACATTAATACATTATTATTATTAAATTATTCATTATTGCATTAATTCATTACTATTAAATTATTTATTGAATTATTATCATTAATGAATTAATAACAGTAATTGAATAAATAATCATTTAAAAATAATGACTATGATAATAACACTATGTAAAACAGTTTTTGTTCCTGGGTTATAAATACCATTTCCCAGTTGGTGCTGTGGAGGCAGTGACAGACTTTGTATTTCTAGGTACAAAGATTACTGCAGCGGGGACACAAGGATGACTATCACTCAAAAAATTATGATTTTGTCATTTGGAAGCTGTAGTTGCTGGGATTTATAGTTCACCTACAATCAAAGAGCATTCTGAACTCCACCAATTATGGACGAACCAAACTTGGCACACAGAAATCCCATGACCAACAGAAAATACTGGAAGGGTTTGGTGGTCATTGACCTTGAGTTTTGGAGTTGTAGTTCACCTACAACCAGAGAGGACTGTGGACTCTAACAATGATAGATCTGGACCAAACTTGGCACAAAAACTCAATATGCCCAAATAATAACATCTATATGTCTATAATAATATCTATTGTTGTTGTTCATTCGTTCAGTCGTCTCCGACTCTTCGTGACCTCATGGACCAGCCCACGCCACAACTCCCTGTCAGCCGTCACCACCCCCCAGCTCCTTCAAGGTCAGTCCAGTCACTTCAAGGATGCCATCTTCCTTTTACCTTCCACTTTCCCCAGCATAATTGTCTTCTCTAGGCTTTGCTGTCTCCTCATGATGTGGCCAAAGTACTTCAACTTTGTCTCTAGTATCTTTCCCTCCAGTGAGCAGCCGAGCTTTATTTCCTGGAGGATGGACTGGTTGGATCTTCTCGCAGTCCAAGGCACTCTCAGAACTTTCCTCCAACACCACAGCTCAAAAGCATCGATCTTCCTTCGCTCAGCCTTCCCTAAGGTCCAGCTCTCACAACCGTAGGTTACTACAGGGAATACCATGGCTTTGACTAGGCGGATCTTTGTTGCCAGTCTGATGTCTCTACTCTTTATTTTATCGAGACTGGACATTGCTCTCCTCCCAAGAAGTAAGCGTCTTCTGATTTCCTGGCTACAGTCTGCATCTGCAGTAATCTTTGCACCTAGAAATACAAAGTCTGTCACGGCCTCCACGGTTTCTCCCTCTATTTTCCAGTTGTCAATCCTTCTTGTTGCCATAGTCATAATCTTGGTTTTTTTGGTGTCTAGCTGCAACCCAGCTTTTGCGCTTTCTTCTTTCACCTTGATTAGAAGGCTTCTCAGCTCCTCCATGCTTTCGGCCCATCAGAGTGGTGTCATCTGCATATCTGAGGTTGTTAATGTTTCTTCAAGCAATTTTCACCCCAGCTTTGCATTCATCAAGCCCCGCACATCGCATGATGTGTTTCCATATGCCCAAATATGAACACAGATGGAGTTTGAGGGAAAATAGACCTTGACATTTGGAAGTTTTAGTTACTGGGATTTATAGTTCACCTACAATCAAAGAGCATTCTGAACCCCACCAACGACAGAATTGGGGAAAACTTCCCACACAGAACCCCCATGACCAACAGAAAATACTTAAGGCCATCCAATCCAACTCCCTTCACCAGGGCAAGAAAATATAATCAGAGCCCTCCTGACAAAGAGCCATCCAGCCATAGCTATAGATAGATAGATAGATAGATAGATAGATGATAGATAGATAGATAGATAGATAGATAGGATTCACACAGAGAGAGAGATATAGTATCATAGATTTGAAAGGGACCCTTAAAGAAGGACTAGGATATGTTGCATATTCCAGAGTAGGCAAACCAGACACTCTCCACATCAACACTGACAAAGAAATAGCAAGAAATACTGTTTACCCACAAGCAGAAAGACATTACGTTTATTAGAAATCAACACGTTCTCATTATTTTCCAGATCACCAGACTGGGCCACAGCAACGCCTGGCAGGGGAAGGCTAGTACCATAATAAAAACTTGGTATGACACCACTAAATACCTTGAAAGCAGCAGATCCTATCTGTTCTTGGAAGCTCAGCAGCAACAGTCCTGGTTGGGACCTAGGTATGAGATCGCCAATAGATGCAAGATGTTGTGGAGGCTATGTTTAAGAGGAAGGAACTGGTAAAGCCACCTTTGAGTATTCCTTGCAACAAAAAAAATCCTATGAAATTCACCATAGCTGATAGGTTACTTGAAAGCACACACGCACAAATAGAAGCATGCAGGTTAAATATTAACTGTGTGGACTTAATAATAGAGTAGCTAAGCATAGAGAAACTGCCACTTTCCCAGCGTCCAGAAGTGTTTTCTATATTAAGCTTGTCAGCCAATTAAATAATTGTTAGGAAATGTGTCATCTCTCTTTAAAAGAATTACTATAATTAATCTTCAGGGCAGACTATTACTAAAACTTCTTTCAATGTCCCAGCATAAAATATTGGAGGAAGTGTGAAATGGCTTATGATTTAACAACACTTTAATCAAACATTATTTCCCCTTTTTAAAATTCCACTCCAAAACCAAAATAGCTTAAAAATATTAATTTGCAACTCCTCCAATAAAAATTGCCATGATGGATCAAATTAGCTCTTACTGTTTTTGCAACTGATGTTTTAATTGATTAATCTGCTGGTCAAAACTTGCATTTGATACTAATTTTTCAGGTAACAGTGCAAGATTCTACATGTACCTTTAGGTGCCATCATTATATCATTTCTTACTACATGGATGAGCATACTTCATTCAAATCTATCAAAACTCTTCATAAAAGGGCTCTTTTCCATACAACATACAGCAGACAACCTCAAACTTCGGCCTGTGGGCCAGATGTAGCCCTCCAAGGGCATTTACCAACCTCCTGCTCTAAACTTTAGACTTAGGTCTAGGACTTGAAGACACACAACAATCCTAATTAACTTGACTGTCCCATCAGGCACATACTTCCCATTGAAATACTAGTTAAGTTTATGTTGCTTAAAACTGTTCCTCGTTTTAAATATTGTATTGTTCTTTCATGTTTTGTTTGTTTGTTTTGCACTGTAAATAAAATATGTGCAGTGTGCATAGGAATCCATTCATGTTTTTTTCAAACTATAGTCCGGCACCCCAACAGTCCAAGAGACTGTGAACCAGCCCTCAGCTTAAAAAGTCTGAGGACCCCTGACATAGAGAATACGTGTATTTCATGGACAGACCACATCTGTCCACTTTCCAGTGTGAGTCTACAAGCAACCTCTAAAAAGTTTTATTGTAATTATTTGATTCTTTTCAACAGCAAAACAAAAGGCTGATAGCTGTGAGTTTTCTGAGCTGTATGGCCATGTTCCAGAAGCATTCTCTCCTGAAGTTTTGCCCACATCTATGGCAGGCATCTTCAGAGGTTGTGAGGTCTGTTGGAAACTAGGAAAGTGGGGTATATATATCTGTGGAATCTCCAGGGTGGGAGAAAGAACTCTTGTCTGCTTGAGGCAAGTGAGAATGTTGCCATTGGCCACCTTGATTAGCATTGAATGGCCTTATAGCCAGGCCTGTAGCGGGGGCAGAGGCGGCCCTAGGTAATTTTCAATGGTAAGCAAACAGTATTTTGGCGCCCCCCCCCCAAACAATCACTGATATATATTTTCTTTCTTCGTGGGAGTTCTGTGTGCCATATTTGGTTCAATTCCATCATTGGTGGAGTTCAGAATGCTCTTTGATTGTAGGTGAACTATACATCCCAGTAACTACAACTTGCATATGTCAAGGTCTATTTTCCCCCAAGAGCGCCTCAAGAGTGCCCCTGGGCAAAATAAACTATACTGCAAATGCTTACTTTGCATAATGGGTTGAGCCGCCCCTGGTTAGGGGTTCAACCCCCCCCCCCCCGAAATGTTTCAGATTTAAAAAAAAAACTGGTTTACCCATGAATTTTAACTGGTTAACCAAATCCCCATGCTAAGTCTATGAGATGCAAAAAATTAAGAGTCCCTCCAGAACTGCAAGCACCAGGGCCGTAGCCTGGCTACGGCCCTGGTTGTACCTTCAAAGCCTGGAGAACACAAAAGGCTGATATTCTATGTCAAAAATGTACCAAATATAGGTA
The DNA here is from genome assembly GCF_025583915.1 of Anolis sagrei ordinatus. Classification (NCBI taxonomy): domain Eukaryota; kingdom Metazoa; phylum Chordata; class Lepidosauria; order Squamata; family Anolidae; genus Anolis; species Anolis sagrei. Next base: position 111,769,046 of record NW_026845477.1, read on the forward strand.
CAATTGGAATCAAACAAGAAGGGGAAGACTGCAAGAGGAAAAACTACGTGGAAAGACTTTTTTTGGGGTTTTTTTACATACACACATGCACCCACATGCATTTTCTATTCCAAATTGCTCCCTCTTAAAATGACTTTGTTTAACAAAAGTGGCCATCTGGGTTTTGTTATATGTTTAAAGGCCAAACGATGCATTTTATAGAGAGGGCTCGCTCCAGAAAGAGGTACACATTCATTTTACTCCAGTGAGACGAAAGCACTAAATTTATTAAACAGTTACTACACTAGGATGGGGTATATGGAAGTTTGGCAGTGGGAGAAATAAATACAATAAAAAGAGAGCCAGCAGTGGCCAATTTCTAAAACAGCATCTATAGAAAGGATAATATTTTGTTCATATCCTATCAGCTCTTCAAGGGTTTGCATTTTTCATAGTAATCATTTTATCCTCACAATATTTTTAGGATAGCCAGAAACATAGTTTCCAACATTTGGTCCTCTAGTAAGCTTCATGGGATTTAATCTAGAATGACTGTGGCTGGCTCTGCATCGCCTTCAGGCTGATATGAGCGGGATAGAAATAATGCAAATAAAAATAAATAAATAAATAAATCTACACTGCCATATAAAATCTAGATTATCAGCTTTAAACATGATTATATGGCAATGTTGCCTCATAATCTGGTTCAAAGCAGATAATGTGGATTATCTGCTTTGATAATCTGGATTGTATGGCAGTGTAGATCCAGCCTGAGTTTGACAGTGTTTGGTGAATGCTTCAAGATGACAGGCAAGGATGCCACCGCCACCACAGCTGCTGTCCTCTTTTCATGTTGAGAGGTTACTTCTGCAGTGGAAAATCCTTTCTATTTGTATAGGAGTTCAAAATGAACTGAGGCCCTTTCTACACTCAGACACCAATGAATGCAAATTTGTGGCCAAGGCAACAAAAAAGCATGAGCAACCAAACTGATAGATTCACCCATCTCTAGACAAACAGAATTTAAGGATTAGAGTAGAGCAAACTCAAAAAGTCTACACACACAGAAAACAATTGCAGACAGTCTGAATACTTAGACTTTAGATTATTTTGTTCTGTTCTCTCCAGCTGAATGAAGCTGCTTTAAAATCCAAGCATTCAAAAAGCAGTTTCTGGACCCAGTAAAAGCTTATTGAAATTAGTCTTGTCAAATCCTAGTACTGTATTCCTTTGATAAGCCCTCAGACTGAAGCTTGCTAGCTTCTGCCCTTCTGGGAGAACCATGTCAAGCTTCAGCTTGGATTAATTTACTTCTTTGACAATCGGTTGTTTTGACATTTGCATAACAGAGGCAAATGCTGCTCAGCACAGCAGAAGGTATAGCTATTTAAGCAGACAAAAAGTCAACCAGGGTAACTAAGGGCTATATGTTGACAGCCCCTCTTCAGTTCTAGTATAGGAAACTCTTCCAGTGAATCTGTGGGGATCTGTTGGTGATAGTGACGATTTGGTTGGTTTACACTCAATGCATCTCATTTCAAGAGGGTCAATTAAAAATATTGTGAGATCTGATGTTGAAAACACAAACAACATGTGCATGTATTATCGAAGGCTTTCATGGCCGGAATCACTAAGTTGTTGTAGATTTTTTGGGCTGTATGGCCATGTTCTAGAAGCATTCTCTCCTGAAGTTTCACCTGCATCTATAGCACGCATCCTCAGTGGCTCCCCTTTCCTTCCTTCCTTCCTTCCTTCCTTCCTTCCTTCCTTCCTTCCTTCTTTCCTTCTTTCTTTCTTTCTTTCTTTCTTTCTTTCTTTTCTTTTTCTTTCACACACTGAATAACATGAGGTGGAGTCTACTGGATCTTCTGTACAAATTGAATTAAAATGAATAGAAGCTGCACAGGAGGACCATATCTACTTGTGTATCAGTCAACCTCATGTATACATCAAGAGCAGGTTTGGAGTGCCAAAATTATGAATTGTGATCTGTTCCATATCTCATTGGGGGTTATTCAATGGAGAAGAGAAAGAAAGAACACTATCTACTACACTTGATATTAGCCAAAAGGCCGAGAAGTGATGAGAGCACTATCTCAGGGGAGCTGCCACTCCTGGGCATTGCCAAAATTTTACCACCAATTCAAAAGACATTCAAAAGGACCAGAGGAAGCATTGCAGTGGAGACAGCAGCAGAGGTCAGTGCTGCTTTGGGGTTCTCCTGAGACAAGCTAAGCTCTCACCACTCTACTCAGACAAGGGGGTGGTTCCTTGCTTGACAAAGGTTAAGGTACAGTATATACACAATGACCTGTTAATAAGTCAATCCACATTTTGGGAGTCTATTTTTTACTAAAATGTCTAAAAATATACATGGGTACTGGTGTTGTTGAACATGATACCCGCCCCCTCTAAAGATTTATAATTCACCAAGGGTCCAGAAATAAACATATGATTTTCAATTCTAAAAGGACCCTTTCCAGACTTGTGCAGGCTCAAAGCATCAGGAGATCAAGACTAAACAAGCAATGGCTCTCATATTTGTATCTATTCTTCATGACTTTCTATATAACTTTGATCTATTTGTATACTATAGCTGTTCCATAGATTTATAAAAGATATAAACTTTTAAATCAAAATATAACCATATAGGCTCAGAGAAATTCACTTGCCTGCAGAGAGATTTCCTGGATAGGAAGAGTGGGAAAACCATCTGGGCCCTTTTTCCAAGCCAAAGGGATCAGCTAGACCCATTGTTTTAGAGATGGGATGAATTCCTGCCTAACCCAAACCTGTTTGTCTGCCTACAGAAACAGGGGCTTATAATGTAGCTATTTTGTTAACAGCCATGCCTTTAAATACCCAAGATCAACATCTCAGTCTTATACTTTTGTTTTCTAAAGCCCTACCTTTGTTTAGTATGTAACTGGACACTTGAGCTCATGAAAAGCCATCAACATTTCTTTGCTTTATGTCTCCCAGACTGTGCCTAGGAGATTTGGGGGGGGGGGGGGGGGGACAGCTCTGCAGCTGACTGGTCCTTCACTCTAACCAGTCCCGTCCTGCCCTTCTCCCCTGCCTACCAATCCTGTGATGGATCCTAGCCAACCTCTTTTCTGACCAATCAGGGGAGGAGGCGGGAAGTTTGAATAGTTATCAGAAATGTATAAAGTATCCTGTATTTCTCTGTATGTTTATGCTTGTACATGTTGAAGTGGAATTGCTGTACATGCATCCCTTTTGGCCAAATTGGAATAAACTTCTGTGACTTGTCTTCAACTTGATGAGTTGGTGGTGATAGTATGATAGCTGGGTCTGGAAGCTCTGAGCGTTACGCACATTCCATAACGGCGGTTGTGAATAAGGGAAGGGACCACATTGTCCAGAGAGGGGGTGGAGTGAGAACGTGGAGAGCGGCACACTAACGGCGGGAATAAACTTTGTAGCTGCATTTGGTGGAAGGATAGAAAGGAGGGAAGGGTTCAGATAAGGTTTAGGGAAAGGTATAGGGTTAGGGTTTGGGTTAGGATTAGGGTTAGGATTAGAATTAGGGTTAGGATTAGGAAAAGGTTTAGGGTAAGGCAGGGTAAGGTTTAGTGTTAGGTTTAGGGTTAGTATGGAACTGGACACCTGGTTTAGGGTTTGGGTTAGGATTAAGGTTAGGGTTAGGGGTTAGGGTTAGGGTAAGGTTTAGGGTAAGGGTTTGGGTAAGGGTTAGGGTTTTACCATTGAAGAACTCTTACATTCCTTCTGTAATATCTGTGTCCAGCCTGGCTTACATTACCTCAGTCTCTCCCCCCCCCCCCCCCCCCCCCCCGCGTCTCGGTCACGTGTTCCGTTCTGCATTGCTCAAACAACGCTCCTGAAGGAGCGAAGCAGAAACAGTGTAACGCTCAGAGCTTCTGGACCCAGCTATCATACTATAACCGAGTTGGTTTCTGTGTCCTGATCTATTTGGTTTTAGTGTATGGCTCACCAGGCAGGATCCTCTTTCACTGTGGTCCTTAGTTAACCACATGTAGTACTTTGTAGCATCAACAAGCAGCAGAATATTTGGAATGACATGTGCTGCGCTACAAGGTCATTTCCTAGAACAGAGTGGGAATTTTGAGGGCCTACAGAGTTGCAGAACTCCAGCTCCCAACATCCCCCTCCATTGGAGGTGGTAAATGAGGCTGCTGAAAGCTGTAGTCCACCAACATGTTAGAGGACAACATGACTCTCATTCCTGTTCTTGTATAACAGCTCAATTCATCTAATGTTTCATTTCTATACAGAAAGCTGCCAAAGGTATTTGCTGTGTCATACCCAAACCAGATACTTACTGATAAGAGTAGTACATTCTATGCATGATTGACTTTAAGCTACTGATTAATTATGCACATTTAACATTTAGATATAGCTCACAAATCAGCTGTATTCAAAAACATGCATTCAACACTTGGTGGACATGGGCATGGATATCGCAAGGTGAAACAAACTGCAGTTCAGAAATTTCAGGTGCAAAACATTTGACTGCACACTCTCTTTATTTTTGAAAAACATGTGCATGAAAGAGTTGTTTACACATGGGCAGACATCTAAACATGGAATCTCCCAAGTGCATTCTGAAATACTACAGTTCCAGGAGAACTGAATCGGCAATTTTATCCATATAAATTTATTACCAGAGTCAAAGGGGATGTTGCCTGATATTACTATTCATGGCATAGCGCTAGAAGGTTGATTATCTTGGTGCGTTGTTCTTTGCTTACTGACTTGACAAACAGACAGTTGCAAGCCTTTGCAGCTCTTAATATATTACATTAAATATATGGATGATGGCATCAGATATATGTATTTCCAAGGATGCCTTAGAGCAGGGGGGGGCGGGTTGTGCATCTAAAAATACATAGCAACATGCAAGTAGAAGTTATAACTGGCCAAGTCCCCTAGGCACAGGCATGTCAAGTATGAAAGCACTTTAAAGATTTCAAAAAATAACAGTCAACCCACAGCTGAATACTAGGTGGCAAAATATCATTCATCCCCACCACCTTAAAAAAAAACCGATGTGTGAAAATGGCATTTTCTCTATAATCTCCTATATGAAGCAATTGCTTCACGGCACTTGATATTAATGCAAAGGTACATGTAATATTAGTCATCCTGCCCTTGATATCAAGTTATTACCTCTAGCTACAGAGAACTCTGTATGAACTAAGCTGCCTTAAAAAAAACAAGCCCTTGTGTAATGCCCCACCACTATCACTTCTCATCATCGTGAAGCCTTTAATCCAGAAAAATCCATACTTTCCATCCAGATAGTTTTGCTATACCTAACTGTGTTGACTCACCCCATTGCCTTTCGCTGTCCGTATACCTAATCAGACCCAGGGCTGTTGTTGACTCTTTCAGACCAGCCCTCATTTATGCCATAATAATCATGTGCGAGTACAATTTAGATGATGCTATACTTACAACTACGCTTAGGCCTCCACATCTGCTGGGGTTACAGGACTCTTGTGAAAGTGAAACATGCAATTTTTTTTAAAAAAAATGCTATTATCTAATCACATCTCCCTATATAAACCATCACGTTCATGGCGGTCTATAGAGGAGGCCCTCCTCTCAGTCCCACTCCCGTCACAAGCTCGATTGATGGGAACGAGAGAGAGAGAGTCTTCTCAGTGATCGCTTCCCATCTCTGGAACATCCTCCCTAAAGAAGTAAAATGGCCCCCATGTTCCTTTCATTTAAGAAACTATGCACTTTAGCATATGGAGAGGAGGAAAACTAAGACACTTTAAATGCTGGCTAACCTAGTTGTATTTTATGACTGTTATGATACATCTTAAAAGAAGCACTGATGTCAACCATTTTAATGTAATGTCTCTTAAATTGCTTTTAGGGTATACATTGAATGTTTACTTATTTTTTGTTTTTATGTCTTAGTGGATTGTCCCTGTTTTATTTTATTTTGATGCTTAATCCCTTTGTTGCAAGTTTATAATTTATTATCCTGCATTATTTGCATGTGTTTGCATCCATTTTGAGGCATTGAATGTTTGGCTTGTTGTAGGTTTTTCAGGCTGTATGGCCATGTTCTAGAAGCATTCTCTCCTGACGTTTCACCTGCGTCTGTGGCAAGCATCCTCAGAGGTTGTGAGATTTTGTTGGAATCTAGGAAAATTGGGTTTATATATCTGTGGAAGGTCCAAGGTGGGAGAAAGAACTATTGTCTGTTAGAGCTAGGTGTAAATGTTTCAATTGGTCACTTTGATTAGCATTTGATTGCTTGGCAGTTTTTAGGTTTGGCTTGTTACTGCCTGGGAAACTCCTTTGTTGAGAGGTGATTAGGTGTTCCTGATTGTTTCTTGTCTAGAGTTCTCCTGTGTTTGAGTTTTGTTTTTTATTCACTGTTATAATTTTAGAGATTTTTTAATACTGGCAGCCATATTTTGTTCATCTTCATGGTTTCTTCCTTTCTGTTTAAATTGTCCACATGCTTGTGGATTTCAATGGCTTCTCTGTGTAGCCTAACATAGTAGTTGTTAGAGTGGTCCAACATTGAATGTTTGCCTTTTTATATGTAAACGGTTCTGAGTCCCTCCGGAGAGAGAGGGCAGTGTAGAAATAAAGTTTATTATTTATTATTAAAACGTGAGAGAACATTGAGAACTGCGCTGGAGGACCTAGTGATTGCTAGAGAGGTGGAAGTTCACTGTAGAGTTACACCAAAAGAGATAGGGAGAACACTGAACCTCCCTATGAACCTGCTGGGAATTTGAGATCGTCTGAGGAGGCCCTGCTCTCAATCCCGCCTGCCTCACAGGCGCGCTTGGCAGGAACGAGAGACAAGGCCTTCTCAGTGGTGGCCCCTTGGCTGTGGAACTCCCTTCCGAGGGATATTAGATGGGCTCCCTCCCTCCTGACCTTTCGAAAACAAGTGAAAACCTGGCTCTTTGAGCAAGCGTTTGGAGCTGCAGCGTAACCAGTTAACACAAAATCATAACATAGAACAGCTAAGACTATGTAAACGGATGAGGAATTTGGACCGGCAGATATTGGTTTTTTATTGATTTTTATAGTTTTATATTTTTTATGGATTTTATATGTATTTATGATGTGTTTTAATTGTTTTTATTGAGATACGTATTTCTATATGGCATCTAATTGTTGCCAATCTGTACGCCGCCCTGAGTCTCCTTCGGGCTGAAATGGGCGGGATAGAAATATTGTAAATAAATAAGCATTTTACTGAAATCTGCAAATAATGAAATCCACAAACGTAGAGGGCTGACTGTATACTTTTCTATGAGGCAGGACTATAGTGTCCAGAGGATAAGCTGGGTTTGCCCATTTCATAAGTCACTGGTGTAGGCACTTTTGAGTTGGGAGGGGGATTTTCCTTCCACCATCCTCATTCACCACCACCCCCCACATGAGCCACACAAGATGGGGATCCCCAATACACCTAAAGTTCAGCTTAGCCAACTAAAACCCACCCAGCTCTACCCAGTTTTCCCCACCTACCAATCTGTATTTCTAAAATCACAACTTGGCTCCCCTAATTTCATCTCTTTGTGGATGATAAAGCCTTCCCCGACCCAGTGACAGATACTTAATCCCTGTTCAGTGCGGTGTTACCCTCAGCCATTTACTATACACCCCCATTCCCATTCCACTCTTATGACTGGATAGGCTGAAACATATTAAATAGGGCCTGATTCTGGCAGCTGCTCAGACAAAAAGAACTGGGCAGGTTCTTTGTCATTTAAATGGGGCCGTGCCATTCGGCTCCCCTCAAGACGAGTGCTTTGGGTGATTGTGTGTAGTAAATTTCTTCACATCTCATTCCTTTTCTCTGCTCCATTTTTTACTACAAAGAGGAGCAGCTGACTCATAGAAAGGAGAAGCCATGGGTTCCAACCACTGCGCAAGAGGTAAGGCAATAAGATGTAGCCATTCATGTGAATGCTAATTGCAAGACATCTCCCCCTCTGTGCTAATGGAATAGCCTACATCTCCCCCCCTTCCCCCTCCTCTGCCTTCAAGCAGAAGCGAAGCCTGAAAGACCTAGGGCTTTGAATGAAGTTTGGGCAAAGTTCCTATAGCCACAGATGTACACATATGTGCAACCAAACCCTCTGCCTCAAACCCTTGCACTGTCAAGCTGTGGGTGGGGGGATCTTTTTCTCATTTGGATTTTATTTCAAGGCACTGCTGAATGTCTCCATTTATTTCCACTCAATTTTGCTGCGTGTGCATTTTTCACTCATGGTGCCATTGCTGCAAACTCACAAAATGTTCGGGTCGCGAAAGTTCAGATGGGCATGCAAACAATATTGCACCCAACACCCTCCTTCCTCAATACGCACGTCCCATTTCAGCTGTCTTGTTATTCCAATTTACTACAGAAAGTCGCATTTCCTACATTGATCTGCTAGGGATAAACCTGAATTTTGTCATTTGAGCACTTGCCATGCTGCTTTTGTTTGTTTGTGTGTATAAACATGCACAATTGTTTTTCGGTATCTTCTCCTTTGTTAGCTATTACCAGTAAAAGAGCTGCGCAGGGAGGCGGCGTGCTGAAGATAAATGCATGCTCATGAACGCTTCCCTCCTTAACAGTGAATGTTGTTGAATGTGCTTTGGTTGCATTCCTCCTGTAATAAATACAGTCAGATTCACGGTGGGATTAAGAGTTCTATTATATGTGAAAAAGGAATTCCCTGGCAGCGGAGCAGGGGAGAAGACTATTGTTGTTCACATACTAATAGGTACCAATTCAACAGCCATTGACAAGCTTTTGCAAGGCAAATGACATACCTGTAGCTGGGAAGATTATTCACAACAGTATGTAATAGATTCAATAAATCAATTGCACTTTCTAGGAGCTAGCCTGCTACCTTATCATTGGTACAATGGATCTTCCTATGTTGGGGCTAACAATTGGATTTTGTCCATACTAATGAGTACAATGGTAGTGGATATGAGAGAACATGAAACAAATCCTCTGGTGAAAGGACAGAGTCAGTCCTCCACATTCACTGGGGTTAGAGGCATGGGACCCCCAAGAAAATTGACATTCTGAATAGACTACTGCAACACGCTCTATGTGGGGTGGCCTTCGAAGACTGTTCAGAAGCTCCAATTGGTCCAATGGGTGACAGCCAGATTGCTCACTGGAGCAGGGTACAGGGAGCACACAAGCCCCCTGTTATGCCAGCTCCACTGGCTGCCAGTCGACTACCAAGCACAATTCAAAGTGCTGGCTTTAGCCTATAAAGTACTTGCCCAGCTTACCTGTCCAACTCCCTCCATGAACCATCTGTAACTCCCTGTATGAACCATCTAGGACAATGGTTCTCAACCTGTGGTCCCCAGATGTTTTTGGCCTTCAATTCCCAGAAATCCTAACAGCTGGTAAACTGGCTGGGATCTCTGGAAGTAGTAGGCCAAAACACCTGGGGACCCACAAGTTGAGAATCACTAATCTAGGAGGTTAAGATCATCCAAGGAGGCCCTGCTCTCAGTCCCACCTCCTTCTCAAGCATGACTAGTGAGGATGAGAGACAGTGGTGGCCCCTTGCTTGTGGAACTCCCTCCCTACCAAAATTAGAACAGCACCCTCCCTTTTGGTCTTCAGAAAGAAAGTAAAGACATGGGTGTGGAACCAAGCCTTTGAGCAGTAAGCAATGCAAGAGATGTACAGGATTATGTGAAATTGACACTTGGAAAGGCCTCAGACTTTGGCTTCTGGATTATGTGATTTTAATGTTTTATATTAATATGTTTAAAATTCCAAGTTTAAATGTCTAGATGTTGTTGTTTCTCTATTTAATATGGTTTAATTTAATTTATAATTATATGTTACAGTTGCTTTTATACTAGGTTTTTAATGTTATAAAGCATTGAATTTTTGCCGTGAATTTGTTGGAAACCGCTTTGAGTCCCCCTGGAGGAGACAAGTGGTATATAAATGAAGTAAATAAATATATAAATAATAAAACATTGGGAAATGGTGAATTGAAAAAGCAGTTTTTAACCTGAGAGAGTATCTCTCTAGAAATCTCTAGATTCTCCAGCACAACTGTATGGCAACAGTTGGCCACAGCATTATGCTGGCCAATCTAGAGATTCCTAGAGAAAACATATTAATCAAATCCGCAAATAATCATATCTGCAAGTGCAAATGATCAAATCCGCAAAAACAAAATCTGAAAATGTGGAAGATTGGTTGCACTCCTTGGAGACAACCAAGTCAGCCAGGCCTCCAAGTGAGATTTAAAAAGAAGAAATACAAGAGATGTAATTCAAATTAAAATGCACACAGAATTGTGTACATTAAGCATGCCAGAAAATCTCTAAGATATGTGTATGGTAAAGTTTGTGTATATACAGTGTGGGGCAATGGGGAGGATGGGGTAAGATTTTGGAAACAAAAGCCAGAATGAAAAGCATAATCCATGTGATAAATCCCCTTTTCTGTGGGGGAACATGCCAGGTCCTGCGGAGAAAAGGGACTGGAATGTGCAGGGCAGACCACACAAACCAAGGAGACAAAACCACCCATGAGGGTAAAGGGAGGGAGGGGCGTGAGACAGACAAGAGGAATGGAGCTGAAAGAGAAAGGACGAACGTGACAGGCACAAAGGGACCCAGTGGCACAATGGTGCACACACAGGGAACAAGAAGCAGCATGTCGAGAAAAGGCAAGGCTGGGAGAAGGGGCCAAGCATGCTGGAGAAGAAGGATGCTGGGAGCAGGTAGCAAGGGACGGCAGGAGGATGAAGAGAAAATAGGGACTCAAAAGATCTCAAAGATACACTGTGCAAATTAAATGTTTCCTACACTTCAGCCAAGAGTTCAGCAGAAGTAGGCTGGGTTTATTTAGGAATTTGTCCAAGAGGCTGAAGTCTGAATGTCTGATTTCCACCTGACGTTGCTAAAGTTGTATGTAGATATATTTTCTGCTTCACAATTTGATAAAAACACAGAAGCCACAAATCATTTGCAAACTGAATTGATATCCCTGATCTGGGGCCCCATCTACACTGTCATATAATGTGGTTTCAGAATGCAACTAATAAATAACCTTGACTCAAGTATAAGTTTAGGAGGCCTTTTTCAGCCTAAAGAAGGACTGAAAAACTAGGCTTATACTTGAGTATATATATACAGTACTTCTTCCTTAGCAGCATTCTAGGTATTACTAAAGAAGACCTTGCACAAATAGATTTCCATGAAAACTTACTAGAGTGCAGCCACTGAGAAAATGGAGATGAAAATTAAAAGAAGGATGATATGTCGCTGCTGCTTTAATGAGCCTAGTTCCTAAACTTTGAATTGTAAGTGGAAGGCAAATGTTTATGTTCATATTTATCTGATGAGCCTGAGAAGGGCAGGTGTCAGTTTCCTACAAAGCTGTATCTGGTCCTTCACAAGCTTTATTTCATTGGATTTGCTTAGTTCATACAAACCTTAGAATTCAAGCTTTCACCTGCTTGCAACGTCAACATGGTTTCACCACAATCTCCCAGCTTTATAAGGAATATGTAAGAAGCAGGATTGAAGGGGAAAGGGGCAGGTCATTCAGAAAAGTGGGGAAATGAAATGCGGGTAGATTGTCAAACAGTCACCACACATGCTTTTAATGGGTTTTATTAAGCAATTTGTGTCAGATTGGTATGAGTCATCCTCTGGGCTAAAACAAGTGGGTAGGTAGATGTGCATGGCATTTAAAGTAAAAAATGTGTATATATTGTAGCTGGTGGTGATGTGCATTAACTGAAATGGAAGATATCTGAGTGATCCTTGGAGCACTTGAAATGCACATGTTGCTTTTATCATCTTTCTGGTATCTGCACAATTACAAGTAAGAACCCTTTTGGGACTGGAATCCATCACATGTGTGGTTACCAGCATCTCAAAAGACACCCATGGCAGTCCGTTCAACAGCATTTTGACATTTTCCAGAGCTGTTGGTCAGCTTACTGTGAAAAGCTTTGACTCCTCTATTTTGTACATTCACAACTGACTCTGTTGCTCAACTGTGAGGCTTCTTCACCTTCGGGCAGCTGATTTTAGAGGTCATGAAATGATGGCAAGTGGACAGTTGTCACAAAAATATTTGTATTTCCAGGTATGTGAGAAAGGTGCTTGCTGCATTTAGAATCATAGAATCATAGAGTTGGAAGAGACCTCATGGGCCATCCAGTCCAACCCCCTGCGAAGAAGCAGGAAAATTGCATTCAAAGCACCCCCGACAGATGGATATCCAGCCTCTGTTTAAAAGCTTCCAAAGAAGGAGCCTCCACCACACTCTGGGGCAGAGAGTTCCACTGCTGAACGGCTCTCACAGTCAGGAAGTTCTTCCTAATGTTCAGATGGAATCTCCTTCCCTGTAGTTTGAAGCCATTCTTCTGCATCCTAGTCTCTAGGGCAGCAGAGAACAAGCCTGCTCCCTCCTTCCTCTCACATATGTATACATGGCTATCATGTCTCCTCTCAGCCTTCTTTTCTTCAGGCTATACATGCCCAGTTCTTTAAGCTGCTCCTCATAGGGCTTGTTCTCCAGACCCTTGATCATTTTAGTCACCCTCCTCTGGACACATTCCAGCTTGTCAATATCTTTCTTCAATTGTGGTGCCCAGAATTGGACACAGTATTCCAGGTGTGGTCTAACTAAGGCAGAATAGAGGGATAGCATGACTTCCCTGGATCTAGACACTAGACTCCTATTGATGCAGGCCAACATCTTATTGGCTTTTTTTTTTTTGCTGCCGCATCACATTGTTGGCTCATGTTTAACTTGTTGTCCATGATGACTCCAAGATCTTTTTCATACGTATTGCCCTCGAGCCATGTATCCCCCGTTCTGTATCTTTGCATTTCATTTTTTCTGCCTAAGTGGAGTATCTTGCATTTGTTAGTTTTGGCCCATCTGTTAAGATCGTTTTGAATCCTGCTCCTGTCTTCTGGAGTATTGGCTATCCCTCCCAATTTGGTGTCATCTGCAAGCTTGATGATCATGCCTTCTAACCCTTCAGTTAAGTCATTAATAAAGATCCTGAAGAGGACCGGGCCCAGGATGGAACCCTGCTTATGGCACGCTGCTCATCACTTCTTTCCAAGATGAAGAGGAAGCATTGGTGAACACCCCCTGGGTTCGTCCGCTTAACCAATTACAGATCCACCTAACCGTAGTTTTGCCTTACCCACATTGGACTATTTGCCAGAAGGTCATGGGGGACCTTGTTGAAGGCCTTACTGAAATCCAGGTACACTACATCCACGGCATTCCCCGCATCTACCCAGCTTGTAACTCTATCGGGAAAAGAGATCAGATTAGTCTGGCATGACTTGCTTTTGATAAATCCATGTTGACTATTAGCAATGACCGCATTTGTTTTGAAGCGTTTGCAGACTACTTCCATAACAACCTTTTCCAGAATCTTACCTGGTATCAACGTGAGGCTGAGGGATGGTAATTGTTTGGGTCATCCTTTTTCCCTTCTTGAAGATTGGGACCACATTGGCCCTCCTCCAATCTGCTGGGACGTCTCCTGTTCTCCAAGAACTCTCAAAGATGATTGCCAATGGTTCCGAGATGACTTCCGCTAGTTCCTTCAATTCTCGTTTTCTGAGTCAAGTACCAAAAGGAGATGACCAGAGCCTTCTCTTGTTCAGCTAGGAGACCATTTGCTGTTCTCTGCCTCAAGGAACAAAGCCTCATTGAATGGCACTAAATCAAAAGAAGTTGCTAGGGGTTTGATCTTTCCTAGTTAGTTGACAGCCCTACTCTCTTGTGAGCATAGCTAGCATGGCACAAAAAGCCGTTTCAGTCTGCCTGCACACTCGAACTAACTACAAATATTGACAAGGGGCACAAAACAAAATGGTTGGAGGATCATTTTATTATCGTCCTTAAAAAAAAATACAAATTCCATATCATTTTTCTTACACATACTACTATGTTAAGACCATAAAAAGAAAAATGGGGGCAGTAGTACACTATAAAGTAACCTTTGAGACTAATTTGTTTATTGTAGTAAGAGGTTTCAAGGAAATGACTCAATTTCTTCAGATGCTCTGATGGAATACAATATAACACAAGTATTTAATGTCAATTATACAGTTGCAGGAGTATGGTCAAAATTTGCTACCTTACAGAAAAAGGCAAATTGTAGCATTGGCTTCAAAGAACAGCATGAGACAAAACAGGTCTTTCAAGTAGCTCGTCTGTCCCATCAAGGTCTAAAGGCAATAAATCTGCTTACCAAAAAAAGTTTCCTTGGAGTAAGAGACTCCTTTGAGTATAATTATTCAGTTAAATTGCAGTCATGGAAACCTGTATTATAATAGCATGCCAATCTGCCATTTTATGTCTCTACTGGACAGAAATTTATAAATATAACCCAATTCAGCTGTTTCCAATCTTCCTTTGAAATACTTTTCTTTGAAAATTGTTACTTGTAAGTTAGAGATTGTATGTTCCAGAAGGTTATAGTTTGGGGATATTTCTCTTTTTAATGCCCAGCTTCAGCCCATTCTTCCTCTTGCATAGATATTGTCCTCTTTTGACCTCATCAGATGAGATGAGGGAAGCATCCTAGGATGGAGCCTGACGCCGAACATCACACAATGTCATGTGACATCTGGCAGAGGCCCTACCCACAACGGGGATGAAAGCTTCATTGGATGCTTTTGTCCAAATATGGGAGGCTTCCCAGCAATATGGGAGGGCCTCCCAGCAACGGCAACACTTTCCCCATGTGATAGGGAAAGCATCACAGAGAATGAGCTGTGCACATTGCACAGGCAAAGAAGGATGCTTCATCTGACCTTTATGATAAGGCCATTTGTCCAAATGAGAATGTTGAGGGGTGTTGTGATAGAGAATTGCCTAGATTCCATTGGAGAATGAGCAAGTAACTGCATCTCTGATATTGTGGGTGATGTTATTAGGAGCTATTATAATGTGACGAAAGAGCTTGTGGTAAGGTTTTGGCTGTCTTTTTCTCAAGTTTCCAAAGGGCTACTTTTGATTCCCTTTTATGTACTCCCCACATTTCCCTTTTTATGCTGTGAAGGACTAGCACATCTATCTTTCATAAACTACTTTGATACCAGGTTTACACAAGAGTATGAAGCAGTTTAGAAGCATTTTAAAACCTCAAAAGAAAACAGGGAGAGAACTTCAGACATGGAATCCCCAGAAATTATTCCTGAAAGCATTCATCCAAGTGTCATTTAGGTTTGGACCCATCGTATAACATGGTGAAACATTCTGCCTAAGGTAGCAGAAATTAGAGAGTCTAGTAATTTGAAATCTGAACAAAACAGCAAATGTTTTAAAAGTATTGGATTTAACACAAGGTTATATTTTTTTCTGAAAGTATAAAAGCAGGTTGAGGATCAAAGTTAGAAATTATGATTTCAGGAAGAACAGATGATTTAAGGCAGTAGATCCAGTCCAACTCCCTCAAAATCTCTGATTTCAGATCTACCGCACCTGATATATATGTCTGATTATATATGGGAATGTCAGTTGCTTAAACTTAATTAGTTCTGCTTGACATTAAACTAATGCAAGTTGTCAAATCTACCTTTGTGTTGAGCTTTTAATAAGGGTAATCTAAAATTCCAGATCTCGGCCAGAATTCAAATTTGAATGTAAGCTGTTGGGAGAAAAATAACTATTTGCAAAATAATTCTCACGCTTCCTGAAATTTCAGTTATATTCTGAAATAGACTTTTAAAAACTGATTTTTCGATCCCTTTAAAGCAGTGGTTCCCAACCTTTTTTGACCAGGGACCACTTTGACGAGGGACCACTCTCCAACATTAGTGCCAAAAGGGTTACAAATCAGTTTTTGGTCAACTTTAGATTTGGTTGGTTATTTGGGGTGCTGATTCAGAAAATTGCATTGAATAAACCACATCAGCTCTAGTTTCTGATACAGAACATATGCCATCCAGTAGTTGCCATCTGCTCACCCACAGAAAACCATATTTAATAATCTAGAGCTGATGTAGTAGTAGTAATCTTTTGTGTGGAGTCAACCTCTCTCCTCCTGACATCCCCGTTGCCTCGGCACTATAAGAGGGTTTCGCGACACCAGTCGCTCTCGTTGCCACGTGGTTTCAAGGCAACTGTGTAGTAATGGTGAGTCCATATTTTCATTTTTGGGGATCACTGGTGGTCCATAGACTACAGGTAGGGAACCACTACTTTAGAGGCTTTCACACATGCATTGATGGCTTTTAAAAACTGGGGGAAAGTGCTATATGTTTTCTAAAATCTTATATTTCCTGTTCTATCTCTAACCCACCTGTGATGCAAGCAAGCATTCAACAAAATCAAAGTTACATATCATTTAAATCACACACATGGTCCTGACATACATTTGGCAGTGAAAGAAAATGTTATAGCTCCACTCATATCACTTTAAAAACAAAAGAACTTGCCAGTTTTCTGTCATTGTGCAGATCATGGAGTTGGAAGGACAAACATTTTTTAAAAATCAATCATCTGTCATCAATTCAGCAGAGTATAAGAGCCTTTTTCTGTCCATCTCCATAGAAATGCATACTTTCAAAAATATAATCATGTCTCATCATGATTCCTTCCAAATAACTCAGAACAATCAATGCACTAAGCACCTGTTATCCAGTAATGGCTGTGCCCTCTTTAATGTTTTAAAATACATATCACAAAGAGGAAGATATGCTGCTGGCATTTTGCTCTGAACTCTTTAAGGAAAATGCTTATGCTGCTAAGCTTTTCCTGTCTCTTGTGGCTGTCATGAACTTTTCACATGCCTGATGCCAGGCATGTTTGGCCTCCAGACAAGGGAGCTTTGACATGTACATGCCTGTCTTTTTGGGCCAAAGGTGCATTTCCCAAGATCTGAATGTACTCTTACCTTTTGTAATCTCTAGTGTCATCACCCCAAGCATAAACAACTTCAAGCTTTATCATATGTGCTTGAGAGTCGTTGCCTATGGCCCATGCCATGGCAGCAGTAACACCCACTGCCATGTGACCTTCTTTCACATCACATTAACTGCGACAGCAACTACCTGATTTATACTTGGTTAGTAGCTCTTTTGAAGGGTTAGTAGCTCTTTTGAAAAATAGCAACCACATATCTACTCATGCATTTAGCAAGTGCAATTGCCCTTGGCATGGGCTGTTTCTTCCTGGCACTGTTAATGTCTCTATGCCATGAACATAGTAAAGGTAAAGGTTTCCTGTTGACATTAAGTCTAATTGTGTCCAACTCTGGGGGTTGGTGCTCATCTCAATTTCTAAACCGAAGAGCCGGTGTTGTCCATAGACACCTCCAAGGTCATGTGTCTGGCATGATTGCATGGAGTGCCGTTACCTTCCCACCAGAGCTATACCTATTGATCTACCCACATTTGCATGTTTTCAAACTGCTAGGTTGGCAGAAGCTGGGGCTAACAGCGGGAGCTCACCCTGTTCCCTGGATTCGAACTGCCAACCTTTTGTGTGTGGAGGGAAGATATCAGCCCCAGACATGGGGTGGCAGTGAGCTGAAAACGTCTAGGATCCCGTTGCTGATATGGAGAAATAACTTTTCCAAGCTCCAGACACAGGCAGTTCTAAAGGCAGGATGAAGTGTTCTCTTATATAGTATCATCCTTTCTGTATTAAAAATTGCACTGGTGATCTACTTTATCACCAAAGATGAACTTGGTACCGGCCCCTACATTTTACAGTAAGCAGGGGTTGCCACATTTTAAACTGTCCCTTTTGGTAAAAATGTCTTCAGCAGTAGCTGCCTCTGCAGACATTAGCCAATGATGGCACTACTCTATAGAGTTGACTGCATTCTTCCCTATTCCATGCTGTGTGACAAACAAAGCTTTACCTGCTTTCTGAAACCCAGCTGCTGTGAAAGCCAATAGACCATGTCACCCTGTTGCCTTTTTGACCAGATGTGGAACAAAAAAAAAACTCCAGAGCAAAGCCTTCAAAAGAAACATGAACCTACACTACGCCTGCTGCTTTGGAATGACATCAACTAAATGCATTTGCCTCCTTCCTTAGGTATCTTTTGGAGTGCATGGATAAATCATTGGACTAAATCAGCATGCGATCCACTCTCCACAGGGGGCCATGGAAATATTATCTTGTTAGGTCTCTCCCAGCCAGAGGGAGAAGATGAACTTTTTCTTCTCTAAAAAAATGTACTAAAGCCATCATGCCCATAATTTGCCATGCTACAGTAATTTTATTTGAGCTAGTGACACTTTTTCCCCATCAGTGGGGGAACCTGCAACAATAATGATGCAAAGACAAAACCGCAGTGGGAGAGAACTGACATCATGCAGTAAGTTTGTCCAACACCTATAGTCATCCTGCTACAATTGCGTTTGGGCAGCCTAGAATCATAGAATCATCGAGCTGGAAGAGACCTTGTGGGCCATCCAATCCAACCCCTGTAAGAAGCAAGAAAATTGCATTCAAAGCACCCCCGACAGATGGCCATCAAGCCTCTGTTTAAAAGCCTTCAAAGAAGGAGCCCCCATCACACTAGGAAAGAGAGTTCCACTGTTGAACAGCTCTCACTGTTAGAGTTCTTCCCAATGTTCAGGTGGAATCTTCTTTTCTGTAGTTTGAAGCCATTGTTCTGTGTCCTAGTCTCCAGGGCAGCAGAAAACAAACCTATGACTTCCCCTCACATATTTATACAATGTCTCTTCTCAGCCTTCTCTTCTGCAGACTAAAAATACCCAGTTCTTTAAGGCGCTCCTCATAGGGCTTGTTCTCCAGACCCTTGATCATTTTAGTCACCTTCCTCTGGACACATTCCAGCTTGTCGACATCTCCCTTCAATTGCGGTGCCCAGAATTGGACACAGTGTGATTCCAGGTGTGGTCTGACCAAGGCAGAATAGAGGGGTAGCACTAGATTCCTATTGATGCAGGCCAAGATCCCATGTGATTGAGTCCTCCCCCTCTCTCTGTCTGTCTCTCTATCTCTTTCAATCTCATAAAATTTTACAAGGCCTTTTGTGTTACTCTAAAAGCATCCTATCATGCAGAAAGGTAAACAGTTAAAACCTGTGGTTGTTCTTGATGAGGTGCAGACACAGAGGCTCTACCATTTCCTCACTCTTCCCTTTTCTACTGATATCACCAAAATACCCCCTTTGTTGTTTTTAATCTGTCTGGTCCCTCCAGATATTTGGGCCTCCAACTCCCAGAATACCCTGGCCAGCTTGTTCAATTGCCAGACATTCTGAGAGCTGTAGTCCAAAACACCTGGGGGGCCACAAGTTGTACATCACTTGGAAATGACGAAGATGCACAGCAACACAACAAAATGGGTATGAAGCTTCTTAGTCCTAGCTGTTTTCATTTGAAAAGAATTGAGGTTTCTCAATAGGGTGTATTATTTATTTATTTATTTATTTATTTATTTATTTATTTATTTATTTGCCATATTTATATACCACCCCTCTCAGCCCACAGGCAACTCAGAGCGGTTCACAATTGGCAACAATTTGATGCCTCAACAATTATAACAAGTAGAACAATCATAAAATATTGTTAAAAATACTGTTAAAACATTAGCATACAATATAAGAATATAAAAACGTACAAAGCCTTAAAAACATTATTGTGAGCATCTCCATGTCAAGTCATTATTCAATTGCGTTGTCAAGTGGTTCCATGATTTTTTATAACTATGCCGTATTTGGGAAGGCCTGCTCAAAAATCCAGGTTTTCACCTTTCTTCGAAAAGTCAGGAGGGAGGGGGATGATCTTATATCCCTAGGCAGGGTGTTTCACAGTCGAGGGGCCACCACTGAGAAGGCCCTGTCTCTCGTCCCTGCCAAACACATCTGCGAGGAAGGTGGGACTGATTGCAGGGCCTCCCCAGAAGATCGTAACATCCTAGATGGTTCATAAGGGGAGATGCGTTTGTATAGGTAAGTTGGATGGAAATCGTTCAGGGTTGCCAGGTCTCAGGGTCTGGCCTCTCCTTTTCATGTCTTAGGGTGGTGGTTCTCAACCTGTGGGTCCCCAGATGTTTTGGCCTTCAATTGCCAGAAATCCAACAGCCGGTAAATTGGCTGGGATTTCTGAAAGTTGTAGGCCAAAACACCTGGGGACCCACAGGTTGAGAACCACTGTCTTAGGGCATGGTGGAAGCATCTCAGGACAAAAGCACTGCTTTGCAATGCCTCGATACTTAATGCATCATTTTTCACAACATCACAAGGACTGGCCTCTTGTGACAGCCAAAGGAATCATACCTCATGTCTCAGTTTCTGGCCCTGAAATCTCAGATCTCATACTGAGCCATTCATGACTGACAGTTATCTTCAATCCACCCACTCCACGGTTAGAACTCTCTTGAGCATCCTGACACATTGCTCAATTATTCTTACTCTCCCAGCATTTACTCTTGCATGCTTCTTCCTTGTCTTATCACATATATCATTCCTGAAATAGAATAATAGTGCGTATTAAGCCTTGAGATAAAGAGGCAGGGGTGGGAGGAATTTTGGCTCTGTGCATCTAAGAGAGACTCCTGCAAACAGAATCCATGCCAAGCTTTCCTCACTGGCGGGAACGTCTGCAGGATCAGTGGGAAACTCTAAGGCTATTCCGTCCCTTCTGGGCAAAGATCTGCAGGCCAGCTGGGTGTGTTCATTAACAGCGGCTGGCACTATGCATACCTGAATGCCCAATCGCAGCAGATTAATACAAAAGCTCCAAGAGTCAGAAGACTCATAGCAGGATTGCTCCAACTGCAAAAGAGGGGAAAACTCTATGTAAACACTGCAGTCCTGGCTCAGAAACAGAAACCTACGGTTCAGGGATGGAATAGGGGGGAGGGCGCGGAATGAATGTGCCTCTGTGAGATTTACAAAAGCTTTCAAATCTCAGAGAGACAAATATATTAATCCACAAATTCTCTGGTTTCCCATGCCTTTGCCTTCAGTCCCTAACTAATCCAACCCCCCACTATTTATCGAAGTATAGGACAAACATCCACTTTTAACTTGCTTCCCAAATCTTTCCAGGCTGCTGTGCCTTTATTCTTACTCTGGCTCTGCTAGGTCTGGAATGCCAGCCACGTCCTGAACACCCATCGCTATACATTACGGGTTGTCTCTTGCTGGAAAGGAGGTCCCACTCCTTTCATACACTGATCTTTCACATACCATCACTTCTCTGCCTATTTTTGGTGTGTCAGAAGGGGAAAAGGACAAACAATGTAAAAATACAGTATTGCAGGGAAGTGGAAAATGCCGCAGAAGCAGGACCATCACCTTTGGTGGCAGTCCCTGTGTGCCAAGTTTGGTTCAATTCCATCGTTGGTGGAGTTCAGAATGCTCTTTGATTGTAGGTGAACTATAAATCCCAGCAACTACAACTCCCAAATGACAAAATCAATACCCCCACCCCAACCCCACCAGTATTCAAATCTGGGCGTAATGGGTATTTCTGCCAAATTTGGTCCAGTGAATAAAAATACATCTTGCATATCAGATAATTACATTACAATTTGTAACAGTAGCAAAATTGCAGTTATGAAGTAGCAACAAAAATAATTTTATGGTTGGGGTGGGGGGTTACATGAAGAACTGTATAAAGGGTCACAGCATTAGGAAGCTTGAGAATCACTGTTCTAGATTATAACACAGGTTCTGGGTTACATGTTCTTTATCCAAAATGCTTGGGACCAGAAATATTTTGGGATTTATTTTGAGTTTCGATAACACAAACTTACTGTAGAAGTGTATGCCTATCAGCCACAGGCCAGGTAAATAGCAGCTGCCCTGAGAATCCCGTTGTGAGTGTGCCTGAATAGCAGAACAGAAATAAATGAGAGGGCGGGTAGTCTGCCTCATCAGCTACCCCTGCAGATTTAAATAAAAACCCATAAATGTATACATTTGGTCACTAAAATGGAAATCACAAGCAAGGTGGAGTCAGGTAAAAGAAACAAATCTTCCCTGGATGTATTTTGGAATATGCTTCAATGTGGTCTGAAGGAGAATTGTAATGTTTTTGTTTAGTTGTGCAAGGTTTACCAGATCTGGTTGATTCATTTCACATGGGTATTTTGTTAATTCTGGGTAAAATGTCTGCTGGAACATGTTAAATTGCTTTATCTCCCCATGGCAAAGGAACCTATCCCTATTTTTAATGCCTCTGGTAAAAACAAATCTGTTAAAGTAAAGTCTAGGAACATATCTATGTCATTTACTATGATATATCTGTGTTATTACTGTTTTATATTTAAGGAAAAAACATCACTATGCATTTGCAGGTGAATAAACTTACCTTCCTGCTAGAAAAACAACTTAACCACTTGATCCCCATTGTTAGAGACATGTAGGTAGATTTTTTCCTTAGTAAATTGACAACATTAATCCAGGGAAGTATAATCCAAAACATACTATAAAAAACAGTAAGTGAAAAAAAAGTATCCACACATGGTGGCAAGGTTAGAAATTTAGAGATTAAATCACATGAGTAATGCAGAGTAAAGTACATGTGGCCTATAAACTTAACTGCTTTATAGTTTGCTTTTACACTGGGTTTTAAAAGCATAAAATGAAAACAAAAGACAACTAAGAAGAGGAATATCATTTGTAAAATACTTGTATTGAAAAATTCAACAGGGGAAACCCCATAAAAAAATCCATGCTCTCATCCATTAAACAAAGAGTCACAAGGCATCGTAAACAATGGAAGACATTTCATGCTGGGATGAATCAAATCCAGGTTCTTGTTCAAATATATACTCACCGTTGAACTACAAGTAATTGCAGCAGCCTTGAGAAATCTTAGTACACCTAAAGGATACTAACTTAAGTGTACAACATTGGCGGTGGAAAATGAGTGACAATCCTAAAGCAATCCAGAACATGCATGAGTACTCTTGGATGTCAGTGTCAACATTGTTCACACTAATGGCTTACATCTCTGTCTTTTTTCCCATGTTTTGTTTCTTTGCTATGATCACATGTAATATACATTACGTTTTCTTGTATTACTGTAGTGAGAATTTGCAAATTTCTGAAGTTATTCTGATCTTTTGTACACCTTTGTTTCCATATACATTGTCACAGGGATTTGTTGTTATGGACTGACTTTAAGTCATTTCCAACTTTTGGTGACCTTAAGGCAAATCTATCACAGGATTTTTTTTTTTTTGGTGCTGAGAGTGTGTGACTCGCCTAAGGTCACCCACTGGGTTTCCGTGGTCTACCAAGAATTTGACCTTGGTCTACTGGTTCATAGCCAGATCCTCAGCCAATCCATCCACCTCATCAGACAGGGCTTGGGAAGTGTCCTAGAATGCTTCCCCACTAATCCATCAACAGATGGACACACTGCACATCCCATGACATTGCTGGAGTTTCAGTGGAGGCTTTGCCCACAAATGGAGTGGAAGCATCACATGACACTTCCCTCCCAACACAGCAGCCTGCCTGTGTTTTCCTGGCTCCAATGGAGCCCGCACGGATCCTCACCATGAGTGTGATGCTTCCTACGTATGACGGGGAAGCGTCACTGTGAGGGAGCGGTACACAGGACCCCACTGCCTTTCCTTTCTTTGGCGAAGCAGGACACTTTGCCTGACCTTTGTGATAAGGTCGTAAGCAGGCCTGTAGCGAGGGGGTGGTTTTAGGGGTTCAAACCCTCCCCGAAATGTTTAAGATTTTTTAAAAAACCTGGTTTACTCATGAATTTTAACTGGTTAACCAAATCCTCATGTTAAGTCTATGAGATTCAAAAAATTAAGAGTCCCTCCAGAACTGCAAGCACTATCTCAAGCAAATATTGACAATTTATTCACATTGTCATTACTTGCAGCAATAGCCGATGTAGCGAAGCAACCAAGTTGGGGTGTGTGTGTGTTGAATGCTGTCATTAAGGAGGCCAGACTTGGTGGAGGTGGTTGACAGGGGTGGAGCTGCAGGCTATTGAAGGCTGCTCTGCCCCCTCCTGTGCTCTTTGCTTCAGCGTGACCTAGAAGGCAGGTTTCAACCTCCCCGCAAAATTTTCAATCCCCCCCCAAATTTCAACCCCTCCCGAAATTTTTTTCTGGCTACGGCCCTGGTCGTAAGTATATGCTGGACCTTACTAGAAAGCAGGAACCCATACACACTATAAAGTATGACATTATTATTCCTCTTTTATAGCCATGTTTTTGTCCTCCATGGCTATAGCCTTTCGGAAGGGACATTTAGAATTGTCAGACAGAGCTCCTCTGGGGCTGATCTACACTGCTCTGTATCCCAGGATCTGATCCCAGATTATCCTCTTATCCCAGATTATCTGGCAGCGTAGACTCATATATGTGATCAGATCCTGGGAAATTTGTGATTAGATCCTGGGAAATAGGACAGTGTAGATGCAGCCTGGGACCTCTGAGCAGACTACAAATTCCTGGTTTCCATGGGATGGAACCATGGCAATTAAAGTGGAATAATAGCAATATAGTTGTGTAGTGTGTATGGATCCCAGATTTTGCTTGGGATTCTTATTGTTTTGGACTATAGTTTTCAGAATTCTCCAGTCAACATGTATGGATCTAGGCCATGCTGCCTAGAGAAGGTTTAGTATGGGAGACTAGGCCCTGAAAAACCTTTCCAAATTTTCAATAAACTGCAGTTGTCTATTTTCTCTGCTCACAACTGGCTGCTGTGTGTGTACAGAACTTTGGGTTTGAGGGGCCTTTGGTTTGATCTATCATGGCTCTCCTTATGTTCAACATGGCATAGGGTATTCAATCACTGAACTGGCAACTAGAAAAAAGGAAGAAGAAGAATACTGGTCTTTAAACTGCCATTTTTAGTTTTAGCACTAGATGGTTTCATTAAGATGTGCTTTAATTCTGATTAGTCCAGGCCCGTAGCCAGGATTTCGATTCGGGGGGGGGGCTGAGTTTGTTTGGGGGGGGCTGAGTCTGAGTGAAAGAGGGTCTACCCTAGCAAACCTTTTGTATCGTTACCCCAATACCCCCATGCATATGGGATATATTGAGTATGGTGATCAGATCATTATATGAATAAACATAACAGTTTAAATAATGCACCAGTAAGGCCTTTTCGAACCACCATGAGAATTTCGGGGGGGGGGGGGGCGGAAGCCCCTCAAGCCCCCCCCCCCCCTACATGCCTGGATTAGTCTGTAAACCAGCTGTGGATGCTTTGCTCTGAAAAGTTTATGCTAGAGATGGGCAGTTGGCACTCCATATCCATGGATTTTGCATCCATGAATTCAACCATCCACTGCTTTTTAAAAAACCCAAATAATAATAATAATAATAATAATAATAATAATAATAATAATAAACAACTTTATTTATACCCTGCCACAATAATCTAGAATAAATACATAAGCATATAATCAATAACAACATACATTGCAAATGCAAAGATAATTATGTGATTTACTATAAGGGACACCATTTTACTATTGTGTATAATGGGATTTGAGCATACACAGATTTCAGTATCTATGGCATGTATGGACAAACTCAGACCAAGGGACCGGATGCGGCCCCTTGGGCTCTTTTCTCAGGTCCTCCTCTGTCACCTTCCTATCCTTCCTTTTGTTCTTCCTTCTCTTTTTTCCTTCCCCCTTCCTTTCCTTCTTTCTTGCCTTCTTTCCTTCCTTTTTATCTTTCCTTCCTTCTCTCTTTCCTTATTCCTTACCTCCCTCTTTCTCCTTCCATCCTTCCCTTCCACCATTTCATCCTTTCTTCCCTCTTTCCTTCTTCTCTCCCTCTTTCTCCTTCCTTCCTCCCTCCTTCCCTTCCTTTCTTCCATCCTTCCCTTCTACACTTTCATACTTCCCTCCTTCTTTCTTTTTTTTCTTTTCTTCCTTCCCTCTTTCCTCCCTCCTTCCCTCTCTCCCTCTTTCTCCTTCCATCCTTCTCTTCCTCCCTTTTGTCCTGCCTTCCTTCTCTCTTTCCTTCCTCCTTCCTTCCATCATCCTAGTAGGGAGTGCTAGAATGCAACCCCCAAGTTAGGCCCCTTCCACACAGCTGAATAAAATCCCACATTTTCTTCTTTGAACTGGAATATATGGTAGTGTTGACTCAAATAACCCAATTCAAATCAGAAATTGTGGAATTTTCTATCTTGATATTCTGGGTTATATGGCTGTGTGGAAGGGCCCTTAGAAAGTTTGCCCATGCCTGATCTATGGGAGAACCCCAGTAGAGACCAAACGTCCACTGTACATACATTTGCTTTAATCCATGGAAGGAAAGAATGGAGAATGGGTTGCACATTTTAAGAAATCTGTTTAGTTCACCTTGTCAAACAGCTTTCCTCTCCTTCAGCTGCAAAACTAGAACCTCTTTTACTAGGAAAATCTATGTGGAATGTAATTACCTTTCTTGAATATATGTAAAGATTTTATGACGAAGCTGATCAGAAGCAATTCACAGACTGGATGATTTTTGACCTTGTGCTATATTAGAGGATTATATGCCAAAACAGTTTCTAAGGAGGGAAATTAATCACATTCAAAGATTAATTATGTTTTTATTTTTTTTTTAATGTAGAAGTTTCACAGAGCAGGTAAAATGAATAAAAAAGTGTCATCTAGTTGGAAAACAGAAGCAAGCTTTGCAAGCGGAAATATAATGTCTCATTTAACGCCTAATATGTTATAACAAGGTGGAATATCAATTTGCAGAAGAAGCTATGCTGTATACTGTACTCGCTTACCTGAAATACTCAGACAGTTTTATGTATACAACGAGTAAAACAAAATACTAAAATGCCATAATACAGAGGGATGGCTGAATAAGGAAGGTTCACAGCTTGGAAAAGTCCCTGTGGTGGAGTCTCCAATGTGATTCTGACTGTGGCATTCAGCTCTTTTCCATAGACCCCCTCTCCAGAGAAAACCTTTTCAAGCTATGGTGTGTTCAACATGCTAATGTTAATGTACAGTTTGTTATCACTGTAATCACTTTGATGTATCCTGTGCTATCCTGGGATTTGATGAAGTGCTCAGAATTTCCACCCGGAGAGGTTGACAAATATTGTTCTTGTTAAAAGCAGTCAACTTGACTTCAATGGATGGCTACATCATGAATGAGAGACCTCCAAGGCTGCATCCACACATTAGAATTAATGTAGTCTCACATCAGTTTAATAACCATGGCTCAATGCTAAGGAATCCTTGGTAGTTTTATAAGGTTTTTAGCTTTCTCTGCTGGTGCCGCAGCAACTACAAATCCCAGGGTTCTGTAGCATTGAATCACAGCAGTTAAAATGGTGACAAAATAGATTAATTCTACAGTGTAGATACTCAAGCCACTCTATCATTAATAGTACTGCTTAGATCATGCAACCTTCTGGCAACCATTGACTCCTTAGTTAAGCCTATCTATCTGGAATGTGGTCTTCCTCTGTTCCTACACTCTAGGCCTTACCTAGCACCATTGTCTTTTCTAATGAGTCGTGTCTTCCCATCACAATATGGCCAGAGTATGACAGTCCCAGTTTAGTCATAGAATCATAGAATCATTGAGTTGGAAGAGACTTCATGGGCCATCCATTCCAACCCCCTGCCAAGAAGCAGGAAAATCACATTCAAAGCATCCCCAACAGATAGCCATCCATCCTCTGTTTAAAAGCCTCCAAAGAAGGAGCCTCCACCACATTCTGGGGCAGAGGGTCCTACTTGGCTTTTAGAGAGATCGAGAGAATGTGCCATACCTCACCAGGCTCCAAATCCAAAGCTTCCCTAGGATGGAGCCACAGTGTTTAAAATACAGTGTAGCTACATTTCAAGTCAGAGCTGGAATTGTACAGCCTTGCACATGTTATTGGAGTATAATTTCCAACAGCCTTATCCAGCATAATCAATGGTAGAGAAAGCTGGAAGCTCCAGTCCAATAACATATGGAGGGTGTCATGATTTCCATGTCTGCTTGATAGGCTTAGGCTGTTGAGTTTTGCAGTCCAAGAACTGGAGGATTCTCTTTGCTCAATCCGTTCCAATTATTAGTGCAACTAGAGTAAAGTCTAGAGAGCTAGTGTGGTGCAGTGGTAGGATGTTGGACTAGGATACTGCAACATCAGGATCTGAATCCCCACTTGGCCATAGTTACCGGCTGGGAAGGCAATGTGCCATATCTCCTCTGAATAAGGACTTCATCCTATGGCAGGGGGAATAATCTTATTATCTTAGCATTTTGTTCTATTCTGTTTATAAGAAAAATGGATAAGTCATTCATCCTCATTACACGCAACTTACTTTTGTCTGTTTCTACAGTAATCCTCTATGTCCCCGCCCATATCTTTCTTCTTCTTTTAATTTAAAAAAACTTCAGAATCACAGAAGTCCAAAATCTAGGCCTAAAAATATATCACCAGTTCGTTACAGCAAACTAGTAATATACAACTTTATTACACAGACCACTGGAATCATCACAGATTGTTGGCAACTCTGCCGGTTCCTGAAGAGGGATGTGGGAAACCCTTTGCCCCACATTGCCTGACTCACTAATAACCCCATCCCACGAGGGGAAGCATCAGCCACCCAGGTTCTCCCTATTGTTGTTGGTGCAACATGGGAAGCTTCCCATGTTGCCACCACGGCATATGCCAGGTTTGCTGTAGTTTAGCCATGGAGCCCCATCGGAAGTAGTATTACATCATGGGATGGGAGCCAACAGGCTCTGTGGATAAACTATCACTGAACTGGTGTATGCTGCCAAGAAAAAAAGCTCTATTTGATGAGGTTGTAAGTGCAAGAGGATTAATGACCCCCCCAAAAAGGAGCATCGAGGCACATTCTGAGACCATCCACAGTCATTACAAAGGTCTAACCAGGGACTCTGACAGTTCCCATCCCAAGTTAAAATAAATGTCCTTAGTCTATTCTGCACAAATCAGGAGCTCTGTAGATTAGGCATCCTCAAACTGTGGCCCTCCAGCTGTTTGGGCCTTCAACTCCCAGAATTCCTGACAATTGAACAAGCTCGTTAGGAGTTGGAAGCCCAAACAGCTGGAGGGCCACAGTTTGAGGATGCCTGCTGTAGATGATTGCTCCCCAACTTCAAAACCTCTGTTTCTACACACTTCAAAAACAGTTTAAAGATGGAGTCCCGCAGAAGTCGTTTTCGGTCATATAATGGGCTCCATCTTTAAACTGTTTTTGAAGTGTGTAGAACCCGGGGGGGGGGGAACCCTGCATCTGTCCTAAGTGTTACCAAAATAACGTTGTTATCTTGAATCAAACATTGCACCATCTATCTGCTTCTTATATTATTCTAACACTATTTTCTTTTTTTTAAAAACTGTTCGACAGTCTTAACATAAAGATAGAAGAGTAGAACACACTATATTAAAAACCCCACTAGTGAAATAATCCAACACAATCACAATTCGGAGTAAGAAAAACACAGTTGGTATTGACTTGAAGCATTACAGCAAGAGTAAAGCAAATGAATAAAATGTTAACTCACCATGTTTTCATTGATACAAAACCTCTTCTGTAGTCTGCACTCTCAATTGGTTTTAGGTCAGGATACATGCAGTACTCCAGATGTTATTGAGCCATAGCCTGCAGCGTTTCACAGATGAAAACTGGGACCTATGTTGCCAAACAACATTAAAGTGTAGTCAATATGCCAGATTTGAATCAGAAGGAAAAACTGGGAAGATGCTACAGCAGTTTGCTTTTGCCAGAGCCCATTGGGAAGAGCAGATGCACACCCCTCTTCTCTCCTGGGATCTCATTGAGTTAACAGTGCAAGCTACTTTTGAACTTTGAACTCAGCAACTGAAGTAAGCTGAGGGGGAAAGCAGGAGGAGGAAAGAGAAACAGGGACATTTTAAGCACAGCTGACAGAGTGGGGTAGCAGAAAATGTCGAAACTGCCCCTGTTGCACTGTTGTTTCTATGCAGCCTTCATCAGCATCAGCAATAGTGATGACTGTTACGAGTTAGAGTCTGGCAACATCACGAGTGCTGCATGATTCCTGACTCTGCTTTAGGGCATAGTTTTAAATAAAACAACCTCTTCAAAAAAAAGAAAAGAATTTATCAGAGGCAATTACCCCAAGATCAGGACTGTCCCAAGTGGATAATTAGACAATTAACTCTGGAGCTGTCAGTTGGCCAGGAAAAAAATTGCCTGGTTTCTTTTTGTGCTTTTAATGACAGCTCAGTGTGCAGAAATCATGAGCCAAAGCTTTTCATGTGGGGAGAGAAATTCAACCACTGGCTAACATCTGTGCACTTGCTTGATAAAGCGACATTTGCAGCAGAGGGTCCAGCAGGTAGCATCCTAACTTGGAGCATGTGTATAAGACAGTATGGGTCGGCACTGGAGTCCAGAGGACCACCGTGTCCTATTTTGGGCTTCTCCAGAATCCTAGGGAGGTCACAGTGTGTCTTTGTGACCACATTTATGTCCACAGGAAGTGGCAACACATCGCTTCTAGTCATCTTTCAGGCCACTTGGTGGGATGTATCTGTTCTGAGGTGTTGAGCACCTTGAAAATACATTTTTCAGCCAGACTCAGCAGACTGGAATCCTATGAATGTTTTTCTTCAACTTAAAAAATATGGCCTTTTCACCAAAACATATAGTGCCAGGTTCTTTCTGTCCGTGGACTGGACACTTTCCATTCTTGTCAAACAATATAGCTCTGTAGATGCTGAAAGAGTCTGTGGATGCATCCGTACAGTAGACTTAATGCATCTTGCCATGGCTTAATACTATGGAATCATGAGAGCAATAGTTTTTATAAGCCTCCTCTGCCAAAGAATTCTGATACATTCCCAAACTACAACTCCCATGATTCAGTAGAATTGATCCATAGCTGTCAAAGTGGCACCAAACTGCATTAAATCTACAATGTAGACTAGATACACCCTGAGAACCTGAGATGTACCCCTGTCCATCCTTATGTGTCTTTTCCTTCATGCAGAAACTTACCAGATGTCACCATGGCTTCTCACATTTGACAGTGCTTAGCATGCTGTAAATAATAATTCCATGTCACCTCATATGACATGTGTCAGTGGCATCCCTTGCCATGTCCTCAAGAAATTGGGATTAATTGCTCAATAAACAAGTTCTGTTTGACATATTAAAACAGCCCATCATGTTATCCTTTAATTCATATTGATGTGACATTATTGCATTGCAGTGCCCTGAAGAATTTTGAATGTATCACTCACTCTTATGGTATCAGGAGCAATTTGGGGACATTTGAGTCAATACTGTATTTAATTTGGACCTTTCCCTTACAGCAAAAATATCGCAGCTCTATTTCCATCACCCTGAGCTGAGTAAAAATTAAATTAAGTAGCTCATTGGTATTGTCAATAATACTAAAACCAATCATTAGGAACATTACTACCCCCTCAAAGAATCCAGGAAGGAAGTCTCTACTTGCTACCAGGTAACCCCTCCTTCCTAGTTTTAAAAAGCTACTCACCTACAATAGTAGGCACAACTGGGATAGGAAGGCAAAGACAAGACCTTGCCACAAACCGAGATGTCAGGTTTATCAAGGCAGCATTGTCTAATAATGTTACCCTTCACATCACAATTATTTTCAGCTGTTCACCATCTAATGTAATATATGCCATACTTGTCAGCAAAGCCCTCACCACCCAGCCCCCTCTGTATTGGAAAACAAGGCTATGAAGGGGATAAATAGCCACAAATTGGATATTAGAAATGCATTGCCCCAAAGTCAGTTGCAGAACACATCAGTCTTCCTGGACACATTTTTTTTGGACCTCCAAGCAGCAGTCCTTGAACCAAAACATGACAAATTTGCTACCAAGCACAATTCAAAGTGCTGACTTTAGCCTATAAAACCCTAAACTATTCTGGCCCATCTTACCTGTCCGAACGTAACTCCTCCTAGGAACCATCTAGGAGCTTATGATCGTCTGGGGAGGCCCTGCTCTTGGTCCCGCCTGCCTCGCAAGTGTGATTGGCAGAAACGAAGAACAGGGCTTTCTCAGTGGAGGCCCCCAGCTATGGAACTCCATCCCCAGGGATATTAGATGGGCCCCCTCCCTCCTGAGTTTCCAAAAAAAAAAGTAAAGACCTGGCTCTTTAAGCAAGCTTTTAAGAAAGCAGCGGAATAGATAACATGGAACTATGAACAATGAACATGGCCAGACGATGTTACTGGATAATGTTTTTAACAAGATGACACCAATGATTATATGCTTTAACAGTTTTTATTTGTTATTTATCGTGTCAGGCAACCAAACAGTTGTATTACATTTTCAACAGAACAAACAAACAAAGATACAAAAACACAGAGTTTGCAAGCTTGGTAGTTGATTAAATGTCCTTTGACCAGTATCTGGCCACTTGGAGTGCTTCTGGTGTTGCCGCAAGAAGGTCCTCCATTGTGCATGTAGCAGGGCTCAGGTTGCATTGCAGCAGGTGGTCAGTAGTTTGCTCTTCTCCACACTCAGCATGTCGTGGATTCCACTTTGTAGCCCCATTTCTGAAGGTTGGCTCTGCATCTCGTGGTGCCAGAGCGCAGTCTGTTCAGCGCCTTCCAAGTCCCAGTTTTCTGTGTGCCCAGGGGGAGTCTCTCATTTGGTATCAGCCATTGATTGAGGTTCTGGGTTTGAGCCTGCCACTTTTGGACTCTCGCTTGCTGGGGTGTTCCAGCAAGTGTCTCTGTAGATCTTAGAAAACTATTTCTTGATTTAAGTCGTTGACGTGCTGGCTGATACCCAAACAGGGGATGAGCTGGAGATGTCACTGTCAATAAAGCCATGGTCACTGCCAGTAGTTTCTGTGTTTACATTTTGCACCGGCTTCATAGTCTACAATCCTAGCACACTCATGTGCACTGTGTATATATATAGCTCTTGGTAACAGTTCAACATCTGATGAAGAGGACTGTAGTCCCAGAAAGCTCATGTTACGGTAAATGTAGTAGGCTTCAAGTCATAAGAGCTTAACATATATAGCTCCTTAGAAATTAAAAAAGTCATAAAATGCGCATGAGAATTGAGTATTTTTCTGCAACCTCAGGCACATTCACCAGGGGTCACTGTAAGAGAGGAAAATGAATGCAGTGAAGAGGAAATGACAGGTGCCACTGGCAAGGAGGGAGGATTTTAAACTCAGCTGCAATAACTCAAAGAGAAGATTTCTTGGGAAGCATGTGGTGCATTACAGCTTTGGTTTGGTTTGCAGTAGGTATCTCAGGTGTGTAAATTATCAACTTTTTTCTATCTACACACATTTTATTCCTATTGTATGTGTTTGAACTATAGTTTTTAACTATTTATTTAATTTATATATCACCTTTTTCTCAGAGTAAGATAAAGGTTGATTTACTATGCAATTGTGAGTGTTTTGGGGGCATCTAGTGGAGTGTGTATAATATAGAAACCAAGCCAGAAATTAGTGTTTTAACTGTATTTGATAGTAAAACAAAGCAATGTACTCTCCCAGTTATTGCAATATGTGGTTAATAATATAGAGTAGCTTGTCATTCAAGCTACAGGTGTTCATATTTTGTCTTCTGCATTTTATTAAAGTCATGGCAATCCTATCTCCTTTATTATGAGGCTCACCAGGTTATGGACCTACTTTATAAGATGGCTGTAGAATAACTGAAATAATGTGTGCACATTACTTGGATGCTAGCCTTCCTGGCAATATTGGATCAGCCTCCTCCTTCCTGTCCTTCAGAAGGATAGTGAAGACCTGCCTGTGGGACCAAGCCTTTGGGGCAGTGCAATGAAGCAAAATGGTGTCCTGAGATGGTTTTTAAGCAACTTTTAATGTAGATATAAGTGATTTTAATGTTTATATATATTTATGGTTTTATGTCCTGGCATTGAATGTTTGCCGTATATATGTTGTGCTCCTCCCTGAGTCCCCTGTGAGGTGAGAAGTGTGGAATATAAATGTTTCAAATAAATAGTTGCCCATGAGTGGTACCCAAAATGACAGGTGATAATATATAAAATTCTGTTATATTTGTCCCTTAAAATAAGTGTGAAGATTTTGTGTCAGTACCCCAGTGGTGCAGTGGGTTAAAGTGCTGAACTGCTGTGCTTGTTGACTGAAAGGTTGCAGGTTCTAATCCGGGGAGTGGCGTGAGCTCCCGCTGTCAGCCCCAGCTTCTGCCAACCTAGCAGGTCAAAAACATGCAAATGTGAGTAGATAAATAAGTACTGCTCTGGCGGGAAAGTAAAGGCACTCATTGCAGTCATGCTGGCCATATGACCTTGGAGGTATCTACAGACAACGCCAGCTCTTCGGCTTAGAAATGGAGATGAGCACCACACCCCAGAGCCGGACACGACTGGACTTAATGTCAGGGGAAAACCTTTACCTTACCCCCATATCAACTACCACTAAACAAGTTCTACAATAATTTAGGACCAAGACCAGGGTAGAGGCATTCAGACATTACTCCTTGCCACATGGGTTGTAGATTTGGGAAAGGGTTTTTTTTTTTGGTGGCAGGGACAGAAGATGAACAAGTACCTGCTTCTCCTAAGGTAAGTGACAACCAGCTCACTAGAGAAAAAGCTCAGCAAACCACCACCACCACATATGAACAGACTGGTAAACAAAGGCGCTCAGTGAGAAAGAGTTCACCTGGCTTTCTTATATCAGTGTTGTGTGGGTGCAGTCAGACTGAAAATTCAAGACAAAGTGGAGACAGATGGTTCTTTCTAAGAATGTCAGCATGGAATGTGATGTACCTGCTAACTCCTTTGCCTTGCTCCTTGTCTCCTGTCAAACAGGGTTTAAAAGAATCAACATAGCCTGCGAAACCTCTTTGACATACAGAGTGCCTTGGGTGAAATTAGAGTTATGGTCTACCTCACAGGTGCACAACATGGCCCACCAGACGTTTTGGGCCCCATCTACATTGACATATAATCCAGTTTCTGAATCCAGATTATCTGCTTTGAGCTGGATTGTATTTATTTATTTATTTACAACATTTATATCCTACCCTTCTCATCCCGAATGGGACTCAGAGTGGCTTAGAAGTTATATGTACATACAATATATTATATTATTAGCATTGCACAATATTAGTAATATATTACTATATTGTACTATACCACCATACTGCAATATGATTAGTAATATTACATGTAATATAAATATTATATATTTTATGGCAGTGCAGACTCACATAATCCAGTTCAAAGCAAATAATCTGGATTCAGAAACTGGATTATATAGATCCAGCCTTGGACTTTATCTCCTAGAATTTTGGATCACTGGACGCTGTCTGGTGCTTCTGGGAATTGGAGTCCCAAACACCTGGAGGGCCACAGTTTGTGCACTATTGGTCTATCTAGTCTAGTGTCCTGTCCCTAGGTACCTGCAAGACAGTCCCAAAGAGGGCAAGGAGGCAAGAGCTGCTTTCCCAGTATCTAGTAATCGAAGGTATGCTGTCCCTGAACAGCGATAATAGAATCATGGAATCACAGAGTTAGAAGAGACCTTGTGGGCCATCCAATCCAACCCTCTGCCAAGAAGCAGGAAAATTGCTTTCAAAGCACCCTCGACAGATGGCCATTCAGCCTCTGTTTAAAAGTCTCCAAAAAAGGAGCCTCCACCACACTCCATGGCAGAGAGTTCCACTGCTGAACAGCTCTCACATTTGGGAAGTCATTCAGGTATCTTGGCTGCTCTGATTATCATTATCAATAGCATCTGTTGTCTATTTCTAGTCCGGAAAAAGGGGATAATCCCCTTGGCTAGAACACTTGTCAATATATCAGATTATACTTGGACATTGTGGGAGATATTCCAAATTGGCTTTTAGGCTCTGTGGGTGTACTTTTCTTTCTTCTTTGATGATCAGCAAAAAGTCTATGATCAAAGCTGATTTTAAAAATAGCCACCACATATAAGAGAGACTTAGTTGTAGCAAATTATAATTTAGTTATAGTGAATTATAATTAAGGAGACAATCCTTCCCCCACTAAAGTCAATTGCAAAACTTCAGTTGCTGCTTCTAGAGGTCAGTTGCACTCTCCAAGCACAGGATTTGTTATGCATTCTTCAATAAGCATTACTGCTTGGAAAGCTCTTTAATTATGTGAGGGAAATAAAGTAGGATATTCTAATTCAGAGGAGCCCCCGGTGGCGCAATGGGTGAAACTGCTGAGCTACTGAACTTGTTGATCGAAAAATTGCAGGTTCGAATCCAAGCAGTGGCATGAGCTCCGGCTGTCAGCCCAAGCTTCTGTCAACCTAGCAGTTCTAAAACATGCAAATGTGAGTAGATCAATAGGTACCACTCCGGCTGGAAGGTAATGATGCTCCATGCAGTCATACCGGCCACATGACCTTGGAGGTGTCTACAGACAACACCAGCTCTTCGGCTTAGAAATGGAGATGAGCATCAACACCCAGAGTCTGACACAACTGGACTTAATGTCAGGGAAAAATCTTTACCTTTATCTTTATTCTAATGCAGAATGGCAAGCAATTAATTGTTAAAGCCAAAATGAAAGATCTGTAAGTGATCAATCATTAACATTATATATTACTATGTGAAAATGTTAATTTGTTTCTTCAGCACTGATGAGGGGCAGGAGTGTTGTATTTTCCTTTTCCTTCTTCATGGATCCAGCTCTACCCCAGGATGGCACCAAATTTTCACTTAAAGTGTCATTTGGAACAAATTTGGACTCCCCATGTAAAATACTGGATACATTTTGAGCAAGGGAAGCCACAAGGTTTCTAAAAAAATATATAGAAAGGTTTTCACTGGTTTTCTCAAATCTTGTAAAACTATTGTGATGGAATCTATCCCAAAGGGAGCTAACATGTAGTCTCTGATTTTTTTTTTATGAGTTACAGGCAATGGTCAGTCTCCAGCTATCCACCAGAGCCCACAGTCAGTGGTGCAGGACATTGGCAGCACCACTTCTCTGGATTGTTCTCTGGAAGGATATTCCAACCCCAACCTCTACTGGTACAGGCTAATCCCAGGAGGAGCAATCGAACTCCTTTCCTATTCAATAAGCAAGGGATCTGCAACAGATGCTGGACTGACCCACATCAAAGGGATACGGCCCACTGATGGCAGCTTCAACCTGGAAATTGACAGCCTCACTACCAGCGACACTGGGACCTATTACTGCGCCTGGAGTCACACACTGTACCAAGGGAGTGCAGCACCCTAACAAAAACCTTCCCTCTCTTTCTCCTTGAAAGTGAAGGAGCCCCACTTGCCTGCTGAGAGGCACCAAGCAGACCACAGGCCCAGGGTGCCTCCTTTGTGGCCTCAGTTGCCTTTCTTTCCAGTAAACACAAAGGGAACAGAAGCCACACGGGAGACTTCCTGGATGTATCAGGCAATACAGCTGAACCTCAGTGTTCACTTTTGTCCTCTCAGACTATCTGCAAGAGCCACTGTTTGGAACACCTTTATAGGTGTCCACAATCAAACTGCCATAAAACTGTGCAAGCTTGTAAGAATGTGTCCTCTTGAATACTCTAACAAAACCTTTTCCTTAATGTGTTTATTCTGACATTTTTAAGCTGTCCTTCAGGAATGTAGGTACGAGAGCAGTGTACAGATATAATTTGTTATTTATTATGTACTTATATTCTGCCCTTCTCACCCTGCAGGGGACTCAGGGTGGATTACAATGTACACATACATGGCAAACATTCAGTGCCATAGACACACAACATATATAGACAGACAGACAGAGGCTATTTAACATTCCTGCTTCGTGAGGGTAGTCTGGCCACCAGAGGAACTGTTGCTTCACCATCCATTTGTGACACTGATGAAGTACTTCCTCATTATTTTGCATGCTTGCTGGAGATTTTATGGCATCATAAATTAGTACCCGTATAAGCGGTACCTAAATTTCCTTATTGACAGATACAACTGTCTTTCGGTCTGCAAAGATCAACAGCAAGCTAGCAATGGTCAGAAGCTCACTCTGATCCGGGCTGGCTTCGAACTCATGACCTTTTGGGCAGTAGTGATCTTACTGCAACTGACTCCCAGTCAGCTGCGCCACAATCCATGTGCCTTTAAGTCATTTCTGACCCAACGGTGACTCCTGGCATAATTTTTTCAAAAGAGCTTTGCCTTTGCCTTCCTCTGAGGTTGTGAGTGTGTGATTGGCCCAAGGCACACAGTGGGTTTCATGACAGAGTAGGGATTTGAATCGTGGTGTCCCAGTGCTCAAACCACTATACCAGGAGTCCTCAAACTTTTTAAACAGAGGGCCAGGTCACAGTCCCTCAAATTGTTGGAGGGCTGGATTATAATTTGGGGAAAAAATGAATGAATTCCTATGCACACTGCACATATCTTATTTGTAGTGCAAAAACACTTTAAACAATACAATAATTGAAATGAAGAACAATTTTAACAAATATAAGCATATTAGTATTTCAGTGGAAAGTGTAGGCCTGCTTTTGGCTGGTGAGATAGGATTGTTGTTGTTGTTGTTGTTGTTGTTGTTGTTGTGTGCTTTCAAGTCATTTCAGACTTAGGCAGGACCTTAGCAAGGGTCGGGTAAATGACCTTGGAGGGCCGTATCCGGCCCTTGGACCGTAGTTTGAGAACCCCTGCACTACGCCATGCTGGCTCTCTCCCACAAAATAACGCTATGTAACAAAATTTGAAAAATGTTCTTTTCTTGCTTTTGAAGTGTTATTTCCTGTTTAATTGTGCAGTATTTACTTTGAAAATAGTAGCTATACTCCAGAAACTTCATTTTTGTGGCTGCCACAAACTATGTGGAATTGGTTGAGACTCTATTGACCTCAACAAACAAGGGTAAATCTGTGGCTGCAAGATGGGAGGTTTCCCATTTTCTAAAACCAATCTCTGCATTGGATAGAAAGTGTTCAAGAGGGGGCTATAGGAGAGACATACATAAATGAATTTACAATGCATGCATGAAGAAGGGTGCATATTATCAGCATAAGTGATGTGCAATTTCTCAAGTCGCTCCTGACCCGGAAAAAAAATCAGCATTGAATCTGGAGAGCAAAATTAGTCTGAGGAAGTGGCAGAGAAACATCGGGAATATTCTAGCACATTTTCCAGGATGCAGAAGGAACTCCCTCCAGAGGTTTGGTACTAATCTTCTGGCAAGAAAATCTGGAAGGGAAATACTAATTCAACATAAATCGCAGGGTGAGAGAGATACACATGCTGAAAAGGCCTTTTCAGTATACAAATTGCTTTATTACTCAATCAAGAACCACTAGATGGCCCCCTGTCCCTTTTAGATGGAACAACACCTTTGTACAGATTGCTGGGAGATCACTTTAACTTCAGCAGCAATATTTCAAAAGTTTATTGTTGCTGTTTTTGTTATGTGCCTTCAAGTCATTCCCAATATAATGACCCTACTGTGAAGCTATCAGGGTTTTCTGAGGCAGAGGGCCCTTCCAGACAGGCACTTAATCCGTGGGATTAAAAACCCTGGTACCTTAAGAAGAGTCCTCACACAGAGCCACATGTCCCAGCAAATGGTCCCATGGCATCCAGAAAGGTTTGGGTAATGGGGATTGAAGGGAACTGCAAAAGGTATGGGACATTTGCTGAGATGTGCTGCACCTTGTAAACACTGATTCGGATATAACAAAGTCCACACAAGCAGATTTTCTGTCATCGTCTCTCCTCACCCCCCTGGTGCTCCTAAGTTTGCTCTCTTGAACCCTGATTCCTTTTGGGGTCACTTGCCTGCCATCCTGGTGCCCACTGTGTACATTCAAGCTCTGTTTAATTTAAGAAAAAAGTGAGAACAAAGGAATGGAGAGAGTTTTAATGGGAATTGCTTTCCTCTAATGCTTCCATTTGGCTCCATCTGTTTACATCCCACATCAGCTGTTTCAGGATTATAAAATGAGGATATGTGCTGGAGCAGTCTACACCAACGTATTGCAAAGAACTCTCATGGTGTTTTGATTGCAGGGTTATACAGTGCTCCGTAGTGTGCATTTTTTGACCAAACATGGAATTTAAGTGAACCCTTTTATCTTGCGTTTCTCATGCCATCTTGTGATCTAGCACACATTTTCTGTGTGCATCATCTAGGCACCTTTTGTCCCACTTTCTTCCAGAATTTAAGGCCTGTGTAGAAGGGGCTGGAAAATGTTTAAATTGCCCAGGGATGTCCCATGTATTTCCATGGCTAAGCGAGGTCACCAGCGTTGTAGTTCAAACCACTATGCTCAGAAGTAGAAGTAGAAAATTAACCCTCAAGTATCATGGCATTTCTAAACTGAAATTCAGTACCAAACAGGGAAGACAGCAGTCTTCCTTTCTTATATGAAGTTGGCTGAACCTGATGCGAAGTTCCAGGTTTAGGTCTCACCTCAGGGAAGTGGACAACTAAAATTAAGTAATTGTTAACACACACACACACACACCTGCAACTTGAAATATTTCTTGCATGAGGACAAACCTGGATTGTAGCTACCCACCAGGTAGGATGCCGCCTCCCCCCATGAAATTTTCCTTCAGTCTTTACATTACTAGCATTGCATAGAATGAGACATTGAAAAAATGTCTTCTGCTTGCTTTGTTTAAATCCCCTTGGTCACTTTTCTTGCCTCTTTGCCTATGTGCCTTCAAGTCATTTTCTTGGAAATGAGTTTGAAGGTACATATCAGCAACATTTCTTTTTTTTATACATAGAATATTTTATTGAGGGATGTGGTGGGGCCTCTCCACCTATTTCTACTTTATAAACGTCTTAGACTTTGAATAAATTTTTGATTAGGGTCCAATCTATCTTTCCTGATATAGGTCTCTGTCTATTTCTTAGAGATTGTGTTAGACTGTCCATATTCATGATATCCAACATTTTGAGTGTCCAGTCTTCCAATGTTGGGATTTCTTTCAACTTCCAGTTTTTGGTGTATATTAATCTGGCAGTGGTAGCCATGTGGAAGAATAAAGTATCCTCCTTCTTGTCTATATCAACATCCGTTATACCCAGAAGGTAGTATTCAGGCTTCATCTCCATTTTCAGCCCCGGGATCTTCTGTGTTGTTTCATGGATCCTCATCCAGAATTTGCTGGCCTTCTTATGTGACCACCATAGGTGGAAGAATATTCTTATATTTGTTTTGCACTTCCAGCATTTGTCAGATAAAGTCTTATAACATTTTGACAATTTGTTTGGTGTGATGTACCACTGATACATCATCTTAATCGAGTTTTCACGTAGATCGTACGAATTTGTGTATTTTATTTTGTCATTCCATATTTTTCTCCAATCTGTATATCTTACATTATGTCCAATATTTGCTGCCCACTTGTTCATACAGTCTTTTATTTGGTCCTTCTCGGTTGACCATGTTAAGAGAGCTTTATATATTTTGGTGATCACTTTCTTTCCTATAATCATTATCTTATCCCATAATTTGTCTCCTTCCTTGAATCCTAGTTTCTTGTCCTTATTAAAGGCTTCATTCAGCTGTCTGTATTGGAACCATGAAAGGTTTCCATATAATTTTCTGATTTCTTCCTGGGTTTTCAGTATGTAGCAGTTATTTTGTTTCAAGATCTCCTTGTATCTGGGCCACTTTTCCCACCCTAGCTCTCTTCTCTGGATCACTTCAAGGGGGATACCCAAAAGGGGGGGGGGGGTCTTTTGATAAAATTTGGATTTATATTTCTCCCAGATCTTTATCGAAGAAGATCTTGTGAAATGGTTGCTGAAACCTTTCTCAATTTTCCTCTTCTCATA
The DNA here is from genome assembly GCF_025583915.1 of Anolis sagrei ordinatus. Lineage (NCBI taxonomy): Eukaryota > Metazoa > Chordata > Lepidosauria > Squamata > Anolidae > Anolis > Anolis sagrei. The sequence goes on from NW_026845477.1 coordinate 111,810,754, forward strand.
CCATATGTATGTCTTCCAGTGCTGCAGAGATCACATCCTTCTTTAACGCTGCTACGTTTGGACCATTCTCTTATCCACAACAATCTGCATGCCTCGTGGTATAGTTGTAAGTCTGGGAGTCCGAGGCCCCCTCTCTTTCTGTCATCTATTGGGTTAACAAATTTTATACAGGATTTCTTCCCTGCTCATAAAAATTTAGATATTTCTGTATTCCAATTCTTGAATGTTTTGAATTCCTGGTGATTGGTATAGATTGAAATAGAAATAATAATTGCCAATGTTGATTTCTAAATACTCAACTGACATCTAAAATTACTTTGATGCTACAAGTCTAGAGAAGGAAGAAAAATTCATTAGGGAGGACATAATTCCTATTTTAGAGCGCATGGTACACCCCCTCCATCCCACTTACTATAGAGCTAACAATACATTTGGGCTTATAGTGAAGATTATTGACAAATCAGATTTGGAATGCTCTAAAGTGCTGTAGATGTGGCTGCTTGTCAGAATCATATCTTTAGGAAGCTACTTACCTATTCTGACATATCGAAGCATGGAGTTGAAAGAGACCACAAGAGGCCGTCTTAATCTAACCTGCTGCCATGCAGGAATACACAATGAAAGCACTCCCAACATATGGCCATAGAGTTGGGCAACTTGATGAGCCCCATAATTTGCCCTTTGCAGCACTGCTCATAATAGGGGAAGCTGGAAGGCCAACACAATCAAGATTGCTTAGCCCTTCTGTGCCATTGTATACATTTGTTGGAGCTCCCGGTGGCGCAATGGGTTAAACCCCTGTGCCAGCAGGACACAAGGGTCCGACAGGTCGCAGGTTCAAATCCGGGGAGAAGCGGGTGAGCTCCCTCTATCAGCTCCAGCTCCTCATGCGGGGACATGAGAGAAGCCTCCCAAAAGGATGATAAAAACATCAAATCATCTGGGCATCCCCTGGGCAACGTCCTTGCAGACGGCCAATTCTCTTACACCAGAAGTGACTTGCAGTTTCTCAAGTCACTCCTGACACGACAAAAACAAACAAACATTTGTTTTTTTGGACTTCCTTTCAACTCCACAGTCTATGATCTGGTCTCCTACAGCATTTTTCTTTCTGAAAGCAGGCTGAAAGAACAGATTGAAATGGATCTCAATACACTGTATAAAGCAAGAATAGCTGGGATTTCACAGCAACAATCTTCTTGAGCCACTTATATTTAGCCAATTGTTTTTTCTGAGCCTTGAGACCTACATAAATAGGGTTTCTTAAAGTTATTTCACAACCACTGTGTTCAAGGTATCTAGGACTGGCCTCTTTGCCTAGAAGGTATTAATCACTTTTTACAGAAAGGAGAACTTCAGGATGTTCAGTCAATAATTTGTTTTCTAACGACATCTAAAAGTTTGATGCATTCCCCTTGCCCTTGACTTGGTGAGTCAATCCCCTCCAAACCACCCTAGATGTTATATGTCACATGCAAAAAAGCAAAGGGTGAAGAAACTGACCAGCACACACCAAGCATTTGCTTCATATCCTCAGGACTGCAACCTGAATTCACCCAGCAAAATGGATGGGCAATAAATAACTGTGTTGCAATGGCTGCAGATTTTCTACCATCCAGATTACTGAGAATATGGGCTCTTGTGAACCATTTGTAAACAAGTCACTGTAGCCCATCCTGGCTACTTATTTCTCTGGGGACCAACCAGGAAAACAACAGCAGAGCACTTGGAAAAGCAGCACTGAATTGTGGTCTAAGGACAGAAGTATGGAGATTATGTAAGTTTATTATGACTACTGTCACAAACTAGGGCAACTCCTAGTTGCACTTTCCCAATGCATTTTTCTTTAGATATTTCATTACTATTCACCCCTTCTTTAGCAAAGGGCCCCATTCAGTGATAAAGGGTTATTTTGGAGTTATCTTATTGATTTTTTGTTGACTCAAGTTCTTGTTCCACTTCGTTTCTCAAAACAGGGCAACAATGACGCACAACAATCCTCCCCCCACCCAACAAACTTTCCGTCTGAAAGGTGGTACACTGGCCACAACCGGTGCACCTGTGACATTGAGCAAAGGCTTTGAGCTGAGACTACGTGATAGCATCAGGCCCTGAAACCACAGCTGGAGGTGAGATATGTACACACGGTGCTATTTCTAGACAAGCAAGAAGGGTGAGCGAACCTCAAAGCACCACACCGTAATGAAATGCACACTGTGGTAACCACTGCTCAGAGAAACGGTTGCACAGACAAATGTCAAACCACATCCTGTTATGTTCCAAAGGCCCTTCTTGCTTCTTTGCTTAATGGTTGAGAGAGGGTGACTTGCCCAAAGTCACCCAGTACATTCATATAGCTGAGTGGGGATTTGAACACTGCCTATGGCCCTTCCACGCTGCCCTGTGTCCCAGAATATGAAGGTAGAAAATCCCACATTATGTGAGTGTGGACTCAGATAACCCAGTTCAAAGTAGAGATTGTGCGAATTTCTGCCTTGAAATTCTGGGATATAGGGCTGTATTGAAGGGCCCCCAGTCTGATATCCAGCCCACTATACCATTCCAGCTCAGTGCACAGCGCCAGGAATGCTTTTGGCAAGGAGGAGCATCCATTCTCCACTCTGCCATTTGAGATTGTAGAGTCAGGCACAGCCATGTTAGAGAAAAGAATCAGGGCTCAGATATTTGAAATTGGCGTCTTTCTCCATCCTAGTGATGAAAACCTGCATATGATACATATAATACTAAAATACAAACATAACTCGCTTTTCATGAAAGATGTTTCCTTTAGAAGATTAGGGACCCTTCTACACTGCCATATAATCCATATTAACAAAGCAGATAATCCTCATTATCTGCTTTGAACTGGATTATCATCATTATCTGCTTTTGAACCAGCCTGAGTCCCTCTGCGGAGGTTGAGAAGACCGGTATATAAAAGTTCTGAATAAATTATATGAGTCTACACTGCCATATAATCCAGTTCAAAGTCGATGATCTGGTTTTTACATGGCAGTATAGAAGGGGCATAGGATGCTCAGGCTTTTGCTCAAGAAAGTAAGTCTTATTTAACCGCAAACTGGTCTTCAGTAGTAGCAAGGAGTAAAACAATCTCCCTTGACTACCTTTTTGCAAAGATAAGTATCTTATAAAAAGTGATTCCGGCCATGAAAGCCGTCGACAATAATCTTATAAAAACATTGTTAATATTGCTTTACCTTTTTTTCGTGTAACACATAGTAAAGTGTAAAATTAAAACACAGGATACTCTACAAAAATGTTCTGTCACTTTATTAAAATAGGCCATGGCAAAGAATCAGGTAAAAATACAAGATGGACCAGTGAAAGCTATACATGTTTACAAGATGTAGTCCTATGGAACTCACTGGATTTTGTGGGATACACTTCTAAGCTGTCCAGCCCTCCTTTGGAAAATCAAAGTTTCAATATTAGGCTGATTTAAGGGAAAGTAATCCCACTGAATGCAAATGTTCCTAGAGCTCTGTCCACCCCACCGCCCAATGCATGCACTTTCTGGAGTGGGTGTCCAGATGTCCTTTTGGGACTGGCCCGGGAGAACACCGGCACACTCTACCCCCCCCCTCCCCAAAAGCCCTAAGAAAAGCCCTTTTAAAAAGAAAAGTACTTACCCAGCCTCCATTGAAGAGCTGCCACAGCTTTTCAGTGGAGGCCGGGTAAGTACTTTTCTTTTTAAGAGTTTTTTATGGCTTTTGGGGAGAGGGTTAGAATTCCCTCTCCCCAAAAGCCCTACAACCATGGGAATACTGTCTGGATTGCAATATTCTGCAGTCCAGACATCAGAAGTAGAGGGTTTATCCTGTGTCTTCCAAGAAGGCACGGAATAAACCCACCATCACATTAATTCACCACAAACCAGGGTTTTAAAATGGCAAGTTTAAATATACTCATTGCCCAAAAAATGGTAATTAAAACTTGGGAGGTGGGGGAGAGAGCAGAAAACTCTACAGAATGTGCTGTGGTCTTGCTACAATATGACAATTATGACAAATTATTACTAACTCAAAGCAGGTATTTTTATTTCAAAGCAAGAGAGCCAAGATGCTGCAGTAAATGCCACAAGGCAAGAATGTATATTTTTATCTTCCTTCCTGGAATTCATTCAATTCAGGTAAGATGTTCTCTTGCAAAGGTCTTCTAGGGCACCACCTGTCAAAAAACAAGAAAGAAATTGCAATAGACTGTCAATTCTGGGCTAAAGATGCCTCATCTGAAAACTATCTTCCCACAGAAAACCTCCTGCAAAAGGATGCAAAAGATGGAGCTTCTATGCCTTTATTAGTTGAAAAATGGAGCAAATCTTAGCAAATAGGGTTTCCAAGGATTAGGGCTGTCTTGGACTTCAGCTCTTAGAAATTGCAGCCAACTTGCCCAATAGTCAGAAATTCTGGGAGTGAAGTCCAAATCCGGAAGACGAACATTTGGGAAACACACACACAATGCAACTCAGCTAAAAACAGAGATACTTTGCATTAAAGAGTACACAGAAACAACTAATGGGTCAAGGGAAAGTGATGTAGTCCTTCCAAACTAACAACTTTCCCCCTAGGAAATTAGTTAATTCCAGAACTGACAAGAAAACTAAAGAGTTTTTCTGACACTTTTCTTGCATAGCAACTTTGCACATGGAAACCAACAAACAAACTTTTTATGGTATTGAGCCTTGTTTTTTTGTTTGGGTCTTTTGTTTTGTTTTGTTTTGTTTTTGAGAAACTGCAAGTCACTTCTGGTATGAGAATTGGCTGGGTGCAAGGACGTTGCCCAGGAGACGCCCAGATATTTTTCCATCCTTTGGGAGGTTTCTCTATGTCTCTGTATGAGAAGCTGGAGCTGACAGATGGGAGCTCTCCAGATTCGAACCGCCGACCTTTCAATCAGTAGTCCTGCTGGCACAAGGGTTTAACCCTTTGGCCAACACAATGTATGGTATGGTAACACCTGGTAAGATGACCAAATTGAGAAAAATAAAAAGAAGTCAATTTCCACTTTGAAATGATGGGTAGAAGAGGGGCTTATAGCCTGCACGGCTTGGAAGAAGCCACGCTTGTTGAAAAGTCTGAATCTCCATAAAAAAGGAGATCTCCTTCTTTTCCACATTATCACCACTGAGTTAATGGCTCCAGATGAGGGACTGAGGTTGATTTTAGGAAAAGCCGGTATGGTTCATTTTTCCACACAGGCTACTTCACTCAATCAACAAGTAGTTTGGTGTTGTTAAAGCAAATTACATACATAGGTGAACTGGGCTTTAATTTATTATATTAGCTGCATAGATTTTGTGAAGTAAGAACAAAAATAGAATGGTATAGATGGGGCAAGCAAGGGAATATGTATGAGCAATGAATGCCTTACAACATATATTGTCTAGTTCTGACTTCACTTTCTCTATCTGGAAAAAAGTACAATGGGGAAGAAAGCAGCTGTGTAACCTTTTTGCAGTTAAGTAAACACTGGAAAAGTGTAATCAATTTTGTAGTAGAGCCAAGTCTCGCAGCGAGGTCAAAACTCCAGGACTTCTTGCTTAGCCAAGTTAGGCCGGATCGACACTGCTATATAATCCAGTATCTGATTAAAGATTATCTGCTTTGAACTGTATTATATTAATATAAACTGACATATAATCCAATTCAAAGCAGATAATCTGGGATCTGAAACTGGATTATATGGCAGTATAGATGAGGGCTCATATAAAATCATCTGTCGCTACTCTTAGGGGTAGGAATGGATTTTTTCCCCCACCAATTATTCATTGTGAGCGTTTTCTGGTCTAATACGGAGAGAAAGCTTGGTATTGAATGAACAACCAACTGAAAATTCTTAAACAATATGTTTGTTGACTTGTTACCTTTACATTCCACTTCTTCTCCAAAGAGCTGGTATAGAACTGCTAAACAATCTATACCCACCGTAGCGCCTTCTACACTGCCACAAAAAATCCAGATTATTGTCTTTGAACTGGATTACATGGCAGTGTGGACTCATATAACCCAGATGATATGGATTTTCTGCTTTGATAATCTGGATTATATGGCAGCATAGAAGGGACCTGTGTAATCTCTATCATATAATCCAGTTCAAAGCATATAATCCAGATTTTATATGACAATGTAGATAAGGCCTAAGGCACTGCACTGCCATATAATCCAGTTTCCAATTCTGATATATGGCAGTGTAGACAATTATAATCCAGTTCAAATCAGATAATTTGATTAGATATTGGATTATATGGCTGTGTAGTTCCAACCTATAGCTATAAATCAGGGGTGAGCAAGTGTGACCATTCAGATGTTATTGGATTGCAACTCCCATCATTCCTAACACTCATAGCTAATGTTGCGATGGTGCTGGGAATTACAATCTGACACCATCTAGAGAACCACACATTGCCCACCCCTTCTTTAAAAAATGGGAAGCCCATGACAACATGACACATACACTGCAATTTCATAAGACATCAATTGACTCAGGATATTTAAAAATCCAGCATTATCCAGTACCTTTTTCCGTAGTTTCAGCCCCATCACAAAAGCCCCGTACAAGGTACTCTTGAAAATGAGAATAATGTATACTAGCTTCCCAAGGTTGGCTCTTCTGAGATATGTCTCTGAAAAGGAAAGGTCGTAAATACATTCAGACAATCACAAGGCAAGATACATTTTGGAGGAAGGGGAAAAGGCATAGCTTCCTCCCTCTTCTTCTGTTGTTTCTATAACCATTTTAGCTATAACATGAGTAAGTAAGTGAAAAGGATGTTTTAATCAAAGCTGAAAACAGGTATATGAAATAAATACTATTGTATTGCTACCTATTGTTTAGTTTTTACAATATCACACCTAGAATAGCTTACACATGTGTACAAAGAGGGGTGTTTTTATCAACCAACTTCATCTGGTCTTTGTTTGATAATATATGATTACTATCATCCTTTCATCATGCTTAAGTGATCCCAGGATGGGGGTTCCTCATTTAGCTAGTAGGACTATAAACACCACAGGGTGCTTTAATTAAACACATCCACATTTGTCGTATCTACAGTTCTCTGGGGTTTATGTCTCTTTAACAATAGGGTTTCTTTTTTAATGGAGGCGTACAAACACATGTAGACAGAACCCCTTGGTGTCTAACATAAAGCTTGAGGCATGAAAAATTGTCCATGGCTTGCTTCGGTCGATTTCTCATTTGAAATGCACAAGTGGGCTTTTTGGTTAGGTATAAAAATTACACAGAGCATCAAGCCACCAACATAAAGAATAATTGGGCTGTGTGAGCTATGAGACACATACACAAGACATTCATATATTTCAATATGGCCCTTTACCCATATGAGTTATACCTATGATTTCACCTACCTGCATCTGACACAATATGTCTTTTTAAAGGATTTTCCAGGTCCTTCAGGCAAATGTAAGGTATATTTCCACTAGAAATTACCCCAGACTTGCATTGGAGAACCCAGCAAATTCCTAGAGAAGTTGGACTTTTCTTGGCCCTGCAGGCCAACTGCATGGTAACTACTAGCATGAGTCATTCATTTCAATAAGACTACTTATTACACTACTAGCCGTCCCCTGCCATGCGTTGCTGTAGCCCAGTCTGGTGATCTTGACAATAAAGTAATGAGAAAGTGTTGATTTCTAATATATGTAATGTCTTCATGCTTGTGAGTAAACAGTATTTGTCTTGTCAGTGTTGATGTGGAGATTGTCTGGTTTGCCTACTCTGGAACATGCAACATATAATTGTTCTCCTTTAGGGGCTTCCTTCAAATCTATGATACTATATCTCTGTGTGTGTGAATCATATATATCTATCTATATCTATACTATATCTCTCTGTGTGTGAATTATGCATATATATCTATCTATATCTATGGCTGGATGGCCTTAAGTATTTTCTGTTTGTCATGGGGATTCTGTGTGGGAAGTTTGCCCCAATTCTGTCGTTGGTGGGGTTCAGAATGCTCTTTGATTGTAGGTAAACTATACATCCCAGTAACTACAACTCCCAAATGTCAAGGTCTATTTCCCCAAACTCCATCTGTGTTCATATTTGGGCATATGGAATATTCGTGCCAAGTTTGGTCCAGATCCATCATTGTTTGAGTCCACAGTGCTCTCTGGATGTAGGTGAACTACAACTCCCAAACTCAAGGTCAATGCTCCACCAAACTGCAATATTTCTATTGGTCAGGGGAGTCCTGTGTGCCAAGTTTGGTTCAATTCCATCGTTGGTGGAGTTCAGAATGCCTTTTGATTGTAGGTGAACTATAAATCCCAGCAACTACAACTCCCAAATGACAAAATCAATTTTGAGAGGCACTCCAAGTGGCCAGATACTGGTCAAAGGACATTTAATCAACTACCAAGCTTGCAAACTTTGTGTTTGTCTGTTTGTTTGTTTTGTTAAAAATGTAATACAGAGGAATACTTTCCAAATAGAATAGATAGATAGATAGATAGATAGATAGATAGATAGATAGATAGATAGATAGATAGATAGATAGATAGATAGATAGATAGATAGATAGATAGATAGATAGGGTTGTTAGGCATATTCTGCCCAAATTTGGTGTCAATTCGTCCAGTGGTTTTTGAGTTCTGTTAATCCCACAAACAGACATTACATTTTTATTTATATAGATGTAATCATATTTGGGGGGAAAATTCTGTTTCTGGTTTGAAAGTGTTATTCCTGTTTAAAGTGCAGCACTTTTGAAAGTAGTTGTTATAACTCCAGAAACTTCATTTTTGGTAGCTGCCACAAACTATGTTAAATTGGTTGAGATTTGATGAGATATTCATTGAAAAACTATAGCAAAATGTGCTGCAGGATGTCCCACAAAAACAAAGTTTTTGCAGTTTAATACACTTGTTAGGATAGAACCAATTCAAAAATGACATTTATAACCCAGGGACAAAAATAGTGTTACATAGTGTTATCTGAGGTTTCCTGTTTTCATCACAAATTCAAGACTCCTTGTGGATATGGGGGGTCACATAATATCAGAGGCTAAAAAACTGTCAAGATCCAATGAAGCAGCAGGACCTACAGGTGTGACTCTGCAGACCAAGCATATGGGGGAGGCAGCTGGCTCCAGGATTGGGGAGGCAGGCTGAGTATCTAACCAGAACTTCTGAGACTGTGCCTACACTGTCATATAATCCAGTTCAAAGCAGGTAATCTGGATTCAGAAACTAGATTATATGACATTGTAGATGGGGCCAGAGGATTATTGTGCTGCTTGGGAACTGTGATAATCTGTTTATATAAGGAGATCACCCCACATATGCCTGTCTAAAGCAAGTCTACTCTCACTAAAGTCAACTGCACCTGTATAAACCCCACAGGCTAAAAAGAATAAGGTGATTTTGGCTTACCTTTCGCTTCAGCACTGCCGCCATCACATTCTAAAACCAGGAAGGGAAAACAAACATTAGGTTATTAAAGGTACCAGATCCCATCAGATTTTAGAAGCTAAATATGGTCAGCCCTAGTGAATACTAGGATTGGAGTCAACCAACAAATAATCAGTGCCAAAAGCTCTGCTTCAGAGGAAGGAACTGGCAAAAACACCTCTTACCTAAGAAAATCCTATGAAATTCAAATATTTATAGATAGCAGGTGCAGTGTTTAAAATGGACAAAATAATAATTTAGTGAGAAGCATATTAAGGACAGCAAAATGCACATTGCAAAACCTTGAAAAACAGGAAGAGACCTTTTCTCAAAGATTGGTGTCACAAGAGCTGTAATGAGTAAAATGATTGCAATCTTTCCGACACATCTGTATGAGTCAAATGCACTTCAGAAATCCATAGAGAAGTGACAATTTGTTATCCATTTTTGGAACAAGAAGAATACAACAGAAGTTCTTAAACAAATGATATCGGCATAAGCAGTTCAACACAATAGACTACATTACTCAGAGAAAAAAGTGGATTAGAAGTAAGAAATTGCTTCATTGTCAATTATGACTATGTATATTCAGAAGAGAAGGTTGAGAAAAGACATGATCACCATGTTTAAATATTTGAAAAGATGTCATAAGGAAGATGGCACAAACTTGTTTTCTGCTGTCCTGGAGATTAGGATTCGGAGCAATGAATTCAAATTAAAGGAAAGGAATTCTACCTGAACATTATGGTCTTCCTGACCATCAGAGCCATTCCACTGTGGAACTCGCTGCCTCAGTGGTAGAGGCTCCTTTTTTTGGAGGCTTTTAAATTTAGGCTGGATGTCCATCTGTCAAGAGTACGTTAATTTTGCTTTTCCAGCATGACAGGGAGTTGGATTAGATGGCCCTTGGGATCTCTTCCTACTCTATATTCTATGATTCTATTGAACAGATGCAATTCATAAAAAACATTAACATTTTAATTTTGTCGATTATCAGAGTTGCTTACTAGCAACTCTTTAGGAATGCAGCAAATCTACAAAAATGGACCCAAGTGATGGTTTTCAGCTTCCTGGGAGTTTGAACTTCCAATAATAGGACAAAACTGAGTGATCCCTGGCCCTAGGAGGTAGATGTAGGACCTTATCACACATCCATCCATCTTTGTGTCGTCATCCCCCCAACCAGGTGTTGTTTTCTTAGCACTATTGCCCCGCGCACTGCTCTAGCACACGGTTCCCCCATCACACCGGTGAAGTGTTGCCCAATTGGGGAAGAAGTGTGCTGGCTCCATTGGAGCCAATACAACATAGGAACCCTCCTGTGTTGACTAGGAAGTATCATAAGACACTTCCACAATGGCTGGGTACGGTGCTTCCAAGTTGAGGGACATTGTGTGATGGGCTTCATGTCCATCCATCCCACAACTGGCTGACAAGTGTCCTAGGATGCTTAAACTGGTAAGTGTGATGAGGTCTGCAGTCTGTGGAGCCCACTCAAATGGTCCTGATCTCCTGGCTTCATACCCCCTGTTACTGCTGGGCATTTCTCATTCACACACACTCATACTACTCCTTGAATTGCAATGCCAAACCCAACTGCACAACTGTGTGTTATGAATTAAAATTATGCTCAAAGCACAAACTGCTTTTTGTGGAAGGTGCCCAACTGTGTGAAAGGTTTACCATGTGGAATTGCAGCCTTCAGGCAAAGGGGAAGGAATCATTGCCATCTGCCTCCAAACCTAGGGCTTAAAGCAGTAGTGGGTATCTTGAAGTCTTCCAGGTGTTGAACTACAATTACCATAACTAGCATGGAAGTTGTAGCCCAAGCTGCCTACTCTATTTTTTCCAATGTGAATTGATTTTATACTAGGACATCATCTCTACTCCCCCTTGACAAAGATATGCATATTACAGTGGAAGTACACAGCCATTATATATAAATTAAAGATGCCATAAGTATATTCATACATGGCCAAAAATTTGTGAAGTGCCTTTGGAAGTCCAATATCACCCTTCCTACCAGCAATTTAAAATCTGACAAAAATTGTGTTTTGAAAAATATCTGGGTTAGAAAACATGGTTGAAAATACTGTAGGTAGGCAATACCTGGTGGAATTTTGTTAAGCACTATTTCCATTGACTGGGATGTGGAAACAAGGGGGAGAATCTGGATTACATAGCAGTATAGAAGGGGCTTGAGAGCTCTGATGTTATATACTCCTTACCTCTTCCAAATATTTCATCGCTGTAGTCAGACTTTCCAGTCTCATTATAGAATTCAACATTACACTTGAATTTATTATTTGAATTCCGCCACTCTTTGCTAGTGATCCTGATACGGCTGACCAGGGAGTATTCTTTCTTGGTCTTGTCATACTCAGGTGCCTCTGTCTTTACTCCATCAGTTCTCAATTCATCATTCAGATACCATGTAAGATTGACATGATCTGGGAAGAAATTGGTAGCCAAACACACAATTGTGGCCTTCTGCTTTTCGTTGACTTCCTCTTCAGAGGGGGCAAATATGGTCACATTTGGAGATGAGGTCTTTTGTCCCTTTTCTGGATGAGAAAGGGAAAAAAACATAAAACCAGAAATAGTCAACTAGACACCCTCAAAATTGAATTAGTTTGGACAAGATTAGCTTGCCAGTCATTGGCATACACACTCTGGTTAGGGCAGGGATTCCCTACAGTTATCAGCAGGAAGGATGGGGGGAATTTAACTTTGTTTGTTTTTAAAATAGAATTTCCCCAAATTTACAAACTGCAAATATGTTTGAAATAGAAATAACACAAGTGAATCATTTTTTTAAAAAATATATGATTGCAGAAGAAACAAAACCTGATAGATTTGTCCATCAGTGCTTAACACTTACCTGTCATGCAATGTATCTGCATTTCGCCATTACAGTAATGTGAAACTGCTTTGACTGTCATGACGTCATTCTACAGAATCCTGGGAATTGTAGTTTGAATGACATAGGATTCATCTACAATTACAGAAAAATCCAGTAGGGCCTGAATAGTGCAGAACTGTTAACATGTTCCTCCTCTGACCTGTGGCAGTGGTGAGTCCAAGTGGTCCAGTTGAGCTGAAACCATTTCAGCCTAGCTGCATCATCACCCTGACCTGATCTGTTGCTTTTGTCACTGTGGCAGCTTGGTGATCAGAATATACAGTCCCAATCTATCCCCTTTACACCGCTGAATGCAGAGAAAACAGGATGGCGATACCAGCTTGTGGGAACAGCAGACTGGTTTGCTTTGGAAATGGTCTGCTATCCACACTTTTCCCAAAATATAGGGCTGCTCTGGAGTTGTGGTGAAATTCTGGAGCATACCTTCACTTTGCTTAGCATAGGATTAAACCTGCTCAGCCTGGTTTATTTTGTGTTAAGGACCAGAAGTTCCTGGACATCCAGGTTTGACTTCTGGTCCACATTAGGGTAAATAGCAGGGGTAGACAAGCCATGAGATTCTGTTGCTATAATTCAGAAGAGTGGGCTAAAACTCTTTAACAGGGTGACCAGGCCCCTTCGACATTTCCATATATTGCAGTTTCAGAATACAGTTTAACTGCATTGAATGGAATTACACTGCAGTTGAGGATCATATAAACCTGATCAATGCAGTTAAACTGTATTCTGAAACTGCATTATATCACAAATACAGTGTATGCTGTATTTGGGATAAAGAAGCACAACTAGTAGCTAAAGGTGCAACTATGCTGACTTATTAATGCACTTTGACACCATTTTAACGGCCATGGCTCAATGCTATAGAATCCTGGGATTTGGTAAGGCACCAGCATTATTTGGCAGAGAAGGAACTTTGTAAAATAACTCCCACTGAGCCATGACAATCACAGTGGTGTCCATTGATTTTACAGTGCTGATGCACTCAAAGCCCCCTTCTACACTGCCATATAAAATCCACATTATCTGCTTTGAACTGGGCATGGCAGTGTAGACGCATATAATTCACTTCAAAGCAGATAATGTGGATTATCTGCTTTGATAATCTGGATTTTATGGCATTGTAGAAGAGGCCTAAATGGAAAATAGAGCTTAGCTTTGACTAATTTGTTCTTGTTCTATAAGCATGATATCAAGTGATCACACTTTGTAGGAGTTATTTTCCATAAAGAACAGATAAGCATATCATCTTGGTTTTTGTGGAATCTTTATGTCTGTCCTTTGTGGGAGGACAAGCATTCATTAATAACTCAAAATGGAATCTGGCAGATTCTTTTTCTCCCTTTTCGGATTGTAACAGCTGTTTTCTCAAAAAGCCGAAAAAGACCTTGTGCTGATATTGACTTGTTGCCAACACCTTGTTGTTGACAACATGCATTACATAGTTGTCAGTTTTTAATTTTGTTATTTTTGTGTCACAGTGAAAAAATACACCTTGTAATTGTGATAAATTCGTAACCTATCATTTGCCACATGCACTGTTAAGTGGCATGAACTGATGTCTGGATGGGCCAGTACAGGTCTTTCTTTTCCTTTAATGGCAATGAAACACTTCATAATGAAGTGTGCTATCACAGGCTATAGTCAGCAACAACATATCATGCAATGTGTGTGTGTGTTTGTGTATAGACACTCTTGTAACGCAGCCTATTTAGATTGTATTACCTTTGTGTAAGAAGAAGAGTATGGCAGGATCACATTGGTGATTCCTTTGCTGCAGGGCCTATGCACAGGAGCTTGTATGGAAAAGCTGGTTACGATGTGAAAGTTATGATTGAGAAGCTGGATGGTAGTGAGCTTGCCTCCTCACAGACGCCATGCCGCCTGAGCCAGAGTTCTAGTCATTCTATGGATTTATTAATATCTATCAATCCTTAGACTGGATCCACACTGCCCTATATCCCAGGATCTGTTCCCAAATGATCTGTTTATATCAGATTATCTGGCAGTGTAGACTCATATAATCCAGTTCAAATCAAATAATATGGGATTAGATTTTGGGATACAGAGCAGTGTGGATCCAGCCTTTAGCATAAGTTCAGTGATTCAGTTATTCATTTATTAAAATCTGAAAATGAAATGGACAGATTTGCTAATCCTTGCCTGGGTCACTTGGGCAGCTGCCAACCTTGGCCTCCCTCTTGCCCTTGCATATGGGTTTATGCAACAATAGTATATCTTATGTGGTGGAGACTCCTTCTTTGGAAGCTTTTAAACAGAGGCTGGATGGCCATCTTTCAGGGGGGCTTTGAATGCAATATTCTTGCTTCTTGGTAGGGGGTTGGATTGGATGGCCCATGAGGTCTCTTCCAACTCTATGATTATATGATTATGGAATATAAAACCAACAGTTGCTTAGGGATCTTCCAGACAGGCCCTATATCCCAGGATTTGATCCCAAGTTTTCTGCTTTAAACTGGATTATATGGGATAAACAGAAAACCTGGGATCACATCCTGGGCTATAGGGCCTGTTTAGAAGGGCGCTTAGTCATACCTTGCTTAGTCCTAATATTTAGAAATGCATTTGACCATCTTTAGGAAGACAGCTTTTTATGCGTACTAACCAACTTCTTCACCCAAACATATACATTTGTGTTATTTCAGACTGCTGGTTGTTTGCGATTGTTGTTTTTATATCATGTGCTATTTTATTAATTTGTATGTGTTATTTTAACTATGTTGATCGGGCTTGTCCCCATGTAAGCCGCCCCGAGTCCCTTCGGGAGATCGAGGCAGGGTATAAAAATAATGTTATTGTTGTTGTTGTCGTTGTTGTTGTTATTATTATTATTATTAAATGATTGAATGGGTTGATCACAAAGCAAAGTGGTTTTCACCCTCTCTTCCCACTGGGTTTATTGCTTTGTCCCAATTGAGGCCAAATTTAATTTCAATTTGTTTTGTTTAGCCAAGAGACCACCTCAATTCATTTTCCAGCTTTACTTGGAAAAAGATTGTTATAGCATTTATTGGTTCTGCTTTCTTTCAACTGTATGTTTCACTTCTAACAATGGACAGCAGTCTGAGTTTCCAACCATTCTTTTATCTTCAAAAGAAGAAAAAAGCAATATTTTTAAAAGTCTTAATATGTAAGGACAGAGAGACAGTGTGGTTTAGTAGTTTGAATATTGAATTATGAATCTAATGACCAGCATTCAAATCCCATCACAGGCATGAAAATCCACTGGGCAATGCTGGGCAAGTCACACATTTTCGGTCACAATGGTGATATAGCAAACAGAACCCCATATAAATTGTTTGCAGTGGTAATACAGACCAAGAATCCACCTCCATTGTTTTAAAGGATTCACTATTTAGTTTTACGATGCATGTACGCTGTAGAATGCATGCAGTTTGATATCGCTTTAACTGCCATGGCTCAATGCTATGGAATCCTGTGAGTTGTAGTTGGGTGGCACACTAGCACAGTAGTTCTCAACCTGAGGTCCCCAGATGTTTTTTGACCTACAGCTCCCAGAAATCCCAGTCAGTTTACCAGCTGTTAGGATTTCTGGGAATTGAAGGCCAAAAACATCTTGGGACCCCAGGTTGAGAACCACTGCACTAGCACTATTTGGCAGAGAAGGCTAAATACCTTGTAAAACTACAATTCCTAGAATCACATAAGATTAAGTCATGGAAATTTGTGGCGTCAAACTGCATTCTACGGTAGATACACCCATTTTCTTGCTCTTCATCGCACTAGACAATGAATCCACTTTAAATCCAGTTTCTGCCTCCTGCAGAATTCTGGGGTTTGTAGTTTAGTGAGGCTGTTAAAGTTTCCTCCCTAAACTACAAACCCCAGAATTCTGCAGGAGGCAGAAACCAGATTCAAAGTGGATTAATTCTCTAGTGTGATGAGGGTAGTACAACTAAAGCAAAATAGCTTTTAATTATTCTTCTGTACTTTTAAAGGTACTAAAATGATTTAGTAGAGTTATACATGGAACTTTATAGTTACACACCTTTCCTGCCCTTGCTTCTGATCAAATAGGACTTTCAGATATTTTCAAAAACTAAACAACTCAAGATCTTTCTTTCAACCAACTTTCTAAAGCACTCATAATCTCAAGTTTAGTCCTCTGCATGATTACTCAGAAATCCAATGTAACTATTTTGTCCAACCCATGAACTTGCCCTCTCACAACCCAAATACACTAAACAAAGTATAGAAATATTTTTTCCAGTGAAGATCCTACCTCGGACAGTGAGCCGGGTTCCAGGTCCAAAATAAAGCTGGTATCCACCAGAGCACAGAGATACAAAACAATACAAAAAATTGTTTCCCCCATATCTGATCAGAAAACTAATTTGTAATTTTGCCATGTACACTCGGTTTGGAAGGTATCCCAATTATACTCACTGTGGGTTTGACTTGGAAGAGATTTTGGAAATCAGGAATCACATCGAATTAGAATGTATGAAAATAAATAACCCTAAGGCAGACAATGTAAAATGAATGGGGGTTTGGCTATAGGTTTCAGCAGTACTTCTATGGATCCCTATAGGTCAGTGAGCAGGTAAGGAAGTATCACTTCAGCCCAAGGCTAGGAAAAGTTAATTTCCTCATAATACCTCACAATCTCTGAGGATTCTTGCCACAGATGCAGGCAAAACATCAGGAGAGAATGCTTCTAGAACATTGCCATACAATCCGAAAAACCTACATTAATTTGAAAGACTGAAGCAAGGGTGATAAATTTCCTCTGTCTATTTTGTTTTCCTTTCTCTCTCTTAAGGAACCTACCCCATTCCATGATTTTGTTTTTGCAGACTTCATCTATTCCTTACCCAGTACAGTCAGTCGTGTCCCTTCTCCAAAGCTCGGAGGATTTACAGAGCACAGCCTAACATCCCTATAGGGAAACCAGTCCTAGTAAGGACCCAAAGCACCCTTTAATAATCCAGATTATATGGCAATGTAGATGGGGTCTCAGTTACCCCATGAACTGAGGTCCTCATTTGGAAGGTCTATACCAGTGGTTCTCAACCTTCCTAATGCCGCAACCCCTTAATACCATTCTTCATCTTGTGGTGACCCTCAACCATAACATTATTTTCATTGCTCCTTCATAATTGTAATTTTGCTACTGTTATGAATCGTAATCATATCTGATATGCAGGATGTATTTTCACTGGACCAAATTTGGCACAAATACCCAATATGCCCAAATTTGAATACTGGTAGGGTTGGGGGGGGGGGGTGATTTTGTCATTTGGGAGGTGTAGCTCCTGAGATTTATAGTTAACCTACAATCAAAGAGCACTCTGAAGTCCACCAATGATGGATACGAATCAAATGTGGCACACAGAACTCCCACAACCAACAGAAAATACTGGAAGGATTTGGTGGACATTGACCTTGAGTTTTGGAGTTGTAGTTCACCTACATCCAGAGAGCACTGTGGACTCAAACAATGATGGATCTGGACCAAACTTGGCATGAATACTCAATATGCCCAAATGTGAACACCGGTGGAGTTTGGGGGAAATAGACCTTGACATTTGGGAGTTGTAGTTGCTGGGATTTATAGTTCACCTACAATCAAAGAGTATTCTGAACCCTACCAATGATAGAATTGGGCCAAATCTGTCACACAGAACCCCCATGACAAACAGAAAATACTGTGTCTGATGGTCTTTTTTGACCCCTCTGACACCACCTCGCGACCCACCCAGGGATCCCGACCCCCAGATTAAGAAATGCTGGTCTATATACTTTTAATGCCTCTTTCTAGGTTATACTTTGCCCTATTTTAAAAAACCATTAGTTACACATTTTCTACCTACTTCCCTAGTGAGTAACATAAAATTGACTTTCTTCAGTGTAAAATATTGCACTCCACAGCAGACTAAAATGAACCTATCATGAACCTATTCTCAGAAAAAAAAATATTCAGAGGGAAAGTTTGCCTTTGTCTTCCTCTGAGGTTGTAAGAGTATGACTTGTCTCAGGTTACCCATGGGTTCTCATGGAAAAGTGGGCATTAGAACCTTGGTCTCCAGAGTCTTGGTGCAACCCTCAGACCACCACATCACACTATCTCTACACTACAGTTCTCCCTTACAGAATTATTGATGTAAGACAGCTTATTGATATAAGATAGCTTAATCCCATATGGAAAACATAGCCCTTGAAGTGTCCTATAAATGTTCCACACAGCCAGAATTCATTTAAACACATTTAAACACAGTTTCCACCAGTCTTACCTAAGACAGTCAGTCGTGTTCCTTGACCAAAATGTAGTCTCTCTCCAGAAAGCACAGTGTGACTTCTTTGTAAGAAAACATGCTATACAAAACAGGGGGAGCCCTGTTTCTCCTATTCCCACTTCACCATACAAGCTGCCTGTTTTGAAAGTCTCCTGTTACAAATACAATGTCTTCATTTATCCCATTTCTGAAACTTGGATTCCCAAGTGCAATACTCAGATGATTACTAATTTATGCAGAATTATTGTTGATTTAACTAGAATAGTGTTGCGATGTGAGAGTTGAATTCCAACTTTAGAGATCAGGTTTGAATTCCATGCTTAGTCATTGAAACCCATTGGGTGATCTTGAGCGACTTACACATGTTTAGCCCTAGATAGGATGGTTACAAGTCAGAAATGACT
>NW_026845477.1:111829886-111872077 GCF_025583915.1 Anolis sagrei ordinatus
GGTACGGGCGCAGCTGGCGCACAAGTTTTAATTGTGCGAAAGCTCTCCCGGCCACCGCTGAGACCTGGGGCTGTAACACAGGCTGTAACCCTATACCCTGTTCGGCCTTGCGACTGACCAGTAGGACCCTCTGTCTTGTCTGGATTCAATTTCAATTTGTTAGCTCTCATCCAGTCCGATACAGCGGCTAAACACCGGTTCAAGGTCTGGACAGCCTCTTTAGCTTAGAAATGGAGATGAGCACCAACCCCCAGAGTCGGATACAACTGGACCTAATGTCAAGGGAAAACCTTTACCTAATTAGTCAAGAAAGACCTAATCACATGGATGAGGTCCAGCATTGCAATTCGCCACCCTCCATGGCAAATCGGGGTGGCAACTGGGCAATCCCATTAGTGATCTTGGAAGCAAGAATTCTTTTATAGTTTGAGGCTCCTTCTTCTGAAGGAAGAAGGAGCTGTAATTCTTCTGGTTAGAAGCAAGCACTCAGGATAATGATGAAAATTGCACTGCCTGGCTGACTATGAGGTTTGGCTGAAGGCATGTTAGATCATGATATTCACCCTTCATGACTATGTGCATACATACTATGGGCTTCTGTTCAATATTTTAAGGCAATTGCCTTAAAATAAAACCATAAATCATTCTAGAAATCTTCTAGAGAAATGGCAAATGGCAGCTGTAAATCACAATTCATATTTCTCCTAACTAATCTTTTTTTTTAAAAAAAAAAAAGCATTAGACTTGACTTACACACAACTGGGTGGCTGCCTAACTGACATATATGCAGCAAGTGGCTTTATAAGAAGTTTTATAGTTTAGAGGATTACATTAGCCCAGTCAATGCTGCCAAACTTTAAGAGTCTGGAAATATTTGTAGAAAATCATGAGCATAAGTGGTCATTTACTGATTCTTATTTGGAGACCAGGAATGTGATGGGCAGGAAGCAATTTTCCCCCCACTCAGTCCTTTAACTTGTATAATAAATGCCTTCTTCTCAACAGGGAGACGGTGAAATGTTATATTCTCTAAATCCATGCTTTCTTCTGATATTGTGAAGTATATTGCAATTGTATAATCTTCTGCCATCCCACGTTTTCAGTTTTCATGAGTTGGAGTAAATAAATAATGAGAAAGTAGAAACTATAGGCAGACTTCTTTCTCTCAGCAAGGGCTGTGACCTAGGTCTTGTCTACCTTTGCAAAAAAAACAAACAAACTTGGATTCACTCCAAATGGAGTGATGGCTGATCCCATGATGCATAACAGTTTCCAGTGAATACCAGGCTTTCCCCACTTTAAACGGACTTTACCTTGCTTTGGGGGATACATCAGCATCTGTTTGAAACTTTAGAGCAGTGGTTCTCAACCTGTGGGTCCCCAGATGTTTTGGCCTTCAACTTCCAGAAATCCTAACAGTTGGTAAACTGGCTGGGATTTTTGGGAGTGGTAGGCCAAAACACCTGGGGACCCACAGGTTGAGAACCACTGCTCTAGAATGTCCTGCAGCTTCAGGGTATTCTGGACAATGGGATTGGGTATAACTCAGACCAATCCCTTATCCACATTGGACACAATCATCCTTTCCCTACATTCATCAAAACAAGAAAAAAGAATGGATCGTGACTGCATTTCTGCTGCTCATAGATGGCCACATTGTATTTTTATTTTTTGGAGATCGGGGGGGGGGGCACGGTATTATTTTTATTCTTACTTATTGCAAATCTGTAGATTTTAAAGTAAAATAAAGTTGTTTTGTATACAATAAGACATAAATAAAGCCAAGGAATTTTAAACTTAAAGAAAAATAAACACATCTTGGCTTTATTTATGTCTGAGTTAGAGGTTGGTGACAGACGGACAAGAGATATGTGCAATATTCTGAATGGACCACCCCTCCACTTTTCTGAAGTATTAAACTCATGCTGTCTGCATTCCCATCAGATGCTTCTCAAAGGCAATGTGCTTGTTTTCTGGATGACACATTGTCTGTGAATTTCTGACTATTGTAGTTATGATTGGCTGGAATCCTATGGGGAATACATGCGATCTTCTTTCAGCTCCATGTACTAGGAAGCAGCATCTGCAATAAACGGGTGTCCCTTTCCCTGTAAATTGGAAATCACTTGGCTGATGGTACCACTTAGTTTGTTAAGGTATTTATAATTCTCTGCTCAGCTGCTCTAACAGAATAACACAGTTCTCCAGCTTGAGATTGCTAGAACCATGACAATGTGAAATTGATAGAACTGTGCATTCCAGGTATACCTTAACCCAGGCATCCTCAAACTGCGGCCCTCCAGCTGTTTGGACCTTCAACTCTCAGAATTCCTGACAACTGAACAAGCTCATTAGGGCTTTTGGGAATTGGAGGCCCAAACAGCTGGAGGGCCGCAATTTGAGGGTGCCTGCCTTAAGTTGTCTGTGTATCTACAAAGAAAAAAAAAACCTAACTGTGATAAACAAATCTATTTCAAATAGCTTTTTGTCTTAGTTGATGTAAAGTACTTTGTCTAAAAACTCCATTCTCATTTTAAGTGATCCCTACTAGAAATAATTTGT
The DNA here is from genome assembly GCF_025583915.1 of Anolis sagrei ordinatus. Taxonomy (NCBI): domain Eukaryota; kingdom Metazoa; phylum Chordata; class Lepidosauria; order Squamata; family Anolidae; genus Anolis; species Anolis sagrei. Next base: position 111,832,449 of record NW_026845477.1, read on the forward strand.
ATACATTTATTTTCTTTAGGGAAATGGGAATGTCTTCCTTTGGGGAAGATTAATAAGGACAGGAGATACCCTCCACTCTGCAAAAAGTGCTTGTTTGATTTGATCCACTTTTATTTCATTTGTATTTTAGTGTGTTTTTCAGCAGTATAAGGAAAACACGTGAGCACTGAGATCTGGTAACCCTAGAGATTACTCTCCAATTATAGGTTTTGGATTCTGTAGTATCCCACCACCTTTAGATTCCTTCCCTTTCCCTCGAGGAATGGAGAACAAGGGTTGCGGCATGAGACTTGAGGTCAAATCTTGAGGTCTAGAAACTCTAGTGCAGGTGTTCTCAATTTGTTTCCTCCACAGAGTCCTTTTGGAAGCAAAAGTTTCTCATGGAGTCCCAAGAAATGCGAATATAATATATAATATAGTATAATGTATATAAATAAAAATGTAATGTTTGTTTGTGGGATTAACATAACTCAAAACCACTGTATGAATTGACACCAAATTTGGACACAAATCATCTATCAGGTCAATCAGTGACCATCACTCATAAAAACACTGAAAAACACAGCGGGGGGAAAAAAGACGCTACAGCCCATGCACAAAAATGACTCCCCCGGCAAACAAAACACACAATAGCATATCCACACTCTCTTCCAGACCACTGCTCCCAGCATCCCCTAGACCAGGCCCTTTAGGAGAGGAGGATGATCCAAATGCACTGCTTCCAAGCTGCAAGCTTTCTTCTCCTTGGATTTCTTTGAGAGCATCCCAATCCCTGCATATTTCCAATTTCCTATTCCTGGACTGCAACTCCAAGTAATCCTCCAGATAGATAGATTAGATAAAGGTAGGTAGGTAAGTATATTGATCAGGAGGACTGCTGGGAGTTGCAGTCCAAGAATAGGTAGAGAAGGAAGAAAGGGGAGAAAGAAGAAGGGNAGGAGGACTGCTGGGAGTTGCAGTCCAAGAATAGGTAGAGAAGGAAGAAAGGGGAGAAAGAGGAAGGAAAGAAAGGGAAGAGGAAGAGAAGGAAGGAAGGAGAGAATGAAAGAAGAAGGAAGGAGAGAAAGAAAGGAGGAGAGAAAAAGGAAGGGATGGTTGACCACAGCAATGCGTGGTGGGTACAGCTAGTACTAGAATAAATGTGATGGGAATCAAAGAATCATCTGGATCAGTATGCGAGGAATCACATTGACACATGCATTGAATCACCTCTTGGCTTAGGTATTCCTATGTATTCTTTGCTGGTCTGCTAGAACCAAAGTGGTTCATTTCACTTGTTACTGGCATATTAAAATGTTCTCCTCAGAAAAAGCATCTGTGTAGTTTTAAAGATATTCAGCATTTGACTAACTATATATTTCTGGGGGTGCGGCAAGAGCTTCACAACACATTCCACAACACCAATCAGCAAACCCCTAGTGGATTTGGTGGTTTCTTTTCAAGCAAAGCACATAGAGCCCAAATACGTTTTGATAATGCATAACTGTAAAGTAAGAAAGACTGGTGGTGATTCGCAGAGCCAAAATTAATTTCTGTCATTAGTTCCACTAGCATTGCTAGATCTCCATCAAAATTAAACAATTTCAACACTGCCTAGAAAATTAACCATAGATTTCTCTTACCAAGTACTGTGAGACGGGTACCCTTTCCAAAGTGAGCTTCAGAATAGGAACACAGTGACAGAACAGGCAACTAAAAAGTAACAGCATTTTCTCAAGTCAGTGCTTCCCTACTGTTTCCTGATTCTCCCTTCACTACTGTGTGTCCACATTAAAATCAGGAATTGGCAGCTTGTGGGCCAAATGCATCTCTCCTTGATATTCCTGCGTATCCCCCATAATTAATAAGACATAAAAGAGAAAGATATGGGAAAGGGAGACCAGGCTGGCAACTAACTGACAAGGTCTCCATGGAATAGAGAGTGGAAAGTTTGGCATAAATGTTTTCTGATCTTATAGGATGAAATGATAGATTCTGTGTCGAAATTTGCTCAGTCGAGGCTTATCAATGTTTGATTTTGGCTCTAAATTAAGATAGGCCCTCCTGCTTATTCTCAGGCTAGATCTTGGAATGCTATACATTAAACTCTCTGCGTTTCATTTATTTGAGAAGGCAAAATCATATTAACTTTATACAAGCTATAGTTGTAGGCTTTGGACCATCACTTATCATTCTCATATCCCATTTGTTTCAATATGGAAAAAAGGCATAATAAAATGTGCTCTGTACAAGCAAAATCAAAATGATCTTAGGGGAACTTACCTAGAACTGTCAGCCTGCTTCCTCTGCCAAAGTACTGTTGGGTGTTTGACACAGTGTCAAACAGAGTTACAATAATAAATTTCTGGAGGCAGTTATCTGGTTAAGCCGAAGTGATTTAGAAGCTTATGAGTCAGCTATCTCATTCCAAAGGAGAAAACATCAACAAAGTTTTTTAGAAAACAATGAGACGTCTTATCTTTGGGTGGAGAAAAACTATGGAGTGAATCAGAGGTGCCTGTCACTTCAGTAGGTACTTCAAGATGATTTCTCTCTCTTCCTAACTGCAAAACTTCATGACTTAGCACTCTTGATCTCATATAATTTCAGCTGAACTCCTTTCTGTTTTCCCAAGATAAGGAGTCTATTGGGGAAGACATCAAGCAAACCTTCCACACATTCCAGAGGAAAAGTTATGCCAATCCAAAGTAGCTAAAACAGATAAGACCCTTGTGATGCTTTAAGGATAAGTAGATTTATGTTGGCACAATGTTTTGTGGATGAAAAGCCCCCACTTCATCAGAGAGGTGAGGGATTACTTTTCACTTGAGCGATAGTACTGAGAAAGTGTGTGTGGGGGGGAGGCCAAAGTAGAGTGATGTGTATGAAGGGAAGCAGACAGATGGTGTGGTGTGTGATCTGTTTCAGGCCCCACCAGCCTGGCCTAAAATATTTGGCTGCTTTAGGTAATGCAGCCCATGGCACCTACCAACCTATATTAAGGTGGAGGGTAAATAAGGAAATTCTCATTATTTTGTTATGGAAAGTTTTAAAAATCTCACCTCTTCTGCTGCTCTCTGCCAGGAGGATGGGGAGGAAGAAAAGGGAGATGGGTAACAATAACTTTTGAAAACTAACCATTTGCTTGACCTACAAAATCGACTACCCAAGGTATTCACCTCTCTCTTTGTCAGCCTTAGGCCCTATTCTTTACAAAAGCACATACCTTTTTTCATCATATGTCTAATGAAGTGGAATCTCACCCATCAACTGAGCCATGAAATTTAGTTATTTCTACATAGTTGCTTATTCAGCTTATTTGTAAACAAAGTCCTTTGACAAATTTTGTTTTACACTTCTCTTAGCTAATATTGCAGTTATTTTAGGAAGTGTTTTTATATTGTTGTTTCATTATTGCATTTTTATATTGTATGTATTTATATGTATGCAAGCATCATGTGGTCTAAGCAACTACTCACCATCTAATATACTCTTTAAGCTGAATAGAAATTACACAAAGCTTTTTAAAGAATTTTAATTAAAATAATACATGGGATTGGAAAATAATCTTATAGGTGCCTAGGAATGAAGGCATTTGTGTAACTTGAAGGTACTAGAGAATGAAACAGAGGGATTTAGCAATGTAGTAATGATTTAGGAATAGGAGATGTTCAGACCCAGAAAGTAAGGCAACCAGAATTTAATTACGTGGCTTTCTCAAAAGAATGGTCAGGTTGCTTACCTATAACTGTAGTTCTTCAAGTGGTCATCTGTACCCTCTCACAAATGGGTCTTGCACCTGCTCATATCCATTCACAAAGTTTCCACAGCTGAATAGCGTTTGACCATAATCTCACCCCTTGAGCACCAATATTAATGGTACCAAGAGCTACTTCCCTCCATCCTGATGTTCATCATGAGCACACCTCCAGAAAAAGAGGGTAGGTTTGTGTGAGGGCACAGATGATCACTCAAAAAGTAGTTACAGGTAAGTAACCTGTCCTCCTTCTTCGTGGTCTCTGTGTCTGAAACAATTGGGGGGTGAACTAGATTACTAGTCAAGGTGGAGAAAATCAACTGAGGACAGAAGACAGCATTGCCCTTCCAAATGATACATCAGCCAAACTTTGCTATTTCTTCAGTAGTACTAGATGAAGGTTGTCCATGTAGCCACCCCACATATCTCTGACAGGGAGATACTCTGTAGTCAGTCACATGTGGCACACAGTGACTGCATGGTAGAGTGGGACTTGAGGCCCTATGGCTTAGGTGTCTTGACCAGATGGTATGCGAAATTGATTTCAACAGGTCATTTGGAGAGCCTCTGTGATTTCCTTCATAGAAATAGTCAAGGGAGTTCCTGAAATGTAGTGATAAAGTGAAAGTAGCAAGCTAAGGCCCATCGAACATTCAGGCAATTGAACACATTTTTCAAATGGGATGAAGAGTCCCCATCGAAGGCCAGTTACACAATAGCTTGTTTAAGATGGAATGAGGAGACTTTTTAGGGAGAAACAGCATGTCAAAGCATATCACCTTGCCCCAATGAAAAATCATAGGGTTGGTCTGATCACAGGTTACAGAATTCACAAGCCCTTCTAGCAAAGGCAATAGCTACTAGAAAAATAATCTCCAATGTAAGTAGCCAAAGACACATAGTAGCCATCAGCTGAAAGGGCTTCCATGTTGGTTGACACAGAATGAGTGAGAGAGACCAAGGTGGAACATAGTCCTTGAGGCAGGATAAGCAGTGTATGAACCTCCTAATAGTCATACTCCTGAATAGTATGAATTCCGGTCCCAATTCAAGGTGCAGGTTCTTACCTACAAAGCCCTGAACGGTTTGGGACCTGCCCACCTGTGTGACCGCATCTCTGTATACGAACCCACACGATCTCTTCAATCATCTGGAAAGGCCCTACTCATGCTCCCACCTGCATCGCAAGCACGATTGGTGGGGACGAGAGAGAGGGCGTTCTCGGTGGTGGCCCCTCAACTCTGGAACTCACTCCCTAAGGACATCAGGCATGCCCCATCTTTTATGCTATTTGTGTATGTGATTTATTTTTTAATTGCTTTGTATTGTACCCAAGCCAGCTAAGAGGAGGAAGGGGATTGAGGAAGAGTCTTTAAAATCACCTATCTCCTGGCTATTGCTTACTACATCTGCCTGCCACCTCAGAAGGAGAAGGACGAAATTCTGCTGCTGCCCCCCCCCAAGCCAGCTAAGAGGAGGAAGGGGACTGAGGAAGAGTCTTTAAAATCACCTATCTCCTGGCTATTGCTTACTACAGGAAATCCTGCTGCTTCTCCCCCCCCCCCCCCCCCCACTCTCAAGCCAGCTAAGAGAAGAAAGGGGACTGAGGAAGAAACTTTACACCTGTCTCCTGGCTGTTGCTTATTATTTCTGTTGTGGTTTTATATTGTATTTAATGTTTTTATGTGCATTTTGATATTATGTATATTACTTGTTGCCTGTAAATCTTTAAGTTTCTAATTACTCTTTATAAACCTGTGGATGACCCTTCAGAATTACTCGCAGTGTGAATTTACTTCAAGCAGAGTCACTTTTTGTTTAAGATACTGGCATGATGTGAGTATATGTTATATGTTTGATGTATCCATTATCTTTACTACTGTAATTGTGCTGGAAAATACTTGTTACTCTATGTGATGTTATGTTTTGTTATAGATAAGAGTCTAGAGTTGCTGAATTTATCAACTCCTGAGGAAGGGGATTGCTTTCCCCGAAACAGGGTACAAAAATACCCCTGTTGAATGCCATTGGGACTTTTCTTTGAAGACTTATTTTGAGAAGCAGTGCTCCATTTTTCACTGGACTTGAGTTGGATCTTTTCCATGAAGATTGTTTTGAGAGTGGCGCTTCATCTTCATTATTGTCTTCAGTTTACATATAGCCTCATGACTCTATGCTTACTTTGTTTATATGACTTTTCTTATTGAATGTATCCCTGAAGCTATACACAGTGGAATCCCTATCCAAACCCAGAACTGTTACGTTTGAGAGTGGTTGCTCCTTTTGATTTCTGTGTACCACTGAATTGAGCTTTGTACTGGGGATTTTGGTAAATAGAATATTATATGTTTTCTTGATAATATACTTTGACATTACGCATAGATTGTTTGGTGTTTGTACTAATTACTTACCTAGGACAAACTCCTTCTCAAAATGTAAGATATTGCTGAAATACAGTGATACCAGGCTTGGTAATAACAGCTACAGATTATTCTTCAGAATGTTCCAAGAGTATGGGTATCTCTCCAGGTCATGGTTCCCCCAAAAGGAGATACCTAGAGTAGTTTAGATTCCTGTAAGAGGTAAGAAATGTAATTGGTAAGAGTGGATTTAGGTGTCAACTGATCACAAAATGCTCACTTAAAAACTTACCACATGGAGATAACTTGCATGTCATTCTCAGCAAGCAACATATTGGGTATAGTGAAGGTTTTTGGTTATATCCATAAAAAGATGATACAATCTTAAGTCAATGCTGTCCTGCCATGAGCAATCCATTCAAAAAGATCCATCAAACGAACCCAGGACTGGCCTTCTATACCAGTGACTATCAACACACATCCAGCCTTTTGAAGAAGGGGGTCACGGTGGTAATGCTACTGCCATGTTCTGTTGGTTCTGTTGGTAAGTAGGTTGAAAAATAAAGAGTAATAGATGGATGAAAGAGAAAGCAAAAAAAGAGAAAATTCTGGGGACATCTACAATTTTTTCTGTTCTTTTGAAAGTCCTAAAGATTGGGAAAGAGAGCAATAAATTGTAGATATAAAAACAAATGTATAAATTATGCAGTCAAAGATTAAATATAAAAATAATGGAGGGTTCTACGTCTGAATATGTAGTGGCAACCATCTGTAGCAAAATCCTGCTAAAATCCCATTAATTTAGTTAAGGGAGGGTTTTTGTAAAGACCTCTCGGAGAAATGTATCATTGTGCCCCCTGTCCCCACAATGATTTAGTCTCATACAGAAACGAGTCTTCACCCTGAGCTTCACCACATGTACCAACAGCTAAACTAAGGTTTCCACCAAGTCCAGGAAGAGTGGGAGAACAGACAGAGCCATCAAAGATATGGAAACAGGTGCTGAAGCTCCACAGTGGCTTCTGTACCAAGGAAGCCACAGCCACCAACATTTCCTCTTCTTCTCCTCATCTTACATCTTACATACTACTGGCTCAAACTGGTATCTCCATCTTAAAAAGGACTTCTAAGGGTGAGGAAAGAAGAGACATTTAGCTGTTTTCCAGTTCAGAGAAAAGAGCATTTAATTAGCTAAAGTGATATTTCAAAATACATGAGAACAAATAAAACTTTGCCCACCCACCTCTAAAAGGTAATGAGATAGTGTAATCTCACTGTTAAAAATGCAAACGCTAAAGTGAAAAACCACCAGTTCAAACCTTACTCAACTCCAAGATTATAATAATGGACCATACTTCATAAAATTGCCACCACTACCATCCAACCTGAAAGGGTTACAGTAGAAATATACACGACAGATGTTGAATACTTATATGTATAACAGGAAATGCTAAATATTAAGTAGCTAGAGATGTCTATCTATTTGGAAGGAAATGTTTTTGTTCTTCTCTCTCTCTCTCTCTCTCTCTCTCTCTCTCTCTCTCTATATATATATATATATATATATAAATTCTAACTATTGCCTCTCAAGAAACCTCTTTTATTTGTGGTGACATTGTATTTCCTGCCATCAAACCAATCAGCTTATCTAGATCACAAAGGGTGGAGCCACAGCTGTGGGAATCTACCTTCTTGACCCACTCATGAAACCACTTACACAAGCAATTATTACCATTGAGAATTACATATTTATTTCATATCAAAAGCATTGCATACATTAGTATAAAACTGATAAAAATATAAAGGCGCACAAGCAGCTAAATATCTTTTGACCAAAAACGGGCAACAGCAATGGCATTGTTCTGTAGCCTCCAACAATTCTTCCTTTGTACATGAGGCAGGGCATAGTGGACAAGCATACAGATGTGGAGTTGTCTGTTCTGCTCCACAGTCACACAAGGTGTGGGATTCTTTTAGGTAGTGCCATTTTTCCAGGTTGTCTTTTGATCTGCCCACTCCACTTCTGAGTCTGTTCAGGGACTTCCAAGTTACCCATTCTTTTAAATGTAAACAGAATTACACATGAATTTAGTTTATATTTGTGCTACTCGGTGATGGTCCATGGATTGGTGCTGGTCTGTGAGCCTTTGGCTTTCAGTCCACAGAGAGAAGCATTTAGTAGTTTTTACACTGTTATGACCTCATCAAACAGGGCTGAATTCTGTGGCATACACTGGTTCCCCTTCCCTTTTGCCACTGAGCCTACCAGCTCCCATCCCATGACACACAACTACATCTGGCAGGGGTCTATGGTAAAAGGGAAGGGGCTTCCCATGTTGCATTGGGATTAATGAGGGGGAACTGGGCAGCAGGTGCTTCTCCCCATGGGAGTCGGGCGATACGGGGCATGGGGAGATGGATTCCCCCCACCACTACCAGGCACTGCCAGATTCAACACAATCCATGGCCATTCCAGTAGCACATATGATGAGATCCTACATTGCAGCATCACTCACAATATTCTGCACAGTTAGATATCCTGATGGAGGTGAATGGGAACTACAGTCCGACAATATGTGCAATGCTACACTCCGCCCACCCATGGCTTAATGTGTGCATGTTTCTCTTGGTAGTACAATGCCTTTCCTTAATAAATAGACATTATGAATAGTCATGATTTTTTTTATAGTAGTAACAGAGATTGTTTGGGACCTTTCTTGTTTATATTTCTCTCCTAGACAATTTTTTTTCTCTTTTCCCATTATATTTCTTTAGGGGAAAACGGTTCTGTCAGCTTTCAACATAGCCACAAAAGCTAGAAATCCGAAAAAAGTCAGCTGGAGCAGGTACTGCTTGTCCAGACTCTGTGATAGTATCATTGTTGTAGTAGAGCCTGCGAGTACCAATACAAACAGTAGTTTGGACACTAGAAGGGGGAAAAGGGTTACTCGGGAGCAGGAATCTGATGATGAGCAACAGAGGAAAAGGATCCGGGACATACTTATGGCACCTTCAGACGAGGAGTCATTCTAGGGTTTCCCCGGGGATGAAGGGTCAATGAGTGAAGGAGAAGAAGGGGACACTATGGATTGGTCTAAGGGGGAAAAAAGGGTTACTTGGGAGCAGAAATCTGATGAAGAGCGTCAGAGAAAGAGGATCTGGGATATACTTACAGCTCCTACAGATGATGAAACATTTGTGGGTTTCTCTGGGGATGATGGGTCACTGAGTGATGGAAATGGGGACGACACATTGGACTGGACTAAGGTAAAGGGGGTGCAAGCTGTTTGTGTGGAGCCAACGTCTAGCGATACATTTATGGGGTTCTCTGGAAGTGAAGACTGGCAATCGGGGAATACAACTGAGTCTTGGGGGGATCTAAGTCTTGACAGGAGATGGAGAAGGTGGAGGGATGGAAGCAGGAATTCACGTGTGAATTTGGGAGCAGCTGCGAGGGATAACGATGGGGCATTGATCAGCTCATCTTCAGATGATGATGATGTGTAATAAAAGTGGGTTCAGAAATGGGAGATCTTTGCAGAAGGCAAGGTGTTGGTATACATTCGTGAATTGGGTATTTTATGGACTTGTCGTTGCTTGTTCATGTTGGCCTTGTTTTGGGATCTGCAGGTTGGAGTTCCTGATCGTGTACATGTTTCGGACTTGGACTGGATTCTCATGAGTGTTGACTTCCCCCTTTTTGGACTCGGACTGGCTTTCGTGGATATTGGAATGACGCTAATTCGGATTTTTCCTGTTTTGACCTTGGACTTCGGTTGACTACGCTTTCCTCCTTGCGGCTTCTCTGCTTTGTTAACTGTTTGTGTGCCGTGCCCCTTGTTTTGGCTTCAACGCACTTTGTTTAATCCGGTTCTTTTATCCGGAAAATCCGGGTTTTACTTTGGTTACCCATTTTTGAACCAGGACTGGTTAGTACTTTAAGTTTTGACCAGAGGCACTGCTGTTAAGTGTCTCTATGTCCCTTTGCTTTTGTTTAATAAACTTTGTTTGGAAAACTACATTTGAGTCTGGCCCTTTAAGGCGTCTGTGGTTTCGACAATCATGGTGCATACCTGGCACTTCCCATACACTATTCTTAAGATGTTTGTCAATCTTTCTGCAGTGCTTTGTGTGCACCTGTGTAAGAGATGCCCACTATCAATTTAAGTAATCACATGCTGTTGTAACTTCTCTTTAACCATGACACTTGATTGCCACCTTCCTGTCCTAAATATAGTAAGGCTTACATCCTTATTTTCATATTTTGTTTTTGATTTTAAATAGATATGCGCTATAGGCAATGAACCAATATAAGTATGATATATATAATATGTCATCATATATTCACATGCTGTTCTTTTAGGATTTCAAATAAGACTGTGAAAAAGGTGTAAAGAGTACATACAAGCTAACATTTGTTAGATCATCCCGTCCCTGCTTCCCCCCCCCCACACACACACACACACACACCACCACCACCACCACTACCACCACCACCATTTTTTAAGTATCTGGAGGCATGTCTTTTGTTTTGTCTGTCAATTCCATTAGATGCTCCCCAGTTCCTGCTTCTTTTCTTTATAAATGGCATTAATTGAATAATTTATTATGTTCAACATATCAGGAAAAAATGACACTACTTCAGCCTCCTTGTCCTATATACAGCAGGTCATATATCCCTGTTTGTGTGGGGAACACCTGGGGGTTTGCAGCACTGTGTATAGATCCACAGTAGTATATGGCAGAATCCTCAGTTGTCAGCTTGCTTATTTGCAAAATGCAGTCTTTCTCTTGGTAATGTTGTATGACAAATCGTTTGTCTTTGAATTTATCTTCAAAGGTTGGTGTCGAAGACCCTCTGACCAGCATACCAATTAATTCCATTTGCTGTCCTGCTGCCTTCTGCTGATACCAATACATCCAGGCGTGGTCTGTGTCATTCTGATAGCACCCCAAGGCGACTTTTTCTCCAATTTTCCTGGACATCCACCCTGGTATTTGAAAGAGCAGCCCTTCTCCACTGCGAGGAACTAACAAGAATAAAGAACAAATCAAGTGAGGGGTCTTGCGAATTATATGTGTTGTTGGGCTTCGCCTCATGTAAGCCACCCTGAGTCCCCTTAGGGAGCTGATGGTGGGGTATAAATAAATAAATTATTATTATTATTATTATTATTATTATTATTATTATTATTATTATTATCTCATAGGCTGGAAGAAATTGTGGAAGCTACTCAAAATGCAAGAAAACAAAATTTCTCTCTGCATATGAACACCCATTGCTTGCTCTCTCTGATTCTCTTTCCTACATTGGGAGGTTGGGGGTGAAATGGGATTTTAAAGAGATAGCTGCCTATGATATATATTTATTTCACCTTTGCCCCTGATAAACAGATTTTGTGGATATTTGTGATTCTCAACTATTTTCCAAACTTTTTTTTTTACCAGATAGTGGTAAAATCAAAATTATTTGTTTACATCAGGGGAAGCAATGTCTCTATCAAACTGCTATCAAATGCAATCTTTTGCTACCCACCCACCATCCCTGCCACCCACCATCCCTGCCACCCTAGCTCTCTTACACAGATAAATAAAGAGCCATAAAAGGACCAGGTGGAGATGATATGCCATTTGATCTGTATGAAGTATTCAGTTCAAGTGAGGAAGGAGATGAGCTGGTTGATAGAGCTCAAGAAGGAAATTGTGTCAGATAATTTCCTATCCCCACCCTTCTGAAACCTGCCCTTAGAGATCTTCATGATTTGAGTATCACCTCCTTGAACTACATTCACCTGCTGGGAAAATAAGCATGCTTTGTGCTGAAATAAATGGGACTAGTAGCTGGCATTGGAAGTAGTGTTACAACTTAAGCTGTATTCTAGTATACGAAGAAAAAAGTTTTTAGTCTCCCACATGACTTGGATTGGCTTGCCCACTCACTTAACTAGTGTCTTTTGCCTTTTGTCATGAGGATAAACATTTTTTTGAGGTGTCAAATTCAAAGAACACAATAAAAATGTCATATCACACAAAGTTGTTTAGCAAAATGTATTCTGATTGCATTCAATCACATCCTAAAACACTAAAAATGTAAATATGTGACCAAGCCTTCAGATAGTAGCTGTAGTGCAATAAATGAATACAGAATTTGTGCAATGACAGCTGGAATGGCTCCGGATTACAATCTTGTAGTTTTTAATAATTGATGTAATGTTGTAATTCTTTGGTTTTAATATAAATGTTTATTGTAATTGTATGTTGTTTTTATGGCATTGAATTATTGCCGACGTGTAAGGCCGATCTGGGTCCCCCTCGGGGTGAGAAGGGCAGGGTACAAATATGGTAAATAAATAAAAGGTCAAAGCAAGTTGAGACTGTACAAGAGGGAGTAAATCTGAGGTTGTTTTTGGATTTAGATTATAAAATTTCTATCAAATCACTTACATTTTAAAAAAGGGTTTATAACCCTCAGTTTTGCACGTATGTGTAATTTTATTTCTTCCTAGTATTCAGATGACTTTGGTTTATTGGCGGCTATCATTCCTATAATGGCGCTGCATGCAGTCATGCTGGCCACATGACCTTGGAGGTGTCTACGGACAACGGTAGTTCTTTGGCTTAGAAATGGAGATGAGCACCAACCCCCAGAGTCGGACACGACTGGACTTAATGTCAGGGGACAACTTTTACCTTTACTTATTCCTATAAGCATCACAACGGAACAAGAAAGTCAAGTTATCACAGCAAAGGCCATTTTCCTGTGCTGGGTGTTTATGTGTAGAGTTTGGGAATTGGCAAGAATTGGTAGGAACTTCAGAAGACTAATAACACAAAGCTTGATACACAGGCAATGCTGCATGTTAAGAATAAATTAACCTCTAAGGGCAACATGTAATGTTGTCCAATTATATTTCCTGTAAGTTTGAACTATATGAAATTTTAAACATTTTTTTAAGATGGGAAAATATGTTTAAAAGGGAGCACAGCAAATCAATTAGAACTTAAAAGCGATAGAGATCTTGGTAGACATCTTGCAGGATTGTAATTACAGGGGACAAAATGACAACATTGTCCCATGAAGTATAAATTAACTTCCCCCTCCCGATGAACTGTTCGCTGGTTCCCTAATTTCTAGTACAGAGCAGTAATCTGAGAATTCAGTTGCTAAAACAGCAATTCAGTTGCTAAAACAGAATACAATTTAAGCATCCAATACTCCAGAGGGCAGGAGCAGAATTCACAACGATCTTGACAGATTAGAGAGATGGGCCAAAACTAACAAGATGAAGTTCAACAGGGACAAATGCAAGATACTCCACTTTGGCAGAAAAAATGAAATGCAAAGATACAGAATGGGGGACAATGCCTGGCTCGAGAGCAGTGTGTGAAAAAGATCTTGGAGTCCTCGTGGACAACAAGTTAAACATGAGCCAACAATGTGATGTGGCAGCAAAAAAAGCCAATGGGATTTTGGCCTGCATCAAGAGGAGCATAGTGTCTAGATCTAGGGAAGTCATGCTACCCCTCTATTCTGCTTTGGTTAGACCACACCTGGAATATTGTGTCCAATTCTGGGCACCACAATTCAAGAGAGATATTGACAAGCTGGAATGTGCCCAGAGGAAGGCGACTAAAATGATCAAGGGTCTGGAGAACAAGCCCTATGAGGAGCGGCTTAAGGAGCTGGGCATGTTTAGCCTGAAGAAGAGAAGGCTGAGAGGAGATATGATAGCCATGTATAAATATGTGAGAGGAAGCCACAGGAGGAGGGAGCAAACTTGTTTTCTGCTTCCTGGAGACTAGGACTCAAGAACAATGGCTTCAAACTACAAGAGAGGAGATTCCATCTGAACATGAGGAAGAACTGACTGTGAGAGCCGTTCAGCAGTGGAACTCTCTGACCCGGAGTGTGGTGGAGGCTCCTTCTTTGGAAGCTTTTAAACAGAGGCTGGATGGCCATCTGTCAGGGGTGATTTGAATGCAATATTCCTGCTTCTTGGCAGGGGGTTGGACTGGATGGCCCATGAGGTCTCTTCCAACTCTATTTGATTCTATGATTCTATGATATGTGATTTCAGCTTCCAAAATAACCGCCGGCTCAGAGCCCAGTGTGTCAAGCTTTTCAGAAGTTCAGATGAGACAGAGGAGTTGAAGGCAAAATCAGAGGTTTTATTCTCAATGGCCAAAGAGGATGTCAGTGGAAACTGACATATCTCAATGCAAACACACAGAAATGTTTATAGCACTGTGGCAGCAGTTTGAAACAAAGGACTTCTGATGCGCTGAGTGTCAATTGGTCCCGAATGCAGCAGGCTAGAACCTACAGGCTGGTTGGCTAGGATGCACTGTTTGAAATTGGTGCTGATTTGTCTCTGGCGCCCCTTCCACGCAGCTGAATAAAATCCCACATTTTCCGCTTTGAACTGGGATATATGGCAATGTGGACTCAGATATCCCAGTTCAAAGCAGATATTGTGGGATTTTCTGCCTTGATATTCTGGGCTGTGTGGAAGGGGCCTGGGTTTGAAGGGAAATTTAATAATCTGTCAATATAATATTTGGATGCTTGTGTTTGTTTATTGATCCACTCAGGAGAAGGATGCAGACAGAAAGGAATATGGTGTGGTAAGAGAAAATGGGCTGAAGGGGTCTTAATATTCCAAATCTGCTTAATACAATGGTTGACTGTCCAGAGAGACCAAGGGGCTCTTAGAATGCTGATCTTATCAATGTGAGCTCAGAGGTAGATTTCCAGTTTGGTGACACGAACAAGAAAGTGTTCACATGAATAAATCAGATTACGTCTGGGAGGAACAGCAAAAACACCTCTAGGCTCTTGCAGAAGCCCATTGTTGTGTCCCCCTTCCCCACCTTGAGTCTCCTGGTGTATTGTGAAGGGGTTATGATTATGGAGGGATTATTTCCTGAACTCCAGGGTGTGTTGGGCAACATTCCAGGGCAATTCATGAAAGGGTACTACAACAACATGAGCTCACTGTATGTCCCAATGGAGCTTCATCTCATAATTAATAATTTTTGGGTCTAATTTTAATAACATCTGGATGAAAGGACTATACACATTTATAAAGAAAAGAAGAATACAGCAAATATAAGAGTTCTAATTTATTTGCTTCCATTTGTATTTTAACCTATTGTTGTTCTCTGCCTTGATCCATAGGGAGAGGTGGGTAAGAAAATAACAACAATAACAACAACTATAATGGTGAGATGTGGTACAAATACCCTCTACAATGCATTTGGAGGCAAAAAATATTTTTGAAAACATATTTTTTGACCCTCAAGAGGCCTACCGTCTCATGGGGAAATACCCTCCATACCCCTTAGAGTGCATTTTAGGACATTTGGAACCAGGGACTTCTGAGGTGCCGGTCACACTTTGGCCACCCTGGATTCACAATGAATGCTTAATGGCCTGGAGCCAGGAGTGTCAATAACAGCCCTTTCTCCATTCCCTTCAGTCATTTTGAAAACCCTTTTTAAAAAAGCATGTATGTGTATAGAGGGGATTTGAGTGTAGTTGCCATGTTTTACATTTTAAAAAGGAGACGGTCTACTTGAAATGTAGAAGAGAGGAGCAAGTCGAGAGCACTGTACTATTTCTGTCAATTGCTCCATAGAGGCTGAAGCATAGCTCTTCACTGTGTTGTGATGAATGAGACAGGATAAATGGAAAATTTGTTGGATCATTTTGTGATTAGCCTTTGGGTGCATCTACTCTGTAGAATGAATGGAGTTGAACTGCCCCTGGCTCAATGCTATGGCATCATGAGAGTTGTAGTTTTACAAGTCTTTGGCCTTCTCTGCCAAAGACTGTCAGTTCCTAATCAAATTTAAGTTACCAGCATTCCATAGTATTGTGTCAGGGCAGTCAAATTGGTGTCGAACTGCATTCACCCTACAATGTAAATGCACCAACACTATAGGAATGTGGTTTGCTCTTCAGAAAAAAAATTCTTAAAGCTTCCAGTAGAGGGAAACCTGTACCTTGAATAAGTGTGAAGCATTTTTTTTTCAAAATCTTCACAAAATCCACAGACAAAAAGGGAAAGGGGTTTCATAGGGGTGAGGGTGGGTGTGTTTTTTTGTTACTTGTCAACTTATGATGGTCCCTTAAATTTTATGGTGCTTTCTTAGGTAAGGAATACTCAGAGGTAGTTTTGCAAGTTCCTTCCTTTGAAATATAACAAGGAACACCTGTTGGTAGTTCACCATCTAAGTACTAACCAGGCTGGCCTTGTTTAGCTTCCAAGATCAGATAGGATCTGATGCCTTTAAGATGTTTAGGCCTACTTCATCATAAGCAGACAAGAGTTCTTTCTCCCACCCTGGATATTCCCAGATATTAAACACCACTTGCCTAGTTTCCAGCAGACCTCTCAACCTCTGAGAATGCCTGCCATGAATGTGGGTGAAACGTCAGGAGATAATGCTTTTGGAACATGGCCATACAGCCCGAAAAACTCACAGCAACCCATCAGAATATTGTCAGAGAAATGTTGCATCCATCCCCATGATATCTCAAATGCAGAAGCAAACTAGCAGCAGAATTTAACTGGAGCACAAAACAAAAGCTTTCAGAACCAGAAGCCTTGCTCCATGTTTCCCCATTGCTGACACTGAATACAGAATTATGGGATTTGCTTTTGCTTTGCAATGCAGTAATATTGTTTCTTATGATTTTTTTTCTTGGCTATAGCCAGAATAATTTCCATAATATTTCCAGAAAAGTAAGTAAGTGGGAAACAATAGGAAAGAGAAAGAAGAAATGATGATGTCTTAGGACCTTTTCAAACTGGTGGTAGGGAAGTGGGAGAAAGCACTGAGAAAAGTGGAGACATGTCTTATCCTGTTTTCTCCCAGTAAGGTCTCTCTTCGGGAATGGACAGCCATCCGATGTCTTTTCCCTGTCTTCTTCCCACTTCCTCCCACTTTCTTGAATCAAGTGGAATCTTCTCTCCATTTTAACATACTAACAGGACGGATTCCCATGAACTGGAAGTGGCCATGTGTCATGGGACGGCCTCCATGGAACTCAGTGCGAAGGACCAGATCTCTGTTTTCCATATAGCAGAATCTGACTTCCAGCACAAAATCTAAGACTCCAAAAGCACACTTCTTCCTCTTCCATTGAGAAAGAAGCCCCAAAGTGACCAAACGTCTCCCTTGCAAATGTCCCACTTTCTGAATACACCATCTCTCTCCTTCCCATGGAGCAGATCATGGCGGGTGAACCAGTGTCAGTGTGTTAAAATGGAGATAAAATAGGGGAAAACTTTCATGTGATGAAGTCCTAAGACTCCAATGTGGTTGTGTTGTTTAATCCATCTAATCGGACAACTTAAACAAAAAGACAAAGACAAGTGGGGTATTTTTGTAATCTGTATCTATCTATTTTCTTTATTTTCTATATCAAGATCAATTTTGTGAGAAGCAAAGTACACCAGCATGTTGAAACAAGAGGTGAAAAGTTGTTTTAATTGGCATTCATGGTTTCGTGGATCCAGGCGATATAGTTGCAGACCTTGGTGTAGACACCAGGGTAGCCAGGCAAAGCACATCCTATTCCCCATGAAACAATGCCCTGGAGAACTCCGCCACATACCACTGGGCCACCAGAATCTCCCTGCAAGATAAGAAAGAGGGTTGGAATTAGAAGAGAGGTCCACATGTAAGATTATCCATCTAGCTGGAGAATTTATCTTTTGCAAAGTTTGCCATTTTGGGAAAAGTTCATAAGTAGAAATGTTCTGTTCTCACAGACTACATAATTCATGCAATTCATGGACATGCCCTACGATACTGCTCCTGTATTCTCAATAAATCTATATTTCTTTTGGAAAGTGGATCCCTATCGACATGTATTATTTATTTATTCAAAGCATTTATATTCCACCCTTCTCACTCCATATATACACAACATATATACAGCAAACATTCAGTGCCGGAAAATAAAATAAACTGTAAGTATACACAAACATTAAAATAAGTTATCTCCACTTAAAATCAATTGTATGAACAGGCCTTAATGTGAGACAGGACACACAACAGCAGTGATACATTAGAAAGTGATCATGAGTTTCCAGGAGGCCACCCAATAATCATAGAACCATAGAGGTGGGCAAAACCACTGGGGCCATCCCCATGCCGTGCAGGAAAATACAATCAAGGCATTATCAAAGAATGATCATCCAGCCTCTGCTTTAAAGCCTCTACCCCACTTAAAGGCAGCATATTTTACTACCAAACAGTTCTTTGGTAGAATATCTTTTCCTGCAATTTGAATCCATCGCTCCATGTCCTACTCTCAGCAGAAAACAAACTTGCTCCTCCTTCAATGTGACATCCTTTCAAATGTTTAAACATAGCTATTATATTCCCTCTCAGTCTTTTTTCCAGGCTAAACATTCCCAGAACCCAAACCTGTTCCTCAGAAGGCTTGGTTTCCAAACCTTTGATCATTTTTGGTCAGCCTTCTCTGGACACATTCCAGCTTGTCAATATCCTTCTTAAATTGTGGTGCCCAGAACTGGACACAGCGTTATTCCAGGTGAAGTGTGACAAAAACAGAATAGAGGGGGACTATTGTTTTGCCATTACTTGCTTACAGTTTCTCAAGTTGCTTCTGACACAACCAAAAAACCTATATGTAGCCTTCCTACCATTTCCTTGCTTTTCCTTTTGCTATGGACATATTGGAAAGAGCCCCTTTTATTGTTTTTAACCTCTCTGGCAAGCCTGAGCTCATGCTCACCAACAAGCCCTTCCCTCACGAACCACCAAACTTCACCCAGATA
The DNA here is from genome assembly GCF_025583915.1 of Anolis sagrei ordinatus. Taxonomy (NCBI): domain Eukaryota; kingdom Metazoa; phylum Chordata; class Lepidosauria; order Squamata; family Anolidae; genus Anolis; species Anolis sagrei. The sequence continues at coordinate 111,851,360 of NW_026845477.1, forward strand.
TTTTAAAACAATAATTATACATTTTGCATTCTTCTTGTGTTTCCATGATGTTTCCAATGATGGATGTTTCCATGATGCATGTAAGGTATGTTATAAATAAGAGTCTGCAACCCAGTGTTTCCTAAAAACTGGCATCTGTTTTCAACTTAATAATTAATTGTTTTCAAGCAATTCAAAGGCATATTATCTTACCTGGCAAGAGTCTTGGCCACCTGCTAAGGATCCAACACAGATCATATTGTCAGTGATTTGTCCTGGGTAAGCATTTCTGCAGTCTTCATCAGATAAGATTGGAACGTCCAGGCACTGCAGAAGGTCAGGGTAATTTACTGAAAGGAGAAAGGGATATGGCTCAGAATCTGGATTATCTGCTTTGATTGTCTGGATTATATGGCAGTGTAGAAGGGGCCTGGGTTTTATATGGCAGTGTAGAAAAGGCCTAATTCAACCTTGTGAATCAGTTGAGGGCAGGTATTGAAGCCAAAATGATGGATTTTGATATGAGCTGTAGATCAGTTGAGGATCACTTCACAGAGAAGGGAAAGGAACAGCAATATACAATGTTAATGGTTCTTAACTTCTTTGGATAGCAACTTGGAATAGTAACTTTTTAAAAGCAACTTTATGAGCTCTGAGAAACGTGGGATATAAATAGAATAAGTAAAAATACCCATAACTAAGAATATATGTAAGTGATCCATTACTACTCAGTAATTACTTCCTCTGCATATTAAGGAGCAGGTTTTCAGATTCAAAGGTACTAGACTTGAGAAGCAGCATCTCTCTTTCTAGAAATAAAAACTGTCTCACAATTAAGATAATGGCAAATGAAATGGACTTCTCAATCATGGATACGGTGGCCATCGCAGTATCCAAACCACCATGCCTGAATTATAAGTTTCTGAAACTACATGCTTGGGGAGGAAAGTCTGGTTGGCCAATTCTTCTTCATACTCACCCCCATCGCTGAGTGTGTTGCCCCATCCAGAGATCAGGCAGCTAGTCCCAGTAGCTGCACATCCACCTCCCAAACTAATGGGTGCAATGCGTGTGGAGAGATCAGCACGGTCTGCCAGCTTGATCAGCATAATGTCATTATCCAGGAGCCAAGAGTTGTATTGGGGATGGCGAATGACTTTTTCAGAATCGACAAACTGCTCCCCACCTTCCAGCTCCATAATGTTGTGCTCTCCGAGCCTCACTTGGATGCGGCTGCAAAATTAACCATTGTATATTGTACTGAGCATATTATTAGGCACTGCTTAATCTCTAGATAAACAAACTAATGAAATGTACCAGTGTCCTATGTCGCAGGGGGACACATCTACAATGTTAACTTTGCAACCGTTCATACAGGATTTTGTAACTTGGTCCCTTCCACACAGCCATGTAACCCAAAATATCAGGGCAGATAATCCACAATATCTGCTTTCAACTGGGTTATCTGAGTCCACACTGCCATATAACCCAGTTCAAAGCAGATAATGTGGGATTTTATACAGCTGTGTGGAAGGAGCCTAGATCTAATCAACTTTCAGATTAGCATCTTGACAAGATAAATAGAATTACTTTGTATGTGTTCTACAGCAGGAGCCTTCCACTTTTTCTACTTAGGCCCCATCATGAGACCAATGTTGAAAAAAATTACCACGTATTTCATTTTACTCATGCCTCTTCTCCATACTTTATCCCTTCCTCTCTCTATTTTTTTATTAAACTCTTATTTTTCTAACTTCCCATCTTCAGAAACATTTCTGACTTCATCAGATGAGGCTTACTTCATTGGCATACACCAGTTCAGCCCTAGTTGACCAACAGAGCCTGCTGGTTTACATCTCATGATACAAAGGGACTTCCTGCGGAGCTCTGTGGTTGAACTAGCTTGGAAATGGTGTATACCTCCACCACAGCAACACAAAGGCTTCCTCTGTTGACACTTAACCCTGTGGGGTCAGCTTAAAGGTAAGCTGGGCAATGTGGGGAATGGGACTATGGGTTTCCCACGCCTCCAGAAATGGTCACCATATTCACCACAATGTGTGGTGATTCCTGCGGCCCATGTTAAGAAGTTGAGAAATAATAATAGAAGCAATCATAATAGTGTATGTGCGATCCATTTTAAGTCAGAGTGTTCTTCTTGGGGTCCCTGTGTGATGACATTGTGAGATCTTGCCTGATCCCATCTCCTGGGAATCTCGCAAATGTAGAAAGAGCAACAACAGCTGGTATGCACTTACGATTTGTAGCAATGAGCAGCTGAAAGCACCCATCGGTCACTGATGAGGGAACCACCACAGAAGTGGTACCCAGCATTCAGTGACACCTGGTAGGGGACAGAGTTTCTCTGGCAAGTGTATCCGCCAACAATCTTATCATCATCATCAAAAGGGGCAGCAACTGATAAAGAAAGCAAAGAATGAAGGTGGTAAAATTTCTTGGATGCTGCAAAATGCTTATTCACAACATGATGCAACCTTAATGCCAACATGCCAGTTAGGGAGCTGGAGGAAGGTGTCCCATAACCTCATCTTTTTAGACTGCATATAATCAGGATATTGTTCTTATGACCTAATTCCCAATGAGTAAACATTTGTCCAGGATTGGCTTGAAGAATGGATCTGCTGCAAGATGTTTCCAATACAAATAAGTATTATACAAATGTAATTTTCCTTATCTATAGTCTAAAATAATTACTCCTGCCATCTCGGAACTCTCCACTGTATTCTGCCTCACTGTCACATAATACATTAGACCAAATGCATTTTAAAAAAATCTTACCTGCTGCTCCCAGAAAAGCAAAGATCAAGAGGAGTTTCATGATGCTGGTTGGTAACTTTGCAAATGTGAATAGGACTTACTGGGTAAATCCCTCCAAATTTATACTGAATTCTGGATGTTATCTCCTCAACCCAAGGTCCCACCAGCTTCTCACTTCCCAGGATCTTGCATAAACTTTCTTAAAATAATGTTTGTCAAGTACATAAAGTGATAACATGCCTCTAGGTACCTTGAAACCAAACTGAAATATTTCTGAGAATGAAAAGAATAAACACAATCGATTCAAGCAATTCTGATAGTGCTGATAGTACGTTGAGTCCTCCCGTGAACCCACTTTCCATTAGAAACTTAACAGGTGTCTACTTTCTAAGACTGGACCTATATTGCCATGTAATCCAGTATCTGATACCAGATTATCCACTTTGAATTGGATTATATGAGTTCACACAGACATATAATAAAGTTCAAAGCAGATAATCTGGGATCAGATACTGCATTATAAAGCAATGTAGACAGGGCCTTAGATCTGTTCTAAAACGGATTTACATGGGAGGAGGGTTCTAAGGCAGGGTCTACTCTGCTATATAATCTAGATTATCAAAGCAGACAATCTGCATTATGTTTTAAACTGGATTATATGAGTCCACACTGCCATATAATCCAGTTTGAAGCAGATAATCTGGATTTTATATGGTAGTGTAGATGCAACCTGAACCCTTCCAGCCAGAAAACGCTAGTCCAGATGGTTCCAAATGATGTACTGCATACACAACACCATTTGTTTAAGTTCACAGAAGACCACTAAAAGAATGACACAAATAAGCAATCTATCCATATCCCCCCCCCACACACACACACACACACAACTGTATAATAACATCAGTGTATTAATGAATACTTTGACACTTTGAGGCCCCTTCCACACGGCTGAATAAAATCCCACATTATCTGCATTGAACTGGAATATGTGGCAGTATGGACTTGGATAACCCAGTTCAAAGATATTGTGGGATTTTCTGCCTTGATATTCTGGGTTATATGGCTGTGTGGAAGGGCCCTGAGTCTCCTTTGGCAAGGGAAAAGGTGGTGTATAAATAGTAATAATTCATTTTCTTCAAATTTCTTCAGATTTCAGTCAACAGAAAAAGTTCATCCTTGGGATACAAATATCAATTGCATAATTTATGGAACAAAAAGATGTAAATAAGCACTTTTTCCTTGTTTCATGTTATGCTGTTGTGGATGTATCCATATTAAAGTAGGTAGCTTCAGCCCTTCTACATGTCCATAAAATTCAGATTACTAAATCAGATAATCCAGATTATCAAAGCAGATAATCCACATTATCTGCTTTGAACTGGATTATATGAGTCTACACTGCCAGATAATCTTGGATAAACAGATAATCTGGGATCAGATCCTAGGATACAGGGAAGTGTAGATCTCACCCTAGCCAGTTCTGAAAAGGGGAAAAAAATAAAGTATTTGTTTCATTTTTTTTAAATGCAGCTGAATGGCAACCACATTCGGTCCCTTGTTTTACACATGCTATTCTTTTAAAAGCATATCAAAACAAATAAAGGTAAGCCACGTGACACATGTCATGCCTAGGGGTATATCTACCCCAGGGCTGTAACCAAAGGGGGGAAGGTAGGGGTTCAACTCACCTGCCCCATTTTCAGGTTTCAAAATCCCTGTTTTACTCATGAATTTTAGCAGGTTAACCAAATCCCCATGCTAAGTCTATGAGAAGAAAAAATTACTATATATACTCAAGTATAAGCCTAGTTTTTCAGCCCTTTTTTAAGCTAAAAAAGTTCCCTTGGCTTATACATGGGTGAGGGTGTTGGTGGGAAGGTGTGAGCATCCGCTGTCAGCCCCAGCTTCTGCCAACCTAGCAGTTCAAAAGCATGCAAATGTGAGTAGATCAACAGGTATCGCTCTGGCGGAAAGGTAACAGCTCCATGCAGTCATGCCGGCCACATGACCTTGGAGGTGTCTACGGACTACAACAGCTCTTCGGCTTAGAAATGGACCTGAGCACCACACCCCAGTCGGACACGACTGGACTTCATGTCAGGGGAAAATCATTACCTTTACCTACCATCTTGTTTTAGGCCTCATGTTCAGCTTTATAGCTTTTGCCAGTATATTAGGAAGCCTTCGTTTGGAGCTCTCAATTTTGTTCAGGCTTCACGTCGGGCTTCATGTCTTTGGGCTGTTGTTGCCTCAGGCTGTTCTGGAAATTTTGCAGGCGTACTTTCAGAGCAAGGTACGGACACACTACTGCAAGTATAAAATCTTAATTATGTGGCCAACTGCCTGGTTTGGGGCTGGATTTTCACCTCATGCCAGGTTTCATATTTATATATTCATAGGGTTTCATAATTATATATTTCCCTCATGCATGTTGGGCCCTTCCTGGAAGAGGCTGTTTGCTTTGTGCCATAGGGGGAGCCATTTTCTACATTGATTGAGAGGACTTGGCAGGTCCTACTTGGTGCTGAAGGAAAATTCTGAGAGTGCCTTGGACAGCGAGAAGATCCAACCAGTCCATACTTAAGGAAATAAAGCCCGATTGCTCATTGGAGGGAAGGATAGTAGATGTGAAGATGAAGTACTTTGGCCACATCATGAGAAGACAGGAAAGATTAGAGAAGACAATAATGCTGGGGAAAATGGAAGGAAAAAGGAGGAGAGGCCGACCAAGGGCAAGATGGATGGATGGCATCCTTGAAATGTCTGGCTTGACTCTGAAGGAGCTGGGAGTGGTGACGGCCAACAGGGAGTTCTGACATGGGCTGGTCCATGAGGTCACGAAGAGTCGGAAACGACTGAATGAATAAACAACAACAACAACAATTTGTTCAGGCTCATAGTATAACCCCCTGAAAGGCACAGTCACACTCTCTCAGCCATTGAGTAAGATACATACACTCAGATTAAATGTAAGTCTTCATTATATTACTTAAATTCATTACGGTGATTATCCTGGCAGTGTCTTTTAGGGCTGTGCTTTTGTTTTGTGTCAAGCCTCATCCATTTGTGGTATTGCAATCCCAAAAAACTCCATAAGAAAAACTGAAATTTAAATAAACTTTATGATATAACAACTGTGATAATTTGTGCTTGCTTTAAAAGGTTATACTTTAATTTCTCCTAAACCCTCAAGTAATTTTTGAATAATTCACTACCAGATTAAAGGTATTTTATATAGGTTGTTGTAGGTTTTTTCGGGCTATATGGCCATGTTCTAGAGGCATTCTCTCCTAATGTTTCGCCTGCATCTATGGCAACCATCCTCAGAGGTAGTGAAGTCTGTTGGCAGAGCACCTGATGAACCAACCTGGACACAGCATTTTATTTGAGAACACAGAAATGCTGGACCACTCTAACAACCACCATGTCAGACTACACAGAGAAGCCACTGAAATCCACAAGCATGTGGACAATTTCAACAGAAAGGAGGAAACCATGAAAATGAACAAAATCTGGCTACCAGTATTAAAAAACTCTAAAATTACAACAGCAAAACAACAGAGGGAAAACAATCAGGGACATCTAATCACCTCTCAACAAAAGATTGCTCCAGGCACAAACAAGTCACACCAAACAACAGCCAGGCCATCAAATGCTAATCAAGGAGGTCAGTTGAAACATTCACACCTAGCTCCAGCAGACAAGAGTCCTTTGTCCCACCCTGGTCATTCTACAGATATATAAACCCATTTTCCTAGTTCCAATAGACCTCACTACCTCTGAGGATGCTTGCCATAGATGCAGGCGAAATGTCAGGAGAGAATGCCTCTAGAACATGGCCATATAGGCCGAAAAACCTATAACAACCCAGTGATTCCGACCATGAAAGCCTTCGACAATGTATTTTATATAGTTTCTAAAAAATTGATAATGTGTATTGGTCATTGATCTTTATTTTTAGAAAGCAAATTAAAAGTGTGTTTGTTCATGTGTGTTTGTGTTTGTATGTGTATATATATACACACATACATATAGATCGTTTTCAACTCTTAAAACATATGTTTAAAACATAGGCAAAGAGCACAATGGGGCAAGAAAGACTGACTGGACTTGCATTCTTGAGTGTCTACTGAAGTTTATCAATGGAGCCTAATTTCTGTCAAAGTGTACTAACATAGTTTCCCAGTGTTTCCAACAGACGTTGTGGTATTCTTTTGTAACTATAAATTTCCAATTAACAGTCATTTTGAGTTATTTTAAAACTTGAAACTTGAATGAGCCATACACATTCTAAGCAAGTGGGAAACAATTGGAAATAGAAAGAAGAAATTATGGTGTTTTAGGACTTCAGGACTTCAGACAGGTGGTAGGGAAGCGGGAGAGAGCATTGGGAAAAGTGGAGACCTGTCTTACCCCCATTTTCTCCCAGCAAGGTCTGTCTTTGGGGATGGAGAGCCTTCCCATGTCCTTTTCCTGTCTTCTTCCCACTTCCCCTTGCTTTCTCTCCATTTCAGCATGCTGGCAGGAGCCTCCGATGGTGCAGTGGGTTAAACCCTTGTGCCAGCAGGACTGAAGACCGACAGGTCGCAGGTTCGAATCTGGGGAGAGCGCGGATGAGCTCCCTCTATAAGCTCAGCTCCTTGTGCGGAGATATGAGAGAAGCCTCCCACAGAGATTGGTAAAACATCAAAACATCCGGGTATCCCCTGGGCAACGTCCTTGCAGGTGGCCAATTCTCTCACACCAGAAGCGACTTGCAGTTTCTCAAGTCTCTACTGACATAAAAAAAGCATGCTGGCAAGATGGATTCCCATGAGTGACCACTGGCCATGTGTCATGGGATGGCCTCCATGGAGCTCCATTTTCCCAGTGTGTTAACATGAAGAATAAACAGGGGAAAACTTGAAGTCCTAAGGCTCCAATGTGGTTGTGTTATTCATTCCATCTAATCGGAATGCTTTTTAAAAGACAAAGACAAGCGGGGTATTTTGGTAATTTATATCTATTTCGTTTATTTTCTTTATCAAGATCAATTTCACGAGAAGCAAAGTACATCAACATGTTGAAACAAGAGGTGAAACAGTTGTTTTAATTGGCATTCATGGTTTCGAGGATCCAGTCGATATAGTTGCAGACCTTGGTGTAGACACCAGGGTAACCAGGCAAACCACATCCTATTCTCCATGAACTAATGCCCTGGACCACTCCATCACATGCCATTGGGCCACCAGCATTTCCCTGCAAGATAAAAAGGTGGGATGGAATTAGAAGACGGCGCCACTTGTAAGCTGATCCATCTCACTGGAGAATTTATCTTTTGCAAATTTTGCCATTTTGGGGAAAGTTCATAGGTAGAATTACTCTGTTCTCACAGCCTATTGCACTGATCCTGCTTTCTCAATAAATCTGTATTGAGAATGTCTAGTCCCAATGGTCCACAATTAATGCCACAGCACTGCACTTTCATCCCATTCATTAGTTAAAATTTGCACTATCCTATTCCCTGCTCCTGTTTACAGTTGGCTATGTTTTATGACAGTTCTCATCATAGGTTATTGGGCACTGTTTTGAGCTTAAACTTTGTTTTATATGCTATTGGTTTTATCTTGTATTGTGTGTTTATTTTATGTGTTGTTTTAGGCCCACTGTGCCATATGTAAGCTGCCCCAAGTCCCTTTGGGGAGATGGAGGCCAGGTACCAAAATAAAGTTGTTATTATTTGAAACACAACAAGATTAGTACACAGCAAACAAGATCACTATGCTGGTTGTTGTATTGGATCACATGTCGGACACTTCCCAAGTGTCTAGAACTATTATTATCATCATCATCATTATTATCATTATTATTATTATTCTTTTGGGAACTGGATTTATTTATATATTATTATTTATTTATTTATTTATTTACTTTATTTCTATACCACTCTTCTCAGCCCTTAGGCGACTCAGAGCGGTTAACAACAACAGTTTCAATATACACAATACAAAATCATTGGACATTTAAAAGCAATAGCATAACAATTAATTAAACATCAAACATCAATACATCAATATAATAAATCCGTCAGGTCTCATCAATAGAATCAGAATCCAGTCTCATTATCCATTATTCCATGTTCCAATAATCAATTACACTGCCTAGTCGAATGCCTGTTCAAATAGCCAGGTCTTCACTTTCCTCTGGAATGCCAATAGGGAGGGGGTTGATCTGATATCTGCAGGAAGGGCGTTCCACAGCTGAGGGGCCACCACTGAGAAGGCCCTGTCCCTCATCCCCGCCAGGCATGCTTGTGAAGCTGGCGGGACCGAGAGCAGGGCCTCCCCAGACGATCTTAATGTCCTAACTGATTCATAGGAGGAGATCCCTATCGACATATATGAACAGGCATTAATGTAAAGGTAGAACAGATAACAGCTGGGATACATTACAAAGTGAGCATGGATTTCCAGGAGTCCATGTTAGTTACCATCCAAGAATCATAGAACCATAGAGTTGGACAAACCACAAGGGCTATCCAATCCAATCCAATGCCATACAGGAACATACAATCAAAACCCTCTTTCTTTTTTCTTTTCATTTCATTTTTCCATTTTATTTCACACGTGCTCTTGTCCGGCTAACACACAGAGCTATGTGTTTATGATAAAGTATAATCTTGTCACCAGAATCATGTATTACTGATGCTCCAAGAGATGAGGCATCTGATTTCAAGTAGTGGCATACACACTACAGTGTAACACAATGAAAGTACTCTCATTAGATGATCATTGAGCCTCTGCCTTAAAGCCTCCAGAGAAGGAGACTCCGCCTCACTCCAAGGCAGCATACGTATTTTGCTACCGAACAGCTCTTTGGGTGGAATATCTTTTTCTACAATTAGAATCCATTGCTCCATAGCGTACTCTCAGCAAAAAACAACACCCCCCCCCCCCCGCCGCCCTTGAATGTGACACCCTTTCAAATGATTAAATTCTATCTCAGCCTTCTCTTTTCCAGGCTAAACATTCCCAGCACCCCAACCTGTTCCTCAAAAGGTTTGGTTTCCAAACCTTTGATCATTTTTGCTCTCTAGCAAGCCTAAGCTCATGCTCACCAACAAGCCCTCCCCTCACTAGCCACCAAACTTCACCCAGGTTTTAAAAAAAAAACCATCATTATACATTTTGCAATCTTCTTATGTTTCCATGATGTTTCCAATGACAGATGTTTCCACGATGCATGTAAGATATGTTATAAATACGAGTCTGCAACCCAATGTTTCCTAAAAACTGGCATTTGTTTTCAAATTAATCTGAGAACTTTGCTTAGTGAATTATTTTCAAGCAATTCGAAGACAGATCATCTTACCTCGCAGGCGTCATGGCCACCCGCTACGGATCCAACACAGAGCATATTGTTAGTGATTTCTCCTGGGTAAGCAGTTCGGCATGCTGTATCATGTAGGACTGGAGCTTGAAGGCACTGCAGAACCTCATGGTAATTTACTGAAAGGAGAAAGGGATGCAGCTCAGAAATTCAACTATTTTATGGTACTTCCAGAATAAAAAAAAATCCAGCTCATGTTTCATGACAGGATTTAATTTGTATCAAGGATTCTTATGACACTGTGATTACAGTGCTGAGACAAGACACTGAAGGTTGATAGTTAAAGCCTCCATTTAGCATTTAAACGCATGACATGTCCTTGGACCATTCGCTTTCTCTCAGCCTGCTTCCTCCACTAGCTTCTTGTGTAGATGAAGTAAGAAGGGTGAGGATAATTAATATATGCTTCCCTGAAGTCATTGGGGGAAAGTCCAGAATTTGGCTGTAAAAATTACTAATAACCTATTATTCATAATTAACTATTTTCCCCACAGCATATAATCAATCTATATATATAAATTTCCTCCTGGCGTCGTATGAGGAAACAAAACTCCAAAACCCCCCAACGAAACTCCACCAAACTTCCCATGCCCCAAGGGCAACCAACAAGGTACAAACTAATCCAGTCAGAAATCAAAAACACACAACAACAACCACAATAAACGGCAAAGCAACTGAGCATGCGCACTACCGCAAACTCCCCGCCGCGCGCACACTCCACACTTTCCTCCCTCCCTTCCGGCAGCGCTCTCCTCTCCTCCTCTTTTCAGACTGAAACACAAAGCGGGGCATCGGGAAAAGGGGCTCCAAAGGGGGGCACCAGCAGCAGCAGCAGCAGCCCACTCCCTCCGGACAGAGTGACCACAAGGACCGCGACGCAGCCAGATCCCTCTCGGTGGGCTTCGGGGTGGACCCTCATCGACCCCCTTTGTCTCGCCCCTCGCCTCACCACAAACAGGCAACCAAGCCCCGCACGCTTCCACCGCCCACACAAACACACACACACACACCACACTCCTTCCCCCCGCCCCCTTCCCGCACCGTTAACACCCATCCCAACTCCCCCTCCTCCCTCTAACCCAGCTCACGTCACCACCAAGCCACGCCCCCTTCCACTCTGTCTACACCCATCCCAACTCCCCCTCCTCCCCCCCCCACCCCCGCGCGGCACACACACACACAGGCTCCCTCACTACCTGTTGGGAAAGCAGCAGCAATGGCAGCAGCAACGGAGCATCCACGCAAGGAAGAAGGGGAGGGGGGGAGGGGGAGGAGGAAGGTCCACGGTGCTTGAATGAAGGACCTTCCTTCTCTCCCTCCCCACACTTCTTTCCTCCCTTTCTTTCCTTTTCTTCCTTCCTTCTCCTTCCTTTCCTTCTTTCCCTCCTTCCCTTCCTTCCTGTCCATCCTTCCTTTCCTTCTTTTCCTCCCTCCCTCCCTTTCCTCCTTCTTTCCCTTGCTTCATTTCCATCCCTCCCTCCTTTCTTCCCCTCCTTCCTTCCTTCTCCTCCTTCCCTCCCTCCCCTTTTCCTTCCTTGACTGTCCCTTCCATTTAATAAGGAAATGAAGGGGAAGGAAATGAAGAATGGGAAAGAGGGAGGAAACGAAGGAGGGACAGGAAGGAAGGAAAAAAGGAGGGGGGAAAGAAGGGAAGGAAGGGGGAAAAAGGAGGGACATGAAGGGAGGGAGGAGAAGGAAGGTGGAACAACCAAAAATATTGTGTATCCACAAGTATTAGTAAATAACAGTTCTTAAATACCACTACTTTGTCAGTACTTTATTTTCCATAACAACACACTACGCCACAGCAACGCGTGGCCGGGTACAGCTAGTTCCTTATAATCTTGATATATAAGTATACCTATACTTTACAATATATAAAGTCACTTATTTGCAGGATAATTGGAACATTTTGATTAATTTTATAGTGAACATTTTGGTTAATTTTATAGTGAATATAATGGCCTCATTAAATGTGGAGGTAGAGGTAGCAGTCTCACAAGATTCAAGTTCTGGTTTGCACTGGAGCCCCATGCGTTGTTACAGTGTTGCTGAGAAAGTGTAGATGAAAGGAAACCTATGTTTTGTACCAAATGGACTTGTAAACTATCAGGTGTTTTAAAAAGCAATCATTTATTACTTTGTTGAAGCAGGAACAGAAATGTTTTAGGCTCCTTCTACACTGCCACATAATTCAGATTATCAAAGCAGATAATCCACATTGTCTGCTTTGAACTGCCTTATATGTGTCTACACCACCATATAATCTAGTTCAAAGCAGATAATTGGGAGCCCCATCTACACTGCCATATAAAATCCAGATTATCTGATTTGAACTGGATTATATGATAGCGTAGGCTCATGTAATCCAATTCAAATGTGGATTATCTGCTTTGATTATCTGGATTATATGGCAGTGTAAAGGGACCTGGATTTTATATGGCAGTGTAGAAAAGGCCTAATTCAACCTTGTGAATAAATTGAAGGTAGGTATTGGAGTCGAAATGACAGATTTTGATATGACGTGTAGATCACTTGAGGAGCATTCCACAGAGAAGGGAAAGGAATGGCAATATGCAGTATTAATGGTAATTAATTACTTTGGATAGCAACTTGGAATAGTAACTTTTTAAAGGCAACTTTCTGAGCTCTGAGAAATGTGGGATATAAATAGAATAAGCAAAAAAAACAGTAACACTCCTAACTAAGAATATATGAAAGTGATCCATTACTACTCAGTAATTACTTTCTCTACATATTAAGGAGCAGGTTTTCAGATTCAAAGGTACTAGACTTGAGGAGCAGCATTTCTCTTTCCAGAAATAAAAACTGTCTCATCATTAAGATAATGGCAAATGAAATTGACTTCTCAATCATGGATACTATGGCCATAGCAGAGAAGATGCAAACCATCATGCCTGAATTATAACTTTCTCAAATGACATGCATGGCCAGAAAAGTCTGGTTGGCCGACTCTTCTTCATACTCACTCCCATCGCTAAGCTTGTTGCTCCATCTAGAGATCAGGCAGTTAGTCCCGGAAGCTGCACATCCATCTCCTAAACCAATGGGCGCAATGCGTGAGGACAGTTTAGCAGGGTCTCGCAGCTTGATCAGCATAATGTTGTTATCCAGGAACTGCGTCTTGTATTTGGGATGGCGAATGACTTTTTCAGAAAGAACTAACTGCTCCCACGCTTTCACCCCCATAAGATTGTACTCTCCAAGCCTCACTTGGATGCGGCTGCAAAATTAACCATCATATATTGTACTGAGCATATAAAAACAACCCAGTGAAATGAGCCAATATCCTATGTAGCAGAGGGGTACATCTAAAATGTTAACTTTGCAACTGTTCGTACTGGATTTTGTAACTTGATCTAATCAAGCTTTCAGGTTAGCAGCTTGATAAGATAAATACAATTGTTTTTATATGTTCTACAGCAGAGGCCTTCCACTTTTTCTACTTAAGCCTAATAATAATAATAATAATAATAATAATAATAATAATAATAATCTTTATTTATACCCCACCACAATCTCCCCAATGGGGACTCGCAGCGGCTTACATGGGGCCAAGCCCAGACAACATATTACATCAAAATAAAACCAAAACATAAACAACAAGCTACATCATCAAAATTACATAAAAACATATGAATACAATAACAAAATAACACTACAAATAAACACAGTCGCAGTAACAGTGGGTGGGCCACATGTACAGAATAAAATGTTTAAAAACTCTAATGAGATAAAATTAAACTAATCTTCCCATTTGGGGGGCGTGTACCCCAGTGACAGAAGTGTTGAGGGGAGCAATAGTGTCATGTTGTGCACCTACTCGCCAAAGGCGCAACAGCAGAGCCAGGTTTTAAGGTTCTTTTTTAACGTTTTTAGTGTAGGGGCTTTCCTGATCATGAGACCCATTTTTTAAAAAAATTACCATGCATTTCATTTTTAAAGTATTAAATTAAAAATTAAAGTATTCATTTTATTTTATAAAATGTAGCTGAATGGCAACCAAATTCAGTCCCTTGTTTAATACATCCATCCCTGCGTCCCACCTCGTAATCTAAGATCATCCAGGGAGGCCCTGCTCTCGCTCCCGTCAACAGCACAAATGCATCTGGCGGGGATGAGAGACAGGGCCTTCTCGGCTGTGGCCCCCACCTATGCCCCCCCCCCCCCCCCCCCCCCCCCCGCCACTGCCACTGCCCAAATGAGGTGAGATCCGCTCCCTTCCCCCTGGCTTTTAGAAAAAAATTAAAATCATGGTTCTGGGACCAGGCCTTCAGACAGTAGATGTATGTAGCATTTTAGAGGGACATTGACTGGAATGGCGATTCGACTGACGAGACTGTTTTATTGTTTTAATGCTTGTTGATGTATTGTTTTAATTGTGATTTATTTTTATTGTGGTTTTACTATTGTAATTGTTTGTATTGGCATCGTATCGGTGCCCAACATAAGGCATGAATCTTGCCATGATTTATGTGTAAACCAGTTTGAGTCCCCCTAGGGGTGAGAAAGGCAGTATATAAATATATATATATTGTCATTCTTTTAAATGACAATTAGATTCAGGAAGCCAATAGTAAGACCTTTGTTAAAAAATTGGATTGGCTCCGACTCGACTGTGTAATTATCAGCCAGTTTCAAATCTCCCCTTGCTGTGCAAGGTTCTAGAGAAGGTGGTGGCCTCAAAACTCCAAAATTTCTTGGTTGTAACCAATTATCTGGATCCATCTCAATCTGGTTTCAGGCCTGGCTTTGGGACAGAGATGGCATTGATCACCTTATTGGATGATCTACAAAGTGAGTCTGGACAGGGGGAGTGTGTTCCTTCTAGTTCTCCTAGACACTTCAGTGGCTTTTGATGCCATCAATCATGGTATTCTTCCTGAAGGATTGTACCCAGATGGTGGGGCTGTGGTACTCCTGTTCGACTCCCCGGCCAGTGGCCTGTGTGGTGGTCTTTAAAGGTTCAGTTCTGTCCCCCATGCTGTTCAACATTTACATGAAACCGCTGGGAGAGATCATCCAGAATTTTGGAGTTTGGTGTCGAATTTAGACTGATGATACCCAACTCTATTATTCCTTTCCACCAAAAGCCAAGGATGCCATCCTTCCCCTAAACTGGTGCCTGTCATCAGTGATGGACTAGATGAGGGCTAAATTGAAGGAAAATCCAGACAAAACAGAGGTACTACTAATCAGTCAGAAGGCGGATCAGGGTTTGGGATTATTGCTTGTGTTAGATGGGGTCACACTCCCCCTGAAAACACAGGTTGCAGTCTGGGGGTGATTTTGGATTCAGTGCTGACCCTGAAACCCCAGATGTCAGCAGTGGCCAGGAGCACCTTTGCATAGTTAAAACTTGTGCGCCAGCTGAGCCCATACGTTGAGATGCCTGATCTGACCATGGTAGTCCACGCCTTGGTAACTTCCCATTTGTACTACTGCCAACACTCTCTGTATGGGACCATCTTTGAAGATAGTTTAGAAGCTGCACCTGGTGCAGAGATCGGTAGCCAGGTTACTAACTGGAGCACTGTAACATGAGAGGATGACTCCCATGCTGCGGCAAATCTATTAGCTGCTGATCTGCTTCTGGGCTAAATACAAAGTGCTGGTCGTTACCTCAGCAGTTCAGGCCCAGACTATTTGCAGAACCGCATCTCCGTTTACAACCCAGCTCGAGCACTGTGATCTGTGGAGGAGGCCCTGCTCTCAGTCCCACCCCTGTCTCAAGCATGATTGGTGGAAACGAGAGGGGGCACTTCTGCACAGATCATAGTGCTCGAGCTGGTTTGTAAACAGATTGCTGCCCACCTCTGGAACTCCCTCCCAAAAGAACTAAAAACTGCCCCCTCTCTCCTCCTCTTTCAAAAAGTTGCTAAAACACATCATTGCACTCCAGTGTATGGAGAGGAGGAAGACTAATACGTCTCAACATATATAATTGTCTAGATATATTAAATCCTGTTTAGATACTGGAATTGACCTCAGCCTGTCAGTTGTTGGAAACCGTCATACCTCTTTATAAGGTTTCAGTTGTTTTAAGTGTTTTATTCTGTGTAAATTTATATTACGTGATTATGTCTGCTAGGGTTATCAAGTTTTATTTTCTGGTTAACTTTTATTTGGTATTAAATTTAGAGTTAGGTCGTTTTATATTGTTTGATGTGTCTTGTTTTGATGTAATTTGTGACTGTCTCTTTGCTGGCATTAAATGTTTGCCATATGTGTTGGAGAGATAGGGTATTCTACAATTTTTTTAATTATTATATTATAGCATGCATTCCAAGTTAAGCAGTGTTTCTAGATGAGCAGGTAGAATACCTGTTAAGCACGTTTTTTATGTGACTTCAGGTATTTCTATGCAGTTTCTTCCTCAATTCCTCCAACCTTTCTTTACACACAGGTTAACTATTAATCAGCATTCCTAAAGCAGTTTTCTCAAACAGTTCCTTAGAAACAAACATATCTAAAAAAAAACATTCTTGAAGCTCCCCGAGCCCCCTTAATATAATCCAATTCAAATCAGATAATCTGGATTTTGTATGGCAATGTAGCAAGCATGTTTTCTCCATGACCTGGAAGGTTTTCTTGCACACTTTTCCTGATTTCTCTAAACCAGCCTGCACTAGATATGGCTAGGAACCTTTCCTACATATAATGCCATATAATGTCCATATTAGCAAGAAATCTATTATGTCCCTCATTCAGAATGCTCACTTTGTCTGCACAGAAATAATGATAACACAAAGAGGTTTTTGTAGGAAGACGAAGTTACTTTGAAGTGCTGTGTCTAAGCTGCTTGCACAGAAATAAACAGCAGAATCCCCTGGCTCCACAGGATTTATTTTCAGGTTGCACATCTCCTTCTGGGTCTTCTCAGGAATGAAGCGGTCGAGCTTTTTGCCAGTATCTTCCATGCTTTCATAATAGAAATGAAAGAGGAGTTGTAAATCCTGTCCTCTATCCTGCCTGTACCAGAACATAACATTATGCCCATACGTTTGATTGCATTTGAGCACAGCAGTTTCGCCTTTTTGCACCACGAGACTCAGCGGGGATTGAGTGATCCTCAAATGTGTGCATTCTGAAAAGGAAAAAAAATAATCAAGATCTGTGACTTGGATCTGAATTTTAACAGAGCAATCTAGTACATACTAACCAGAAGAAAATCCCAATGACTTTATGCTCAGATAAGTGATACAGGATTTATAGTCTAAAATAACATGTAAAGCATATGAAGGAGACAGCATAGTAGTGTAGTTTGAGCATTCAAATAGGACACCAGGAGACACAGGTTCAAGTTTGCACTCAGCCATGGAAACCCATGGGTGAACTTGAGTGAGCCTCAGAGGATGCCTCATTTACACTGTTTCTGAATCCAGTTTCCAAATCCAGATTATCTGCCTTGAACTGGATTATATGGTAAAGTAGACTCATATAATCCAGTTCAAGGCAGATCAGCCAGACTGAGAAACTGAATTATATGGCAGTGTAGATCCAACCATTCTCAAGGGCAAACCCCCTCCGACCAAACCTTGCCAATAGGTTTGCCTTCGGATCACCATAAGTCAGAAATGACTTGAAGGCACGTAACAACAGTAACAGCAGCAACAACAAAAGCAACATGCATATGAAGGAATTTGTAGCTAAACACCTGCCTGCTTGAAAGAGGAGAATAGTCATACACCAACCAATCCTCATCTTTGCTTCTCTGGGTGGTGTTCACACTTCCTTCTTTGGTAACAGTCTGGTTCTTCCCATGTGACATCAAAAATGCCGATATATTATTCAAGACAGAGCATACTAGTTCTTCACTTTAGAAACAAAGTAGGAGTATTCAGAAGCATTGAGGGCAAAATATAGTTCTTAAAATTATGCAGGGACCACAAGATACTCCCCCTACAGTTGGTACCAAACAGGATGTTTTGTGGATGATGACGTTTAGGAATTTGGCTTACTCACAAGCAAAATGGAAAAAATGTCATAGGTTAAAGAGTAATAAGTTACAGCTAGCAGGTAGAAGTGCCATGTGCTGGTACAATTACTTATTCACTTCTCTTAGTCCCTGTGTTTCACAAAAATTACACATTTAACTTTCACTTTTTAATGATAAATTTTATTTGGAAAAGGTAACGCCAAACCCACAAACAGAAAAAAGCAAGAATATAAACCATAAGACAAAATACATAAACAGTAAATATTCATTTTTTTGTAATATGAAAACATACTACTGCATCCACTAGAAGTCCTCATCACTAAACATCATCTACACACAAATCTAAAGACTTTACACTCTTCCTGGGAATTTTATTTCCTCAATTTTCCACACCCAATCAAAGAAGCAAAACTATTAATACATCCTTTCTCCATAAAATGACACTCTTCTAATTAAAAAAAACACATAATAGTTTGCTGAAGAAAGATAATAAACAAGTCCCAGTCTTTATTGAAATTGGTTATTTGTCCATTTCTGCTAATTCACACATCTTCTTGTGTCAGAGCAATTGCTTCTTTTTATCTTCGAGCTTAGATCAATGGTTCTCAACCTGTGGGTGCCCAGATGTTTTGGCCTTCAACCCCCAGAAATCCTAACAGCTGGTAAACTGGCTGGGATTTCTGGAAGTTGTAGGCCAAAACACCTGGGGACCCACAGGTTGAGAACCAGTGGCCTAGATGATTCTTGCTTCCATAGTCATATATAACATTAGTCTTTTTCATTTTCTATCAAATAGAGTTCAGGTTTCATTACAAATTTATATTTAACCATTTCTTCTAGTAGCAGATGTATTTGCACCCAATACTTCTGGACCTTTTTTCAGGACAACTACATACCAACACTTTCACCACATTCCCAACAATTCCTGGGCATAAAGGAATTGAAGGCACATAACAACAAAAGTATAGGCTGATCTACTCCATTGTTTTTTAGGTGTCCGGAAAGGTAAGAACAGTTGACCTGTGACCTTAGTCAAGAAAGGAATTGTGGTGACCTGTCAAAGGATGTCCTTTGAAAGATCCAGCTATAAGAATTACATGGAAATACTATCTCCTATTGAATACAAGGTATTATGAATCACAAATAGGAGAAAAATGTTTGTGGACATCCAAGGGCCAGCTAGTTGGCATCTACAAAGAAACAGAGGACTAATGTGCTAGGCATATATTAACTTGGAATTTGCCAGAGTTGTTTTTTTTTTTTTTGGAAAATTAGTAATGTTAAAACTACAGGTTATCTCCCCCCTCTCTTCATATTCTTGCTTTCTTGTTATCCAAGGATACAATAGTTGTTTTTACAAATAATTTTGTTTGTAAAGGGTAAACATTTGGTTCCAACAACAGGGTTATTTCTCTGCCAAATAAATGTGATGTAGTGTGCCAGATATTTTATTTTATTTTGATAGAAACTTATCTTTATTTGTTTTTCTAGTTCAAGCTGCTGCAGCTGTCCCTGATACTGCAGACATGCTTGAAGAGCATATGCTAAATTTGTGTGGAAACACCAGTGTATTCAACTTTGCACAATGCTCACTTTCATCTGATATTCTACAGGAGGCTGGTTTTTCTATAGAATTAGTTTTTTTGATCTGATGTCATAAGGTGGCCAGAGTTCAGAAACGATTCAATGACATTGTGAAGATCTTGATCTAAGTTTGAAGATCTTGAATTAAAATGATTGAACAGATTTTATGCTTATTACCTTTGCAATTGATATCAAATTAAGATGGGTAGGTTCAGAGGGCAAGAATAGAATTCAAACTTACCATAACCGATTAGAGAACTGGGCTAAAAATAACCAAATCAATTCCAGTGGGAAGAAATATAATGTACCACATCTCTCTATGTATAAGTAAAGTGTGTCTGTCTGTCTATATCACAAAGGCTTCATGCCCTCTCTGGTGTCACTGGATTGGCTCTTGCCCTATGTGAAATCACTGGGAAAGAAAGCTGACGTGTGTATGAGGGGAAGGGAGGTAGGAAGGAAAGAGCCACAAGGAAAGGGGGAAAGATATGAGTGGAGAGTAGGAAAGAAAGAAGGAATGAAAGCAGAGGGACAGTGGCCCCTCCAACACTCAGGCAGTTCTGGATATATACCGTATTTTCCGGCGTACTAGACAACTGGGCACATAAAACAACCCTCCCTCCCCAATTTTTCAATTTAAAAAATCATTTTTAATATACTTGCTGTATTAGACTACCCCTCTTGCCAGTCCCTTCCAGTGTCGCTTGGCTCCCGCTGCTGGGTTTCAGCCTTCCCAAGGGGCTCCTCCACTCCATGCCCGCCTCGTCTGTCAGTGCAGCAGTGGAGGAGGCAACGTGGCCGTCCGGCGAGTATATTGCCTCCTCCACCACCGCACTGACAGCCAAGGCGGGCATGGAATGAAAGAGCCCCTCAGGGAGGCTGAAGTGGGAGCCAAGTAGTGCTGGAGGAGCACAGCAGCTGCTGCTGCTTCAGGCGGCCTGCTCCAGTGCACGGCAGCTGCCCGCCTCCCTCACTGGTTAGTGTAGAGAAGTGTTTATTATAAAGGGTTTATTGTACTGTGTTTAAACTGTATTTATGTTTTACATGCG
>NW_026845477.1:111872594-112052235 GCF_025583915.1 Anolis sagrei ordinatus
ATATAGCAATAGTCAAAAAGGTAAAAAGCATTCAAATAGAGAAAAGGTGATGTCCACAAAATCAGCAAATAACCCAAATCCAAGTTAGGAGACAAATCAGTCCCAAAATCCAAGAAGCAAATCCATAGGAAGAAAGTCTTTCTTTTCCAAAGGTGGCAAATGCAAAAGTCCCTTGAAGAAACAGGAGCCAACTTGAATCAAATAATCTAAATGCAGTAGCTTGAAATCACAAACACCAGCTTACAAAAATCTCAGCATGTGCATGAATACAAAGCAAGATTATACATGATTCCCCGCATGAACAAGCAAGCATGAAGCAGGCATGAAAACCAAATGTTGGACTTACTGAAGAGTATAGACTCACAGGCCCTATATTTATTCAGAAAGCCATGGCAAAAGCATTCCCTTTCCCTTGGGAAACCTCTCCCTGACCCCCTGATTCTCTTAATCTTTCAGACCGTCTTCTGCCCCCTTCCAGGTATGATGATGATTGATTTGACTTCTCCTATCAAAGACTGGACTACTGCAATGCACTCTACGTGGGGCTGCCCTTGAAAACGGCCCAGAAATTTTAGATGAGCGGCAGCCAGGTTGTTAACTTGTGCTCCTTACAGGGAGAGGTCATCCCTCCTGTTCAAGGAGCTCCACTGACTGCCATTCATCTACCAGACCCAATTCAAGGTGCAGGTTCTTACCTACAAAGCCCTGAACGGTTTGGGACCCGCCTACCTGTGTGACCGCATCTCTGTATACGAACCCACACGATCTCTTCGTTCATCTGGAGAGGCCCTGCTCTCGATCCCACCAGCATCGCAGGCACGATTGGTGGGGATGAGAGAGAGGGCCTTTTCGGTAGTGGCCCCTCAACTCTGGAACTCACTCCCTAAGGACATCAGGCAGGCCTCAACCCTGGGGTCTTCAGGAGGAGCTTGAAGATGTGGTTGTGCGAGTGTGCCTTCCCGGAATAATGATCCCATAGCACTTTGTCCCTCCAAAGCACTTTATACTTTTAGGTCTGCTCGTATGTCTTCCACAAACGCCACTATCGCCTTTTCGTCCATGCCTCAGCACTTTTCCAATTTTAATTTTTACATTTGGCCTTCCCACAATTTTTAATTGTATGTTGTCTTATTGATAATGTTATATGTTTATCGTTTATGTTTTATTTTAATTGCTTGTATTGTTGTATTATTGCCTGCATTGTTGTGTTTGGGCTTGGCCTCATGTAAGCCGCACCGAGTCCCTTGGGGAGATGGTATCAGGGTACTAATAAAGTGTTGTTGTTGTTGTTGTTATTATTATTAAGAGTGTCTGGTCGTCCCTCAGCTTGCCAATTAGTACATTCCTTTCACTATCACTATCTGGCCTTGGCCGTTCAACCTTTTCCTCGGCCCCTTTTTCTGTTAGCATCGAAGCATCTTTGCCTTGGGAACCAACGATCCCAGAATCCTCTGGTTCACTCTGGCTAGAACCAGATACTGTGTCAAAGAAGAGTTCAGATTCAGAGCCTCAAGAGAAACAATGTTTGTTCATCTTGTCAGGCAGCCCATCTAAAGATTACTTAGAAACCATTTCTATTAACAACAAAGACATGAAAGGACTTCGAGATACAGGCTCTGAAGTATGTATAGTGCATCCAGAAATAATACCTCAGGAATTTCAGCGGCCTACCTCTGAAATAAGATTAAAAGGTTTAGGACCTGCGATACCAACAGCAGTAGTGACTTTGCCAATAGAATATGGAGGATGGAAGGGTATGTGGGATTTTGCAGTCAGTCCTGACATACCATACAGATGTTTAATTGGAAATGATTTGGCTAAGAAGATTGAAAGCTGGAGGATGACGTGTGAAGAGGAAGAATATAACAACGAAAGCCATGATCAAAAAGCCATGTGTTTTGCCATACAACAGGATGGGGAGGAGAGTCCGGAATCCAGCGCTACGGTTGCTGAGCTTGTTAAGAAGACGGGAGGAATTGAAGAAATTCGGCAGGAACAAGGAGCCGATGAATCTCTTAAACCTCTATTCGCTTTGGCTCAAAACCCCACAATATTGGCAAAAGAACAGCCCTCCGAGTTTGTGTTAAAGAATGGTGTTTTATATAGAAAAACCAGGAATGTGGAGTCAACAGAAGAATCAGTGACAAGTAGTCAAATTGTAGTGCCTCAAAGTTTTAGAGAACAGCTGATGAGGGTGGCACACGAAAACCCTCAAGGTGGACATTTGGGTGTGAGGAAAACCACAAAGAGAATCACTAAGAACTTTTATTGGCCTGGCGTGTTCCAGAAGATCAAAGAGTTTTGCCAGTCTTGTGACATCTGCCAAAGATTGAGTACTGGAAGGGATAAAATTAAAGCTCCTATGATCCCTATGCCAATAATTGGAGAACCATTTTACAGAGTGGGCATTGACATAGTGGGTCCTCTTTGTAAACCAAGCAGACGTGGTTACCGATACATTTTAACCATGATTGACTACGCCACAAGATATCCAGAGGCTGTAGCTCTAACTAACATCGAGACAACAACGATTGCAAATGCACTGTTATCCATTTGGGGAAGAACTGGTTATCCTAGAGAATTGGTTTCAGATTTGGGAACCCAATTCACTTCCAGACTTATGTCGAAATTGCTTGAGTTATGTGGTATCAGACACCTGACTTCAACAGCTTATCATCCACAGACAAATGGACTAGTTGAAAATATGAACAAGACTTTAGTCAAAATGATAAAGTCTTACAGTCAAGAGAAGCCATACGACTGGGACGTCAAATTGCAACAACTGTTATTCGCCTACAGGACCGTCCCTCATGACAGTACTGGCTACAGTCCATTTGAATTGCTATATGGAAGGAAAGCTCATGGTCCATTAGACCTGATAAAGGAATATTGGGAGGAAAGTCCGGCAACAGATCCAGTTCCAGTGTCGGAGTATTTAAAGGATCTTCAATCAACAATGCAACTGGCTAGGGACATTGCACAAGAACATTTGCTTGCGGCTCAGCAGAGACAAAAAGACTATTATGATTCTACTGCTAAACCAAAGATCTTCAACATCGGAGATGAAGTTTTATTTTTATCTCCCAACAAAACCAACAAACTTCAATTGGATTGGTCGGGACCCTGGAAGATCATCAGAAAACACAACCAAATAAACTATGATATTTATGATGAACATTCCAATGTAGAAAGAAGAGTCCATATAAACATGTTAAAGCCTTATGTTGAAAGGTCTGCTAATGTATGTTTTGTTGTTTCGGAGGAAGAATCCGGTCCCTTTTCTTTTTGGGAGGGTGATCGTGAACAGTACAAAAATTTGGATCGGGTAGAAATGAACATAGAATTGTCCCAACCACAGAGAAGAGAGGTTGTGAAAGTTTTGAGTAAATATAAAGACATATTTTCAGATTTGCCAGGAAAGGTCCAGGGAGTCCAGCATCAAATAAACACCGGTGATGCAACTCCCATAGTATCTCCACCCTACAGGGTCACGGGGAGAATTAATGAGTGTATTGAAAAGGAGATTAAAGAAATGTTGGACCTAGGTATTATTGTTCCATCAGTTAGCTCTTGGGCTTCACCCATAGTGTTGGTACAGAAGCCAGACAAGACAATTAGATTTTGCGTGGATTATAGGCGGTTAAATAAAGTAACCCAGACAGATACTTACCCTATGCCACGTTTAGACGATCTGCTAGAAAGGATGGGGAAGGCCAACTTTATTAGTAGTATAGATCTGACTAAAGGATTCTGGCAAGTGCCCATGGCACCACAGGATCGACACAAAACCGCCTTCCGAACCCAAAGTCGGTTATTTGAATTTTCTGTCCTCCCTTTTGGGCTAAAAAATAGCCCAGCCACATTTCAGAGATTAGTAGACAGTGTTTTAAGTGGGCTGGGGTCTTTTTGCGTGGCCTATATCGATGATATAGGGATTTTCAGCGATTCCTGGGAAGCTCACCTTGAACATTTGGATCTGGTGTTAAGCAGGTTGAGAGAAGCAGGGTTAACTATTAAGGCTTCTAAGTGTAAGATAGGATACAATGTTACTAAGTATTTAGGACATTTAGTGGGAGGAGGTCATATTCGACCTGACCCTACTAAAGTGGCAGTTATTCACCAGTGGCCAGTGCCCAAAACGAAAAAACAGGTTAGGGCATTCCTTGGATTGGCTGGATACTATCGCAAATTTATCCCATCTTTTAGTAATTTGGCGGCCCCTCTTTCGGATCTTACCAAAAAGAAGAACCCGAACCAGGTAATTTGGACTCCAAATTGTCAAACTGCCATGGATCAATTGAAGAAATCAATTACATCGGAAAGTTTCAGGTTTCAAGCACTTTATTAGGGAAAGATACAAAGTCAAAGGAGAGGGGAAGTTACCTGGAGTTGCAGGCATTCCTGGTCTTGGAGCTAGCAGCTGGGGCGCATTCCATCTGCTGGCCTCAAAGCTTGGCCCAGGAACTGCGGAACTCCCTGCTGCAGTTCACACTAATGTAAAGGCGGGGCTACAAGATGCGCTCGCCGTCAGGAGGAAGAAAGAAGAACTCTTCTCTGTTTCCATTGACCACCTTCGTTACCATTGAATGGCCTTGCAGGTCCAAAGCCTGGCTGCTTCCTGCCTGGCTTCCCACAGTTATATTAACCCCATTTGCCTGCTTTCCCACAGGCCTCACCCCTCCGAGGATGCCTGCCATAGAGAGGTGTGGGCGGGAATGCTTCTGGAACATGGCCACGCAGCCCGGAAGACTCACAGCAACACAGAGATTCCGGCCATGAAAGCCTTCAGCTACAAAATGCAGAATATCAATAGTTGTTAGTGTGAAATCTCAGTGAATGCCAAACCCAGAGACTCCGTGGCCAGGACTGGGATTTCCTCTGGATGAGAAGAGGCCTCTCCCTTTCCAGGAGACCTTCTCTCGTGGCCTGGCCAGGCTCTGAGTGCTCAGGAGGCGAGGAAGGGGATGCGGGGAGAGACCCAGGGCACAGAGTTCCACCATTTGGAAGCCCCCGAAAGCCTCAGGAGATACCTGGCAAGGGAACCCCAAACCTTTCACAAATTTATTGAATTATATTTTGGGGTGTGCTGTATTCCTAGTGTCTCAAATGTATGGTGAAGGCCCCTGGTCCCCTTCCCTTCTATGTACATCCAACCCTGGGAACGGAGAGTCCTCTACCCTCAGTAAACCTCCCTCTAGCGATCTCCCAGCCTAGACATGGAATCCCTCTTGTGTGAGAGTGACAGATAGACAATCCCTTTATCAGTTGGGCTGTTTTGCACTCTTTACCTGGCCAGGTGTGTCCAGAGGTCTAGGATTCCCACAGATGCAAAGGCTAAGCAAAGGTGAATAAATGAGCCTTTTGAGTGGATACCCGGCCCTCTGGCTCTGTGGCATGATCACCTTTTGTGTTCTGTGCCTGGCACTGTTGCCTTCTTCGGAATGAGACATTAAGTCAATCAGGGAATCACCTGCACACCCACAATCTGCCTCCTCCATTGATTTTACATTTGGTGCAATCCACTCTACCAAAGTTGCCTCACAACGCAGATAGGGATAAATAGAGACTTCAATTCCAACGTCTCTATATATATATATAATGGTGGCAGTGTAATCAAGCAATTTTGGGACTTCCTTATAATTTAGGTTGAAATTAGGTGGATTAACATACATATTTATTTAATTTTGGTAATCCCATTTAGGTGGGATTACGCTTCCTTACAGTTAGGAACCTCCATCTTGTTTTGGATCCAAAACAGGAAATTATTTTTTTATATCTGGCATACTAGATGACCCCTAAGTTCAGCGAGGATTTTCCAGGGTTAAAAAGTCATCTAATATGCCAGAAAGTTTAGACATAAACATTGAAATGCATAGATATAGAAGGCGTGGCACATGGCTCGACAACATTACATTACATGTGCAAGGGATCTAGAAGTCTTACATAGATTGCAAGATGAAAGTGAATCAACCATATGATGCAGGAGCTACATCTAGGGAAGTAGATGCAGGAGTACAGTGTCTATTTCTAGGGAACTTTATTCTAGGCCTCACCTAGTGTTCTGGGCATCACAACTTTAAAAAAGATATTGCCAAGCTGAGGTATGTGTAGAGGAGAGTGACCAAAATGGTAAAAGCTCTGGGGACCATGTCCTGTAAGAAGCAGCTTAGGGAGCTGGATATGATTAGCTTGCGGATAGGAAATCACACAATAGAATACTCCTTGGTGCAAATAAATTTTGCAGAGGACAGGTTGCCTAGCCTTATCCTTGGTCTCCATTAGGCAATGAAAGACTCAGCAATTTGAATACTATTTTCAGTTTGCAGTGTTATACTTCATAGAAAGGCTGTCAAGTGTATCAACTGTGATTGAAGGAAGTGCTCTGGAAATGCCCTATGCTCTCTTCAGAACAACGTATGGAGCTATCTGATGTCAACCAACTCATGCAGATACACATAATGACTTTTATTCAGTGTCTGTTTATCCTCCCACTTTCTATCACTGGTGTGTCATTTATATAGGAAACTTGATACCAAATGATGAGGAATTCCTTAAAGGATCTTGGGTAAGAACTACTCAGCAAGGTTCTTGCATACTTGCTATTTCACCCACCACTTTCAGGATCATGGGCAGAGAAATACTATAAATAAATGACATGTGTAATACCTCCTTTCCTCCTTCCTGCCGAAAAGATATACAGACAGGAGAGTTATTGTACACTGAGGAGGACTCTTGCCACTACTGTGTAAGCTGCTAGCACAAAAATATGTAGCTGAATCCTCCATCTCAACAGAGGATATGCTTAAGTCAAATTCTTCATCTTGCAATCGCTGAGCACTGAATCTCCCATCATTGGTTTCTTTTTTCTCAGAATCAGGAATATTTGCTCTGGAGAAATACAGAAGCTGAAGGCCCTTCCCCTGCAGCTGCTGGTACCAATACATGGCATCATGGTTGTTGCTTTGCTTGCATTGAAAGCGAACTGGTTCTCCCTTCTCCACAATGAAACTTGGTGGCTGCTGGATCTCTCCGTCGGTGGATCCTTTGGGGAGGAAAGAGAATGCACTCAAAGAAATTGCTTAGAAGATGATCATGTACATCTTTCTAATTCTCCAGATGTCTGCACTGCAAATCTGTACAAGTTGAATGCTGCTGTGCTGATAAACTTTGTGCATAAAAAGTGAGAATATAGGATTAGCTGTTCATAACAGAAAGAGGATAGATATAAACCTCTGGATAGTTAGATCCACTCTTTTAATCTGACATAATTAACTGTCAACCAGTAAACTGCATTTAGCCTCTAGCACAACATCTACAGGGTTAGTCAAAGAACATTGCAGGTGAAACTCATAAGATTTCAGAAATGTAGAAGCACCCTCTCCTTCAGGTTTTAACCCAGGATAAGACAGAGAGGGGCATCCTGATAGTTTTTTTTCCCTGCAGCTTCCTTCTTTCCTGCTGAACTGGGAGGGTGCTCCAGTGTAAGAAGCATATAGCCTTTCCTTTTTTCACTTCTGCCCACTTAATCTCTCTCTCTCTCTTCCTCCTGTTTCTGGATCCATTTTAAGCAATTGGAATAACTTTTAATTATAAAGAAAAGATGCTTCTACTTCTCTGTGAAGACTTCTTGTCTCAGTCAAACACTCACCTGTAACCAGGAGAGAAATAGCCACACACCATGCTATCTGCACTTCCATCTCTGACAGTTTGCTTCTCAATGACTTTGGTTTTATTTTATTTCATGAGCAATTGTAATGGTCTTAAAGCAATAAAGAGACAGACTTCCCCCTCCCATCAGAGATGTAATGGCTCAAAGGCTCCCCTTGGTGGACAGAAAGTTTATCCTGCACTGAGAAGTATACAGCCAAGAAATCAGAAGACATTTACTTCTTGGAGGAGAGCAATGACCAATCTCAATAAAATAATAAAGAGTCGAGACATCACACTGGCAACAAAGATCCACATAGTTAAAGCAATGGTATTCCCTGTAGCAACCTATGGATGTGAGAGCTGGACCTTAAGGAAAGCTGAGCAAAGGAAGATAGATGCTTTTGAACTGTTGGTGTTGGAGGACAATTCTGACCACAAGGGTCAGACCAGTCCATACTCCAGGAAATAAAACCTGACTGCTCACTGGAGGGAAGGATATTAGAGGCAAAGATGAAGTACTTTGGCCCCATCATGGGAAGACAGGAAAGCTTGGAGAAGACAATGATACTGGGGAAAATGGAAGGGGAAAGGAAAAGGACAAGATGGATAGATGGTAACCTTGAAGTGACTGGCTTGACTTTGAAAAAGCCAATGAAGTGACTGGCTTGACCTTGAAGGAGCTGGGGGTGGCCACAGCCAATAGGGAGCTCTGGTGTGGACTGGTCCATGAGGTCACAAAGAGTCAGAAACAACTGAAAGAATAAACAACAAGTAATAACTCACACCTCATAGATGGGAAGACTTGACAGAAAGGTAGGCCGATAACCTGAGCCTTTTTAACACAACCAAGAGCCATATAGTGCCATCTGAGAAGCCTGCCCTATTTTTAAAAGTACAACAAGAGTTTTCCAAACAGTGTGTTGTGATGCATTAGTGTGTTGGCTGCAGTGTATAGGTGTGTCAAATGAATATAACAAGAAATCTCTAAGTCTGTCTGAAATAATAAATCATATATTTTAAAAATATAAATGGAAGTTTTTCATTAGATATGTTGTGTCCCCATTATTACAATTTATTCATATGTTTGTATCTCTTACAAGGGATTGGTTTATCCTCCAGTTTTCTAGTGAAACCGAATTACTGTGTCTCAAAATGATGCATGTCTAAAAAGGGTGTCACCAATATGAACTGTTTGGAGCCCTTCCACACATAACCCTATATCCCAGAATATCAAGGCAAAAAATCCCACAATATCTGCTTTGAACTGGGTTATCTGAATCCACACTGCCATATATTTCAGTTCAAAGCAGATAATGTAGGATTTTATTCAGCTGTGTGGAAGGGGCCTTGGGAAGCGCTTTTCTAAAAGCTGGGAGCCAAATTCCAATTAGGGAGACACCTGAAGACAATTGTGGGAGATAATCTTTGACCTATGAGGAGGAGGAGATGTAATGATAGGTCTTGTAATTTGGTTACACTGACTTAATGTCACTGAAGTTCCATCCTTCCCCATGAAGATAATGTGTCCTAGTTTTGAGGAGGCCATTACATTAATTTGTACAAAAGAGTCTTCAATATTTTTTTTCAGAATAAAATTTAAGAGAAGAGGGTGGTTACATTGGGGATGCATTTAAATACTTTCTTATTGTAATAATTGATCAGGTAGTGTAGCAATGCTTACTTTCGATGTGTTTGGGAACAGCTCTTATTCTTCAGTGCCCAGCAAGGAAATCCCAGATTTTGTCTCTTATTTATGTAAGAACAGTGCTACTTGTCAAAAGGGTGGGGCTTGCAGGAAGAAAATGGCAGGATGGATAGATCCTGAAAACCGGATTTAATGCATATGCCAGAAGTCACTCATCCTTGAAGCATAGAATTCAGTGCAAATATTTCTGGAACTATGAATTTATGAAAAATTAAAACTCCTGGCCCACATATTCCAGATTCAAATCATTGTATAAAACATCGACACACATATGCATGCACATCAGTGAAGGACAAAGCATCTGCATGCAATCAAGTGTTCTGTTTCGGCTTGAAGGAGATGTGGACATTCAAACACTAGGATTATTTTTTTCTATATAAGTGTGCTATCTTTATACAAGATTGATTGATTCCCAACTTTTATGATCCTCTTGAATAACCATAAGGGATAACCTCCATCCAATGGATCCATGGCATACTTCTTGTTCACAAAGCCCAAGAAGCTGAACAATCTGTTTCAGTCATACAACTTTTTGATGACCATAACTTATGAGGATGGCACTGAAAAGCTGCAGGAATTATTTTTAATCTGTGATGGATAGCCTTCTCATAAAGTCAACTTCCACATTACATCTGTGATTATTTATACCTACAAGTGCAATCATTTTGGACAGTGAGTTTTCACCGCCTGAGTATTTCTGTATTTACTCCTCTTGTGGTGGACTCTTTATGTTTCATGTCTATGTTGGGTAGCAGCTGACCCAGAAGAAGGTCTTGAAGTTATGGTACACAGACACAATGAAAATATCCATCTACTGTGCAACCACTGGCTTTTAAAAAGCAAATTCTATGTTGGGCATCAATATAATATAAAAAATAAAACTGCCACTATCATCTGGGACACTATATATATTTCTGATAAGAAAACTATTGTATATCTGGAAAAGCTGCAGAAAAGGTCAACTATTGCATATACCAGTGGTCTCAACTTGTGGTCCATGGACCACCAGTGCTCCACAAGAACTAAAATATCATCTGCAGCCTCACCATTACTACACCGTTCCAACGAGAGCAACTGGTTCGTAAAACCCTCTTATAGTGTCAAGACTTACTAAATATGGTTTTCAGTCGGCGAGTTGATGGCAACTACTAGCTTGCATATGTTCTGTATCAGAAACTAGAACTGGGGTGATCTATCCAAAGCAATATTCTGAATCAGCTCCTCAAATAACAAAACCAAATCTAAAGTTGACCGAAAGCTTATTTGTAATGCTTTCAGTACTAATATTGGAGAGTGATCCCTGGTCAAATTGGTCCCTGGTCAAGTGGTCTCTGGTAAAAAAAAAAGGTTGGGAACCACTGGTGTATACTTATATAAATCTGGAAATTCTAGAAAAAAGATTTCTAAAAACATGTCAGTGTATTCACAGACCAATCGAAGTACTATACCCTATCTCTTATCGAAAAAGGATCCATCCCTATCTGTGATTAAAATGGTGAAAGGTGAAAGCTTAATCCTTTCCAGAATGTAAAAGAACTGACTTCTTCTCTTCCCACCTCTATTTTGTCTTATGTCTGTTATAACAGGGTGTGTTTTTTATTTAATTTTAGTTGTTAAGTCATAATTTGTGTTTATATGTTAGGTTATTTAAATTTTGTTAATATGGATGTATTGCTGTTGTATTCAGGCATTTAATGTTTGCCTTTTATGTTTGGAATCCACCCTGAGTCCCTCCAGAAAGATAGAGCGGAATATAAATAAATAAATTATTATTATTATTATTATTATTATTATTATTATTATTATTTCTGACTTTTTTGAATGTCTGGGTGGAAAAACTGCAGTGAAACTCTTTGGTGCTTCCTCTCAAAGGAGCACCAAGAGAGTTGAAAGGACTGCTGCATTTTTGACCACTCCACTCAGAGAAAGGGTGGTTCTTTTTTAAAATATGAGTTAATACTGTACCTTTTATAATAACCATCCCCTTCTCTGAATAGTTGTAAAAGACGGTTCTGAATGCCTAGGTAGGAAATGGTGGTGCTGGTTGCCAGGACGGCTTGCCACATGAAGCAGTGCTGGTGCCTTTCCCTCTCCACAGAATGACCATTGAATTATCCATGGTTCATATCTAAATCCATAATTTTAGTCCCAAAATCTGCTCTCAACTCATACATGAAATTGATTTATATACTAGTATCTATGGTAATAGGGTCCAAGAATAGAACAATTTTGGGCCTCTTTTACTGAAGAAGAAAAAAAGCGTGATAGAGAAACTTTATAGAGGCCTACAGAATTATGCATCTTTGCTAATACTGGAACTGGAGATCAGCCACTGAAACTTAATATTGTGAGATTTAAAATGAATAGAAGGAAATACACCTCACACAGTGATATCCAAACTGTGGAATATGCTATAACAATATATAGCAATGGCTATCAATCTAGCTTATAAAAAGATAAATACATGCAGGGTTGAGTCATCAGGGGCTCCTAGGTTGACTATATATCATGCCAAATATCTGCAGTAGTGAGCCTTTAATGTAGATCAGTTACAGAGGACTGTGAGATAAATGCTGTGCAATGTCAACATTTGTTTCCATTTAATGTTCATTTCCCAGTTTGAAATTATTTACTATCTCTTTTCTTTCTATTCTCAACATCCTAATACATTTATTACACTCAATAAGCATGATCTCATCACCATCCCTCAGTTGGGCATCAAGAAATTTTCTACATCTGAAGCTTGGAGGTTATAAATTGCTCATGTTTTCATTTGAGACTGCAACCCTGTATCTTCTAATGCATCTCCACAGCTTATTCTCTTAGAATAGTGGAGAGGTGGATAAGACCTTTGCATTCTTTCAATAGGGTGTGACATATGTTCCCCTCTGTTTAATCTATTAGTGGTATCTATTTCTTTTTCTTAATGCAATTTTTAAAAAAAATTTCACTGCTTTCAGGTGGGGATTTTATCATATGAAGGTCACAATCCAGCACTTATTATTTATTTTGTATCAAAAGCATTGCATAAATTAGTATAAAATCGATAAAAATAGAAGGAGCACAGGCAACTAAATATCTTTTGACCAAAAACTGGCAACAGCAATGGCATTGTCTGTAACCTCCAACAATTCTTCCTCTGTACAAGAAGCAGGGCATAGTGGACAAGCATACAGATGTGGAGTTGTCTGTTCTGCTCCACAGTCACACAAGATGTGGGATTCTTTTAGATAGTGCCATTTTGCCAGGTTGTCTTTTGATCTGCCCATTCCATTTCTGAGTCTGTTCAGGGATTTCCAAGTTGCCCGTTCTTGGTTTGAATCATCATGACACTGTGCACAATTTGTCATTCTGCCACCTCCACACGATAAACCAGTCACTTTCTATTGATGGGAAAGCCTGTCAGTTGCTTCAGTTCAAGCCACATTGCTATTGCATACTTGGTATGATGGGCTGATTCTGCTTCTATGTCGACATATCAGCACAAAAGTGAAATAAGGGGATAGGACTCTCCCTGTCTCCCACTATGACCCCCATCCCTTGCAGTAATTCATTGATTTGAACTTTAAAAAATACTATGTTCTCGTGCTATGGAATAATAGTATGAGGGCCTAGTTAGAAGGCTGAAGGAACTTTGGCCATGAAACCACAGACCAGCAAATTGGCAAATGCAGAGAGGTGTGATAGCAAGTTTTTTTTTGTTTGTTTGTTTTTGTTTTTGTTTTTTGTCGTGTCAGGAGCAAGTTGAGAAACTGCAAGTCACTTCTGGTGTGAGAGAATTGGCCGTCTGCAAGGACGTTGCCCAGGGGACGCCCGGATGATTTGATGTTTTTATCATCCTTGTTTTTATCATCTCTCATGTCCCTGTATGAGGAGCTGGAGCTGATAGAGCGAGCTCATCCGCCTCTCCCTGGATTCAAACCTGCGACCTGTCGGTCTTCAGTCCTGCTGACACAGGGGTTTAACCTACTGCACCACCGGGGGCTCCATAGCAAGGGTGACCATCCCAGTATGTTGCATGATCAGTGATCACAAAACTGTTGTGGGATGGTGACTTCATATGATAAAATTTATTCTCAAATTGCTATTTTCCTCTTTCTTCTTCATCTTCTTCAATGTATTGATTTTTTCATTGTTTGTAAAAAGATATCTTCAAGTACTCAACATTGTATGTCAGTGCTGAGCTTCATAAGAAAAGTTCTGACGTTCCTGTATTTGAAGAAGGAAGATGTTGACATTAAATTCTCACTTTAACAACTACCTGGTACAGTAAGAATGGCAGTTGAGGTGCATACGCTTTTGGTTTTGCAACTGTACACCTGAAATGAAGGAGTTTTTGTAGGAAAAGAGGGTTACTTTGAAGTGCTGTGTTTAGACTGCTAGCACAGAAATACACCGCTGAATCCTGTCTCTCAGCCAAGAAAATATTTAGATTGAAGTGTTTTGTCTGAGGGCGCTTGGCCACAAACCGGTCAGAAACTATGCTTTTTTCTATCAGGTTCTCAAAATAGAAGAGATAGAGGAACTGCAGGTGCAGCCCTGCATCTTGCCGGTACCAGAACATGCGTTCATGCTCTTCCGTTTGGGTGCACTTCAGGCTGGCGTTTTGACCTTCCTGCAGCACTATGCTTGGTGTTTGACTGATTCCTGCAATTGAACATCCTAGGAAAGAAAGAAATGCAATTATTTTTAACAAGAACAATGGTGAGGGCTTTCCTTAGCTGTATAGAATCCACACTGAACTGGATTATATGGTAGTGTGGACTCAGATAATCCAGTTCAAAGCAGATATTGTGGATTATCTGCCTCAATATTCTGGGTTATATGGCTATGTGGAAAAGCCCATAGAAGAGTGGCAAAATTAATAATGGGAACCTCCTCTCTGCTTGATTTTAGTTTGGTATTCATAATCCAAGCCAAAGAGAAAGCTTCATCCCTCCCTCCAGCTCAATTTGTAATTCACTAAAACATATTGCAAGATGGGCATGTTTATATTCCGTGTTGGTTCCCCACATTCTGAGGCATGTCTGATCTTCATTGAGAATGATAAAGAGAATCTATTATTAAAGTCTTACCTACTTTCAAGAGGCAAATAGTCAGAAAGCAGCAGGTCCTCATTGTTGCTTCTCTGAGATGTAGATAGGCTCTTGGCTTGCCCTTTCATACAGCTGCACTGGATATGCCCTCTCCAAACTCCAGTTTGAATGATTCCAGTGACTTTGCAGAAAGGTCAGGAAAGGCAGCACAACGTGATCAAAGTTTTACAAGCTGTTTTGGGCAAAACAAAATGTGAAATGTGGGGCAGGACCATGGATGATTAGAAGGGGAAGGGCTATGACTGCACAGGGAAGTGATGCAGGGCTGAACTATTGGGCGAGGATTTTGATAATACTTACTGAACACTTTTGAGCATAGCCCAAGATCTTTCTTGGGCTATGCTCAAAAGTGTTCAGTAAGTATTATCAAAATCCTCCTTTCTTTTGAGCATAGCCCAAGATCTTGAACTGGGTGAACCTTCAGTTGTTTACTTTGACTGTCAGG
Source organism: Anolis sagrei ordinatus (assembly GCF_025583915.1). Classification (NCBI taxonomy): domain Eukaryota; kingdom Metazoa; phylum Chordata; class Lepidosauria; order Squamata; family Anolidae; genus Anolis; species Anolis sagrei. The sequence continues at coordinate 111,887,491 of NW_026845477.1, forward strand.
GCCCTTCCACACAGCCATATAATCCAGAATATCAAGGCAGAAAATCCCACAATATCTGTTTTGAATTGGGATATCTGAGTCCACACTGCCATATATCCCAGTTAAAAGCAGATATTGTGTGATTTTATTGAGCTGTGTGGAAGGGGCCTCAGAGAGGAGGGAATAATAATACGATATATGCTTTTTCTTTAACTGAAGTGGGATCCATGTGTTTTTCATTCTTGTATGTACAAAAAGGAAATCCAACTCCCACCCCACCTGCAAAATTCTCCATATCTGCAAGACATTTTCTATTGATCCTCAGAGAGTTTTTTGTTTTCTATTTCAAGAAAGGTTTTAGTGCAACTTGCATAAGTAGCAGAAAGTTAATGGCTAAAGTAACCAACATAGCTACCTTGTTGCATACACTTTTAAGGATTAGAAACATAATATGAGTTGTGTTGTTGAAGGCTTTCATTGCCGGAATCTGCGGGTTCCTGAGATTTTTCCGGGTTGTATGGTCGTGTTCCAGAAGCATTCTCTCCTGACGTTTTGCCCACATCTATGGCAGGCATCCTCAGAGGTTGTGAGGTTTGTTGGAAACTAGGCAAGAAACCACATAGGGAAGCTGATGAAGAAACACAACCAGCAAACTATCTACAGACCACTAAGAAAATCCAACGTTATGTTCAGCAAAGGACAAGAGGGATCCTCTCCCCTCTGCAAGAGTCTACCATATACCATGCAGCTGTGGACAAGTCTTAATAGGGACCACTAAACACAGCATTGCCCAAACACAAATCAAGGAACATGAAAGGCACTGCAGACTAAGTCAACCAGAGAACTGAACCAACCTGGACACAGAATATTGTTTGTGGAATGTCCAGGATGGGCGAAAGAACTCTTGTCTGCAGTGTGAATGTTGCAATTGGTCACCTTGATTAGCATTGAATGGTCTTGCAACTTCAAAGCCTGGCTGCTTCCTGTCTGGGGGAATCCTTTGTTTGGGATATATTAATTCAACCAGAGAAATAAGCCATAGCAGAGCACCTGATGAACCAACCTGAACACAACATATTATTTGAGAACACAGAAATTCTGGACCACTCTAACAATCACCATGTCAGACTACACAGACAAGCCATTGAAATCCACAAGCATGTGGACAATTTCAACAAAAAGGATGAAACCATGAAAATGAACAGAATCTTGCTACCAGTATTAAAAAATTCTAAAATCAGTAAAAAATAAAATTAAAAAAAGAGCAACACCCAAAAAACAGAGGAATTCCAGACAGGAAACAATCAGGGCTAGGTAACACCTCCCAACAAAGGATTCCCCTGGGCAAGAAGCAGCTGGGCTTTGAGGCTGCAAGGCCATTAAATGCTAATCAAGATGGCCAATTACAACATTCACACTTGCCTCAAGCAGACAAGAGTTCTTTCTCCCACCCTGGACATTCCACGGATATATAAACCTCACTTGTCTAGTTTCCAACCGACCTCACAACCTCTGAGGATGCTTGCCATAGATGTGGGCAAAATGTCAGGAGAGAATGCTTCTGGAACATGGCCATACAGCCCAGAAAACTCACAGCAATCCAATAATATGAGTTGCTTGCATGTTTTGATTCACAGGGGAGAAGAAGTATTTCTTCAAAACATGTGCACATCGCAACATCAACAGAAGTATCCATAGCCATATTTTCACACTATAGACAAGATAACTCATGTGCCTTGGTTATGTATGCCTCTTCTACAATGAGATATATTTCTCTGGGTCTCTACTTGTCATCTAGGTTGTATTCTCTTTCTCTTTTTCTCTCTCTCTTCCTTCCATTTATTGTGAAACTAGCTGTCCCCTGCCACGCATTGCTGTGGCCAGTCTGGTGATCTGGGAAATAAAGTAATGAGAAAGAACAACAACAACAACAACATGTAATTTCTTTATGCTTGTGAATAAACAGTATTTCTTGCTGTTTCTTTGTCAGTGTTGATGTGGAGATTGTCTGATTTGCCTACTCTGGAACATGCAACATATAATTGCCCTTCTTTAGGGGTCCCTTTCAAATCTATGATACTATATCTCTGTGTGTGTGAAACATATATATCTATATCTATGGCTGGATGGCTCTTTGTTTGGAGGGCTTTGATTACGTTTTCTTGCCCTGGTGAAGGGAGCTGGACTGGATGACATTAAGTATGGGGGTTCTGTGTGGGAAGTTTGCCCCAATTCTGTCATTGATGGGGTTCAGCATGCTCTTTGATTGTAGGTGAATTACAAATCCCAGTAACTACAACTCCCAAATGTCAAGGTCTATTTCCCCCAAACTCCATCTGTGTTCATATTTGGGCATATGGAATATTCGTGCCACGTTTGGTGCAGATCCATCATTGTTTCAGTCCACAGTGCTCTCTGGATGTAGGTGAACTGGTAGGCCTTAAGTATGGGGGTTCTGTGTGGGGAAACTCCAAAACTCAAGGTCAATGCCCACCAAACCCTTCTAGTGTTTTCTGTTGGTCATGGGAAGCCTGTGTGCCAATTTGGTTCTATTCCATCATTGGTGGTGTTCAGAATGCTCTTTGATTGTAAGTAAACTATAAATCCCAGCAACTACAACTCCCAAATGACAAAATCAATTTTTGAGAGATGGTCACTCCTTGGGATAGTAGGTGTCTTGTGGCCAAATTGGCAGCGATTCGTCCAGTGGTTTTTGAGTTAGGTTAATCCCACAAATGAACATGACATTTTTATTTATTTAGATGTACAGCAGGCAGGAGGAACAAGAAGGAACAAGCGAAACTCAGGCACCAGCACCCTCCCTCAAACTCAACCTATACTCACCTCTTGTATTTCTAAAGAGAGAGATAGCTCAAGTGCAGGGAATGAATAACCACATCAACAACAAAAAAAAGAAGGAATTGTGAACTTTTCCTCCCTTGTCATCTATTCTTCTTCCAGTACTGCACCAGTTTCACACATTGGTAAGTTTATGGGTGAAATATGAGATAGGGCACATGTAACAGTTCTTCCACAAGCACCAGACGCATCAGTAAAATGTTTTTGTAGGAAGAAAGGGTTACTTTGAAGTGCTGTGTCTAAGCTGCTTGCACAGAAATACACAGCTGAATCTCCTGGCTGTGCGGAGGCAATGTTCAGGTTGCAGCGCTCATTCTGGGGTTGATCAGCTGTGAACCGGTCTGGAACGGTGCCCTGTGCTTGCGGTTGTTTGCTATAGAAGCTATAGAGGAGCTGCAGTCCCTTCCCTCCGTCCTGCCGGTACCAGTACATGCTGTTATGCCCATAGCTTTGACTGCATGTCAGGGTGACTGAGTCGCCTTCAGGTAGCACCAGGCTCCATGGTTGTTTGATTGCGACATTTGAGCTTCCTGGAAAGGAAAGAACAGAGAGGGAAACGGATTTGTACAGCAGGGTCTCAGATGAGCTGTGCATAAGGGGATTTAATCAAGGATATACCTATTTCCAAAATGCCAGCAGCCAGACACCATACAATCCACATCTTTACCTTGAGCTGTCTGTCTGGCTTTTCAGATCCACATTATGCCCCACCTCCTGCTCTGATCCTGTCACATTGTCTCCAAGGATGACATCAGAAAGGTATGGTGAGGGGGGGGGGGGTCATTACTGTTTACAATATTTTACTGTAATAATTCACTGAAATCTTTAATAATGTACCATATATTCCGGCATATAAGACGACTGGGCGTATAAGATGACCTCCAACTTTTCCAGTTAAAATATAGAGTTTGGGATATACTCGCCGTATAAATATGATAATTTTCCTATTACTGTACCCCCTTTTCTGCCTCTCATATCTCGCACCTGCGCACCTGCACTACTTCACTGTAGTTTTCAGGAGCGAGATCTGACAGGCAGAGGAGGAGGTATGGTAATAGGATACAAGGGCGGGCCAGACAGGTAAAAGAGGTGTGATTTTCTGGGCCCAGAGCCACTCTATCTCTTTTTTCCATAGCCCGGGTGCAACGGATGCCTGCAGCTTGCTCTGCCCTTTACTTACACCTTCCCGGTGAGGCGCCCCTTAACCTCACTATCAGAACTGCATTAAGTCCACGAATCCTGATGAATGTCGCCCTTAATGCTTTCATACAGTCACTGCATATGGCAGGGAAGCGACCACTGCCATTTTTGAGCTCCCCCCACAATATGCAGCAACCACAGATTCTCCAATCTGGTTTGGAAGTTTCAGCACCTGCTCTATAAGACGACTCCCGGTGCATAAGACTACACCCGCATATAAGACGACTCCCATGCATAAGGAAACTCCAGCGTATAAGACGACTCCCATGTATAAGACTACTCTCGCATATAAGATGACTCCTGCGTATAAGACGACTCCCGTGTATAAGACAACCCCTGACTTTTGAGAAGATTTTCTTGGGTTAAAAAGTAGTCTTATACACCAGAATATACAGTAACTGGAAGCTGAGGCAAGGCATACTTGTTCTTCTCTGATTAGTCTTCCATCCCAATTCTATATATGTGCCATCTACTGACCAATGAGTCTACTGAGCCAAAAGGAGTAGGGAAATATTTTATTATATATTATATTATATTTTTCTACATTTCTGGTTCAGATTTTAGTGGCTAAGATCCTGCATCTAGCTTTGCCAACTCAGGGAGATCCAGGTTAGCCACCATTCTTTTCCTCCTTGGCTGCAACCAAATATGAATTGCCACTTTGTTTTGCCTCACTATTCAGTAAATAGCCACAATGGTCACCCTCATACTTGACAATTGCTGGTGGGCTTGTTTGAGTGTTGTTGTACAAGGAACTGGTGGATAACTCTTTATTCAACATCCTAAAACAGTCAGGTTGTGGAGGTTGGAAGAGACACCAAGATCGCATCTAGTCTAGCCCCCTGTCATGAAGGAATACCAAGTTAAACCAATCCCAAGAGCAGGGCATATCATCTCTGTTTAAAGGCCTACATATAAGGAGAATCTACTGTGTGTGACAATCTCTATTCCATTGTTAAAGGACTCAACGATGGAAGAATATCTTAAATATTTAGTGGAATCTGTTTTCTGGTCATTCAGATCCATTCGTTTCTGTTCTACCGTCTGGAAAAGGAGAAAAAAACTTTCTCCTTTCTTTATATTGCATTGTTTCAGATATTTAATGTGATTATAATATCCCGTCTCAATCATCTCAAAGACAAACATACCCTCCTTCAGTTTGCCATATGGTTTAGTTTCTAGATACTTTGTATCTTGTCATAGAATCATAGAGTTGTAAGATACCCCAACTCCCACACAATATACTCTTAACAGATGGCCACCCAACCTCTGTGTAAGACCTCCAGAAAAGAAGACTTCACCACACTCTGAGATAACGTATTTCTAACAGCTCTTCATGCCAGGAAGTTTTTACTAATGTTAGATGGGATTTTTTTTCCTATAGTTTGAATACATTGTTCCATGTCCTAGTCTCTAAAGCAGTGGTTCTTAACCTGTGAGTCACAGACTAACAAAAATCTGGTCCGTGAGCCTCCTTCCTCTTTATTTTATTTTATTTCTGCTCCTTTTGCACCACCTGCCACTACTTCCCTGTCACTGACCATGGCATATGTTCTGTATCACAAACTAGAGCTGATGTGGTCTCTCCAATGCAATTTTCTGAATCAGCACCCCAACCAAATTCAATGCCTCACATGTATGGAAACATCACATACCAATAAGGACACACGTAACACAAGGTAATACAAAATTACTGTATTATACAAACATTTTGGTTTTAAATTGAAAGCATTGTTTCTTCCCCTTCTTTCCCAGCTTCTTTGGTGTCCCCTGTGCCTTTGTTCCTCTAGATCAGGCATGGGCCAACTTTGGCTCTCCAGGTGTTTTGGACTCTAATTCCCACAATTCCCATCAGCCTACTATTAAACACAGAAGTAGGGATGAGAAAACAGTCAAATGTATATTGGATTGCCCAGCCCAATGTTCAGAAATGACTCGGTTAGCTTTTTTGAGGTCATTCATCAACAAGATGTTGGACTAGGTAGAGTTTTGGACTGATAGAAAGGTTGACAACTTTACAAACTGCTTATGGTAACCTAAGCATTGAGAGAAGAAACTACTATGAAAATGCCAAATGCTGTGACAGTATCCTACTCTCCTATTGCACTGGGAGTTTTGAAGGCCCTATTGGATGCTCCAGTGAAAGAAACATCTATCCTGGAAGCTTTGCCTTTTCACCTCTGTCCCTTTATTCACTCTCTCTTCCTTCAGTTTCTGGACCCGTTTTAGGTGAATGGAAGAGATTTAAATTCTAAAGAAAATATAGCAATACTGTGAAGATTTCCGGTTTTGACTAAATACTCACCTGCAACCATGAGAAAAACAGCTGCAAACCACTGTGCTTTCATCTCTAACAGTTTGCTTCTCAACTACCTTTGTTTTCTTTCATTTTGTGAGCAACTGTTACATGCTTATAGAAAGCTTGCTCTCAACTCAAAAATATAATGGCTCAGGGGCTCTCCCTGGTGGACATAAAGGTCATCCTTGACTGTGAAGCATATATTTAAATCTATATAAATAAAAAGGTAATGTTCATTTGTAGGATTAACATAACTCAAAAACCACTGGACGAATTGATTCAAAATTTGCACGCAAAACACCTATCAGGCCAATGAGTGACCATCACCCATAAAACACTGAAAAACACAATGGAAGAGACTTTAAAAGACAAAAACAAAAAATTACAATGCATGTGCAAAACCATATATACATATACATACATGCACATGCGCACACACATATGTGTGTGTGTGTGTATGTATATATATATATATATATACATGTACACAAATATATACACACACAAAACATATATACACAGACTGGGCCACAGCAACGTGTGAACGTGTGGCAGGGAACAGCTAGTATAGCATAATAACCTGCACTTTATGAATGGTGTGTGTGTGTGTGTGTGTGTGTGATCCCTGGTTTGTTGTTGAAGAATTTGAAAAAGAAACTTGGAACTGTGGTTATGGAAGTTATGCCACCAGCGCTAAAGAGATGATCCTTCGCCATCAGCTTCACTGGACCAGCCACATTGTTCAAATGCCCGATCACCTTCTCCCAAGGCAGTTGCTTTACTTGCAACTCACGAACAAAAAATGGATTGTCAGTGGACAGCAAAAGAGATTTAAATATGGGCTTTAAATATGTGGCATAAACACTGAGAACTAGGAAATCTTGACCTTCAAGTATCTAATTGGAAGTCAGCTGTTACTAACAGTGCTATATATTTTGACGAGGCATGAATAGAGGGCAAAGGGGAGACACGTGCCAAGAGGTAGGCATGACAAGCAAACACTTATCGGGACCCCCTTCTCTATGAAAAGATAATGGCAATACAGAATAGATCTCTTCAGTCATTTAAGTTCTCATCACCAAGACTCTGCTTCTGGGAGACAAACATACTTGGCCACAAAGGATTACCTATGATGATTATATTCACAGAGAGACAATCCTTGAACCAAAAGGTGTCATTTTGGTTATATTACAGTTGTGTTTTTAAGAACCAAGTCTAATTTTCAGTTTAATAAGGGTCTCGGTGATACAGAGAGCATGAGTATATTTAATTTTTCCTATGTAATGTAGAACCTTCTATTTTTCTGTTAAACCTGCTTTCTTATTTTGGCCCAGATGTCCAATCTATTGAGGTGATTTTGAATCCTGATCCTGACCTCTGCGGAATCAGCTGCCATATAGAATCACCTGTAAATTTGAAAAGCATGCCCTCTACTCCATCATCCAAATCATTGGTGATGATGTTAAACAACACCAAGCCCAGGACAGTACCCTGCGGCGTCCTACTTCTGTCCAGGATGTAACACATAATAATTGGCGAAGATTCTTTGATAGATAGAATCCAATACAATTCTTATCAATATTGTCGAGAAAATCCACTCAGATCTACATATGGTTGGGGCTATTCGGGTCTCTCTGGGGATAGAGTTTTGAAGTCGGAGAGCTACCACTAAGACCCCTTCTATACTGCCATATAAAATTCTTATTATCTGCTTTGAACTAGATTATATGGCAGTGTAGATGCATATAATCCAGTTCAAAAGAGATAATGTGGAATATTTGCTTTGATAATCTGGATTATATGGCACTGTAGATATGATCTAAGAAGACCTTGACCCATGTTCCTACAAATGATCTCAAAAAGCTGGTGGAACTGAGAGAAAGGCCTCTTCAGATGATTGTGGAACTTGAAGGGGTCCATAAAGAGAAATGTGGTCCCTTAAATAACCTGTCCTGCAGCACTCAGCTCCTACAAATCAATAGTTGAATGTTGAGTCAGCAGATAGGGCAATTCCATTGGTTCAATGACTCTATAGGTTCAATGGCTCAATGTAGTTGGAACTAATAAAATAATTCATGCCTGTGTTGTTTTGCTCCTCTCTTATTTCTGATCATTGATCAGAGATAACAGCCAGTGATAGAAGATAAGAGCAGAGCTGGAAGAGGAAGAGATAGAGCTTGCAAATGAAGACTGATATGGGTTCCCCTTTCTGAGCCTTCCTATGATGCAATTTATGAAAAATACGATTCATGACCAGTTAGCAACTTCCAATTTGATAATATTATGCTTTATACAATAAGAAGTGCAATACACCTGCTTGCATGTCTGAACAAGACACAGTTCTGCATGGGGGTGCAATTAAGATCTGTGATCAATTGACAGGGGGATTCTGGGAGTTACATTCCAAAAATTAATGTTTCAGAATATCCTCTTGATTTGGAGATTTGGAGAAAGAATTCCAAACCCGCAGCTGACTGATAGAAGAGATTTCATTGAAATAATACCGTATTTACAATTCTAAGGCTTTAATTAGTATATGTGTATTATTTGTGTAGTGTGGCAATGGTTATTAACTCTTTCCTTATAGGCATTTTTTTTCTGACTACAGCTGCCCACCCTGTCATGGCCACCCAACCCTTTTTTCTGTTGATGCGACATGGGAGCTGTAGTCCAACTATAGCTTGAGGGCCACAAATTCCCAAAGCTTCAGATCTAAAGAGAGTTAACTCATTTCTCCTAGATCTTCTGTGAGGGATTTTTTTTTTCAGAGGATTGTCACTGAAACCAAGCACAGAGCAAAAGTAGCCAAAATTGAGAATATTTTGTTTAATTTGCAGGTCAAGCTGCCTGGATCTTGGAAGCCACGTTTGTGGAACATGCTAACTGTAGCCTTGGTGGCTTGGATTTTATCTGAATGTAGCCAAAATTGAACTTTGTTTTGGCTGTTAAGCAGAAAGATTGAGCTTCATGATTTATTTAATCCAAATCGGATGGGGGAATATTGATAAGACAGGAGCAGCTACAGCTGCTGTATTTCTCACCCTCTTTGGAAATATTATCCAGGAAATGGTTGGGTTTTAAGCAGTTGTGGCTCGGATGGGGTGGAGGCAGGGTTACTCCAACATTCATGTGCAGCTAAGAGGCAAGAAGTGCTCGCTGTGCCTTTACTAGCTGCACAGAAATACACGGCTGATTCTGCAGCCTGTTTTGCAGGGACAGATAGGGATGCATGTGTCACATTCGGCCTCTCTATACTGTAGGTGGTCATAGTCATCTCTGGGGTATTCCCATGGACAGAGTAGCCAACTAGCTGCAGTGTCCTGTCTGCGCTGTTGCTGTCCTGCCGATACCAAAGGACAGTCAAGTAGGTGCTCTCATCGTGATTGCAGTCGATACTTGTCTTGATTCCCACCTGGATGATTTTGTACTGTTCTTTTTGTGTCACAGTCACTGCATGGCAAACACCTGTAAAGAAATAAGACATGAATAAAGATCCTTGGGAAGGAAGCCTACTCAGATCACTGTTAAACATCAGATATGCCAGTCAGATTATCACTCACTCCCTCTGTTCAACAACATATGGATTTTATACCTAACATTTGAATTTCCTTGATCAGAGTGAGGTCCACAATATGTTGTAAACTGGTTGGACGAGAAGAGCTTAAAATCTCATCGCTTCACCCTACATTTTCCAATTCATCCCTCTATTACATTTTCCCCAGAAGTTCTACCCACCCACTCATCCCTTAGCATTCCCAATCCCATAAAATATATGTAGTAAAGGCATCCCACCTGTAAATGAGATTCTTACCTGCCAACAGTTGCAGACATGCCAAGATGCTCACCAACTCCCAGCACATGGCTTCTGTGGCAAGAGAAATGAAAAAGATACCCAACGCACCCACATCCTGAAGGAAAGCCACTCGTAAAGAAGGTGTCTCACTTGAACACCTCATTGGTGGGAGGAGCAGACTCTGAGATGTTCAAATTGATGAGGCAGAGCTGTTGAGGGACTGCAGAGAAGAAGGAACTCATCTCTGTCGATATTGCATCATTATTTTAGAATATTGTCATAGTTATTATGTGCTCTTGCTTAAACTATCATAAACTCTCATCATAACCAAGCTCTCATAGGACTCTTCCACACAGCCATATAACCCAGAATATCAAGGCAGATTATTCCACAATACCTGCTTTAAATTGGGTTACCTGAGCCCACACTGCCATACATTCCGGTTCAAAGCAGATAATGTGGGATTTTATTCATCTGTGTGGAAGGGCCCTTAGTTGTTCAGTGGATTTACAAAAATGAAGAGAAGTGGGCACACCACTCAAGAGTGTTTTTAATAAATAAAGTATACATTGTATTGTTGAAGGTTTTCTTGGCCGGAATCACTGGGTTGTTGTGTGTTTTCCGGGCTGTATGGCCATGTGCCACAAGCATTCTTTCCTGACGTCTTGCCTGCATCTATGACAAGCATCCTCAGAGGTTGTGAAGTCTCAACCTCTGTGGATGCCTGCCATAGATGCAGGCGAAACATCAGGAGAAAATGCTTCTGGCACATGGCCATACAGCCTGGAAACACTCATAACAACCCAAAGCATAAATCACATTCCTACTGCATTTCACTTTTCATTACAAGTAAAATTCATTGGCAGCTCTATGCAGAATCTTGGCCAAAACACTGTTCTTCTTAGTTTCAATATTTGGGAGAGCCACAGGAACAAACTGATTTATTTTGCTCCACAAACCTTTTCCATAGGCCACTGCTTCTCAACCTTCCTAATACCATGACCACTTAATACAGTTCCTCATGTTATGGTGACCCCAACCATAATATTATTTTCGTTGCTACTTCATAACTGTAATTTTGCTACTGTTATGAATCACAATGTAAATATCTGATATGTTTTCATTCACTGGACCAGATTTGGCACAAATTCCCGATACATGAAAATTTGAATACCGGTTGAGTTGAGGGATGGTTGATTTTGTCATTTGAGAGTTACAGTTGCTGGTATTTATAGTTAACCTACGATCAAAGAGCATTCTGAACTCCACCACCAGCGATGGAATTGAACCAAACTTGGCACATAGAACTCCCATGACCAAGAGAAACTACTGGAAGGGTTTGGTGGGCATTGACCTTGAGTTTTGGAATTGTAGTTCACCCACATCCAGAGAGCACTGTGGTTTCAAACAATGATGAATCTGGATCAAACTTGTACGAATACTCAATATGCCCAAATGTGAACACTGGTGGAGTTTGGGGAAGATAGAACTTGACATTTGGGAGTGGTAGTTGCTGGGATTTATCAAAGAGCATTCCGAACCCCACCCAATTCTGAACCCCACCCAATCTGAACGACAGAATTGGGCCAAACTTCCCACACAGAATAGAAAATACTGTGTTTCTTGATGGGCGTTGGCAACCCCTCTGACACCCCCTCACGATCCCCCCAGGTGTCCCAACCTCCAGGTTGAGAAACACTACCATAAGCAGACTTCTTCATGCTGCCTACTAGAAGGGGAGAGGGTATAACAGAGAGAGAACAGAGTTCTGTCCCAAACAGAGGATTCGTTCATTTATATTTAATTGGCTTCAATTGTAAAGGGCGATGAAGACTGAGAATGTAGATTCAGCCAGAAAGGTCTTTGATGCAAAGAAGCTCTTTGCAAGGAATTCAAAGGAACCTAAGGTAAGATTCCGTCATGTTTAAGGAAGAAAGGCCCCAATATTTGTAACTGAAAGATAAGATCCAGTTAAAATTTAGATCACATTTTTCAAGTTCACACCATTATAATTTGCAAAAATAGAGAAAGAAGGGAATTAAAAATAGCCGGAATCATAACAAAAGATTAATTTGTGTATTTTGTGATTAGTGCGTGATGTGGTGTGTTTCTTTTCCACCTGTTGTTGATACAGGCCCAAGTAATGATTTTCAGGTTTTCCATTGTGTGTTTTTCTCTTGTGTACAATCCTTGGGATGGAGATAAAGGTCTCTCCCAGAGGATAAATATAGACAATTCATTCTGGTTTTCCACTTAGGCAGACAAAACCATGAAGTCCATTTTGCTCGTAGCCTTCCTGGGAGTGGCTCGTAAGTCTGTATATCTTCTTATAGTTCCTCTATGGACAACGTGTTGTGGCAACTCCAACTATGGAACCCATGCTTGTCTTATGACTGAGAGGAAAGCCTTTCTGATGGCCTCCATATATGCAAGTGTGCTATATAGACTGAGGAACCTGAGCTGTTTGCAACAATGCTCAGCTGAAGTCTTTGGTATAGCTGAATTCTTGAAACTAGGCAGGACAGGTTTTCTTCTTTGTTTTTCATCAATAACTACTGAAAATCCTCTTGATAATCAATTTAAATAGTTATGGGGTTCCAGGACAGTTTCCCACAAATTAGCATTGAGCTGGACCGTTATATTTGATACGGTCCCTATTACGCAGTGCCATTTTGCCTCCCCAATCCCAACAATTCTTCTGTCCCTTTTAATTGACAGGTAAAAACTGTCAATCACTCCCTATCCCACTACATTCCTATTACTTATCTTAGGGCCCTTCCACACAGCCATATAACCCAGAATATCAAGGTAGAAAATCCCACAATATCTGCTTTGAACTGGGTTATTTGAGTCCATACTGCCATATATTCCAGTTCAAAGCAGATAACATGGGATTTTATTCAGCTGTGTGGAAGGGTCCTTATTGTGATGAACTCTCCTTCCACTTCTATGCCAACTTGATGTGCAGGTGTGCTGGGTAGGGAGTAGTGCAGGAAGGTGGCAATATGATGTTGTGTGAAAATCTGGTCACAGGGCCGCAGACTGGCAAGCCGGTATAATTGCATTTCTGAAGACAGATGTAGTGTCAAAGGTATTCATCTTGGTTGTAACTATCTATGATCTCCAGCAATGCCCCTGTTGTGGGATAGTGGGTTGGTGTGATAAAGTCCTCTGTAATCAAGCCCAATATCTCCAGTAAGCATGGCTAGCAGTCATGCTGGTTGGGAGACCCTTAGAATTGTGTGCCTTAACATGACTTTTCTGAGCTCTCATGCAACCTTATTTAAGGGACAATATGCTCCAGGGAATGCAGTAAACCCCACTGAGATGAATTTGATTCCAGGTGGCATGTTATATTTTAAAATAAAATCATAAAATTACTACCAGGTATCTATGCTCATAGTGTAATTATGCTATTCTTCATAGTGCATTAAACTTAAACTGTGTGGTGGCATGTATTCATAAATCAGCTACCAGCTCAGCATATGCCTCCCAGGAACCCCAATGATGGAATTCTTTGTGGTTTTCCCCTAGTTGCCTTCCCCATCGATGATGCCGATGATGATAAGATTGTGGGAGGATACACCTGCCAGAAAAATTCAGTCCCTTATCAAGTCTCACTAAATTCTGGATACCACTTCTGTGGGGGTGCCCTCATCAACAACCAGTGGGTTGTGTCAGCTGCTCACTGCTACCAATCGTAAGCAATATGTTTTTGTCATTCTGCCTGTGACAGCACTATTGTTTTTAAATGATAGCGAACTTGGGCATGAAACTTGCAATTGAAACCACCTTCTGCAGTTTCCATCCTATGCTAAAGAAGATGTTTTAATTGTTTGACGATATAAGTTTCGTTTCCAAAAGTATATTGTAAGCTAATTTTCAGTAGAAAAGTGCCCAAGCCACTTTGAGCAACAGGATGCTCCCAAGAGCAGCAGCATTAGTGCTCTCTATGGCTTTGGGATGATGTGTGCCAAAAGTGGTTAGCTAGTAGTGAGGCTGTTTCATGGCGTTCTTGTTCCATCTCTCAACCCAGACGAATCCAAGTGAGACTTGGGGAACACAGTTTGTCCTTAAATGATGGCTCTGAGCAGTACATAAATTCAGCAAAAATCATCCGTCATCCCAACTACAACTCACGACTCTTGGACAACGACATCATGCTGATCAAGCTGTCCACACCAGCCACCCTCAACAGCCGAGTCACATCTGTCTCTCTACCCAGCAGCTGTGTCTCGACTGGGGCACAGTGTCTCATTTCTGGTTGGGGTAACACCCTCAGCAGTGGCAGTAAGTCCTCCTTGTGTTTTTGTCAACATGCGATACTTGCCAGCAGGTACAATAGCAATGTTGCTAAGGAAATGTTAGCATTATAAACTGATAGTCATGATCTTAAGGTGCTATTATGTATTCAAAATAAGGAATAGAAAGATAAATAAATATGCAAAGGTACATTTGTGCTTATCACATGTGATCTCAAAATAACTCCTCCAAATATTTCTCCTCCCCACTTCTGTTAGAACATTTGTATATCTGGAAATGTATAGTTATGCCATTAACTCAAATGAAAGCAATAAGCTTCCAATTTTCAGAATGAATGCATCTCTTTTGTCTCTTTTGTTGTAGCTTACTATCCTGACACACTGCAGTGCCTGAAGGCTCCTGTACTGTCTTCAACGCAATGCAGAAATGCTTATCCAGGGCAAATCACAAACAATATGATATGTATCGGATTTTTGGAAGGTGGTAAAGATGCTTGCCAGGTAAATCTTCCTCCCCATTTCCCCAAACATGAACAGTGTTTGCCAGCCTCTCTTGACTTGTGTGTTCCTCCTCATTCATAAGTTTTATTATCTTGTCCTATATTGTTGGACCACACGTCTCAGTTTCCATCTGTGACACATTGCAAAGTACGTGAGATGTAGGTTTCATTACAATTGTTATTGGTACGAGCTCATTAAAAATAGTCAGAAGTGGCCCAGAGTTTGGAGGACCTGAGCAGGTCTGTTAAAAGTAGGATCTTTTATAGATCTCTTACTCATATGGTCTTGAGAAGTTGGTTGATTTGATAGCTCATGACATCTAAAGAGTAGTAGATAGCATTACAAGAGTGTTCTTTGATGCTTTATATAGCAATTACAGTTTTCTGTGTTCATTCTTTGCAGAAAAAAACCTAACTTCTTCACTATAGAGTATTGTACTGTATATATTTTAGTGTGACTAGAGAAAAGATCCATGGTATACATCAGGATGCAGTCCATTGATTACATGCAGCCACCACTAGTCCTATCTAATTTTGGGTGGTAGAGGAGATCCGTTTTTGAATGCAAATAATCTTCTCTTTCTGACACTATCACTTACATAATGTGCTTCCTTCACATTTCTTTATAGGGTGACTCTGGTGGTCCTGTAGTCTGCAATGGGCAGCTCCAGGGTGTTGTCTCCTGGGGCATTGGGTGCGCTCAGAGGGGCTATCCTGGAGTCTATACCAGGGTCTGCAACTATGTCTCATGGATTCAAAACACTGTACGTTCCAACTGATTACAGCTTCTCCGTTAGTTTGGATTCAGAACTATGATGCATGTAAAGTAGAGTCATGAAAATTAAAGTATGATTCATGCAAAGTGGTCTCTGGTGATTATTTATGCTTTCTCTCCTTTGCTGGTGGGGGCGGTCTTTGTCCCTGAACAAGGTCACATTTCTACTCATTTTATTTATTCTTGTGATCAATGGCTAACACTTTGTTGCTTAAGAGTGTCAGCTGATATATCTCCCATGTCACCAGTCACCATTAACACCAACTGCAGAACATAAGGCATTGTAAGACCGATGCTTCATCCTCTATTTTTCCATAAATTCATATTTAATTTGCCTACACGAGTGCAGCTTAAACATTTGTTCCATACAACATTGGAGTAACTGGCCCCTCCACCAGCAGAGGGGGTGATTGTTCATGCTGCATTAGCGTAGGAATACAGTAAACTGTCAACAGGAGTTCAAAGTTCAGCCACTGACTTTGTGCATTCATGCTCATTAATATCTTGAATGTGTGAAAAAGCATAATAGATGGCATACAACAAGTAGTATTCCCTATTTTGTTGGTGTTCTGTACCTTTGAATCATTTCCGACAATGGCAACCCTCAGGCACATGTGCCATAGGGTTTTCTTGGTTGGTTTTGTTGCCCCAGAGGCTGAAAGAATGTGACCTGCCCAAATTTTCTATGGCCAGATGGAGATTTGAACCCAGGTTTCCAAAGTCATATTCCAACGTTTGAACCATTACATCATGATGGTTCTCATTACTCGTTCCCAAGACACACTAGGTGTTTTTTGGAGGCTGATTCAGCTGCAAGTCTTTTTGTGTGACAAAAGCAAGTAAAGAACAATCTAGTGATATCCACATGCCCTCTTAACGCACATGTCCTATGAAGCCCTGTTAACTCTTCTGCTGGTGATGCTAGGAATCTTGACAAAATAATCAGGGTCAACGGAAATGTTGCAATGTTTGGATTGCTCCAACATAACATCTCCCATCAATCCTAGTCAGTGCCAAGGAATCATGAGAGGAACACTCTAGCAACCATTTAGAAGGCCTCAAATTCTACATTCCTGGTGTTGATAAACAAAGAAGACATGTATTGTCAAAGGTTTTCACGGTCAAACTAACGGGAGTGTTGTGTGGTTTCTGGGCTGTATGGTCGTGTTATTGCAGTATTTTCTCCTGACATTTTACCTGCATCTCTGGCTGGCATCTTCAGAGCATCTTCAGCCTATAAATCCCTAAATGGTCCCAGCCTAGTTTACCTGTTCGAACATATCTTCCTCCAGGAAGGCCCTGCTCCCATCCCTTTGCAGTCACAACTGGTGGGAACGAGAGACAGGGCCTTCTCCATGGTGGCCCCCAGCTGTGGAACTCCCTCCCCAATGACATTAGACTTGCCCCCTCCCTCCTGACCTTTCCCAAAAAACTCAAATCCTGGCTGTGAGATCAAGCATTTGAACAATAGATGGATCAACTGGGAAAAGAATGTTTTTTAGTTGACCGCAATTGTATGGATCCGGATTATGATTTTGAACTGGTGAACTGTTTTTAAATTGAATGTTTATAACTGTTTTAACTATGTCAATTGTAATTATGATTTTAATTGTATTGTGTTGGCATCTAATGGTTGCCTGTTGTAAGCCGCCCAGAGTCCCTCTTCGGAGGTGAGAAGGACGGGATATAAATGCTTGAAATAAAAATGCCTGAAATAAACAAACAAACAAGCAAATCCTTTGAAAATGCCAGTCACAGATGAAGCCTAAACATCATCTGGATTGTGGGACCACAAATGGTGTGGGAATAATTGTATCGCAAGGATTCCAACATTCGATAGCTGAAGTGCAGCAGTATGACAACCAACTTATGAAGATTATTATTGTCACTGAAAAATGGCGGTATCACATCTTTTCACCATACGCTTCTCAAACCGGGTGGACTGAACAGGTTAAGGACAATTTCTGGATACTACTGCATGACAAGACCACAGATGTACCAAACTCTGTTTAACGTTATAAAGATCTCAATAAAGGAATAGTTTCAGAGAGTTGTAATAGCTTTTCAACTCTGTTTCCCATTAACCATCTGTGTGTGTCTGTGGCTCCATTTTTTGACATCCCAATCAGCTGTTTGGGGCTTTTAAAACGTGCACGTGCACTGGAGCAGTCCACACAGGGGGAAGGGAAGGAAATCATATGTTTTGCATGACTTCAGAGATATACAGTAATGCAAAAGTGCACATTTTTTGGCGGAATTGGGTTTTAAGCTCACCTTTTAAACATATGTTTTTCAGATGTTAACCCAATTTCTGCTGCACTTTTGCTAAACATCATTTGGCCACCACCCCTTTTTAGCCCAGTTACTTCCAGTTTTTCAGGTATGTGTAGAAGGGCCCAGAGAATCATAGCATCCTAAAGTTGGAAGAGACCCCAAGAGTTATCCAATCCAGCTCTAGTCTGCTGTGCAGGAAGGTACAATCAATGCACTCATGGCTGGTAGTTATCCAGCCTCTGCTTATAAACTTTCACCACACTCAGAGACATAATAGCTGTGCCCCATGTTCCTTCCTGGCAAGAGACACTGATTTGGATCTTTAGGTACCAAAAATATCTTGGGCAACAATTCAGTTGTAAAAACAACAACAACCACAGAGCTGGATAACAGATATTTTAATTTATCTTCTTGTGTTCCCACGTGAAGAGGTTTATGCTCAACTTCCTCATTGGTTATCTCACTGTGTATTCTCTCTTGGCACAGAAGTAGGTGCCAGTATCTTCCAACTGAGCGTTCTCCAATGACAAAGGCAATTCATATTCCTTCACTCCAGTGGTCTTGAAGCGGTTTTTAAATTCCTTATCTACATCATCCTTTCCTCCAGAACCTTCGATTGAAAAAATCACCAATTGAAGCCGCATATCTTTTCCTCTTTCTTGCTTATACCAGAACATGTAAGTATATTGGGATTGCTTTTGGGAACAGTTCAGAGTCACAGATTTCCCTCTCTCGATTACCGTGTCTAGGGATTGTTCAAGTGCAGAAACTGTAAGGAAATACAAAAGTATAACACTGAATCAGAAGATTTGGAAACCTAGGCCACTTCTATACTGCCATATAATCAGACTATCAAAGTAGATAATCCACATAATCTTCTTTGAACTGGATTATATGAGTCTACACTGTCATATAATCCAGTTCAAAGCGGGCAATCTGGATTTTATATGGCAGTGTAGAAGGAACCTAAGGGAGTTGTTATAACTTGAAAAACATTATTCATTTTTAAATGGTGATGATTCATCTAACATTGGAAAGTATAATCCTGAAGGCTGCATTTTTATAAACGGGACTAGTTACATTGAACTCATATTTTCATTATTTTATATAGGACTATACTATTAAATGTTCTATTTCTAACATAATACTGCAACCAATTTATAAGGCTGGAATAAAAAGAAATACAGAAAAGTGTCCAAGATTAAGAAAAATATATTATTTTGTTCTTTCATAGTTCCAGCATTTATTTTGAAAGTAAATTCTGTGTTCTAGAAACCAAACACCTGCAAGCTTGCAGAAGTCTTTGTGACCCACAATGGAGTCCTGTACCAAATAAATATGAGTTACGTTATCATTACTACCACAACTTTACTTTTCAGCCTTTTGTTGATTTTCACCCTGAACCAGCTTTAGCTAATGCAAGTAATACTTGAATTGCACAGCCTTAAATTTCTTTAACAATGATTAAATGAAATGTAACAACAAATTCAAGGAGACCCACCATATTTCAATTTGGGGCTTAAAATGCACCCCAAGTTTGAAAAGATGTCAGATTTAACTATTGTGGCAAATGACTTACCTGGTGAGAACAATAAAACGGCCAGCAAATGAAAGCCTATTGGAGGAATGGGGCATTTCATTAGCCATTTGCCTGCCTGGGCCAACTGCAGAAACAGCAACTGGAGCATTTTTAACACAGGCCATAGGACTCACAGAACAAAATACTAATGTCAGAACAGGAAGTTGTGTGGAAGGCAAGCATCATATAGATGCCACAGTGGGGTAAAGTCACAGCCGTCAGGAAGAGGTTTTGTTTAGATGCAATACCATAATAATATGCAATGAAGTCTCATTCAGGCTGGATCTACACTGCCCTATATCCCAGGATCTCATCCCAGATTATCTGCCAGATAACCCAATTCAAAGCAGATAATCTGGATTTTATATGGCAGTTAAAAGGGGCCTTGTCTGGGCTTTCTCCAAAAACAGTGTATTTTTTATCCCAGGGCTCTTCAAGAAGTCTTGACGTGTAACACCAGCCAAAACTCTTGAAGCATTTATTTTCTTGTTTATCTACATATATGTAGATAATGAGTTTTCACCTAGGTTCAGTTTAATACAATTGGCTTGCTCACACTGACTACCATATCTAGAAATGGATGACAAAGTTTTGTGGATCTTTAAACATTAAAATACTATAATCATATGAGTTGGAAATAAAGCTGAGTGTAGCTTAAAAACAGGGAAAGATGTCAGTCCACTATGCATTGCAAACTTGGGCCAGATCTACACTGTCCTATATCACAGCATCTGATGCCAGCTTATCTTATTTAAACTGAATTATATGAGTCTACACTGCCAGATGATCTTCGACAAGCAGATAATCTGGGATCAGATCTGGGATCAGAACTGGACAGTGTCAATTGAACCCTAGATTGTGTTATTTCTATCACAATTTGCAAATATTTGAAAGTTTTAAAAATGTCATATCAAAAAGAGAGAAAGAGAAAGAAATTCTAAAATTAGCCAGGATTGAAGAGATTTTGGCCCCTTCCACACAGCTGAATAATATCCCACATTATTTTCTTTGAAGTGGAATATAAGGCAGTGTGGACTCTGATAACCCAGTTCAAAGCAGATATTGTGGGATTTTCAGCCTTGATATTCTGGGTTATATGGCTGTGTGGAAGGGCCCTTTTCTCACCCAAAGTTGTCAGTATATAAGTCAAAATTCTTCAGGTATTCAACTGTTTCCTGGCCCATCCAGACAGCCTCTTTATGGCGGAGACATCCACAATAAAAAGTTGGTTGTCCAGATTACGTTCTGGCCAACCCACAGTTAATGCGCCACAAACCAGGAAAACCCTGGTTTGTGGCAAATTAATTATACAGTGGATTTATTCTGTGCCTTCTTGTAAGATGCGGGATAAACCCACTACTTTTGGTGATTGGACTGAAGTCCAGACACCATTCCCACAGTTTTATGGACTAAATTCGTCTGGAAAACTGTGGGATTCCCACCCACCCCTCCCCCAGAGCCCCCAACTCCCTTTTTAAAGTAAGGAAAACTTACCCAACCTCCATTACAGTCTTGCCAGAACTCTCCCGGCACGTAGAAATGATGCGCCAGGAGAGCGGGGGCAGAAGCAATTTTTCTTTTCCTTTAAAAGTTTTCTTTCTTTTAAAAGGGGCTTGGGAGCTTTGGGGGAGGGGGATAGGGTCTCCAGATGTTCTCTCGGCCCAGTACCAGAAGAACATCTGAACACCCACCCCAGAAATGGTGCACTTTCTGGGGTGGGTGTAAATGAAGTCTAGCACGGATTTAGAAGGGTCTCGCCCAGGAGGGAGAGACCCTACAGATCCACAAAGAAGGATCCGCTACTTTGGTGAGCAAAAGAAAGAAGAAGCTGCAAGTTAAAAATTTCTCTAAGTTCCCAAATGAATCTCACCAAAGCTGAAGGAAGCAACACCGAGTTGTTTTTATTGCGATCCAGCTGGAAAGGATGCAAAGCCATGATAATTCGATGAGCAAGCATACAATGAATACAGAATAAAGCCTTTTTATACATAAACAGAGCTGTCAGATTTGAATTTCCCGCTCCCCGCCCTCAGCCGACTCGGCGCTGATTGGCTGGTGCTCTACAGCTGGGAGGAGGCTTGGCCGCCTCTGGAGTGCCTTGGCCAATGGGGGAGCTCTCGCCGCTTTGGCCTCCTGGCAAATCAGGAGAGAGGGAGGAGGGTCGAGGGGGAAACAATGTAAACTTGAGTGGATTATGGAAATATGTGGTGTCCAAGTGGCCATTGAGTCCTCAGGGGCCTTCCAGCTGGCTGGCTATTGTATGTGAGGGGTGGCAATCAACGTTGATGTCTGGCGAACTGGCCAGAATCTGGATTTTCCTTGAGCCAGGATATGGAGACAATGGGGCAATCTTGTTTGTAGTTTTGGCTGAGAGAACCTTGAATGAGTAAACGGATCAGGACAAATTGTGGCTTTCTGAAGGCCCTTTGTCCCATCGAGATATGGTCAATCATGCTAAATGGGCATTTTCCCCCAAGCAGCCAGACTCTGACTTTGGATCGGTGCCCTTTGTATTGTCCATGCAAATATGTCCTTATCAGGGTTTCCTTTCAATCAAGGGATTACCTTCTTTCCAGGGTCACTGAGAGTGGCTTTTTATATTTTATACATTTCCTTATAAAGGGGAATAGGGCAGAAGGGTCAAGTAAGGGTCACATTCATAAGGGGAAAATGTAGAAAGCAAGATATAAAAAAAACATAACCACTTATCCCTCCCACCAGAAAGCCATAGAAAATTGATGAAAACCTTGATCATGGCTCAGCATATGTCCATAGTTCATCATGAAGGTCCAATATTTAATATGAGAGTCCATAAGGGGAAAAGTCAATAATGACAAAAAGAGAGTCCTTGATGTGGGGCAAAAAGGGTTCAAAAATCATAAGAAGTGGTTTGGTAAGTCCACTGAGCCTGGACATGTGGTCCTGCACTGCTGGCGCCAAAGTTTGCCTTTCGTCCAAGGAGAACTACAACTCCCTTTGGGGTCTGGAGCGAGGGTGGCAAGTCCACTTCCTGAGGGTCCCATGGGGTGACCACATCAAGTTCCCCGGGTCCTGGGGC
Organism: Anolis sagrei ordinatus; assembly: GCF_025583915.1. Taxonomy (NCBI): domain Eukaryota; kingdom Metazoa; phylum Chordata; class Lepidosauria; order Squamata; family Anolidae; genus Anolis; species Anolis sagrei. The sequence continues at coordinate 111,910,069 of NW_026845477.1, forward strand.
TCCAAGAGAGCGAAGAAGCGATGGCGGGAGCAGTGCAGCAGCGGGAAGCCCAGTTTGACAATCAGCTGTTTCTTATTAAAATATATTCTTAAAAATAAAAGAGTTATTCCCAGAGTGTAAGAGTCTGAAATGCAAAAAGTGAGATAGCAGTTAGTGTTAGAATTAGGCTAAGAAAAATATGGCATTAAAATGGTGTCGTTTGGTTAACTCGCAGATACGGGGGCCCAAGGGGTTTCCGTATCTGCGGTTTAAAGAAACGCAGTTTCAGCCTCCCTGGGACACCTGGAAGGTGTCCCGGGCAAGCCAGCAGCTGCCCGCGGCTCGGAAAGGGATAGGTTCATGGATTTGATACCTTTCAGTCAGTGATTAGACACAATGTATCACTAGGGAGAGGTGAATGTTACAATTCAATTAGTCTTTATTAGGGGTTAGTTACAGTGTTTGGGCCGGGGAAGAAAGGAAAAGGAGAGAGCTCGAAGGTGGAAGAATTCCAGGTTGAGGCTGCTGCTGGGGCACATCCCATTGAAGTTGGTCCAACGGGGCATCCAGGAACTGCAGAACTACCTGCGGCTGGTCAGATCAGCTGGAAAGCAGGGGCCTCGGTCGGGCTCACCCTCATGGATAGGGACCCAGGAACATCCGCATTTTTTCAACGTGGATGCTCCTGAGATAAAGGGCTGTCTGGAAGCGCCCGAAGTCTCCCAGAAGGATGGTAAAATATGACTTGGTTAATTAATCTTCTAGGATTAGAAGATTAGAGGCTAAACTTTTGTCTCCTGCATCTATAATGCTTACTCGACTCGAAAGTGGCAAAACATGCAGTAAGCATAAATAAGCACAGGAAAAGAAACTGGATATCCTTAAAGTATGACACCTTCTACACTGCCATATAAAAACCAAATTATCTGCTTTGAACTGGAATATTTGGCAGTGTAGACTCATATGATCCAGTTCAAAGCAGATAATGTGGATAGTCTGCTTTGATAATCTGGTTTCTATGGCAGTGTAGAAAGGGCCTAACACACATCTCATTTTTAAGTGTGACAGAAGACTTAATTTGTTTTTTGAATTTATATCCTGCCTGTCATCTCAATAGGATTCTCAGCACTGATAGTTGGACATTTTTAAAAGAAAAAAAACACTTTTCTATGCTTGTTGAATTGAAGGAATTACACAAACTGGCTAGTAAAAACCAAAGAGAAACTTGAACAGTTAAGAGCGGGTCAGGAAGATGTAACTTATTCTGCAGAAGATAAAAACAGGAAGGCATTAGGCAATATTTCAGTAAAAGCCAAGAAGAGAGAAACAAAGCTCTATTCAATGTAGTCGGACTCTCAAAGGAATAAGTTTTTAAAAAATCCTATCCTCGCCCAGGTAAAGATCTTCTGTCTCTCTTTTTAGACTTAAGGTTATATCTATTGTACATATGATTATGTCCCAACGATTTCACTGAGACCTATGGGATTCCCCAATCCATGAATTTTTCATAGTAGAAACTGAGAAGAATTTGCATCAGGTTGTTCTTTAAAACAGAGATCTTCACTTATTCACAAATTCACAAATTATTGCATAAAACTATAGACGAGAATTTTAAAAGTTCAAATAAAGGAGGAAAAAAACTTCACAGATTCATCTAACCAGTCAGTGGGATTTGAGCTGTTAGAATAAAAGTGTCTCTTGGTGTCCAGCCATGTTGTGTTCACCACATCTTTTTATCTGGTAGGCTACAAGCAGGCCCGTAGCCAGGATTTCGATTCGGGGGGGGGGCTGAGTTTGTTTCGGGGGGGGGCTGAGTCTGAGTGAAAGAGGGTCTACCTTAGCAAACCTTTTGTATCATTACCCCAATACCCCCATGCATATGGGATATATTGAGTATGGTGATCAGATCATGATATGAATAAACATAACAGTTTAAATAATGCACCAGTAAGGCCTTTTCGCGAACCACCATGAGAATTTGGGGGGGGCTGAAGCCCCCCCAGCCCCCCCCCCCCCCCCCCCCGACTACATGCCTGGTTACAAGGCCATGTCATGCTGGGAATAGATGTAGCTGTTGAGTCTGACTGGTTGAGTAGAGGGAGGATTTTTTTTCTAGGTTTCTTTGCTTTCTGAACTCAAGGGCACTTGTTTCTGTGTAGATGTGTGCAGAATTCTAACTCTTTTTATTCCTTTAATTCTCATATGTTTGATATTTCATTTATTTTGTTTGTGGCCTCTGCCCCACATTTATTGGTACTATTTTTTCTTTTTTATCATTTTATTTGATTTAGTATTATTAATGTGTAAGTTTGCAAACAGATGCTTAGTAGGTTTATCACTGTCATGCACCTTATCATTGTTAAATGTCGTTAACAGAGCTCAGGTTAATATAGTAATCAACTGCTCACATGGTAGTTGCATTGTACTGAATAGTGTGTTTCTCTAGGTCAGCGTTTCTCAACCTGGGGGTCGGGATCCCTAAGAGGTCACAAGGGGGTGTCAGAGGGGTCACCAAAGACCATCTGTTGGTCATGGGAGTTCTGTGTGAGAAGTTTGGCCTGATTCTATCATTGGTGGGGTTCAGAATGCTCTTTGATTGTAGGTGAACTATAAATCCCAGCAACTACAGCTCCCAAATGTCAAGTCTATTTTCCCCAAACTCCACCAGGCTTCACATTTGGGCATATTGAGTATTCGTGTCAAATTTGGTGCAGACACATCATTGTTTGAGTCCACAGTGCTCTCTGATGTAGGTGAACTTCAACTCCAAAGTTCAAGGTCAATGCCCACCAAACCCTTCTGTGTGCCAAGTTTGGTTCAATTCCATCATTGGTTGGGTTCAGAATGCTCTTTGATTGTAGGTTAAATAAATCCCAGAAACTACAAGTCCCAAATGACAAAATCAACCCACCCCCCCCCCCACCCCAATCCACCAGTATTCAGATTTGGGTGTATCGGGTATTTATACCAAATTTGATCTAGTGAATGAAAATACATCCTGAATATCAAATATTTACATTATGATTCATAACAGTAGCAAATGTATAGTTATGAAGCAATGAAACATGAGGAACTATATTAAGGGGTCACAGCGTTAGGAAGATTGAAAACCACTGCTTTAGGTGGTGCAAAGGGTTAAACCACTGATCTGTGGAACTTCTGACTGAAAAATCAGTGGTTCAAACAGGGGTGAGCACCCATCATTAGCCCCATCTTCTGCCAACCTAGCTCCAGTGGGAAGTTAATGGTGCCACATGACCTTGGAGGTGTCTACAGACAATGCCGGCTCTTCGGCTTAGAAATGGAGGTGAACACCACCTCCCAGAGTCAGACTTGACTAGGCTTAATGTCAAGGGAAAACCTTTATTTTATCTTTACTAGGTGTTTATTAACAGAAATCTCTATATCCCACAAAATAGTTAGCCAGTAACACTGCTAATGTTTGCCTTACAGATCCAACCTAGAAGTAGAGTTAATCGGATTTCAGATATTTAGAAAACTGTACTGCATGCAAAGAAGCTTGGGAATAATCTAAATATGAACTGGAAACTCGTGAGCTATCTTGTGACAATTGTGCTTATTAAGCTAACAGTCACGTCTCTGTTTCTTTACTACTGTGAGTATCATAGTGAATTTGAAAATTTTCAATGCAACTTTCTGGCTTTAAGGACAGTAGCTAAATAACTCAGTTCCTAAATTTAATTCGTGATAGTTTCTGTGGTGAGTGTAAATTGAAAGGCTTTGTTTACCTTCTTCTCATTACAGCCGTAGAAATATTTATTCAGAATTTATTAAATTAAACCAAAGAAGTAGGTATTAATCTGAAAGATTAAGAAGTTACAATTTGGAGATGACATGACAATTCAGAATCAAAATAAGGTACAGTTAAGCTACACAAACCCAAGAAGAGTGGATTAGCTTTTTTAGTGTTTTATTGGACTACCATTTCAAAGCTAGCACCTCTGCATTCTTGGCATCTCTGCCACCTGCAGAATTCTGGGAAATGTAGTTTGGGACAGGGCCTTTGGAAGTCTCAGCTCAAAGGTCCTCACCTTCCCAAATAATCCAGCCCAGTATCCCCATCAATCATGGGTAACAATCATGCTGGTCCAGAGACTCTTAGATTTGTGGCCCTTTAAATGACTTTTTCTGGGCTCTCATGCAGCCTAATTTAAGGGACAAAATGTTCCAGGGAATGCTGTAAATATCACTGAGATGAAGTAGTTTTGAAGTGGCATGTAAGATTTTTAAATAAAACCATAAACATATTAACAAAAAACAGTCTAATTCAAGCTCCAGTCATCTGTGCCCATAGTGTCAGTTAAAGCAAATATGATATATGTGAATAAGACTTTTAAATTGGCATTCTGCACAATGCACTAAATTTAAGCTGGGTGGTGGCATGTATTGAGAACCAAGCTACCAGCTCAACATATGCCTCCCAGGAACCCCAATGATGGAATTCTCTGTGGTTTTCTCTTAGTTCCCTTCCCCATCAATGATGCCGATAATGATAAGATTGAGGGAGGATACACCTGCCAGAAAAATTCATTCTTATATCAAGTCTCGCTAAATGATAATGGCCACATCTGTGGGGGTTCCCTAATCAACAACCAGTGGGTTGTGTCAGCTGCCTCCTGCTACAAATTGTAAGTAAAAATGCACTTGTGATTCTGCCTGTGATAGGGCCTTCTCATTGGTGGCCCCCTGTCTGTGGAACTCACTCCCCAGTGAAATTAGATTGGTGCCATCTCTCCTTTCCTTCAGGAAAAAGCTCAAATCATGGTTGTGGGTCCAGGCATTTGGACAGCAGGCTTATCAGCAATCACAGTTGATGTATGTGAACTGAAAATGTACAGGCTTTGGACTAAGTCCCTGAATGTTGAATTGAATTTGGATGCAGTCATATTATTGTTAATAATGTTTTAACTGCCTATTTATATTTAATGTTTTAATCAATGTTTTAATTGTGTTTTATTGTTATGTTGTGTGTTGGCATCAAAGTGTTGCCAGTGTAAGCCACCCTGAGTGCCCCCTCGGGGGTTGAGAAGGACAGAGTACAAATGTTTGAAATAATAAATAATAATATTGTTTTAAGTGGTAACAAGCCTGAGCATGAAACACTACTTTCCACACTCGCAGTTGCAATCATCATCTTCAGTATCATTGCTGAAGATGTTTTGATTGCTTAAGTATATGAATTTGTTTCCAAAAGAGTATTATTAACTACTTTTCAATTGAACATTTGTCAGTGCTCATTCCACATTGAGCAAAAGGATGCTCCCAAGAGCAGCAATGTTGATGATGCAACAGCTTTGAGCTTGCAGGTATCAAAAGTGTTTGGCTAGTAGTGGGGCTGTTTCATGGTGTTCTTGTTCCAGCTCTCAACCCAGACAATTCCAAGTGAGACTTGCGGGAAATGATTGGTCCTTAAATGATGGCTCTGAGCAATACATAAATTCAGCCAAAATCATACCTCACCCCAGTTTCAACTCCAAGTCCTTTGACAATGACATAATGCTGATCAAGCTGTCTACACCAGCAGTCACCCTTAACAACCAGGTCACATCCGTCTCTCTACCCACCAGCTGTGTCACAGCTGGGACAGAGTGTCTCATCTTTGGTTGGAGAAGAAACCTCGGCAGTTATAGTAAGTCCTCTTTGTGGTTTTGTCAACATGTGGTATATGCCAGGAGGTACAATAGCAATGCTACTACACATAGCCAAATAGGAATATTAATGAATGTTAAGCATAATAAACTGATACAATCATGTTCTTGAGGTCCTATGAGTGCCTTCAAAGGAATTCCGATTCTCCCCAAATGAGTTATTTTTAAATAGTATGATTATTTACCATATATACTCATGTATAGGTCAATCCCATATATAAGTCAAGGGAATGCTTTGGGTCCAAAACAATGGATTTTGATATGACTCGTGGATAAGTCAAAGACCATTATGTAGAGAGGAAAGAACACAAGTACCACCTTAGGGGGCAGCCACCCCCGGCTCCCGCTGCCACAATATTTTGCCCAGACATCCAAAAAGGCACTTTCTCTTCCAAGTATTTTTCTTAGGAAACACTTCTGTGCCTGTTTCAGAAGAGGTACTTTCATTTGACCTCACAGTTCTTCTCCGTAAGAAGGCAACAGTTCCTTTTTAGATAAGAGTTAAGATACAGTACTCACACTGACTCATGAGTGAGTTGACATAGGTTTTTGGAGTTGATTTTTGACTAAAACTTTTAGTTTTAGTCAAAAATATAACTATACAAAATATAACTATACATAACTATATAAGTCTAAACTAGGGTCCGGATCTTTCCAGGTGTAGGCCATAAGGAGATTGACTCCTGGGATTGCTTTTGCAGTCCCAGGGACCAATCCCACAGATATCCCTACACTCATCCCTGGAGCCCAAAGAAGCAGGATGGCACACTCCTCCCCCCAACCCATTTCCCCATCAAACCTTAGCCTACTGGCAGACTCCTCAGGTAAGTGTTGGTAGGGAAATTAGGGACTGGGGGGCTGGATGCCATCCTGGGTCAACTTGTGTTAGTGGGTAGGAACTGAAATCCGGGAGGAAGCAGGTTATTTTAACACGCTTCCTCCTGAGTTTTAGGTAAGCGTAGAAGGGCCCTTACTCATATGGTCTTGACAAGTTGGTTGATTTGGTGGCTCATGACATCTAAAGTGTAACAGATAACATTACAAGAGTGTTCTTTGTTGCTTTACGTAGCAATCAGTGTTCTTTCTTTGCTTAAAATAACTAACTTCTTTGCTATAGATTGTTGTATATATTTTAGTGTGATTAGAGAAAATGTCCATGGTATACATCAGGGTGCAGCCCATGGACTACATGCTGCAACCACTAGTCCTATCTAATTTTAGGTGGTGGGGGAGATCAATTTTGAATGCAAATAATCTTTTCTTTCTGACTGTATCACTTACATGATGTGCTTCCTTCACATTTCTTTACAGGGTGATAGTGGTTATCCTGTAGTCTGCAATGGGAAGCTCCAGGGTTTTTTCTCCTGGAGCACTTTGCACTTTAATGAGGGCTCTCCTGGAGTCTATACCAAGATTTGCAACTACATCTCATGGATTGAACGCACCATACGGTTCAACTGATCACAGCTTCCCAGTTAATTTGAATTCAAAGCTATGATTCATGCAAAGCAGAGACATGAAAATTAACGTACGATTCATGCAAAGCAGGGTCTGGTGATTATTTATGCTTTCTCTATTTTGCTAGTGGGGACTGTCTTTCTCCCTGAAGAAGCTCATAACTTCTACTCTGTGTTATTTTTTCCAGTGATCAACTGCTAAATTTTTATTGCTTAAGGCTGCCAGGTGATATATCTTCCATGTGACCAGTCACCATTAACATCAACTGCAGGAAACAAAAAAAAAGTTTCAAGGCCAATGTTTCACCCTTCATTTTTCCATAGAGCTCCATTTCATTTGCCTACTTGAATGCAGCTGAAGCTGTTTAAGAGGAAGGTGGCAGACCCCTGAACTAGCAGAGGGAGTTATTATTTTCCAACAACTCAAGAGAAAATGCTTGATGACTTTAAATCAGTACTAAATGTGTTCAGCATAAACAAAAAAACCACCTAACTTCAACTCAGCAGAATATGAGTTCCTTATAGATTTGACACTTCACAGCAAACTAAAATTCATGTTTCAAAACTAATGTTCACCAAAATTCTGACTGCATTTACAAGTGAATTTAAAATCTTGCCTGAGAAAGCAAAATTAGTATTGCTATATTTCTCAAATACATACTATAACTCTGTGAAATGTGATTATCCACCTTAACCGGTACCAAAACAAAACACAAATGCTGCTTAAATGAAGAACCAGACATTCACCTGCAATTATCATGAATTGAACCTAAAATTTAAAAAAAAAACTGTGCAAAAAATACAACCATAGGTGTTTCTTAAATGTTTCTTAAATGTTTATACATTATTTTACATTATGTCTTAATTCAGGCCTACTGTTGCATTGCAATACATATGGTTTGATTTATTGAACTTTGGAAGAATTTTAATGTATGCCAAGTTTTGACAATATCATGTGTATTGGTGGTAGTTGAGAATAAATTGAGATATTATGGTAAATTTCAAAGTTTTTACAATACAATTTCATTGCATGGACATTGTGCAATAGTTTAGATATTGCTTTACTTTGCACTCCCTTACTATCTATCCCCTCTTCCTCCCCTGCAACACTATTCCTTGGAGCCCCTGGTGGCACAATGGGTTAAACCCTTGTGCCGACAGGACTGCTGACCAAGAGGTCAGCAGTTCAAATCCAGGGAGAGCAGGTTGAGCTCCCTCTGTCAGCTCCAGCTCCCCATGCAGGAACATGAAAGAAGCCTCCCACAAGGATGATAAAACATCAAAAAACCATCCTGGCATCCCCTGGGCAACATCCTTGCAGACGACCAATTTTCTCACACCAGAAGCGACCTGCAATTTCTCAAGTCGCTCCTGACACACACAAAAACTACTTCTAAAAATCAATAATGTGTGAGACATAGGATAGGTCTAAGGAGCTCCACCATAGAAACTGATTCTAAAAAGGGTTCCAGGAATCAAAAAAGTTGGGAACCACTGGCCTATGTTATTGGTGTTGTGTGCCTTTGTGTGATCTCCAACAATTGTGACCCCCAGGCAAATATATCATGGGGTTTCTTGGTGAGATTTGTTCATAGAGGGGTTCACCTTTGCCTTTTCTAGAAGTTGAGGGAGTAGAACTTGTCCAAGTTGATCCAGTGAGTTTCTATGTCTGAGCGGGGATTAGAACCCAGATCCCCAGAGTCACAATAAATGTTTGACCAGTCAGTGATGAGAAATTGTGGTAGGTAAAGTCTGAGAGCCATCTAACGGGTTACATATTCTACATGCAAGAAGACATGCTCATTCAATTGAGGAGAATGGATCTTTTATAAGGAATAACATGGCCCTACAGATAGATAGAAGAGTGGGAGGGACTTTTGAAAAGCGTGGGGTTCAGTGCATTGGGGAACATTCCCATAGAAGCCTTAACTAAAGCACAAACAGCTGTGTGCAATGGCTTCATCTGCTTGTGACCCAGAGACCCTTAGTCGCCCAATGAAAAGTATGGAGGAGTTGGGGAAAGGTCGGTTTTTACCTCTGCACCAGGAGCCCCCAGTGGTGCAGTGGGTTAAACCCCTGTGCCAGCAGGACTGACAGGTTGCAGGTTCGAATCCGGGGAGAGGCAGATGAGCTCCCTCTATCAGCTCCAGCTCCTCATGAGAGAAGCCTCCCACAAGGATGATAAAACATCAAATCATCTGGGCGTCCCCTGTGCAATGTTCTTGCAGACAGCCAATTCTCTCACACCAGAAGTGACTCGCAGTTTCTCAAGTCGCTCCTGACACAACAAAAAAAAAACCCTCTGCACCCCCTGCTGGCTGAACTGGCCAAGAGTAATGGGATGTCACTTTCCAGATGTCTTTCATATCAGGGAGCACATCTACAGTGACTACTGTCTCAAAGCTGGGGGGGGGGGGGGAGCAAACTAGTGAGACTGCATTTTCACTGCAGAATTATAGCAATTTGAGATCAAATGAACTGCCATAGCTTATTCATATAGAATTCTTAGATTTGTAGTTTTTGTAGTTTTATAATACTGCTACCCTTATGCAGCAAACTACAAATCCCATTATTCCATAAGCTGGAACTATGGCAGATAAAGTAATGTCCAGCTGCTATATTTCTGCAGTGTGGATAGGCCAGTTGCTGTCCTGTAGTATTGCTTGTATTTGGCTCCTAAGCAGAACTAGGGATGCAAGCATCTCTCTGCGTTATTTGTGTTCTGTTTCCCACAATAATGCTACAATTCTTATTTTGTCCTAATTCTGAGGTTTGTTTTAAAAAAAACTTTTTAAAAATCCCCCTCATGTAAAATTGAGGGGTAGTGGTGAACCTATATATACATACACACACACATGCGCACACACACATTTTGTTACATATTTTTCTGAGGCAAGATGAGTTTTATTCTATTGCAAATGCCAGGAGACACAAAATTGACATTTTTGTAGGGACATTATGTTGCTGGGATGTTTATGCAGCATTGCCCCCTCCTGGAAATGATCAGTAAAAGAGTCTGATCAGAGTATAGGTACCAAAACAATTAACAGACATTGTTTGGGCAGGTCTCATTCATACTTGTCTATTGGACATACCCCAGCATAGGTTGGCTCTGGATGGCTAGTGTGAAAGAGGGTTTTCTTGTGTCAACACAGTGAGTTTTAAGCTGCCTAAACCCATAGAGATCATAGCTATGCTGCAATATAATACAATGAATGCATATATGGCAGAATAGATAGGGCCACCTTTAACAGAAAATATGTTACCAGAGCTATATGTAAAAGGGAAAGAGTTTGCATAGGTTCTCACACCCCAAAAATGAGCACTTCAACATATTTCTGATTTTTTTTTATTCAAACTAACATTATATACGGTACATATAAAATAACACAGCCATGTTAACTTAGGCCCCTTCTACACTGCCATACAAAATCCAGATTATCTGCTTTGAGCTGAATTATATGGCAGTGTAGACTCATATAATCCAGTTCAAAGCAGATAATGTGGATAATATGCTTTGACAATTGGGATTATATGGCAGTGTAGAAGGGGCCTAAATTTTGCCTAGGTAAAGGTAAAGGTTTTCCCTTGACAGTACATCCATTCATGTCCGACTCTGGGAGTTGGTGGTCCTCCATTTCTAAGTCGAAGAATTAGTGTTGTCCATAGACACCTCCGAGGTCATGTGGCCGGCATGACTACATGTAGCACTGTTACCTTCCCGCTGGAGTGGTACCTATTGATTTACTCACATATCCATGTTTTTGAACTGCTAGGTTGGCAGAAGCTAGGGCTAACAGTGGGAGCTCACCCCGATCTCCAGATTCTACCTGGTGAGCTTTCGGTCAGCAAGTTCAGCAGCTCAGTGGTTTAACCCACTGCATCACCGGGGGCTTCCAAGTTTTGCCTAAGTAAACCAAAAACTGTGAACCATCTAGTAACCATGTTAAGACTTCTTCCAAAATGTTTCCAGGGTGACTTTTTATTTTTTATTAACTTCCACATTTTTAGAGATCTATGCTGTTTTAAAATTTTGGGAGTAATGAGGCAGGCTTATCTGGTCTCCTTTTCCCCCTCTGTAACTGTTCATTTGCATGATCAGTAAGATGTGCTTATGGCAAATCTTGCTTACTTTGTCTTTTGTTGGAAGGTACACAGTGCCACAGTAGAAGTGGCTCTTTTTATTGTGTCAGAAGCGAATTGAGAATCTATATATATAAATTTCCTCCTGGCGTCGTATGAGGAAACAAAACTCCAAAACCCCCCAACGAAACTCCACCAAACTTCCCATGCCCCAAGGGCAACCAACAAGGTACAAACTAATCCAGTCAGAAATCAAAAACACACAACAACAACCACAATAAACGGCAAAGCAACTGAGCATGCGCACTACCGCAAACTCCCCGCCGCGCGCACACTCCACACTTTCCTCCCTCCCTTCCGGCAGCGCTCTCCTCTCCTCCTCTTTTCAGACTGAAACACAAAGCGGGGCATCGGGAAAAGGGGCTCCAAAGGGGGGCACCAGCAGCAGCAGCAGCCCACTCCCTCCGGACAGAGTGACCACAAGGACCGCGACGCAGCCAGATCCCTCTCGGTGGGCTTCGGGGTGGACCCTCATCGACCCCCTTTGTCTCGCCCCTCGCCTCACCACAAACAGGCAACCAAGCCCCGCACGCTTCCACCGCCCACACAAACACACACACACACACGCACCACACTCCTTCCCCCCGCCCCCTTCCCGCACCGTTAACACCCATCCCAACTCCCCCTCCTCCCTCTAACCCAGCTCACGTCACCACCAAGCCACGCCCCCTTCCACTCTGTCTACACCCATCCCAACTCCCCCCTCCCCCCCCCCCCACCCCCGCGCGGCACACACACACACAGGCTCCCTCACTACCTGTTGGGAAAGCAGCAGCAATGGCAGCAGCAACGGAGCATCCACGCAAGGAAGAAGGGGAGGGGGGGAGGGGGAGGAGGAAGGTCCACGGTGCTTGAATGAAGGACCTTCCTTCTCTCCCTCCCCACACTTCTTTCCTCCCTTTCTTTCCTTTTCTTCCTTCCTTCTCCTTCCTTTCCTTCTTTCCCTCCTTCCCTTCCTTCCTGTCCATCCTTCCTTTCCTTCTTTTCCTCCCTCCCTCCCTTTCCTCCTTCTTTCCCTTGCTTCATTTCCATCCCTCCCTCCTTTCTTCCCCTCCTTCCTTCCTTCTCCTCCTTCCCTCCCTCCCCTTTTCCTTCCTTGACTGTCCCTTCCATTTAATAAGGAAATGAAGGGGAAGGAAATGAAGAATGGGAAAGAGGGAGGAAACGAAGGAGGGACAGGAAGGAAGGAAAAAAGGAGGGGGGAAAGAAGGGAAGGAAGGGGGAAAAAGGAGGGACATGAAGGGAGGGAGGAGAAGGAAGGTGGAACAACCAAAAATATTGTGTATCCACAAGTATTAGTAAATAACAGTTCTTAAATACCACTACTTTGTCAGTACTTTATTTTCCATAACAACACACTACGCCACAGCAACGCGTGGCCGGGTACAGCTAGTACAGTTATAATGTGCAAAAAATTACCAACAAAGTTAAAACTTGGCATTATCCAAAATGTCCTTTGACCAGAAATTGGCCAATTAGAGTGCCTCGGTTTCACCGTGAGAAGGTCCTCCATTGTGCATGTGGCAGGGTTCAGCCTGCATTGTAGTAAGTGGTCTGTGGTTTGCTCTTCTCCACACTCACATGTCATGGACTTCACTTTGTGTCCATTTCTTAAGATTGGCTCTGCATCTCTTGGTGCCAGAGCACAGTCTGTTCAGCTCCTTCCAAGTTGCCCAGTTTTCTGTGTGCCCGGGGGAGGGGGGGGTCTCATCCAGTAGCAGCCACTGTTTGAGGTTCCGGATTCTAGCCTGCCACTTTAGGACTCTTGCTTGCTGAGGTGTTCCTGCGAGTATCTCTGTAGATTTTAGGAAGCTATTTCTTGATTAAGGCATTGGCACGCTGGCTGATACCCAAACAGAGGATGAGCCAGACATGTCAATGCCTTGGTCCTTTCATTATAAGTTGCTACTTCCCGATGAATGTCAGGCAGAGCTAAACAGTATAATTTCTCCAGTAGAATTGGCTAGAATAAATGAATACAAAGTGTTGTTGTTGTTCATTCGTTCAATCGTCTCCGACTCTTCGTGACCTCATGGACCAGCTCCTATATTTCAGAGGAAGAATTGGGCAAACCACCTTTGAGCATTTCTTGCCTTAGAAAACCCTGTGAGATGCATAAGTTGACAGATAATGGAAGACATATACACACACATACAAATCTCATACACACAAAGGAATGCAGTCAATGTTTTCTTCGTTAAGTCCCAAAATATTCTGACTGGTGCTGTGTTTGAGCCCATCATACTTGCATCCTGCTGTGAAAAGGTTTATGCTTGGCTTCCTCAGCAGTTGCCTCTCTGTGTAATCTTGCTTTGCACAGAAGTAGGTGCCGGTGTCTCCCACCTGGGCATTCTTCAAAGACAGAGGCAATTTATATTTTGCCATGCCGGTGCTACTGAAACGGTCTTGAAATTCCTTCTCAATGACCGGATTTCCTGTAGAACCTTCTGATGTTAAAAGAATCAGCTGAAGGCGAGCATCCTTGACCCTTTCTTGCTTGTACCAGGACATGTACACATCATTGGTTCCCACCTGTGAACAGGTGAGACTGACTGGCTGTCCCTCCCAGGCCACCACATCTGGAGATTGATTAAGAGCAAACCCTAAAAGAAGAAGGAGAAGGAGAAGAAGAAGAACTCAGTAGTTGAAGACTTCATTGGCTGAATTAAAAACAATGATTAGAAATTGAATCCATTTTCAGCAAAACCTGCTGCCCAAGGCATGCTTTTATCACAATCTGTAGAAAAGTCAGAAGAACACGGTACAAAGATATGGTACAAACGAAGCTGGACAAAGACATTTTACAATTTATTTCTTCCTCAGTTCCCTATCTCTGTCTAGACATTTAAGTGTTGATTAAATTGATAGTTTAATTAAATCAGGTAAACTGATTCTTTGTGAACTTAAGCTGGGTTACTATATATCACTCAGGCCCCTTCCAGACTGACCCTATATCCCAGGATCTGATCCCAGGTTTTCTGCTTTAAACTGAATTATATGGGTCCACACTGTCAAATAATCTGGGGTAAACAAAAAACCTGGGACCAGATCCTAGGATATAGGGCTTGTCAGGAAGGTCCCTAAGACAACTGCAACATCCTCTTAAAGGTTTTCAATGATATTTTACAGTTTTGCAGGAACTGAATTGATACAAGACATGCATGATATAAAAATTCTGTACACAATCTTTATATCATGTACACAATCTTTATATCATGTAAACAACACCTCTATTGGTGCCATTTCTACTCCTTCAGAAATTGTTACATCTACATGCATGTATAAAAAGAAATCAATAGTGTTGTATATCAGGCCAAGTCCCAAGGTTGATATAAGTGATGGGAGCGAATCACTTACCAGATGAAAAACATAAAATGGCAAGCAAATAGGAACTTCTTGTCATCTCTGCAGAAAACAAAAAGTTGTCACTGTGTCTTTAACCCAATTGGACTAACTGCAGATAGAGCAACATATCTGACTTGCATCAAGAAGCAAATGCAACTCAATACAGATGTTGAGAACAGGAAGTTACAAGGGGAAGAAACAGGAAATTAGAGAGAAACCACACATGCCAACAACTTAAAAGTACAATCAACCAGGAAGATAATTGTTCTTTGAAGATACACAGACACACATATATAGACAGTAATTTGGTGAAGCACCAGAACTCTTTAATAGAGAAGTTTAGACTACAACTATGCTTCCCATAACTCTATAACATTGTGGCATAGCAGTTGAAGTATTGACAAATTGCATTAATTCTACAGTGCAGATGCAACCAAAGGCAAAGGCAACTCATAATATTAATTCATGTTGGGTTGTTGTAGGTTTTTCAGGCTGTGTGGCCATGTTCCAGAAGCATTCTCTTCTGACGTTTCACCTGCATCTATGGCAGCCATCCTCAGAGGTTGTGAGGTCTGTTGGAAACTAGGAAAATGGCCATACTGCCCGAAAAACCTACAACAACCCAGTGATTCTGCCATGAAAGCCTTTGACAATACATTAATTCATTTTGAAATAAATGGTATGCACCTCGGAGTAGGTCAGATTCACTGATGGCTCTTCTCTGGTCATAAACAGAACTTAGAAAAGAATAAATAAATGAACAGATGGGTACACTGGAAAACACACATCAGTGCCACAAATGTTAGCCATGTTTCTGGTATATTCGACCTGCTAATTCCAAATATGGTACCAGTTTTTCCCATATGAGCTCTAGACTTCATCTGGTCACCCACAGAAGATAGTGATAGCCATATCTAAGAAACTAATCCTGACGCAGGGAATTAGTGATACCCAGAGAGATGTTATCTCAGCTAAAATAATCGAGTTTTTTAAAAAATAAATTCATTCTTCTCCCACTTTTGCGGGAGTTTTGTTCCCCTAGCTCCAGTTAGTACAGAGGGCTGCCTGTACTCCCAAAAGATGCAGGTGTTCCAAGTTATGAATATTTGTTTATGGGTAAACATGAGAAGCAAAAGCAAGTTGGTTTCAGATGATGACTAGATTTTGTTTCCATTTGGTCACTATTTCCTTTCCACCTAGTCAGGCATGTAGCCGGGGTGGGGGGGCTTGAGGGGCTTCCCCCCCCCCCCCGAAATTCTCAGGGTGGTCCATGAAAAGGCCTTACTGGTACATTATTTAAACTGTTATCATGTTTATTCATATCATGATCTGATCACCATGTACAATATATCCCATATGCATGAGGGTATTGGGATAATGATACAAAAGGTTTGCTAGGGTAGATCCTCTCTTGCTGAGACTCAGCCCCCCCAAAATCAAAATCCTGGCTACGGGCCTGCACCTGGTCTATTACAAAACATTGTTTAAGATACCCCAGTCCCTGTACATTTGCAGTAAGTGGGGTGTGTACCTCTAGGCAAATGAATCACAGTCTGTATATTCTAAACTTTTGGAAAGAGCACACCGAACAGAGGACACTTAATCTGTCTTTAGTAAAGGATTTCAATGGCTTATATCATCACTTTAATCTTGGATTTCCTTAGATAAGAGTCTTGTAATACTGTATTAACAGGTTAATTTGGCACTCTAATTTGTTTTTGCAATCTTCATCAACACCTCTTTTGCCATTTTAATTTAATTTGTTGACTCATGTTTAACTTGTTGTTTATTTTGCCTTATTGTAATTCTTAGGCTTTGCCTCATGTTAGCTGAGTTCCTTCGGGGAGATGGTGTCGGGTTATAAATAAAGATGATGATGATGATGATGATGATTATTATTATTACTATTATCCACAAGGTCTCAAAAATCTTTTTCGCCTGTACTGCTGTCAAGCCAGGCCTCCCCCATTCTGTATCTTTGTATTTCATTTTTTTTTTTGCCTAAGTGGAGTGTCTTGCATTTGTCACTGTTGAACTTCATTTTGCTAGTTTTTGGCACTGTTAAGATTGTTTGGAATTCTGCACCTGTCTTCTGAGTTATTGGCTATTCCTCCCAATTTGATGTTGTCTGCAAACTTGATGATCATGCCTTCTAACCTTTCATCTAAGTCATTAATAAATATGTTGAACAGGACTGGGCCCAGGACAGAACCCTTTTGGGGTTGTTTTGAATGCGATTTTCCTGCTTTTTGGCAGGGGATTGGACTGGATGACCCATGAGGTCTCTTCCAAATCTATGATTCTATGATAGCTTCATCTAACCTGTGTTTGCTATGTACTTTGGCAGAACAAAGAACAGCAAACCAACAAATAAACATGCATACCCACACCCCGAGAATGATAGGCTGTGCTTTACATCTCTGTCCTTAACATCTAAGTCTAGGGTTCTTTATATCTATATAGCAAGCTTGGATCTTCAGGAGTCTTTTCTATAGCCCTGATTATCTATTTCGTTCTGTTTCAGGGGCAGAAAACATCTCCTGCATAAGAACACAAGTTTTTGATGTGGGGCCTGCTTTTGATATGATGTTGAAAAGGAATCATGTTTAAGGATTATACCTGGGACGGCTTAAGAAAAGATAAGAATAAAGCAGTTTCCTGAAAAGAGGACATATTGAACAAGATTGAATATCTCCATTTTGGCGCTTGAAGAACCTCTGAGGTGTTTCCAGGAAAAGGAGACAACAAAGGGTGATCAAAATACGTGAAAGAAGATAAAATGAATAAAAAGACATCTGTAGAAGACTTGGCAACTGACACAGAATGGATTGTGAAGACAAACAGTGAAGCTTAAGTCTTCGTGGGTGACAAAGGATACATTGAGACCACACTACTAAGGACAAAGGGACATGTGTATTGATAATGCTAACCAGAAGGAAGTGGTTGTGGTTGTGAGAAATGGGCTACATTTGTCAGGTTGTTGTGTATTTCAATAATGTGACAGGAACTGATATAAAGAGAGGTGGGCAGGCAGAGGAACACAACCAAGGAGAGGGATGGTATCTATTGCAGCCCAAGTTTTCAGACAAATGCAAACTAAAATGAATGTGCAATCCAATTTACATATATTTATTGCATACATTAGGAGCCCTGATGGTGCAATGGGTTAAACCTCCTGCCAGCAGGACTGCTGACTGAAAGGTCAGCAGTTTGAATCCAGGGAGCGGGGTGAGCTCCCATCAGTCAGCTCCAGCTTCTCATGTGGGACATGAGAGAAGCCTCCCACAGGATGGTAAAACATACGGGCGCCCCCTGGGCAATGTCCTTGCAGACGACCAATTCTCTCACACCAGAAGCAATTTGCAGTTTCTCAAGTCGCTCCTGACACACACAATAATGCATACATTAAGAACCCTAACTTAAGTTAAATACTCTCATCTCAAATAGATTTTCAGCAATAGATTGAGCCATGTGTCTGTCTGCAGAGAAAGAGGTGGGATAGAAATAAAATTATAAGTGAATACATTAACAAGCGTGTGCTACTCTAATCAACAGGACTGATATATATTTCACTTGAGTTGGATCATGCTTCTAGTTACAAATCACTGCCCCAAAATGAGTGTTCCAGTAGGGGGCAGTGCTGGATAACTGCAAAAAGTCAATATGATGAAAAGATAATATAATGTCCCTGTGGAAATAGTTAGTTTTAGTTTATTATTAGTTTTATTGGTTATTTATGGAATCTGGGAATAACAAAATGTGCAAAAGACAATCTCGCAAATGAGGAGATTGTCATTTGCCTTGTTCGTCAAATGAACAAGCTTAATCCTTGTTTAGGAGAGAAAACTAAACAACTTTGATTTCTTTCTTTCTTTCTTTCTTTCTTTCTTTCTTTCTTTCTTTCTTTCTTCCTTCTTATCAAATCACCAAACAGTAAATTATAGTAAATATAAGTCTACATACTTTAGAGACACATCCCTTAATGATTTAATGAAGGTTTTCCACCACCAAATAATTTCATAAGAGAAACTTCTTGTTTGAAGAACATACTTGAAATCTAGGTTTTTCGGGCTATATGGCCATGTTTTAGAAGCATGTTTCACCTGTATCTATGGCAGGCATCCTCAGAGATTGTGAGGTCTATTGGAAACTAGGAAAATTGGGTTTATATATCTGTGGAATGTCCATGGTGGGAAAAAGAACTCATGTCTGTTGGAGCTGGGTGTGAATGTTTCAGTTGGCTACCTTGATTAGCATTTAATGGCCTGACGGTTTTTAGGTGTGCCTGGGGGAATCCTTTGTTGACAGCTGATTAGGTGTTCCTGGTTGTTTCTTGTCTGGAGTTCCCCCGTGTTTGAGTTTTGATCCAACAGACCTCACAACCTCTGAGGATGCCTGCCACAGATGCAGGCGAAACATCAGGAGATAATGCTTCTAGAAGAGGGGTCCTCAAACTTTTTAAACAGAGGTCACAGTCCCTCAAACTGTTGGAGGGCCGGATTATAATTTGAAAAAAATGAATGAATTCCTATGCACACTGCTCATATCTTATTTGTAGTGCAAAAAAAAACTTAACAACAATACAATAATTAAAATGAAGAGCAATTTTAACAAATATAAACTAATTAGTATTTCAGTAGGAAGTGTGGGCCTGCTTTTGGCTTTTGGCTGATGAAATAGGATTGTTGTTATTGTTGTGTGCTTTCAAGTCGTTTCAGACTTAGGTTGACCCTGAGCGAGTGCCAGGTAAATGACCTTGGAGGGCCGTATCCAGCCCCCCAGGCCTTAGTTTGAGGACCCCTG
This sequence comes from Anolis sagrei ordinatus, assembly GCF_025583915.1. NCBI lineage: Eukaryota > Metazoa > Chordata > Lepidosauria > Squamata > Anolidae > Anolis > Anolis sagrei. The sequence continues at coordinate 111,929,465 of NW_026845477.1, forward strand.
TTCTAGAACATGGCCATACAGCCCGAAAAACCTACAACAGCCCAGAGATTCCAGCAATGAAAGCCTTTAACAATACTTGAAATCAGCAGTCCTTTTGGAATGATTCCATCTCATTATATAAATATACTAAGCTTATTCCATCACCTTTAAAAAATCTGATCTGGCAGAATGAAAGCCACAGCCCCTCCCCTCTGGCCCTGGATCCATTCTGTCTAGTATTTTATATAAAGCAGTCATCCTCTGAGCCCCAGGTTATCTCAGAGAAGTCTCTGCAAGGGAGTGTGAGAGAGCCCATAATGCGATGCACCACCAACCACTGAAAATGCTGTTGTTCCTCCTATCTGTCTTGTGCCTTTGCGCCAGCCATGCGTCTGTGCCTCCACTGCGTTTCTCTGCTTTCCTGGACCCCACCCACCAGATCTACTTGCGATGGGACCACAATGACGAAGAGGCCACCATGACATTTGAGCTTCAAGTGCACTCAACAGGATGGGTTTTGGTTGGCTTCACCCATAATAAAGAGATAACAGGAGCAGACTTTGTGATTGGTGGCGTCCTACCTGATGGTAATGTCTATTTCTCGGTAAGCTGAAGCCTCGAACTGCCTCTTCCGCTCCATAGGAAACCTGCCTGTATATAGTAGTAGGGCAGAGAAAGGAGGATGATTCTATTTTGGTTGAGGTCACACATTGATTTAGACAATATTGTTCCTCATAAACATTGGGACATGATATCTGTACTACCTACAATTGGATAACCATTCCACTCATATCTAGAGCAAACTTCACCATTTTTGAAAATTCAGAATGAGAAAATATGTCCTTGATGGATTTTTCAGTCTGGTGTGTCTGAGTAAGAACTACTGGAGCCAATTCTATCTCTCTGACCAAAAAACAGAAGCAAAACACAAAGCACACATTTTGCTTCAAAATGGAAGAAAGAGAGAAGTATCGAGGCAGGGTATTGTCCCCCCCCCCCCAAAAAAAGATTTTTTTTTTCTGTGTTAGAATAAGAATTTCTAGATTAGGTCAAAAGTACATCTGTTTACCACAATGAATAAACAAAAGATTGTCATAAATCTATGAGATATTTCTTACTTATCTATTTTTTAAAAAACCTCTCACCCAAAAGCCATAATCACACATTATAATAGTAAATTATTCACATAAATTATGTATTCTGTGAAAAATGCATATATATATATATATATATATATATATATATATATATATATATATCTTACCAATACCTATACAGGATAAAAAAATTGGGATCTAGAACATATGGAAATATGCATTCTAATATAAATATTTACAATAAGCTTATGGAAGGTGATATAATAAAGTTATCAATACAACCAAAACCAATTGTAAAAGCAGATGCAAGGGAAACACAAAACAGTCCAAGGTATTTTGGTAACATCTTTCTTAGCAGTGTAGCAACAGAAAAATATTCTGGGGCAGAAATGTCCTAGGACACTAACAATTCCTCATGTGATGAGGTCCTATGCTTTTTGTTACTGATGTTATCTGTATTGTCACTGTTGTGTGCCTTCAAGTTGGTTATGACTTGGTAAAGGAAATCATAATGAGCAAAATCTGTATATTTATCGGGGGCATTTATTTCAACTTCATGTTCCATGCAAAGGATGCCTTGCAAAAAGTAATTTATTTGATCACTTTAAACAAACACATACACTAGGAACTTCATCAGACAGAGCTGAGGAAAATGGGGGAAAGCAGGAAAAGTCTTATTCGCATGTAGAATTGTCTTCTGTACATAGGATACCATTGTTAAAGAAGACAGAGATCCCTATCACACAGGATCACCTCCTCCCACCTCTAGGTCAACCATCCATAGAGGAGACAGAATGTAAGATAACGTGTCTGAGAAATATTATTTGCCAAAGGAAAATGAAATGAAATCCTATATATCTTTACAAGATGGATGGATGGCACCCTTGAAGTGACTGGCTTGACCTTGAAGGAGCTGGGGATGGTGATGGCTGACAGGGAGCTCTGGCGTGGACTGGTTCATGAGGTCACGAAGAGTCGGAAGCAACTGAACAAATGAACAACAACAACATATCTTTACATAGAAGTACATCCCACTGAGTTTTCTTCAGTTAATGTCTAACTAAGCATAAATAGGATTGCATAAATAGGTACACGGCGGTTATCCCCTATTAACTTGCTATCAAGGTAAGTCAGTCTTGATTGTAATGATTTGTCCAATGTTACCCAAGGATATATACAACTAAACAGAATTTGAAATCAGGCGTCCTCAATGGAAACCTGTAATTGTATTTCTTGGGCTTTGTGCATTTTGTTTTCCCTGTTTCACTCAGGACTGGCATGGTGTGAGTGAGGATACAATCTTGGAAGATGAAAAGCAAGACTACGAGTTGTTGTCATTGACACAGGATGCAACTTCTACTACCATGGCCTTCCGGCGATATTTCCGAACATGTGACGAAGATGACCTGGACATCACGGTAACAGAGAGACAAGTGCTTGTAATATCAACAAGGATACAGACAGGGTGCATCCAGAATGATCAAAAAACAAATAGGAATCCCCAATTTTGTTCTTCTTCCTTCCAGTTTTATGCAGGATTCAAATATATTGATCTGAGGCAGGCCCGTAGCCAGAATTTCGTTTCGGGGAGAGGGGCTGAATTTTTTTCAGGGGGAGTTTCGGGGGGGGCTGAGTTTCGGGGGGGGCTGAGTCTGAGTGAAAGAGGGTCTACCCTAGCAAACCTTTTGTATCATTACCCCAATACCCCCATGCATATGGGATATATTGAGTATGGTGATCAGATCATGATATGAATAAACATAACAGTTTAAATAATGCACCAGTAAGGCCTTTTCGCGAACCACCATGAGAATTTCGGGGGGGGGTGAAGCCCCTCAAGCCCCCCGTCCCCTGGCTACATGCCTGTTCAGGGCACCCCCCCCCCCCCCCCCCCCCCCCCCACCCCCCCCCCCCCGGCTACATGCCTGATCAGAGGAGCTGATATAGAAAGTTTCTGATCATACTGGAAGCTGGCAGAAAATACTGTAGGAAAAAAAATGTATGGATCTTTAAAATAAAATCAGAAAGGACAGGAACAAAATTTGGAATTTCCTCTTTTTTTCCTACAGACTTCCTACAGCTTTGATAACTTGTAACACAAGTAGTTAGACCATTCCCAACCTTCCTTCTTCTTTGATTGTTGTTGTTGTGTGTCTTCAAGTCATCTCCAACTTATGGTAACACTATCAAGGGATTTTCACACTTCTATATATATTTTTTCTTTGTCAGGAAGCAGATGGCAACTAGATATAAGACAGTTTCAGCCCTGTCACTCTAAATATAGAAGACTCCCAAGAAACCTCCCTGATATTTGGTGGCAGGCAAAGCAACAGAAGCTTTTAAATGTTTAAGTGTTGCTGACTACTTTTTCATCTGCTAGTTCTTGAATCTACTTCTATTTGTACATTTTGACCTTGCATAAACACCCCTGAAATTTTAACAAAATCTACCATATAAATGGGGAAATTAAATAATGTTTTCTTCGTTATCCTGGCCAGTTTACCTGCGTGTGCATGTGTGCACATATATGGCAATAGTGTAATCTCACAGGGAATATTTTCCCTTTTAATTTCTCCCTGCACAGGGGGATACACTAAGACTGATGGCTGGCTATGGCACAGATGACACCATCGATTTCTTCAAAGGCCGAATAGTTCACAAATCTCTCTATATGATGCTATTGTCAACTGATGAGGAATTGCACTCACCCAGTATCTACCATGTATATGATCTGAAAGTAGATGATGTGAGTTTGGCATCACTTAAGATAACTCTTGTGAAATGTTTCCATTTCTGTTTCAGATAGATTTAATGCATTTGTTCATTTATTGATCAACAATGAACATCATATCATTCACAAGGCAGTATTTACTCACTTTCTTATCCTTCTTATATGTATACATGTGTTATACATACATGTCCAAATAAGCTGATCTATAAAATAAAAACCCAATGGCAATCTTGCAAAAATAGAATAAATTATCATTCAGATAAATATATTAATATGGTTTTCAATCACAAAATTATTGTTGTGTGAAACACATCAGAATATAATGTATATTTGAGCTTTCTCCATCCTTCTTTCCTTCTTCTAGGAAGCTAGTCCATCTTTTGGTTCTTTTTGCTTGAGAAAGGGACAGTCTCCTAAGATCTCATCCCTTATTATGATTATTACTGTCTATACTCCTGTATAAGTATAAAAATTTTAGTCAAAAGTTGAACCCAAAAAACTGGGTCAAATTGTCCACAGTCAATGTAGAAACTATACCAGGGGTTCTCAAACGTTTTAAATCAAGGGATAGTTCAATGTAATTTTATTGGTATTTTTATTTTGAAATTTGCCAGGAGCTGCTGCATTTCCCACCCTCAGCTTATACTTGAGTCAATACATTTTCCCAGTTTTTCATTGTAAAATTGGGTGTCTTGGTTTATGTTCGAGTCAACTTATACTCGAGTATATACGTATATTTCTTGTCAATACTGCAAGGGTTAAAGGCAGTATAGAAAGTTATACAAAACCTAGGCAGAGCTTGTGTTCTAAATGTTATAATGCCATAGTATAGTGCATTATTTCTAGAGTTTTAACAGTATATAATGGCAATACAGTAAACTTCTGTTCTGTTCTTACTATGTGTCTTGACTTGGTTTTTCAGTTCCCTGTCCCTGAGGATACCACTTATGCCTGCACTTTTCTTCCACTGCCCATAGTCAAGACAAAACATCACATCTACAAGGTAACAATGGAGAGAAGGCAGAAAATGCTGTAGCTACACTTATCCTCTTAAGTGTCTCTGTAAGCTCTGTTTTAGGGGATGAAACTGGTGGTTATAACTGTAATTTGGCTACTGTTATGAATCGTAATGTAAATATCTGATATGCAGAAAGTATTTTCATTCACTGGACCAAATTTGGCACAAATTGCCCAAATTTGAATACTGGTTGGGTTTGGGATGATTGATTTTGTCATTTGGGAGTTGTAGTTGCTGGGATTTATAGTTAACCTACAACCAAAGAGCATTCTGAACTCCACCAATGATGGAACTGAACCAAACTTGGCACACCGAACTCCCATGACCAACAAAAAACCCTGGAAGGTTGGCATGGTGGGCATGGACCTTGAGTTTTGGAGTAGTAGTTCATCTACATCCAGAGATCACTGTGGTCACAAACAATTGTGGATCTAGACCAAACTTGGCACAGATACTCAATATGCCCAAATGTGAACACTGGTGGAGTTTGGGGAAAATAGACCATGACATTTGAGAAGTGTATTTGGTAGGATTTCTATTACACCTACAATCAAAGAGCATTCCAAACCCCACCAATGATAGAATTGGGCCAAACTTCCCACACAGAACCCCCATTACCAACAGAAAATACTGTGTTTTCTGATGGTCTTTGGTGACCCCTCTGACACCCCTTCACACACACACACCCCAGGGTCCCAACACCCAGGTTGAGAAACGCTGTCTTAGAGGCTCTGCAGGAACATTATGGCTATTCATTTTCTTTTTAAAAAGCAATGAAGTAAATATGGATTCCTATTTTTAACTTACTGTTATTTTTAGTAGTATTGTAAGCCCTCCACATTAGTGAATCTTACTTTCATACTCTTGGTTATAAGCAGATTTGATGCATATGTTGACTCTTGGAATCTCTAGTTCTTCCGGTCAAACTCTATGGTCAACATTGTCCATAGAGTTGCAGAGATTCCTAGAGAAAACACTCCTCTTGATATATGTCAGTCCTCCAGCATAATTCTGTAGTCACCTTCTGCAAAGAGTTCCAATGCTTCTATGACATTAAGCCGTGGCAGTTAAAGTGGTGTCAAGCTGCATTAATTCCACAGTGTAGATGCAGCCTTGGTTGTTGTTGACAATGCAATATGTTTTATCTGTCTGTAGTTTGAGCCCAGGATCACACCCTGGAATGAAACCCTAGTACATCATATCCTGGTCTATGCTTGTGGGAATGCAAGTGTGTTGCCCACTGGTGTCGGTGACTGCTATGGAGCTGATCCCGATTTTGCCCTCTGCTCCCAAGTAGTTGTGGGCTGGGCTGTAGGAGGAGGGGTGAGTATGTGGAATTTTCCAAACCATGCAAACCACATCCAGCCCATAAGCAAACTATTGCACTGAATTGTCATCCCTGGTTGAGGTGAGTTTAACAGTTGTTAGATTCTGGGATTTCATTTCATCGTGAATTTTAGGAGTAAGGAGGAGTTTATTTCCCAGGGAGCTAAGTAAAAGGGTCTGGGGATCTTAAGCACCAGTTGCATACCATTCTGTATGTGCTTGGCCATTTTTAGTCATCAGGAATTTGGGATTTTTGTGAGCATTTCCCACTAAAACATCAGAGTATCACCAGTGCCACTTTCTATGTGTCTTCTCAGGGATAAGCCTAATAGCGTTCAGTGGAACCTACTCCTCAGCAGGTGGGCATAGGGTTCCAGTTACAGTGATTGTGGACTTGTTTGACATCTAGGCCCTTTACCTCTAAGTGGCCTAGAAGTCAAGCCTAGATATCCAGGTGACATCCAGGGACTTCTAATCCTTAATGTGGGGTAAATTGGGTTAAGCTGGACACTACTTCAGGCTAGTCCTGAATATGCAGATGAGCCCATAATCAGTCCCTCTAAAGCTAAAGGAAAAAGTGGCAAAACTGTAACATGATTTTTAAACTGCTATTTCCCTTCTCCTCCTTTGCCTCCTACCTATAGTCCTACATGTTCCCAGATGAAACAGGAATTTCCATAGGCACACCGTTGGATCCCCAGTGGGTCCGCTTAGAAATCCACTACAGCAATTTTAATTTAATTCCTGGTGAGTATGTTATGTGTGAATGAGATAAGGAAAGGGGCTGTGGTGGGGTAGGACCCAAAAATAGAGTGGGAGAGAGGAAACAGGTGTATTTTGCTAGATTCTAAGAAAACCCAGCGTGGGTTTAAACTGTATATGTCAAATGCATGGCCCACAGGCCAAATCCACCCAACTATGTCATTTTATGTAGCCCACAAGGCTTTCAATGCCAGGGAGACATAGTTGCATTTATACAGTCTTACAATTACATATTACCCTTTGAAGGCAACCATAAGGCTGATGTGGCCCTCAGTAAAAATGTGTTTGTCACTTCTGGTTTAAACTAAAGGGGACCAAAAAATGGATCCTCAATTACAGAGAATTCTTGCAAATGATTTATTTTCCTGTGCACCTTGGAGGAAAAAAATCAGATTAGAAGAATGGTGAGTCTATGAAGACCTCACAACCTCTGAGGATGCGAAACATCAGGAGAGAATGCTTCTAGAACATGGCCATATAGCCCGAAAAACCTACAACAACCCATTTTACGTTTTTACCATAACATTTTTAAAATAAAACAAACCACAAGAGAGGGTTCTGGGAATTGTAATTGCCGGTGGTGTCCATTCTCAGCCAATTAGAGCATGGACACAATCAGGCTTTTTATTGGCTGAGAAACACAGAGAGAGAAACTTCAGTTCCTATCATGCTCCAAGAGGAACTCATAGACTTTTCAATGCTTGCCCCATGCAAGTGCTGCTAGGAAAGCAAGTTCCCAGTAGGACCCTCTCTGGAGGAGGAGTCTAGGGAACTTTTCTGCTGCCAGGGATGGAGAAAAGATGCTATAGTTAAACCCATCTTCTCCAAGAGCCCCGTGGCAGACATCTGCCTCAGATATATTGCAGACTTAACTCCATCCTCTCCAGTAGCTGGTAAAATCCAGCTCTCTTAATGAGCTTTTTGGTTCCCTCCTCCCCAATCTGTTTTTGGAGATTATACGAAATAACCACCAAATATTACAAATCATTTCGTTCTAACTGATTCGGGCTCAAGCCCAGTAGCTTCTGGCTAGTCTGGAAATCTGTAGAGACCCTAATTATGTTTTTTTTTCTTTTTAAAAGATTTAATTGATAACTCAGGGATTAGGATATACTATACTCCAGAATTGCGTCCATATGACATGGGAGTGCTACATACAGGAATCTTCACCTTTCCTATCCATTTCATCCCCCCTGGAGTGGACTCTTACAAGTCATATGGCATCTGCAATACCAGTCAGTTTGAGGAGGTAAGTTCTTAAGTATCCCCCTGCTCTTTCTTTAGCCAGTACCAAGTGAAATTTCATTGGTCTCTTCTTTTGGCCAACTTGAGTCCCAGTTTTTGGAGAAAGGCCAGGTCAAATAGTGGTGAGAGTGGCTGTTTCATGCTCGGGTTTGTAATTACTAGGGTTGCCTGGTCTCCGGGCACCAGCTGAAATCTCTCAGGCATTGCAATACATCCCAAGACATGGAGGCAAATCTTGAGGGAAGTGGACAGTGTTAGGCTTTGTTATATAAAGTCTGAGCACAAGGGACATAAATCACTACTTGTTTAGTTTAGTTCCTGCATGCAAAGATGACTATTTTAAAATTGTCATCCTGCTGCATTAAACTATGGTTTCAACACAGTTTTTCCTGGTTATATGCACTTCAGGACCTTTTGAAAAAATTAATGTATGCAAAAATATTGGTTTGCAGCATTTTGCTCAAGAAATTGTGTATTTCTTGAGCAAAAGAAATAAACAATTCAATTGTGCAAAATTCATTATTTCTTACACAAGAGTATTATTTTTAGCAGAAATGAATATATATCCTAAGGTTCCAAAGTATGAATAATTTGTTTTAATGATGCATTGTGATGCATTATGTCAAACCATATTTTTTCATCTAAGCTGGAAAAACATAAATATTCTTTTCCTCCATAGCTAACCATTTCCAGGTTTTGCCTATTTTTTGGACTATTAGAAAGGTGTTTGTGTGTGTGTTATGCTTGTGCAACATTGGTGCCTCAAATCTCCAAGATCAGGGGAAAAGAACTGAGGAAAGGGTCACCATGTGTATGCATTAGCTCTGAATTGCAATGTCACCTGATTTTATCCATAGTCTGGCCCCTTGGATTTGGAAGGCTCCCAAATGTCTTTCCATTGACCTAGAACAGTTCTGGCCCACTTGCCATATAAGCTTGTGCAGTTCGGGTAAACTACAATCCATTTTAGTGTCTCAGATTTCAGTGAGGGTCTTGGTCAGTTTTTTTTTTTTTTTTGGGAGCCTCCTGAATTCGGGAGGACAGAAATTCATTATTGATCCAGGAAGCCAAAAATTCGTTTTTATCTGATCCATTATGGGGTGTATTACCCAGGTTCCCCTTCCTGTCATTTTAGGCATTTTTCTCCTTATATCCTCCATTAAGACCTGGATTAAAAGCATCAGAGTTAAGATACCACCTTATTGCAATCCTTTCCCTTCTGTCTGTAGAGGCGACGGAGTTTAATACTTAGTTAAAGCTGTATCTACTCTAAAGGACACAGGTACTCCAGGTGCGCATAGCGCTCTCTCTCTGCCAGCACACAGCTTTCCAAGGCATTTTAAGGTGGCTTCCCCAATTCCCAGGGAAGGAAAAGTGATCAGCCTGGAGCTATCTTAACCTGGACTTCCTTTAAAAAGCCCTGGAGTGGTGTCTTTTTTTTTTTACCTCACACTTTTCCTTCTAGTGGCTGCCTCCCTGCCACACTCCACTTGTAATTGAAAGCAGTTGGTTTTCGACAGCCACTGTTCTGTTGCAGCTGAAAAAAACATGGTGGCTGAGCCCTTGCCGTTATGGCCATCCCAACAAGCCAGGTTGGCCAAAGGGAACCAACCAATTTGAATCCATGCACAAGCCTACTTGCCAATCTATTGTGCCTCTGTAATGTCACAATAGCATACACCCCTGTGACATCATATGAGTCTGAACCAAGGTTTTGGTTCTCAGATCTTCGAAAACATGAAGCAGGTGCTGTGCCCCCAAAACTTGTCTTTTTACTCCCTTTTGGACTGTAGATGAATGGGGCTCCAGTGCCTGATATGCATGTATTTGGCTACCTGCTGCACACCCACCTTGCTGGAAAGGGAGTGAGAGGTGTCCTCTACCGGTAAGAAAAATCATTTCACATGTGTGCCCAACCTAGATGTGACAATTACAAAATGCCATTCAGAAAGGGGGGGGGGTGGTTTTAAAAGCAAAACATGAAGAGTATGAAATCTCTCTTTCCCACTTCTATTACAACTTTTGCTGTTGCTTGTATCACCTCCAGTACTAGGGGTCACATGAGAGAAAATTGGTTGTGATAAAGATCATCCTTGCGCTTAAGAAATCCGCATTTCCCACCTATGTGTTTGAATGGGGAAGCAGAGAAAGGGGGTACTTGCATGAGTTTTTATTTTTAGATGTGACTCCATACAAGCTGAGTGAACTAAGAGAGACAAGCTGTAAAAAAAAAGGCAGAAAATGGTTTACTCCAACAGAAATATGTGTCCTATTGTCCATATACATTGCAAAACAAATGGTGAACTGTTACAGGAACAGCTCCAAAAGTCAGTTCATTGAGCATATGGACAAACTAGAATTGAATCCGTAGGGGGAGGGAGGGGTGGGGGGGGATTGTTTGCAATAGTAATTTTATCTCTGGGCTCTCAGAAATGTTCTATGACATATTGATTGATCACATCTTTTAAGTTCCTCCCAGTAGTACACATGTTGTTCCTGTCTTACTAATTCCTCTGTCTTCATGCCAAGGAATGGGGAGCAGGTGACAGTACTCTGTGAAGACAACAAGTATGATTTTAATCTCCAGGAGACAAGAAACCTGAAGGAGACTGTCATTTTCAAGCCGGTATGTTTTTACAGGTGTCCATTTGAGCCAGTTAGATTGTAAGTCGTTCATTTCCTGCTCCCCCACTTGCCCAACCTCACCCTCCACTCGCCTGCTCACCTTACAGCTAATTTTGGATTGTGGTTTGGGGACTCAGTTTCTTAAAGGTTCACCACTATTGATCTATGGACGCCATTGTTTTACAGGGAGATGAGTTCCTAGTGGAATGTCAATATCAGACTCTTGATCGAACTGATGTCATCTTTGTAAGTCTTTGACTGGTAGCCATCTGAGCATCTAAGAAAATGTGATGAGTGAATAGCTTTCAGGAATGAAGTTGGTCTCCCTATAACACTATACAAACATCTGAATAATTATTTTCAAGATCAGTAAATTTTACATTACTGGGCAATGGAAAGGTGTATCCTATGCTGGAGGGAGATCATGGGAAAAGAAGTAAGACAGCATATATAAAGAAAGGGATAGGGTATCCATTTATTCACCTGGCAAATAGAAAGATGATTAGGAGACACTGACTAGAATCCTGTTGGTGACATACACTCACAGACATTCATTGAGTAGGAAGATAAGAAGATATGCACACTGAGACCTCAACACAATTATATCCCAGTAGTCCTAGGGCATACTCCCATAGTTAATTTGTTCTTGTGGGACAGTAGGAGAACATCTGGATCATGTATGTCTACACTTCCACAGCCAGCAGGAGAAGAGAAGTCATCTTCCCATCTCTCCAAAAAGTACATGTGAATACTCTTGGGATTCAAGAAGATAGCCTCTTTCCCTCTCTTCAGTCATATGCTACACAGATAGCCTACCATCCTCCAGTCATGAATTCACCAACTTGATAAAGAGATTAAACAAGGAAGAGTCAGGTTTTTCTTGGAAAGGTCTGATTTTGAGCCTGCTCACCAACCAGACAGGATTGTTTTGGGATGGTCTACCTTTACCAGAGCTTTGTAGATTGCACTCAATGTCATTGACCCTTCCTGTTTTCTTCTGCCAGGTTGAGGATCAAGGATTACAGAAGGAAGCTATTTTGGAATAGTATGTCCATTTGAGTACAATGCATTAAGTGTGTTTTTTTATATTGGAAGGCAAATCATTCTTCCATCCAAACCTAGATTAGAAAGATAGATGAAAAACAAATAGTTTTAGCTGAAATTATCAATCTTCAACTAAGTTTATCAAACTGAAAGAAGTGCTCCAGATTAATGAGAGGTTAAGATCTGTGAATATTCACAGGCAGTTCATTCATGCACATACATAACCTATAAACCTAATTGCAATCCTAAACTGATTCACTGCTTATTTCCTCTTCTCAGGGAGACATGAGAATTGTGAACGGAGGGGCTGGGATCCCCTATGCAGAATTCCCAGCACTCTTGATCAGACAATGAGAATTGTCTTTGAAAGACATCAAAAAGTTAAAACTGAAATTCGATTTTATGGTGTAAGCCCAAACTAACATTCGCATATAGCATTTTTTCAATATATGTTTTCCTAATAAGTTGCCATTTTTTGTGATTACAGAATAGATAGGTAAGGGCAAAACATTCTCCTTTCTTGCATCTTAGCTGAATTTTGAGTTCTTTTCTCTCTTTCTCTCAGGGAGGACCAAGTACCCTGAATGAAATGTGCCTGATATTCCTTTTCTACTACCCTCGCAACAACATCTCCAGCTGCCTAGGATACCCAGACATTCAATATGTTGCCAATGAACTTGGGCAAGAGGCCTCTGAGTGAGTGCTTCTGTGGTAGGGTGAAGAGCAAAGTCCTTGAACGGCCTAGGATGGAAAGGAGGAACCAAGGTTGCTGTAGTTGGTAACAGAGTGGAGGATGAAGGCAGTCTAAACATTATGGAAAGAAGGGATCTGAATAGGCATTCTCTGAAGTAAATAATGGGCATGGAGAACTTGGATTGTCTCTGCCATGTTTTACAACAGCCTTTCCTGAACTTGGAACCCTAGATGTTGCTGGTTTGCATCCTCCACACCATACCTTAGCAATTGCCATGTTAGCAGAGGATGGTGGGAAGTGTACTCTAACAACATAGCAGGGGGGGGGGAGCAAGTATGGGGTGGCATGGGAAGGACTAGGGACACTTTCTCACCAGCGTTATAGAATGAAGACTATTGTCTGCCAAACATCCAAGTTGCTCCTGCAGAATTCTGGGAAATGTAGACTTTTGGAAATCTCAGCTAGAGAGGTCCTTGGCTTCCCTGAACTACATTTCCCAGAATTCTGTAGGAATAGATCAGACAATTGGCAGATGAAAGCCTCCATTCTATAACGCTAGTGGGAAAACATCCCAAATGTCTTCAACTGAAGATTGTTTGTCATCTTCTACCGCTGGCTTCCCTTGATATTTGTGGCCACCATGACATCTCTCCTCATTCTCTCCACTGTGTCCTGCCTTTTTGCCCTTGGTCATCCATCTCTTCCTTGGTGTCTCCCCTGCAGTGAAGCGGAAGGAATGATGGCCATTACCTTGGTGGAGTGGGACGATGAGACTATCAAGCAGGCAGAGAAGGCATGCAAGGAGGCGGAACAAACTGTTATGATTAAAACAATCAATGTAAGCAGACCATATAACCAATGTCTTCAGCTGAAAAATCAGAAATGAAGGCTCTCTAAGTCACAAGTGAAATCTTGGAATCTTAACATTTGTCCTGACCCCGACCCCCCAGGGAGGCAATAAATCTTTATATCAGAAACAGCATATACAGTTGGCCCTCCACATTTGTGAATTTCACTTTTGTGGATTTGATTATTCATGGATTTGATAAGATGTTCTCTTTAGGAAACTCTAGGTCCTGCAGTGCAACTCTATGGTCAACTCCTGCTAGAAGCTGACCTGTGGAGAACACTTCTCTGGGCTTTGTAGAGCCTCCAACATGATTCCAAATTTGACTTCCAGCAAAATTTGACCTCCAATTGTGCTGGAGGACCTAGAGATTCCTAAGTTCTGAGATTCTCTCAGTTTTTCCACTTTTGTAGAGATACTGCACCTCTAATCCAATAAATGTGGTTGGATGATGGTAGTCACACTTGTCAATGGCGAAGAAAGGAAATGTATCTTAAAGCAATGAGAGCAGACAAGTGTATCTTTCATTCCCTTCATTTTCTCTTCTTCCAGGAGCTGGTGAGAAATGAAACAAGCTTCATTTGAGAGATTACTGATACTATATCAGCACCCTGCAAGGATATTTCCAAAATCATCCCTCCATCTCGGTTGAAAAGACAAGCTGAGTACCAGCCAACTCCACCAACGACTGCCAAAGCTCTTGGGGCAAAGAGCATGTTTCCGCTTCCTCCCCTGCTCTTCTTATCTTGGGGTTTTACATGGCTAATTACTTCCTCAGTGTAGACTCTGAGCATCATATATCAAGTTTTAGTTGCATAATATCATCAACATGCTAAAGCTCTTGTGATTTGATTTTCTCTGTGGTATGATGGGTGCGAATTTATTTGAAATCACACTTTCCCAAGCGCATGAATGAAGTACAAAACAGAAGCAAGCAAACCATCTCTTGGAAGGAAGTCCAGATAGATCCTTTTGCATTTAAAAACCATCTATTGTGGTTGTGTACCTTCAAGTCATTCCTAACCTATGGCAACCCTAAGACAGCCCTATCTCAGGGTGATCTTTATTCAAAAGAAGTTTGCCTTTGCCTTTCTCTGAAATTGAGAGAGTGTGACTTCTCCAAGGATATACAATGGGCTTCATGGGGATTTGAACCTTCGTCTCCAGAGACATAGTCCAAGAATTATATTATCCTAATTCCCAAAGACAACTTCTACTGCTGTTAAATGTAGTTCTGAGAGAAACAGCAGGCATGTTCAGCAGATGTGGCAGCTCCAGTTCACAGATCAATACTGAGCAAGCAAAGGAGTAGGAGGTACTTGAGATTAATACAACTATCCAAAGAATTTTAGATCACTTATCTTGTGCTCAGCCAGGTTTCATATAATTGTTTTGCAGAAAGGCGTGCTGGAGGAGGAGACCTCAAAGGGGAGTTCATTGGCATTGAGGCCTGGGATGGTAAAACATCCACTTGTGATCTTCATAGCTTTATCTATAACTTGTTCAAACACAGAATAGCTACATTCAATCTGAAACCCTCATGATATAGAGCAGACAATTACTCTCATCATCATAACCATTGGCCATTCTTGCTGGGGATGACAGGAGTGTATTCATCCAAAGCAAGGGTCCTCACACATTTTTAGCTGAGGGCCTGTTTATTTATTTATTTAATTTATTTCAAACATTTGTACCCTGCCCTTCTCAAACCCGGGGAGGGACTCAGGGCGGCTTACATCCGGCGCAATTCGACACCATTACATATAAATAATACATACAGTAATTACATATAAGAACACAGTAAATTGATTTTAAAATTAGTTTTAAAATTAAAAGTACATTAATGAAAAGTGCAATAATACTGGCTGTCTAGCCTTATGTAGAAACAAATTCAGCGAGCACAACACAATCGGAAGCCTGTCCATAGTCCATTTTCCATAACATTATCATCATTACCATTGTCAATTATCTGTCAGCTACCCAAAGGCCTGGTCCCATAACCATGTTTTCACAGTTCCTCAGAGTGTTGGGGGGGGGGGGGATGAACAAATTCCTATGGACACTGCACATATCTGGTTTACAGTGCAAAAAAAATCATGAAATAATAATACAATATTCAAAACAAAGAACAATTTTAACCAACATAAACTTACCAGTATTTCAATGGTGAAATTTATTTATTTATTTATTTTACCATGTCAGAAGCAACTTGAGAAACTGCAAGTCGCTTCTGGTGTGAGAGACGTTGCCCAGGAGATGCCCAGATGTTTTGATGCTTTGCCATCCTTGGGGGAGGTTTCTCTCATGTCCCCGCATGGGGAGCTGGAGCTGACAGAAGGAGCTCATCCATTCTCTCCCTGGATTCGAACCTGTGACCTGTCAGTCTTCAGTCCTGCCAGCACAAGGGTTTAACCCATTGTGCCACCGGGGGCTCCTTGATTTGTGAGATAGTCAAGTTAATTAGGATTGCTGTTGTGTGCCTTCAAGTCATTTCAGACTCAGGGCAACCCAAATCTAAATTTTAGGGCAATGTCTGGGTAAATGACCTTGGAGGCTTGCACCCGGCCTTAGTTTGGGGGACCCCTGACCCAGAGGATGCCAAGTTGGGAAAGCATTTTAAAGATGTCTGTGCTTACCCATCTTCCCTTTCGATAGCCCTTTCAATAGCCTGATCATCAGTATTTTCCCTTCTTCCTCTTGCACATACTAACATCTGTTAGGAGCTTGGCTGAGTACAAGTGAGCGAGACACTCCGAGATTCATCAGCTGGCACACCAATACCCCCACCTTACTTATTTTTTTCACTTGTCTAGGAAGTTGGAGATCCACAGTAGATTATACACCATTTTATGTGATAGGATTGGTAGCTTTTATTAATGGCAGTTTCCAGTTGCACACACACTGCATGCAGAGAGACCAGAAACACATCCTTAAGTGTAAAACATATTTCTATATCACTACCTACAGTCCTCAACTTGTTTATTTGGAACCAGATATTATGGGAATAATTAAACAACCACTAGTTAAATCTCAACTTCAGATGTTCATAGAGGGACAGATGGGACAACAATCATGCTTGGCAGCCACATCCCATTAAGGAACGAAACAGTAACCAACCTATAACGAATAACCTCTGAGTCCTAAAAGTGTGGCTGGCTCTAGAATAGATAAATGTTTTGCATTCTATCTATCTATCTATCTATTTATTTATTTGCAGTATTTATATTCTGCCCTTCTCACCCTGCAGGGGACTCAGGACGGATTACAATGTACATATACATGGCAAACATTCAATGCCATAGACACACAACATATATAGACAGACACAGAGGCTATTTAACATTCCAACTTTTCTTAAAGGTATTTTGGCCACCAGGGGAGCTGTCCCTTCACTGACCATTAGTGACACTGATGAAGTACTTCCTTATTCTTTGCATGCTTGCTGGAGATTTTATGGCCTCGTAGATTAGTTAAATTTGCCTCCCCACATAAGCGGTACCTAAATTTCCTACTTGACAGATGCAACTGTCTTTTGGACTTCAAAGGTCGACAGCAAGCTACACAAATTGGTTGGACACTCACGCCGACCCGGGCTGGCTTTGAACTCATGACCTTTCGGTCAGTAGTGATCTTAATGCAGCTGACTCCCAGCCAGCTGCACCACAGACCCGGTGGTTCTCAACCTATGGGTCACCAGATGTTTCGGCCTTCAATTCCCAGAAATCCTAACAGCTGAAAAACTGGCAGGGAGTTGTAGAGTTGTAGGCCAAAACACCTGGGGACCCACAGGTTGAGAACCACTATCTATGCCAAAATTCATGGAAGATTAATCACATTGACCCCTATACAGATGTTCTTCACTATTGCAGATATCATAAGCCTTGGATATCATAAGTCCATAGGCTCTTCAAATATCTGCACAGGACTCTAATCAAAATCAGCTTGTCCTACTGATTTCAAGAAGAACTTGGTGATCCATATTAGCTGTAAAATAAGCCTTTGGAAATGAATGAAATTTGGAAGTAAATTATTGCACTGGCCAGGCCCATAGCCAGGATTTCGATTCGGGGGGGGGGGGCTGAGTTTGTTTCGGGGGGGGGGCTGAGTCTGAGTGAAAGAGGGTCTACCCTAGCAAACCTTTTGTATCTTTACCCCAATACCCCCATGCATATGGGATATATTGAGTATGGTGATCAGATCATGATATGAATAAACATAACAGTTTAAATAATGCACCAGTAAGGCCTTTTCGCGAACCACCATGAGAATTTCAGGGGGGGACGAAGCCCCTCAAGCCCCCCCCCCCCCCCCCACGGCTACATGCCTGACATTGGCTATACACAGTGGCACACTACATGAGAGTGGATAAAGAGATGGTCTTTCTCAGATAGGACAACATCAGATGGAGGGAATTTAGCATCCTAGGACACTTTCATCCTGGCTTCTGGACGGAGCCCCACATCAGCTATCACACAAAGTTGCGTGACTTCCAGCAGTGGCCCCAACCCCAACCAGGGTAAAAGCATTACCAGAGGCTTCCCCCACAACACAAAAGGCTTCCCATGTTCTGCTGGCTCCAATAGCTCCAGCATGGGTCCTCTCCAGGAGGGCTATGCTTCCCCAGTGTGATGGGGAAAGCGTCACTGAAAGAGAGCTGCATGGGGGCCAACAGATTCACCCTGCTGCCCCTCCTTTTACCACGATGCTAGGCAATGTGGGGCACTTCATCTGACCTTTGTGATGAGGCTGTTTGTAGTATGGGCAAACTTGCCACTGATCCAAATCCAAAAGAACGTGAACTGGCTCAGAATGGCACTGTAGTGGAAAACCTAAAGTTGGATGACCACATGCCAGTCATAATTTTATCACTGGGCGTCACAATTCTGCCCAGTTACAAACACCCAACTTACAAGTGACTAATGGTTACAAAAGGTGGTGAAACAATAGGAAGTGAGAGAAATCTATCCCTCAGATGGGAAATTCACTCCTGAAAGAGTTATCGTGGGGAAAAACTTTCTCACCAAACTGTGTTTCCATGACAAGCCAAATTTTTCAAAATCCAATTCTCACAGGGATAGAAAGTGAACAGGGGCACAGAGAAGCAAAACAAACACCACAGAGGTGTTAATACTTCCCTATGCTATCCAAAACACACGCACGCAGACACACATACACACACACACACACATATATGTGTGTGTGTGTGTGTGTGTGTGTGTGTGTGTGGCTGGAATTACCTGTTCCAACTTAAATACAAATTCAACTTAAGAAAAAACTTACAGAACCCATCTTGTTCTTAACTTGAGGACTATCTGTCAGTTCATGTAAACTCTAAAATATTCCTTGATGCCAACCTTAGAGGCTCTTAAGTTCCTTAAAATACATTTATAAAGCTGAAATATTCAGAACCACCTCACTTTTTGTTTGTATGCACTTAACTTTAGGAGGTAGTGAAACTGCAAACTGCTGAATCAGTGTAATTGTGTGAATGAAGTGAGGTGTTGTATCCAAGGTGGCCTTCCCAGTAGGAGTCCCCTATCAGTGATTGCAGGAGCCCCCGGTGGCACAGTGGGTTAAACCCTTGTGCCAGCAGGACTGAAGACTGACATGTCGCAGGTTCGAATCTGGGGAGAGCGCGGATGAGCTCCTTCTGTCAACTCCAGCTCCCCACACAGGTACATGAGAGAAGCCTCCCACATCAAAACATCCTGGTGTCCCCTGGGCAACAACCTTGCAGACGGCCAATTCTCTCATACCAGAAGCAACTTGCAGTTTTTCAAGTCGTTCCTGACACGAAAGAAAAAGTGATTGCAGCGAAATAGTAGGTTTGTACACTGAAGTCTTTAATGTTTAAAATCTTGTACCTGCTCTTATATGTGAACTCTGACATCTCAAAACTCGGCTAAATAGTAAGTATTGGCAGCCATCACAATATGATACTCAGTATTGTTAGTTGTACATCTTTAAAAGAAAAAAAACATTTCTATGCTTGTGAAGTGTAAGGCATTACATAAACTGGAAACTGGCTAGTAAAAAAGGAGAAGTTTGGAGAGGCAAGCATCAAGAGAGCGTCGGGAACTTTGGAATAAGTATTTTGAAGGAGGAGTGGTCACAGCAAGTTTACTGCAGAGTCAAAAGCATTTCTGGAAGATGTGGATAATTCTGCACAAGAAGAAAGCAAGAAGGTAACATTTCAATGAAAACCAAGAAGAGAGAAATACCATAACAAAACCATTTATTGTAGCCGGATTCTCAAGAATAACGAAGCAATAAGTGAAAAACAAAATCATATCTTCACTCAGGTAAAGCAATTTTGTCTCTGTGTTTACACTCAAGGTTCCATGTAGTACATGTTACTTATGATTAAGTCCCAAAGATTTCTTAGGGACCTTTGAATATCTTGCCTAAACTTAATCCAATTCATCACACTAGAGAATAAATCCACTTAAAATCTGGTTCCTGCCTCCTGTAGAATTCTGAGGTTTGTAGTTTAGGGAGGAGCCTTTAACAGCCTCACTAAACTACAAACTCCAGAATTCTGCAGGAGGGAGAAACCGGATTTTAAGTGGATTTTTTCTCTAGTGTGATAAGGCAGCACGGGTTGTTCACAATAGTAACCAGGAAGAATTTTGTTTGGTTTGTTTTTTAAAAAATAAGAATGTATGCATGCACATACACAAATTGTTGCATCAAAACAAAAGAGAGAATTTTTAAAAGTTCAAATTGTAAGAGAGAGGAAAAACTTGACAGATTAATCCACCCAGTCAGCGGGATTTGAGCTGTTAGAATATGACTGTCTCTGTCTCTTGGTGTCAGTAAGCCACAGATTCTTTCATGTTGAGAATATTTTCAAAAACTTGATTGAATAGAAACACTGGCTGAAATTTGGCTGGTTGAGTAGAAGGAGGATTTTCTTCTGAGTTTCTTTGCTTTCTGAACTGAAAGATATTTATTTCTGAGGAGCTGAGTACAGAATTCCAACCCTTATTCTCTCCCTCTTGCAAAAATAATCTTAACTCCATTTTTAATCCATTAATCCCCATATGTTTGATATTTTATTTATTAAGTTTGTGGTCTCTGCCCCACATTTGTTGGTATTTATTTTTTTAAAAAAAATTAATATAGAATTATGAACATGTAAGTTTGTAAAGAGATACTTTTATCACCCTTGGGAACCTTATTATTGTTAAATCTGTATAAAAAATTTGGAGGCATATAGTACCAACAGGTGGCAGCCAGATTGTTCACTGGAGTGGCATATAGGGAGCATACAACGCCCTGTTAAGTCAGCTCCACTGGCTGCCAGTCTGTTATTGAGCCCAATTCAAAGTGCTGGCTTTGGCTTCTA
Source organism: Anolis sagrei ordinatus (assembly GCF_025583915.1). Taxonomy (NCBI): domain Eukaryota; kingdom Metazoa; phylum Chordata; class Lepidosauria; order Squamata; family Anolidae; genus Anolis; species Anolis sagrei. The sequence goes on from NW_026845477.1 coordinate 111,950,181, forward strand.
AAGCCCTAAACGGTTTCAGCCCAGCTTACCTGTTGGAACGTACCTCCCTTTAGGATCCACTTCAGAGATTAAGATAGTCGTGGGAGGCCCTGCTCTCAGTCCCACCTCCTTTGCAAGTGCGGCTGGAGGGGATGAAAGACAGGGCCTTCTCAGTGGTGGCCCCTCGTCTATGGTACTCCCTCCTCAGCAAAATTAGATCAGCCCTCCTCCCTCCTGATCTTCAAGAAAAAAAAACTAAAAATGTGATTGTGGGACCAAGCTTTTGGCCAGTAACTTAAGCAGTGGAGTAAGTGACTATGAAACTAATACAATGATGAATGGAACAGCCCTGGATAATTATATGAATTGCTTGATTTTAATGAAGTTTTAATGTTTTATGTTTTTAACTGCTGAGTTCAATGTATTTTATTTTATTGATATGTATCTGTGTGGCATCAAATTGTTGCCTTTTGTAAAGCCACTCTGAGTCCCCTTCGGGGTGAAGAGGGCAGGTCACATTGTACTGAATAGTGTATTTCTCTAGCAGGTGTTTATTAAAAGAAATCTATATAGCCCACAGACTGCATTACCAGTAACAATCTGTGCTAATATTTATCTTACAGATCCAACCTGGAAGTAGAATTAATCAGATTTCAGATATTCAGAAGACTGTACTGCCTAAAACCAGAATATGAATTGGAAACTTGTGAGCCATCTTATGACAATTGTGTTTATTAAGATAATAGGCACATCTTTGTTCCTTTTCTATTGTGAGTATCAGAATGAATCTGAAAAATTTTCAATACGGTTTTCTGATTTTAAAAACAGTAGCTAAATAACTCAGTTTCTAAATTTCATTCATGACAGCTTTTGTGCTGAGTGCAGATTGAAAGACTTCATTTAACTTTTTATCATTACAGAAGTAGTAATATTTAGTCTGATCAATTAAAGTGGCAGATCAATAAAGCATTGCGAACGGATGCTCTACTACCTGATCTGGAAATTAGCCCTCTCTTCGTGTCTGGAGCTAAACTCACACAATCTGGAGAATATGTGCACTCATTTCCTGCCTGAAGATGACTTGCAAAACCTGGAGACTCATGGCCAGGCCCTGAGACCTGGAAACTCCAACAGAGAATGAATCACCATGAAAGCGGTCAGAACTATTACTAAATAGTATGCATAGGTCTGCACTGCAGAACAGTTCATCTCTAGTTTCCAATACTGAATTTGTTTTCCGAGGCCACAAACCGATATAGAATCATGGAATCATGAAATTAGAAGAAACAATAAGGGCCATCTAGTCCAACTCCCTGCCATGCAGAAACACAATCAAAGCAGTCCCAACAGATATCTGCCTTTAAAAAAAAATAGGAACAGGTTGGGAGAAAATCTAACCAAGATGGCAGTATAGGAAAAGAACCTCAGCCCCTCTCACCATACATTTTCTGATTAATTTCAACTACTCTTTGCCTTGTTCTTGGAAAACTGCGATTTTTTAAAAGAGAAAGCTACTGGCTTTATGTTTAAATAGGTCCACTTTTCTATGGATGTTTCTAAGCCAAATTGGGAATTTAATCTTAGTTATGATTCGCAGGAACGAGTATGAATGTAGTATTTTAGAATAACTGACATTAAATATTGAAATACGTAAATCCTTCATTAATTCTGAATGATCCGTTCATGTGTTAGAGTTATAATAATCTATGTGCGATATAGTATCAAAACTTCAGTGCTACATTGTGGATTCTTTCCAGATTCCAGATCCAACCCCACATATTGGTAAGCAGACACTGGGATTGACCGGGATCTGTTGCCCACATAATAAAAAAGCAAATGATTGTTCCCACTCACCATACTTGAGCAATCTCTGGTATGACAAGCAGAAAATTTTGTAAAATGGAAATCTCCAATAACCTTTTTGGAGATTTTACGATATTTGAAAGGTATGGCCTTGTTAGAAGTCACAACCTTTTGAAAGTGATGCCATAACCTCTTGGTAAAAGCATGACCTATTAAAAGCCATAACATTTTGTGAAAACGGCATTCACTAGCATTCATACACACACACACACACATACACACATATACAGCAGAATTTCAGAAGTGTTCCTTTTAGTTGCCCAAAAAACATCGGCTCTACCTCAAAATATATTTGCCTTTAAATCATGCGCTCTAGAGACAAAAAAGCAGACTTCTTTAAAAGCAACATAGTTTGTTTACTCACAAACTTCATGTATTCAGCATACAGGTACTTTAATTATCGATCCAGTTACAAATAGGAGTTGAAGTAGTTTCTCTCTGTGTGTGTGTATATACACACACACAGTACATAATCTAAAGCATCTCTCTATTTTGAGAGTCTAATAGAGTCTCTGTGTACAAATAGAGTCTAAACTGAACTTCTCCTACATTGAAGTATAAAGAAAATCAGTTCCTATTGAAGTCTGAGGCAAAAGCGTTTCTAAAATGGAGTCTGAGTCCTGAATAATCCCAGTTCTGATCACATGGTTTGCAGCCCCTCCCACTGCAAAGAGTTAAGATAAAATTGCAAACCAATATACACAAATACAATACAGTAAGCAATTATACACATAACAAACAAGTAGTGGAGGCTTGAGAAGGTTGCTCTTTCCAACAGAAAATGGGGACCTATCACAAATCCCACTCACATTGGAGTTCCCTTGTAGAGTTCACAGAGTGTGAATGTCAGCCACTTCTCCAGTCAACAAAAATGGCTGTCTGTCAAGTGGGGCTTGGGGACTTCCATGGTCCTATATTTGGGACTACAAAGGGATCATTAATATGTAGCAATTACAGGTTCTTAACTGTGGGTTAGGAATTTATAACAGCTCGATGGGATTCAGGACAGTGTTTCTATTCAAACATGTTTTGAAAATATACCTAAACTGTTTGAACAATGGCAAAAGTTAATTCAGGATTGATTGTTTTCCTCCATTCAACACTTTTTGAGAGAGTAGGAGTGGGAGGAGTAAATAATGTATTTAGTTGGTGTCTGTGTCTAAATGAAAAGAAGAAAGGAAAGCTATAACATGTTCTTTGTTTGCACTTCCTTTGCTTCTCTGCAGAGGATCGTGTCCTCATTTTACAAACGGAGAGCAGCATAGATGGCAGACATGACTGAAAGCAATGGTGCCAGGGGTTTTCAAGGGGGGTGGGGAAATATGGAAGTCATTTCATCCCAAATTACTCAAAACACTATGACTAAGATGTCTTCCTTCCTAAAAGGACGGACATTTTCAGTAATCTTTATTTTAAAAATAAGCACGCATAGAGATGAGGCAATCCAGTGGTGTCTTGCGATGTGGTTTGTTGGGTGGCAATAACCTTCTGATTATGATTACGTAGGGAAGAGGAACCATCTGACTCTCAAAAGTTGTTAGTTGATTCCTGTATTTATTTCCTATGCCAGGGCATTATTAATATCATTTTCTTAAAATACAAACCAGAAGTGGACAACTTCAATGGATTGCAGGAGATCCCTCCTGCCCACAAACACACACACACAAACATTCCCTGGGTGGTCGTACAGACAGCCAAAAATACAGACACAAATCCACACACACAAAAGAATTGTGAAAGTAGCTGGAGGTTGACCTCTGAATTTTTTTAAAAAATGTTATTTTTTAAAATGTTATCCCCCATTCTGTATTTTTGCATTTCATTTTTTTCTGCCTATGTGGAGTATCTTGCATTCGCCCTGTTGAAATTCATTTTGTTAGTTTTGGCCAATCATCCCTCTAATCTGTTAAGATCATTTTGAATTCTGCTCGTATCTTCTGGAGTATTATCTTTGTATTAAGAAAATGTTCTCTACAGTTTCACAGATTTTTCACAAAGCCTCCAACACCTCCAACACCACCTCAAAACCAGAGAAAGGTAAGTTTGCAACAAAAAAAACTGGGCATGGACATCTAGGTTCCTTGCTGTGTACTAATTTTGATTGCCTCCAGTTTCTCCCATCTTCCACAGACTGCTCTATAAGATGGGTACCTTTTGATGGCAAGTGCTACTATTTTTCTGCTGTAGAAAAGACATGGGATGAAAGCAAACAGGACTGTGCACAATCAAATTCTCATCTTGCAATAATCAACAACAATGCAGAACGGGTAAGAATAAAAAAAGTGGTTGGCTATATTTGGATCCCAAAACACTTTGCTGTGTGATCGAGTCTTCTGAAATGAAAGAACTGAATTTTAGAATTTTTACAGATTCCCACCACCCCCGCCCCCCACCACCTTGCATTTTCTCGTGGTTGCCTTCAATTTTAGAAACTAGCAATGCTAAAATAATAAGGTTTTGCAGTCCTCAAAATGTACTTTTAACTTAGCAAGTGCAGGCAAATGCCTGCAAAGATGCAAAAGAAGCGCAGGTACAAAAAGCATTTATAGGAGACGTCTTTTTCCCTTTCCCAAAAGTTGCTTGAATTAAGGTCTCTCTGCCTTTGCACTTCATGACCACAACAAAGTGTTCAGATTTCATAGTGTTTTTCATGACTAATACCTATGCATCTTCCCCAGATGTTCCTGCAGAACAAAACACAAAATGCGCACTACTTCTTTGGTCTGACTCACAAAGGACAGTGGACATGGATGGACAATACAAAGTTTGACCCTAACATGTATGTTTATTCATCATTATGAAGTTGGGGCACAAGGCTCTATCCATCAGACTTGGTTACTATAGGTTTGCAGTAGGTGACACTGACAAGCTTTATATGGGCACCAGTAAAGATTAGGACTGTGTGGCATGAGGAAACTTCACATTTTTGGAGCAGCCAGATTTGTACCCAAAACAAATTTGTTGTGGTGCACAAAATAGAGTCCTGGCAAGAGTGGGTGGGTGTTAATAGGATATTTGGAGTTCATTTTAATGGGAATGGAAATAATAATCTTCGCTGCCAAACAGGACCTTTATTGGGGGTCTTTGGAAGGAACCACATACATATACACTAGGCTTGTGTGCATTTCGGCTGAACCTTGTTCCATTTCTGCTGGCCGGATTCTGGTATATATCTGTTTTCACGTGCCTCCCAAAAATGGGTGGGTAATCAGAAAGCCTTTTTTTGTCCTCACCCAAAAAATACAGCTAGATTCGGCCCATTGGTGTCAATGGGAACGTACAAGGCTCCCTTTTATGTTCCTGGGACCCTTTCCTTTCTTCCCTTCAAGGGAGCTTGGGTTTTAGCAACGGGGTTATTATTATTATTATTATTATTATTATTATTAAACTTTATTTGTACCCCGCTAGCATCTCCCGAAGGACTCGATGCAGCTTACAAAGGCCAAGGCCTCAAACAACAACAACAAACAATAACAATACAATGCAAGCAAATTAAAAATATAAGCAATAACAAAAACAAAACATTACACTATTACGCAATAAAACCAGGGCCGGGCCAACGAAGGGTACAAGTTAAAAAGTGCTGGGTGTAAGAGGTGATATGTTGGGATTTTGGGCAAGTGCGATGTGCAGAGAGTCTTAAGCTCTAATAAAGTGCTTCTGGGACGTAGTGCTGGAGGTTATCCTATTCAGGAAAGGCACATCAGAATAGCCAGGGTTAAGGAAGCACCCTTCCTGGCACCCTTTCCTTTTTTTTTCCTTTCAAGGGAGCCTGGGTTTCAGCAACAGGGCTAAGGAAGCACCCTATCCAGCCCATTGAGGGGGGCTTCCCAGGCTCCCCATCATTTTAGGCATTGTTTGTCCTTATATCCTTCATTAAGACCTGGATTAAAAATATCATACCATTCTCCTGCAATCTTTTCCCCTCTATGTGTAGAGGAGACCAGGTTTAATGCTTCATTAAAGCCATTTCTTTCTACTCTAGAGTAGACAGATGCTACAGGCATGCATGCTCTCTCCCTGCACACAGCTTTCCAAGGCATTTTAAGGGGGCTTCCCACATCCTAGGGAAGAAAGAGTAATCCACCTGGAGCTATCTCCCTGGGCTTCCTTAAAAAGCCCACTCTTTGCCCTGCCTGGAGTGGTGCCTTTTCCCCCCTCATGCCTTTCTGTGGGCTTAATGATTCCTTAAAACTGTTTCCACTTTCTACTCTAGAGGAGAGGTAATGGTAGTCGTTTTCTGAGAATGAGGCTTTTCTTTTTGTTTGCTGGGATTACTATTATTAATAATTATCTTTTAGAAGTATTTTCTGAAGGAGAGGACTGACTGGTAGTTCCCAACTCTCAGTCAGTCCCACTAAATAAAAAGAATTTTAAAAAGAAGGAAAATCAAAAAGATTCAAGAGAGAGGCCAAGCCAGAATCCAAACCGAAAAATACATTGAAGCCAGGGTGCAACTGTGATGCCAAATAGGGAATGAGGAGCCGTAATCGGCTGCCATGTGGTCCTGTTATGGATGGGAATCCGTAATGGCTGGGCCCTTGCCATTATGGCCACCCAACCCAGCTGAAGAAGCCGAATTAACCAAAGGAAAATGGCTAAATCAGATCCACGCGCATGCCTAATGTACACACATCCTGTTAACTCCTGTTCATAGCATGTTAATGAGCACCAAAATTAGGGATGCATTTACATTGTAGAATTAATGGAGATTTACACCACATTAACTACCATAACTCAATGCTTTGGAATCAGGGGAGTTGTAGTTTTACAAGGTCTTTAGCCTCCTTTCCCAGAGAGTACTGATACCTCAGCAAACTTGCTTCCGTAGCATTGAGCCATGGCAGTTCAAGTGGTGTCAAACTGTATTAATTCTGTATTGTCGAAGGCTTTCATGGCTGGAATCACTGGGTTGTTGTAGGTTTTTTTGGGCTATATGGTCATTTTCTAGAGGCATTCTCTCCTGACATTTCACCTGCATCTATGGCAAGCATCCTCAGAGGTTGTGAGGTCGTGTATCAATTCTACCCAAAGAATCGTGACAGCTACAAGGCAGGACTCCTACTTAGGACCTATAGCAGGAGGAGAAAGAAGGATTTCTCCTGTGGGCACTTCATAATACAAAAGTATCAAACTAGAATTTCACTTTAACTACAAACACCCTATCAAATTCTGGATTTGCGGTTTCAGAAGGGGCATTTTGGATTCTCAGACAGAGTGCTCCAACAGTGCCTCTGACCAAACTACAAATTCTGACCTGTATCTTAAAAGCCAAATTTGCAATTTGATCAAATGTCGTGTTTTTATATAAATATTTGCTCCAGCCTCATAAACATTGTCCATGGAAACATGAGTTCTCCTCCCTGTACAGTTTCCCATTTATTATATTTGCAGTAAATACAGAGCATATTTATTATTTATATATGTTAGGTTGGATGCAGAAATCTTCATTCTTCGAATGTTTGCTTCTTTTTCTTTCCCAGATTTAAAATATTTCATATGGAAAATTCTGACTGTGCCTTGGTTGGATTTAAAGGATTTAGTTCCCAGTCTTGTTCTGTGTCAAGCCGCTGGATTTGCGAAGAGAATGAATAAGGATTTCCCAAATGAATGGGAAATTATTTCTCAGCTAAGAAACTGCTGAAACTGAACTCTTTTTCCATATGCTATGAACTCTGGAGGGGCATCCATATCTTCATTCACGTCGAAAGTTGCATATAGGTACTGAGTAGCAGAGCACTACAGTGTGCATGCAAATGTACTTCTGTTTGCATAGCTGCATCTACCTTAATATATGTCAACCTGTCTTGATGTGGACTCTTACTTCAGTTGTCCCCACAAACAGCCATTCCACCAGATGACCAAAGAAGGAGCAGACATGGAAGGGATCTTTCATCACTGGTGAATGATTCCTGTTGCGTCTTCCTCTTCTGAGGAGGAGTTGGAAGAGGAGAATGCTGAAGAGGAAGGGGCTGGGGACTCTGGGCAGATGGTCAGGCCTGCTCAGGACGAAGAAAAAGAAGAGGGAAGCACACTGGCTGTTCCTACTTTTCAAGAGCAACAAGCAAAACATAGATTGGCCAGGATTGCTGCAAAAATTTACAGCGATCACACCATTCCCTAGAAACACGTATGCTATGGGTTGAGAACTATAAATCAGGAGCAGGGGAAACAGTTGTTGCTGGCAGCAACTGATCCAATTACCTAGTCTTTGTTCCTGTATCTGTTCCAGCAAGAAGCCTTGTCTTTGTAAGTGTTTTGCCTTGAGAAGAAACTACCAAAGACTTTACTTTGTTTAGCCAAGAGACTTTTACCTTGTTTTGTGTACTTGCCTTTTGTATTTTATTTTGCTACTTTAAACTTTGATGAAGTAAAAGCTTTTTGAGTTCCTTTAAATTTAGTGTTAAGGCTATTCTTGGGGCAAAACAGGACAATTCCTTGAGTTCTCCTAACCCTTTGTTTCCACTCACTCTTTTTCCATTGGTTAGCCTGTGGGCATGGACTGTGGGCCAATGTCTAGAAAGAAGAAAGAAGCATCATGCTGGTTGTGCAAACTCCCCAATCTGATGTCTGACGATATTCCCACAATGGCCATGAGTTTGCACAGAGCTCTGTGCCTGGCTACAGGTGGCAATAGCAACAGCAACATAGAGATTATAGAATCATAGAATAATTGAGTTGGAAAAGTAAAAACTGTGGAGAGCTCCTGTATCTTTCATGGTTGTGCAGACTCATAGTTGGAAGAGACCACATGGGCATCCAGTCTAACCCTTGCCATGCAGGAAAAGCACAATCAAAGCACCCCTGACAGAGGGCCATCCAACCTGCTTAAAAGTCTCCAAGGAGGAAGCTTCCACCACACTCCCAGGCAGAGAGCTCCACTGTTGAACAGCTCTCATGGTCAGGAAGTTCTTCCTAATGTTCAGGTGGAATCTCCTTTCTTGTCATTTGAACCCAGGCAATTGGAAGGAACCAGTTACCTTCAAATTTTAAGTCTGGACTTTGTTGTGGGGGAATCAAGATAGTGCCTGGGTGGAGATAAGCCCAAGACCAATTAATAAATTGTTATTGTTTCTTGAAAGCAATAGCATGGACATTGAATCTATGGGGTACTTTGCTCAAACAGGAAGGCAATCTAGCATCCCTCAACCTGATAGAAAGTTGGGACACATTAATGCTAAAGACCTTTAAAGCCTCTTGGGTGTGACAGCTTGCTAAACAGGTTGATATTCCTTTGCACAAAATACAGCTGAAGTATCTCTGTTGGGTCCACTTTCAACACTGCACAACAGATTATTTGGGGGTGTGACAAAACCTTTGATTGCATCTCCATATGCATGTTTGTCATTATTGCTAGACCTGCAATAAAGGCCTTTGTAGTAAGAAACCAACTTATGGCCTCCTCCTTGCACTGCTACTTGGGCCTTTGAGGGGACTCCTAAGCTTGTGCATTTGGAGTGCTGATGAGCCCGTGCCCCTACATTGCTGCCCCTTCACCAGCACACCTTGCAAATTTTGATTTGTTATCAGTAAATGTTTGGGGGACACAAGTGGATAAGATTAAACTGATCTAGGGAATGGTGCTATGAACCTGAAGAGGACATCTTGGCATGGAGATGGGTATGTGACTTAGATCGCCCTGCTCACATATTCAAATCTCTGCTTGAATATTTGTGAATAAAACATTAAAAAGCCATCATTCGTTTATGAAATCCTCTTGTCCAAAAGAAATGATATTGCGTAACATTCCAGCAACCCTGTGTGCACAGTCCAGAAAAGAGGCACAAGAAATTACAGGAAGATTACTTTGTTCTTTTGTCGCGTGATGCAACAAACCTACATTATCCACTTCTCCTCAGCATGAGAAATCCCCCTCCACCGAATGGAATATTTTGTTCCTCTCCCGTTGAGCAAGAATGCATTGTTCTACAAATCCCTTTACTAGCCTGGAGTATCTTGTTGTTGTGGTTTGCTATGTTTGCAAAACATTCTCACTATAGGATGTGAAACGGATGTGTCTACGCACGCACCCTGAATTGAGGGAAGTGTTGACATGCCACTGCTGATCACAAGTATCCTCTTTTTAAAATAAAGTTTTAGAATGGCACAAGTGTCCTCTTCTTAGAAGCCCAGCTGAGGCTCAGAAATACCTTGCTTTCAATGTTGTAACAGTTTTAGCTGTGCACTGGTCAACAAGGACTCAAAACCCTTTTGCATCTGGAAATGCAAGCAATTCTAGTTCTAATTAATAGCTAAACTGAAGAGACATGCTTGCCCTCTGCCCTTAATTCAAAGCCTAAACATCCCCTCCAGGAAATCAAGGGAAACAGCAGGTGAAAGGGGGAAAGTGATATTGTTAGCCAGTTCTAAAAATGTTGAGGTCAATGCATGACAGCTGCCACTGTGTAAAAATTGTATTCACAACTCTAAGCCATGATACTCCTTCTTTCTTCTTCCCACTGCTGAGGGCACATCTACACTAACATATGAATGGAGCTTGGAACCGGTTCTGCTGTAAGGGTGATTGGATCGATAGGTATGGGACTTTTTTGAGGCCAGGAAGGTGATTACATTAAACATGGATCCTGACCTCAAACCACTCTGTGGTTGGTTTCTTTTTCTAATTTCCACTAGAGATGCACATCCGTACTCCAGAGGCATAAGAGGTTGGGGGGGGGGGAGGAAAAATGATAGAAATTGAAGTAATCAGTTCCCCTTCCCAGTGGTCACTTTAGCCCCCTGCTAGCCAGCTCTGCCCTAGGGGCATTTCCCAGCAGACCCACATTCTTTACATACAAGTTTAGCTCCCTAGGAAAGCTCTTAAACATAGGTATATAGTGTCGCACACTAGGTCTGGAACACCTTTCCACCCAACATCAAACATAGTCAGTGGTTGCTAACTACAGAAGTGTATTTACAAAAGGTATATAAACAAAAAGGGAAAGGGGCCTTTCTCCAAATGCAGTAGAAAAGGTGCTATAAAATAGCAGTAGTCCAAAGTGTCCCCAACCACAGTGATGGCTTGGGGTTTGGGGGAGTATAGACTCCAGGAGTATTTGGAGGACTATTCTCTACTTTGTAACAGGCAGACATAGTCCAGAATTGTTTTGTTTTGTTTTTTAAGTTTACTTGGCTGTCACAATGGCTTACCAACCACCACCTTCTGTCTCAACTGCATTTCACATACATTCTGCAATCAAGAACTTCCTTAAGGGCCTGGTACATCTTTACCCTCCAGTGGCATCCTCTATCTCACCTTGGTCCTCTCACAGTTGACAGGTAAAGCATTTGAACATTTGGCTAGTGCTGTTAATCTTTTATTCACTCTACGAAGAGAGCAAGTGAATTGGTGGAAATGACAAACTAGTTTTCCATTGTGTTCTATCATGACAAAGTAATTATACGGCCAGACATTTTCTTCTTATATACAGTGATGTCACAGTTCCATCCCTCTTGGAATATCATTTGGCCAACAAATCGCCTGAAGGCTGAGAAGGACAGTATACAAATATAGTAAATAAATAAATAAACAATTGCTTGATATAAGATTTTGAGAGCAAAAAATACTCCACAGTATACTCTACTAGCAATTGATAATGACATGCCAACAATAACAAAACAGAAATGAGTACAATAATAGAAAGCTGACAATGAAGTAAGACCATGATAAGATATACTCTTTTAATAAGCAGGAATTTGTGCTCATAGTTTGTCTCTTCTATAATCTTTGGGTGGTTTTTAATATATTATTATTATTATTTATTGAAAAGACAATAGCATATTTGAACAGATAATATTTGTCTATTGTAAGCACACATTATAATAACATATTTCTATATGTTATAATCTTTGGGTGGTTATCATTTCTTGCAGATCCAGTGGCTTTTTTTAAAGCATGATGTTGGACTCACTTCTCTTGCCTTGACAGTCGCACAGTCATTTCCCACTTCAGGTTGTCTCATTGTAAAGCTGGGAAACAACCAAGAGGAGACAAACAATGAAGAAAAGCAAGCAGAACAAAGTATGACAAACAATCGGCTATTATTTTCGCTAGAATGCTAAATCTGCATGTCATGCTCTTGAATATAACCAATTACTAAATCCCATTTCTGTTAACTCACATCTGTTTAATTTATCTGGGATTCAATCTAGATCATAAATTTATCACTTAAATTGTGGGAAACATCTGCTTGCACATGATTTTTTTCAATTACTACTTTGCATTTAGCGTTCATTGCTTTGCAATTGGCATTGGAAGATAAAGCACAGGCTTAATTAGTTTGATTACTGAAGCACATATCTACAAAGAAATCCCACTGTGTGAGAGAAATTCGGTTTGCTGTAAAAAAAATTGTTGTTGTGTGTCTTCAAATAATTTTGACTTATGGTGTAACTAAGATTCACTTGAAGTGTCAAGATATATCATTGAATATTAAACTTCTTGCCATCATAGATCCCATTTCTATGTATGGTTGTGAATGCTGGACAATGAAGACAGCTGATAAGGAGAAAATTAATTAATTTGAAATGTGATGCTGGAGGTCTATGGATACCATGGACTACAGGGGCAGGGGGAGGGACGATAAATGGTCCTAGGAGAAATTGAGTCTGAATTTTTCTTAGACGCTGAGGCGGTCATACGAAATGGCCAAAGTATGACCACCTGAACTGAGGCGGTCATACTTTGGCCATTTCGTGAAAGAAAAAACAATAAGGCTTGGCAAAGTGGGAGTCAGTAGGAAAAGAGGAAGACCAAATGGATATATTCTCAGTCAAGGAGGAAGTCACACATGTCCTAAGTCTATGAGACCTGTTGATGATAGGGTGGACTTGGAGATATTTCGTTCATAGGGTTGCCATAAGTCAAGACAACTTGACAGAAGTTAGTAACAACAAAGGTGAACATGTCGCAAGGTTTAGTCGGCAAGATTTGTTTAGAGGAGGGTTGTCATCCTCTGAGGCAGAAAATATGTGACTTGCTCAAGGTAACTGAATAAGGATGTGAACCTTGGCCTCTAGAGTAGTGACTCCCAACCTTTATTTGACCAGGGACCAATTTTGACCAGGGATCACTCCCCAACATTAGTACCAAAAGGGTTATGAATCAGTTTTTGGTCAGCATTACATTCGGTTTGGTTATTTGGAGTGCTGACTCAAAAAATTGCATTGGATAGACCACATCAGATCTAGTTTCTGATACAGAACATATGCCATCTAGTAGTTGCCATCTGCTTGCCCACAAAAAACCATATTTAAAAATCTAGAACCGGGGACCTTCTTTTAGGTCTCACGGCCCACCAGTGGGCCACAGCCCACAAGTTGGGAACCACTGCTCTAGAGTCATTGTCCAACACCCAAACTACTACATTATGCTGCCTCATGAGGTATGTGCACCCCCCTTAATGTCTTATTTTGCCTTCAGTTTGGTAAGAGGGAGAAGCACATGGACCTACTAATTGAAATTGAAAACCCTACAGGAAGAACTCTCTAGGGCAAACTCAGGACCCATATTTTCACTCATCTTGCAACTTGAGATTCGTGATTTTATATTTTAATACATTGATATTTTTCTTCTTGTCTCTTTCTTTGTCATTGTCTTTTTCCTTCACTTTTTTATTTTCCAGCAGAGGTTGGAAATCTTTGCCCTCCACTTGTTTTGACCCAAAACTCCCATCTGCTCTACTTATGAATAATAAGAAAGGGATTTGTAGTCCAAAACATCTAGAGAACCAATGCTTTTCTCCTTCTGCTAAGTATTATGTTTAAGAGGAACGTTTGCCTCTTCTTTCTCCCTCTTTATAGACAAAAATACAAACCATCCACTATCTTCTTTGCAAACTGCTGTGTATGTTGTAATCTGCAAATGTGTCCCAAAATTTGAGTTGTTAACTGATTTCAATTTTGTGTCATGAACATTTTGAAACCAGGGATGACTACATTTTGCTGACTTCTGGTAAGTCGGATAAAGGGGGATTTTCATTTTGTAAGATGTGGCATCCCCCAATACAAACCCATCCATTGAGATCTGTGGCCCTCTAAAAATACTCAAAGAATGAATGCAAAATCCTTACAGCAACCATTTGTCAAAAAGGACAGGATTCCTATACCAGATGCTTCCATGGGCCCCCAAATCAAAGGTCTCTATAAACCAGAAGCAAATCTGGTTTGGGTTCTTCTCTTTCCCTTTCCCCTTCCATCCTTTTAGTAACTTACAGTCACATAAGAGAGGGACCTTAGAGCTCCTGACATACAATGTGAGCACTCTGCACCTGGTTATAAGGGTGTAGGAAAACCCTTCTCCGATGCCCCATACTCTAAACGTTTATGGAGTGGAAGCTGTAATAGATAAAAGATGAGTTCTGGAAGGAGGAGAAGTGTCATAATTCTGCCTGTGAGAAACTTTACGACACATCTCCAGATACAGGCCACGGAGGGAGATTCACATACCCTAAGGCTCATGCCATGCACAAACTGCCACTTCCCATCCAGTTGGCAAAGGGTTAAAGCTCAGTAGTACAGTGCCAGATTCAATCTCTGGCATCTGCCTTTTGTAAAAGGAAAGAAATGAACAGTTAGCAGGCGCTTGGAGAGGCTGAAATCTGAGCCCTCTTCTACACTGCCATATAAAATCCATATTATCTGCTTTGAACTGGATTACTTGGCAGTGTAGACTCATATAATCAAGTTCAAAGCAGATAATGTGGGTTATCTGCTTTGATAACCTGGATTATATGGCAGTGTAGAAGGGGCCTCAGATAGTCAGATAGGCTATATTGAGCTGGATGGATAAATGGTGTGACTAAACAAAATTAAGAGAACTTCCTAAATTGAAGTTGGAACTTGGAAAAGGCACTTTTTTTACTGCACTTCCCTAAACCAGCCAGAAAGTAGTTCAGGTGATTCTCTAACAATGAGAGATTAAATAAAAGAGGGAACTTACAGATTTCTTTGGAGTTCGGTGCTATCAGTCCATTCCCATTTTCTCTCATCCTCTACGTATGACAGCCCAATAAAATAATCCAATGATGTTGTTTTATTATAAATAAATTCCTGGCAGGAACAAAAAAAGCAATGGGAGTGAATAGCAAGTATACATGTGCGCTGCAGTTGCAAGTATAATTCATTACATATGGGCAGGATGGCGGTGTGAGAGATGAATTGATTTACATTCCCATACATACAGACTGCCCCTTTAAAAAGTAAAAAATCATTATTCATATAAGGACAAACATCCAATACACAATATAAATATATACTTTCAATACACTACAAAAACAAAATACTAACTACATATCACTAGTAACTACACCAAACTACCTAGGTAAAGGTAAAAGTTTTCCCCTGACATTAAGTCCAGTCATGTTTGATTCTGGGGGGTGGTGCTCATCTCAATTTCTAAGCCAAATGGCCGGCATTGTCCATAGACACCTCCAAGGTCATGTGGCAGGCATGACTGCATGGAGCGCCCTTACCTTCCCACTGGAGCAGTACTTATTGATCTACTCATATTTGCATATTTTCAAACTGCTAAGTTGGCAGAAGCAGAGGCTAACAGCGGGAGCTCATGCTGCTCCCTGGATTCGGACCTGCGACCTTTCAGTCAACAAGCTCAGCGGTTTAACCCACTGTGCCACCAGGGCCTCCAAACTACCTACCCATCATAAATTGATAGACTGTCTCTTTTGTGTAGGGAATTTATTATACGGAGGTAGAAGCTGGCATCACCAAAGGGGACAGTCCCCATTGCACAATATCATGCAATACCTGTCTGCCACTTCCTCTCAATGAAGCCAGGAGTTACTTCTTGCAATTGTAGCCTGGGCTTCTGTTGTGGCATCCTCACCTCCTCCCAGCAGAAAATAAAAGTTTTTTAATAATGTTTTTGAAGCAAATGACATCTGCAATGTCACCCACTGTGACTGTAAAGAGCTGCTATCAAAGGTAACAGGAATGCTGCAGAATATTGGCTTGCACAGTATCGTGCAGCATTCCTTAACATCATAGAATTTTCTGCAGGCATTCATGCAAACTCTCCTCTCAGGCAAAGCTAATCATTTAAATGTGTGTGCACTCCAGGGGATGACCTGTTTTCCTTAAAGTGGCCACAGTCTCACCAGTTCATTTTTGTCCTTGATGATCACTAGGTCGGAGTTCTGCTTCTTGCATTCGTTTCGGCTGCTGGACCAGATAGCCACAGTTTCAGAAAACCAGTAATCACTTCCTTGATATCCTTCCCACTTCAAAGGAACAGGAGCTGCAGGAGCTTGCAAAGAACATGCAAGAGACAAGGTATGAATAAGTTCAATCCAAGCAGTGAGGACGTTGAATGTAGGAATGTGACAAACAAAATACAGTTACTACAGTACAGTGTTCCCTCACATATCGTTCCAGGAACGCCCGTGATAAGTGAAAAAGTGTGATATAGGGAAGCTATACTGTATATATACACAGTATAGCTCCGTCCACTCCTCTCGCCTGCTCCTCTCTCTCTCCTCTTTCCCCTCCCTTGCTCTCTCTCTCCCCCCTCCCCTCACTGGAGCCACCCTTCTCCTTCCCTCCCTGCTTCCCCACTCACATGGGGCTCTCACCCAGTCACCCGAGGAAAAGTGACCAGGAAGAACCCCTGGTGGAAGCTGCCTTGGCGGCCTTCTCCAGCCCCAGAGGAAAAAGCCCTGGGAAGCGACTGGGAAGAAGCCCCGGCAAAAGCTGTCTTGGTGGCCCTCTCCAGCCCTAGCGAAAGAAGCCCCGGCAGAAGCTGCCTTGGTGGCCCTCTCTGGCCCCGGAGGAAGAAGCCCTGGGAAGCGACCGGGAAGAAGCCCCAGCAGAAGCTGCCTTGGCGGCCCTCTCCAGCCCTGGCAGAATAAGCCCTGGTGGAAGCTGCCTTGAGGGACCTCTCCAGCCCCGGAGGAAGAAGCCCCAGTGAAAGATGCCTTGGTGGCCTTCTCCGGGCCTGGAGGAAGAAGCCCTGGGAAGCGACTGGGAAGAAGCCCCGGCAGAAGCTGCCTTGGCAGCCCTCTCTGCACCCCTTCGCCAGCTAACCACACACCAGTCTGTTAGTAACTCGGCAACACAAATCTATGGCAGCATATACAGTGTTTCGCTACTTGTATTTTAAATTATTTTTTTTTAAAAACCGCGAAACAGCGAGTCTGTGGGAAGCGAACCGCACACTACCGAGGGAACACTGTACACCCTTTGCTTCCTTCAAACCTCTTCTTTGGATACTGCGTTCCCAAGGTCAAACCTTTCACCCTTTTAGGTTGCCATTCATCAGAAATGACTTGAAGGCATCCAATGACAATATGTGTGTAGAGTGAACAGCTGAAATGTACTGAATTGCCATATCCTTTGGAACAACCCCACTCTACTTCAAGCTCTTTCCATTCCGTGTTGGTGTGAAATTGATTCTACTCATGTTCAGTTTTTTTCACGTTGGCTCTTTCACTTAATGGGGGGATTGCTTACTCTAGTGATCATGCTACAATTTTGGTCACGTCATGTGAAGAACATGTCTGCACACAGATAACACCCTTTTGCACTAATGCTCAATGCAAGGAATGAGGGTTTATCAGGTGCACTAGTAGCAGAATGTAAACATTTGCCATGGCATCTCTGCCTGTGTCTTATTTAGTTATTCTATGTATTCACTGCATTTTTACCCTGCTTTGTCTCAACCCCAGAGGGGACTCAGAATGGCTTCCAAATCGGCAATATTCAATGCAGCATTAAACATAAATACAAAATACATTTTGCATTAAAATAATAAAAAACAATACCATATAAATATATCAAATAAGCAGTTAAGCATTGCACGTAGACCCAAAATCATAATCCAGAAGCTGTTCTGATTACGTTACATTCCCTTAGTAGCTGCATGTTGCCCTGTACTCTCTCCAAAAGCTTAGTTCCATAGCCAGGTTTTAACTTTCTTTCTAAAGGGCAGGAGCTGATCTGATTTCACTGGGGAAGGAGTTCTACAGCCAAGGGGGCGCCACTGAGAAGGCCCTGTCCCTCATCCTCATCAGCCACACCTGTGAAGGGGGTGGAACCGAGTGTCTTGCATTTCTCTAACTCACATATGTCAGCCTCAAGGCTTGCAGGCCAAATCTGGTCTACCATGTCATTTTATATGTCCCTCCAGATATTGGACTACAACTCCTGTATTCCTCCCCATTAGACATCACAACCAGAGCTGATGAGAGTTGTGATATAGTAACCTCTGGAAAGCTGCAGTTTGTTCTGTTCGGTCAGGATAGTAGGATCTGAATTTAGATTCAAGGCTTGTGGATATGGTGTCTGACTTTTAAAATGTCTTTTAACTTTTGCCCAACCTCAGAGCCTCAAGTGCTGTGGGCTTGCAATTCCCATTATCCCCAGTCCACATGGAGGGCAATCAAAAGTGGTGGGAATTGTCATTTAATAACATCTGGGGACCCAAACAGGGTAAAAACCAAAGAGCATTGACCACTATGTAAATAAAGGATAATTGGCCCTCTGTCTTCCTGGATTCTCCATCCATGGATTCAATGGCCCTTTGAAGGCAACCTTATACATGGCTGGTGTGGCCATAAATGAAAATGTGTTTGACACCCCTGCTGTAGATTCTCCGGCATAACTCTATGGGCAACTTCTGGCAGAAATTGACCATAGAGCTTCACTGAAACACTTAGGCCCCTTCTACATTGCTATATAATCCAGATTATCAAAGCAGATTTCTAGCGAGAATATTTTAATAAAATCCATAAAAGGAAAACCCACAAATGTGGAAGGCCTACTGCATTCCTAATCTGTGCATCTTATTTATCTTCATCTTCTGTCAAGCCTACTAACATAGATAGTTCCACATTAATCAGAAGAGTTGTCTGCCATAGAACGTTGCTTACTACAGACACTGCAAACTGTATACAGAAAAAATATGGGTGCTACAGTGATTTTACTTGGATAATACTTCCACCTGCATCTTGTGTCTTTGAGGATGCTTTCCATCCATGCAATCCATTTGTGTATAAATTAACATCACATTATGAAAAACATAATAAGTATTCTTTCCCCACAATATTACCTTTCACTGTGGTTGAAGCTGTGTTTCTCACAGGAAGAATAGTCGTCACTTTGTGCAGGTTTTCTGTAGTATGCAATACTGTAAAATAAAATATCTTTAACATCTGTCTACCTTGAAAACATTCACTATAGCACTGCCACAGACTTTAAAACTGTAGATCAGTTCAATAGGAACTACAACACCAAGTTCTGTATTCCAAAGCACTAAGCCATGGCAGTTAAAGTGGAATCAAACTATATTAATTCTATAGTGTAAATACACATTAGATTAATTGTACTTGCTTCCTGGGGGACATGAGAGAAGCCTCCCCACAGGATTGCAACACTGGCTGGCCGGCAGGCAGCCCATTCACCCAAAGAGAGTGTTCCAGTTGTGGTTTCCACTCTGTTGGGTTACTAAATATAAATACAGGCACTGGAGTGAGCTCTCAGTTCACTCCAAGCTCCTTCCTGCCCACCCCTATGACTTATAGGGTATATGTATATTATTATTTTGTCACATCTTTATGGAGCAAACATCTTTATGGGTTATGGATCAGGTGACCAGTGTACTCCATCGTTTGATTGTGTTGGGTTGATCTCATCAGGAGACTCAGGTGTGATCTGGACTCAATCTTGGGTTGATATCATCAGGAGACTCAGGTGTGATCTGGACTCAGTCTTACCCAGTTGGAGATCAGTAATTGCCACATACACTCCTAGTGGCTGAGACCATGGCTGGAGCAGCACATGCACATATCTCTCATGGCATCTAGTACAGAGCCATATCTGCAGCATAGTCATTGCCTGCATATGTGGTCCCACATATGGCCAACCCTTGTCTATAGCTGTAAACAAATAAAGTGTAGCCTTTTCTCTCCAACATATGGTGTCTGCCTGGTGTTTACTTTTCTGTGGAAAGCATATCTCATACATGAACATGCAAGCAGTATGACGCTCTATCTGTGTGAGATACATTCCAAGACACATATGCACCCTGCTGTGGATACCGAAAACCTGGATGATAGCTAACCCTATATTTTTGGCCAGAAGCCAACCATAGAATCACTCCGAGGGGTCTATAGAGGTCCACAAACACTTCCAAGGAAGAAGTTATTTGGAGCATGAGTAAGTCAAACCATGGATTTTGAGTTCTAGAATGAGGGGTTTGGAAAGTAGTTTCCTCTTAACAGTAAGGATAATAATAAACAAGTTACCAAGCTCTGAAATCCCCCAGATTGTTGAATTACCTGTCCAGTTGTCTTCATGAACAGAACTGACATTGCCATGGGGGAAGATGCTTGGCACTAAAAACAAGAACAGTTTTAATGCTTTGGTGATTGTTTCTTTAAAGTTGTTGCTAAAAAACAGTACAGAGTAAGAGCATTTATATATCCTTGCCTGATGAAGGAGACGTTGCCTAAGAGCAAACATGGGCAGGGGAAATCACTTAGCCTAAATCCAGTTGTTACGATAAACTTAAATAGCCAGTGTTATGTCAATCCAATTGATTCACTGGGGCCCTTTTCACACAGCTGAATAAAATCCCACATTTTCTGTTTTGAACTAGAATATATGGCAGTATGGACTCTGATAAACCAGTTCAAAACAGATATTGTGGGATTTTCTGCCTTGAATTTCTGGGTTATAGGGCTGTGTGGAAGGGCCCTGGGTCTGCTCTAGCTTGGACGAGCAATAGAATCTAGACCGTTTACACCTCTGAACATGAAGAGTGCATCCACACTTCAGAATTAATGCAATTTGACACTATTTTAATTCCTGTGGGATCCTGGGAGTTGTGTTTGGTTTTTGTGTGTGTGTGTCAGGAGTGACTTGAAAAATTGCAAGTTGTTTCTAGTGTGAGAGAATTGGCCATGTGCAAGGACGTTGTCCAGGGGATGCCTGGTTGTTTTGATGTTTAACATCTTTGTGGGAGGCTTCTCTCATATCCCTGCATGGGGAGCTGGAGCTGACAGAGGGAGCTCATCCATGCTCTCCCTGGATTCAAACCTCCGACCTGTCTGTCTTCAGTCCTGCCGGCACCGGGGGGCCACCGGGGGGCTCCAATGTAATTTGGCAGAGTTTCCATAACATTGAACCCAGGATTCCATAACATTGAACCATGGTAGTTAAGCTGGTGTCAGTCTGCAGTAATTCTATAGTGCAGATGCACCTTCAGGTTTGGTTCCTTTTGTAATATTGCTATAATAAATATTATTTACATTAAAAGGAAGTATAAAATATTTCAAACCATTTTGGAAACATCCTATATAATTTATTAACTATCATTTCATTGTTGTCATTTGTAGCCTTGTGCATTGAGACATGGAAAACATGTAATTAAAGTTTCTATTGATTCGTTGTTTTTACTCTATTTGTGACGGACAGTGAGATTTAAGCAACAGATGCTAAACATGTTTACAAGCCCATAGGACATGAAACAATATAATACTAACAATACGATATTATAATTATATATTTTATATTACCTGTAATATTACTAATAATATAGCAATATATAATACTAATATTGTGCTATGGTAATAATATAATATATAGTATTTACATATTACTTGTAAGCCGCTCTGAGTCCTCTTCGGGGTGAGAAGGGCGGCATATAAATAATGTAAATAAATAAATATAATATATTGTATGTACATATCATATTGATCATAATAATGTACTACAATACTAATAATAATGCAATATAATAATTATATATATTTATATTTCATGTAATATTACTAATAATATTACAGTATAATGGTATAGTATTATATAGCAGTATATAATACTAATATTGTGCTATGGTAATAATATATATTGTATTTACATATTACTTGTAAGCCGCTCTGAGTCCCCTTCGGGGTGAGAAGGGCGGCATATAAATGTCGTAAATAAATAAATAAACTCCCAGTATTTATCTGTATTAGCTTCTGTGTGTGCATCTTTGTCCCAGATAGACAGATGAAAAATCCATATTTAAAAACTAAAGAATTCTCATTCCGTTACACAGGCGTACATGACAAAAAGAGGAAGAGTTGCTAAATTAGAAAATCTATTTCCAGATAAATACTCAAACTAAAAATTGTGCAATACTCACTGAAAACAAGAAACAGGGAGGTCCCTGTAAGTTTGATGAATAGGAGGATTATTCCAGGAGCCAGATGCCACCAGTCCATAGCAGCTAATCTGAAACATTTTAATAGTGTTTCATTGGCATTCAGTGGGCACAATCAGAAGTCCCATGTACTCATGTCTCCTTGCAGGAAATTGTAGAGGATTGCAAACAAAACTCCAACAAAATCAACAGCAGAGATTAAACCCTTGAAATCAGTTGGTCTTTTGATAAGAGATTACAGAGGGAAGGGGTTAAACCTGTGCAATTTTATCCATATGATCACAGTAAAGGATTTCCATCATCATCACAGTTCCTATATCTGCAGGAGATATATTTTTCAACTTCCCCTCAATAAAGAAAAATGTCAATAATAGTGAACCATGCTGAAGTAATCAACTTTTGCCAAAAGTTACCATAGAAACATGCTGGAGGACCTAACAAATTCTTAAAGATGTATCCTCTCTAGATATTTACTAGGGTTGTGTTTTCTCAGTCTCTTTCACAGCAAACTCTGCTTTCTCCCTGCTGCTTCCCTCTCCTAATGGTAAGAGGCCATTCATTTAAAGAGGAATGGCAGCCTTTTTTGGCTTGGCTTGGCAAAGGTTTTCCCTTGACATTAAGTCCAGTCATGTCCGACTCTGGGGTGTGGTGCTCATTTCCATTTCTAAGTCGAAGAGCTGGCATTGTCCGTAGACACCTCCAGGGTCATGTGTGGGCATGACTGCATGGAGCGTCGTTACCTTCCCGCCAAAGGGGTACCTATTGATCTACTCACATTTGTATGTTTTGAACTGCTAGGTTTGCAGAAGCTGGGATTGACAGTGGAAGCTCACGCCGCTCCCAGGATTCGAACCTGTGACCTTCCGGTCAACAAGTTTAGCAGCTCAACGGTTCAACCCACTGCATCACCGGGGGCTCCTATGAAAAATTACACACCCCTAATATTTACTTCAGTCCAATATTCTGACTAGGAGGAACAGTATAGGAATGAACTGTGAAGTGAGGACATTTTGATACACATATTTCTACTATAATTGTATTTGATTTTAGCTTGCTAGGAAAACCCAAGATATGACACCTTAGGTCACACTTGAAGACACACAACAACAGCCAGAAACATAACCACAACAACAATTTTTAAGTTAGCATGTTTTGGGGAAGGAGATTGCTTTGATTCTGTTATGCCTCCAACAAAATGTTATTCCCTCACCCAACAACTGGTATATTAGCTTCTTCTTTAAATGGGGGGGGGCATGCATTACAGCTCTACTTTGGTCAACTATTCTTGAGAATCTTTTGGGAAGACAAGCAGACAAATGTCAGTGTGCTGAAAGAAGCAAAGGTTTGAAGCGTTGAAGCGATGCTCTTCTACCATCAACTCCACTTGACTGGCCACGTTGTCCAAATGCCCGATCACCGTCTCCCAAAGCAGCTACTCTACTCCGAACTCAAGAATGGGAAACGGAATGTTGGAGGACAGAAAAAGAGATTTAAAGATGGGCTCAAAGCCAACCTTTAAAACTGTGGCATAGACACCAAGAACTGGGAAGCCCTGGCCCTTGAGCGCTCTAACTGGAGGTCAGCTGTGACCAGCAGTGCTGCAGAATTCAAAAAGGCACAAATGGAGGGTGAAAGAGAGAAATGTGCCAAGAGGAAGGTGTGTCATGCCAACCCTGACCGGGACCACCTTCCACCTGGAAACTGAGGTCCTCACTGCAGGAGAAGATGCAGATCAAGAATAGGGCTCCAAAGCCACCTACGGACCCACCGCCAAGACACCACATCTGCAAGACAATCATCCTCAAGCTACGAGGGATCGCCTAAGAAAGTAAGTAAGTAAAGTGATAGCATTCCAGTCATTTAACAGTAACAACAAAATTAGGGTGACACCACACCAGCGCACTGCTGAAATTTAAAAAGTTTAACCAATAGTAGGATTTTGTGTGAAAGGAATGTGAACTCCATTCAGTTCTGGTGCTTCACATAAAATGCTTAGGTTTCATAATTTTCCCTTCCAAATATATGCATTTTTAATCAGATCCCAGCCGTGGACTCTAGCGAGTTTTTATTTTAGTTCTGTTTCTATTCTAGTTACCTCATCAGATGGGCTGCCAGAATCACCACGCATCGTGACGAATCCAGTGGTGCCCATCGCAGGGTGTGGAGAAACTGTCACCCCATGCCCTGTATAGATGAACTCACCCATCATCCTATCCCATGGGGGAAAGGGTCTGCCACCTGGCTTTCCCACATTGATCTCAATTGAACATGGGAACCCTCCTGTGTTGCCGCCATGACAGGATGTGCCGGTTCGTCTACCCATTTACCACAGAGCCCCACCAGAAGTAGCTGTGCATCGTGAAATGGGAGCCAGTAGACTCTGATGAAAGGGAAGACAAACCCTCGTCTGATGAAGTCTTAAAACAGAATCTACACTGCCAGATTATTTACTAAATCTACTTTGAACTGGTTTATATGAATCTTAAATCAGATTGATCTTGTCAGAAGTATTTTCATATTACATTTCCTAAACTATCAAAATTGTATTTGAAAAGTAAATTAAAAGCAAATGTTACTTATCAGGAGGACTCCGTTGAGATGAGAAACTTCTTCAGTTCAGTTACTCAGTAGCATTTGATCATTCTGCTTTGGCGTGTTAAAATCATGTGGTTCTCCCTTTAGTTCTGGTTTATTCCTCTCTTTCTCACTAGGAAACAGCTAAATCCTGGCAGGCAATGCCACTTCTTCTTGACTGTCTTTGGTGTCAAGAGGTTGGTTTTAAGTATTCCCACAGTCCTGATGATGAAATGTTCTATTTCTCAAGACTTCCTGACAAACAAACACTTTGTAAAGCAGGCATTATAGCTGGACTCATGTTCACACAATATGACACAAACTTGATCGGTTTGTGCACAGAATATTTCTAAACCTACTCTACATCCTACTGCAGTTTGGAGGAGGGTGGGCCATGGATGATGGGACTTGAAGTACCTCCACTCACTTCCTGAGACCACTGTGACCCTCATCCAATGACTGATCAAGACCAAACTTGGCACACATAATCCCCATGACCCCCTTTATGTCCTGGTGAAGTTTGAGGGAGGATGGACAATGAATGATGGGATTTCCCAACCCTTTGGTTCACACAGACCACTCCGGCCCCCAACAAAGACCAAACTTGGCACACAGAGCCCCCATGACCCAGTCTTCATCCTCGTGCAGTTTGGAGGAGGATGTACCATGGAAGATGGGACTCATTGTACCTTCACTAACTTCCTGAGAACACTGCGAGCCACATAAATAATTGATAAAGACCAACCTTGGCACACAATGCCTTTCTCAAATAACCTGGGCACCGCTGGGTCCCCAAGCTAGTTTGTGATAATTGTCAAATATTTCAGCTAATTCAAACATTGGGTCCAGAATTTGGCACACTTTGCTACTCCAAAGGCCAGATTAAAAAATGAACTGCACCTGAAGGGAAAGTGAACCCAAGGTTTATTCTTTCTGGTCAGAAAAGGATGTCACTTCAGAGTCTGTGCTCAAAAGAACTAACATAAAGCATGCATTTTATCCACTTTGACAGTCATTCAAAACTCCCTGATTGACTGAAAACTCATCCCTCTTAGATCTGCTTGTTAGTTAGGGATTCCTCCCAATGTCACCAGCTGTAGGAGTTTCCCCCATTGCGGGGGGAAAGGATCACCTGTAGTTGGATGATTTAAAGTCCAAGTTCCTTTGAAGGTCCACCCCGGTGAGGGGTATGAAATCATGAATGTGTTGATGCCAAATGTCCCATGACTGACTTAATGTCCAATTCAAGTAAACACGAAGGGATAGACTAGAAAACACAAAAGGGTGATTGGGATCAGTTGATGAACTAATGGGCTAGTCTCGCCTACGGCAGATCTGCTGATCCATGTCTACCAATAGCTATGATCTCAGTACAAACACAAAACAATCTATGCGTAATGTCAAAGTGTATTATCAAGAAAACATATAATATTCTATTTACCAAAATCCCCAGTACAAAGCTCAATTCAGTGGTACACAGAAATCAAAAGGAGCAACCGCTCTCAAACGTAACAGTTCTGGGTTTGGATAGGGATTCCACTGTGTATAGGCTTCAGGGATACATTCAATGAGAAAAGTCATATAAACAAAGTAAGCATAGAGTCATGAGGCTATATGTAAACTGAAGACAATAATGAAGATGAAGCGCCACTCTCAAAACAATCTTCATGGAAAAGATCCAACTCAAGTCCAGTGAAAAATGGAGCACTGCTTCTCAAAATAAGTCTTCAAAGAAAAGTCCCAATGGCATTCAACAGGGGTGCCCGGGTATTTTTGTACCCTGTTTCGGGGAAAGCAATCCCCTTCCTCAGGAGTTGATAAATTCAGCAACTCTAGACTCTTATCTATAACAAAACATAACATCACATAGAGTAACAAGTATTTTCCAGCACAATTACAGTAGTGAAGATAATGGATACATCAAACATATAACATATACTCACATCATGCCAAGTAGCTAATACAAAAAGTGACTCTGCTAGAAGTAAATTCACACTGCGAGTAATTCTGAAGGGTCATCCACAGGTTTATAAAGAGTAATCAGAAACTTAAAGGAAACAGCTCAAATTAAGTGACTCGTTAAGTCCTTGAGGGGAAAGGGTTTTCAACTTAAAGATCCAGAACATTTCCCTTTGGGATAATATTTCTTCCAAATTCATATGGGGTTTTGGTGTGATGCATTCCAGAGCACAAAATTTGAGGGAATTGGATGAATGTTTGTGTTGTGTAAAGTGTGAATATAGGAGGGACTCCATAGATAAACATTTTATTCTAGATTTATGTTCAGAAATTCTAATTCTCAGAGGTCTTGTTGTTTTTCCAATATACCATAAACCACAGTCACATGTTAGAAGGTAGATAAGATTACTGCTGTTACAATTGGAAAAATGTTTGAGCGTGGTGCCCACTTTGTTCCTATAGTTGTGTACCTCCTTAGTTTTCCATGATTGCGGACAACATTTACAGCGTCCACAAGGGTAATGGCCTCTCAAAGTGCTTTTAGGTGTAGTAGTAGATGTGGTTAAATCTGTATGGATTAACAAGTCTCTTATATTTTTAGTACGCCTATTACCGAAAATGGGTGGTTTTTGGCAACCTGGAATATCTTGAAGAAGATGCCAGTGCTTTTTGATGATTCGGGTAATCTGTTTGGAATAGTGCGATAGTTCTTGTGTCCAAATAATTTGATTTTTTGTGGGTTTGGGGCATTCTTTCAGTAAGGTAGCCCTATCTATTTTATCAGCTTTGGTTAATGCTTTTCTTACTACATGTTTGGGGTAGCCTCTATTTCTGAACTCATGGCTTAAAGTGACACTTTCCTGAATAAACTGTTCCTTGGTGCTTGAGTTCCGTTTAAGTCTGAGGAGCTGTGAAAATGGAAGATTGGTTTTTAAACTAAAGTGGTGGAAACTGTTGTAATGAAGATAAGAATTTTTATCTGTGGGTTTTCTAAAGTTCTTGACCAAAAGTTTATTGTGATCTTTATAGACTGTAACATCCAGAAAATTAATATGTGACAGGTTGAGATGGCTGGTGAACTTAATAGACGTATGTATGGTGTTAATCCAATTAGAGAATCCTACTGCGGCCTCGGTTGATTTAAATACCATGAATATGTCGTCAATGAATCGTCCGTAATATATGATATTGGTGTGATACATATTTAAAGATGGATTTAATAATACAGTCTTCTCTAAATTTGCCATAAATAAATTGGCCACAGAGGGGGCCAATGGACTGCCCATTGCCACACCAAAGATCTGAAAGTAAAATTGATTTTGAAAATGGAAATAATTTTTCTCCAAAACTATGTCTACCAGATCCATAAGGAAATGTGTGGGTGGGTGTGACTTGGTTCTGTTATGGAGCACATTCTCTATGGTAGTACGGGCCTCATCTAATGGAATGTTGGTATACAGTGAAGTGACGTCAATGGTTACTAAAACACTATCCTCCTCTATTTTGAGATTTTCTATAACATTAATGAAGTGCTTAGTGTCTTTGATATAGGAGTCACAGAGAGGGACAAAGGGTTGGCAAAAAGAGTCCAGATACTTAGCAACTGGTTCAAAATACTTAGCACCTTCAAAATTGCATATATTAGCTAGCTTTCACCAATTTCCTGTCCCAAGAAACATGACCTGAATCTGAATTCCTATATTTCATTTCAAATGTTTGTTAAGCCGAATTGATCCTGTTTAATTGCTCTGTTCCATGCTATTTCCTATGCTACCATAAGTTTCTATCCACCTTATTGAACCACCCTATCCTTTAACCAGTTCACATAATGGCCCCCTCCTCCCCTCCAAAAATTAGTTTGCTGTTGCTTTTGATGCTTGTTTATTATTGTTTATGCTGTTTTATGCTATTTAATTTGTTATTGTTCTGTTTTTAATTGTATGTTGCCTTGGGCTTGGCTCCATGTAAGCCGCCCCGAGTCCGTTCAGGGAGATGGAGGCAGGGTAGAAAAATAAAGTTCTTCTTCTCTTCTTCTTCAAGGCCCAGAATTAAGCAAGGCATTTTTACAGACCTGGAACTTTTGTAACACTTTAGAGGTTAATTTCATTTGATATAGCTTATACAATTTCATAAAGGTTGATTTCATAAAGAACGGGAGAAACAGCTGACCAGACTCTTAGAAAGGTGAAGAAGTGATCTTTCAGCATTCGAAAATGGTTTAAAAGGAAAAATAAAAATAAATTCATTTTTATTCATTTATATCCATGTCTAACTATGAGGAAGGTGAATTTCTTGATAACACAATTAATGTAGATATATCCAGTCCCATATCCTTTTCGGTTTTCAGGAACTCCCCTCTTGTCCCTCCCACCCCCATACTTACATTTGTTGATACTGTATATATATTTTAAGTAGAATTTTTTAAAAAAAAATGTGATAAAGATTACATTCTTGTAATAGAAATATCAATCCCATTCATGTCACACATACTAATCAACCTGGCTTGAAGTTGGAAGAATGGAGGTGCATGGATACTATAGCACAGTGTTTCTCAACCTCGAGGTCGGGACCCCTGGAGGGGTCGCAAGGGGGTGTCAGAGGGGTTGCCAAAGACCATCAGAAAACACAGTATATTCTGTTGGTCATGGGGTTTCTGTGTGGGAAGTTTGGCCCAATTCTGTCATTGGTGGGGTTCAGAATGCTCTTCAATTGTAGGTGAACTATACATCCCAGTAACTACAACTCACAAGTGTCAATGTTTATCTTCCCCAAACTCAACCAGTCTCCACATTTGGGCATATTAAGTATCTGTGCCAAGTTTGGTCCAGATCCATCATTGTTTGAGTCCACATGCTCTCTGGATGTAGGTGAACCACAACTCCCAAACTCCCACCAAAACCTCCAGCATTTTCTGTTGGTCATCAGACTTCTGTGTGCCAAGGTTGGTTCAATTCCATCATTGGTGGAGTTCAGAAGGCTCTTTGATTGTAGGTGAACTATAAATCCCAGCAACTAAAGCCGTTAAAGTGGTGTCAGACAGCATTACTTCTACAGTGTACGTGCACCCTCAATCTTTCCCCCCAATTATGAAACTGTTCATTCAGTTCTCCCAAGGAATCTACAGTATTTCTCCAGAACCATTTTGATCCATGGATATACTGGTATTGTTTCTTCAGCTCTTTGACTTGCTTTCCAGTTAGTTTCAAAACTTCTATCCAGTGGTAGTGCAGTTATTTGATATTAGAGCTATTAATAGTATAATCATGTCACCTACATTGGAGATGGTTTGTAATGGTTGGTGACAGTGTGGAATATTCTCTTCATTACCTGCCCATTCACCTGTTCTTTGGTGGTGTTGTGTGTTGTCCAGATTAATGTGATGCTCAAAATGCAACAATACAAATTGTATGAAAGATCCATGGGGGTGAGTCCTAATCTTTTCCCTTAAGAACAGAAAAATTAGGGCGGGGGGACAAAAAGGGTTAATGAACTCTTCTCCACACCATCCAAGTATTTCCCATTGTTTCATTTATTTCATTTTTTTTAAATCTAAGGACCCTTCTACACAGCCATATAACTCAGAATATCAAGTAGAAAATCCCATAATATCTGCTTTGAACTGAGTTATCTGAGTCCACACTACCATATATTCTAGTTCAAAGCAGAAAATGTGGGATTTTATTCAGCTGTGTGGAAAGGTCCTCAACCATCATTCAGCTCTCAGCACATCTAATAGCTTAACACAATTAAAGAAAACTGTGTAGTTTAGATGTGAGATAGAATACACCAATCAAATTGATTCACACTACCCAATAAACATGAACCCAAAACTGGTGTATCGATTGTACAATACATTTTAATCTAGTCAAGACAGCAGAATTTCTCCAGACAAGTTGTAGTGCTCTCCTTGTCCTCTTCTTTGGTTCCTTTTCTGAAAGTAAGGGAATTAACCCTGGAAGAGAGGTTGGGTGTGCCACCTGGTGTCCTAACATAAAAACAGCAACTTCCTGGAAAATGCCTTGGGTCAAAAGATACAAAGCAAGTTGCCCATCCCTTTTGCGTCATTTTCACTGTTGCTCATATATACTACAACTCCCATTATTCCATACCATCTAGCAATGGTTGTTCAAATGGTGTCAAACTACATTCATTCTACTGTGTAGATGCACCTTTAGAGCATTAAAACAATTCATTATTTTATTTTATACCTTCTGTTTATCCTATTGTATTATTTTGTTATTGTTTGCATTTGATTTGATGTTATTATCTGTTGTATGTAATTTACTTTGCTTTGTTGTAATTCTTGGGCTTGACCTCATGTTGGCCGCCCCGAGGTGACGGGTTATAAATAAATTATTATTATTATTATTATTATTATTATTATTATTATTATTATTATTTGAACACAACAAGGTGAGTCCATCTGGCTGTTGTATTGGATCACACATAGGAACACCACAGGAACACCTCTACTCCACCTCACTAAAGCAATTCAACACAGGCAAATTTGATAGCTCTATGCCACATGTTTTTTGCTGTTTTCTCTGTTAAGGAGAGTAACTGTAAGGGAAAGTAAGAATATATAGGGAAATACAAATGATTATTTTTAAGGAGAAAAGTGTGCATTTTACACTTTTAACAATATTATTTAAACAAATTAACATTCTGTACAAAAGCATCAATGACTTCTCAAACTTGAATTATTCAAATAGCTATTTGCAGAATTCTTTAGCATATTCTTATATGCTTTTGTCTTATTTTTCATTATTTAATTGAGGTTTATTAGGGCAAGAGACACAGAAGCCTCTGAGGATATATATATGCGTCTGCGTTCTCCAAAATTCTAAAACTCATTGCACAGACCTCTCAAATTGGTCAGTATTATTAAAAATAGTCTATGGCATCCAAATGCAGTTTCACATTACTTATTGATTCTCTGAAACACAGGAGAAACATGCACAGTCCTAGGGCTCTTTCCACACAGCCATATAATCCGGAATATCAAGGCAGAAAATCCCACATTATCCAAGGGCCTTTCCACACAGCCATATAATCCAGAATATCAAGGCAGAAAATCCCACAATATCTGCTTTGAACTGGGTTATCTGTGTCCACACTGCCATATATTCCAGTTCAGAGCAGATATTGTAAGATTCCCTGCCTTGATATTCTGGGTTATAGGTCTGTGTGGAAAGGCCCATAGACTTCTAAACAACAAGGTCTCCTTACATCTTTAATTAATGTTTCAATCGTTCTTCCTCTATAATATCACTTTAAGACTTACAGCAATGCAATCATTGAAGTCTTGGTTAAATTAATGGCATGCTTTCTCCTATGAGTAGAATCCACCTCTTTTTCAATAGGCAGAAGCTGTGTGCTTGTTGACAGCTGCATCACTGGCAAAAGTCAATCAGGAAAGTTTTACACAATATCACCATTGTATCCCCTTATGTGTGAACCTCTATTCTTTAAAAATCTGCAAACAAAAAGTCACTGCATCCCAACTGTCTTCCTATACTAGCCAGGTCTCAGTATGTTGCTATTTGGGATCTTAAGACCATAGCTAGCTTTGCTTATGGAGGTTTCTCCCACAGGCTGAGAAAGATTGTTTGGAAGGAGTCCCACATGTAGTTTGGAGGGGCGGCCCATGGGAGGGACACAGGCATGACCCAACCCCACCTGATAAAAGAGCTCAGCAACTGGGCTGGTTGTTACTGGTCTACCTGGATGCTGTTGTGTAAAAGAAGGAACAATTGATTGCTTTTTGTTTCAAGAAGGTAATAGTAATGTTGGTGTGTTTGTGGAGAGTATGTGTTTATTGTAGAGCACTATCTGTGGGGAGTTATGTTATGCTGTGCTGTATCATAAAAGAAAGTAAGTTTGGGGTAGTCGGTTTTAGCTCCCAGAATGCTGCCCAAGGCAGTTGGTGCTTTTGGGAGTTGAAGCCCAAAACACTTGGAGCACTAGAGTCAGGCATGTAGCCGGGGGGGCTCGGGGGGCTTCAGCCCCCCTGAAATTCTCATGGTGGTTCGCGAAAAGGCCTTACTGGTGCATTATTTAAACTGTTATGTTTATTCATATCATGATCTGATCACCATACTCAATATATCCCATATGCATGGGGGTATTGGGGTAATGATACAAAAGGTTTGCTAGGCTAGACCCTCTTTCACTCAGACTCAGCCCCCCCCCAAAACTCACCCCCCCCCGAACCCCCCCTGAAAAAAATTCAGCCCCCCCTCCCCCCGAAACGAAATCCTGGCTACGGGCCTGACTAGAATTTGGCCATGACTGCTTAGGACAGTGATTCTCAACCTGGGGGTCACGAGGGAGTGTCTGAGGAATTGCCAAAGACTACCAGAAAACTCAGTATTTTCTGTTGGTCATGGGGTACTGTGTCCACAGTGCTCTCTGGGTGTAGGTGAACTACAACTCCCGAATTCAAGGTCAATACCCACCAAATCCAGTACTTTCTGTGGGTCATGGGAGTTCTGTGTGCCAAGTTTGGGTCAATTCCATCATTGGTGGAGTTCAGAGTGCTCTTTGATTGTAGATGAACTATCAATCCCAGCAACTGCAACTCCCAAATGTCACGGTCTATTTTATTCAAACTCCACCAGTGTTTGCATTTGGGCATATCGGGCATTCATGCCAAGTTTGGTCCAGATCCATCATTGAGTCCACAGTGCTCTGTGGATATAGGTGAACTACAACTCCAGAACTCAAGGTCAATGCTCAGCAAACCCTTCCAGTATTTTCTGTTGGTCATGGGAGTTTGTGTGCCAAGTTTGGTTCAATTCCATCATTGGTGGAGTTCAGAATGCTCTTTGATTGTAGGTGAACTATAAAGCCCAGCAACTACAACTCCCAAATGTCAAGGTCTATTTTCCCAAACTCCACCAGTGTTCGCATTTGGGCATATTGGGCATTTGTGCCCATTTTGGTCCAGATCCATCATTGAGTCCACAGTGCTCTGTGGATATAGGTGAACTACAACTCCTGAACTCAAGGTCAATGCTCAGCAAACCCAGTATTTTCTGTTGGTCATGAGAGTTTTGTGTGCCAAGTTTGGTTCAATTCCATCATTGGTGGAGTTCAGAGTGCTCTTTGATTTTAGATGAACTATAAATCCCAGCAACTACCACTTCCAAGTGACAAAATCAATGCCCCTCCAACCCCACCAGTATTCAGAGCTTATTAGATATTTGGTCCAGTGAATGAAAATACATCCTGCATATCAGATATTTACATGATGATTCATAACAGTAGCAAAATGCCAGTTATAAAGTAGCAACAAAAATAACGTTATGATTGGGGGTCACCACAAGATGAGGAACTGTAATAAGGGGTCGCGGCATTAGGAAGGTTGAGAAACACTGGCTTAGAAGTAATGGCTTTAGTATGTCACTTTGGGCTGAACGCAAATTAAGTGGAGGGAGAAGGGACTCGCCTTCTATAAGGTGTCTTCTGGCAAAGCTTCTGTGTGTCTTTGGCATGCTCACATAATGGGCATAATTTATTTTATTTATTTACTATTTACTATATTTATACCCCACCCTTCTCACCCCAAAGTGGATTCCAAGCAGCTTACAAGTAGGCAACAATTGGATGCCACATAACAAACATACAAATAAAACCTATGCATTAAGTGACTGCCATGTCAGGACTACCACGATGCTAACATTGCTCAGTCTGAATGTGGAGACTCTATGCCTCAATTCCTATGTGAAACAGACAAGCAAGGGAAATATTTCTCAGCACTCTGTGAGCTTAGGCAGTTTTCACCTGCAGTTGTTAAAAATACAACAACACTTGCACATCTTAAAACAGTGTTTCTCAACCTTCCTAATGCCGTGACCCCTTAATACATTTCCTCATCTTGTGGTGACCCCCAACCATAAAATTACTTTCGTTGTTACTTCATAACTGTAATTTTGCTACTGTTATGAATCATAATGTAAATATCTGGTATGCAGGATGCATTTCATTCACTGGACCACATTTGGCATGCATACCCTATATGTATTGATTTTGTCATTCGGGGGGGGATTGATTTTGTCATTTGGGAGTTGTAGTTGCTGGGATTTATAGTTAACTTATAATCAAAGAGCATACTGAACTCCACCAATGATGGGACTGAACCAAACTTGGCACACAGAACTCTCACGACCAACAGAAAGTGCTGGAAAGTTTGGTGGGCAGCACTGACCTTGAGTTTTGGAATTGTAGTTCACCTACATTCAGGGAGCACTGTGGATTCAAATAATGATGGATCTGGACCAAGCTTGGCACACAGACCTAACATTTTATTTATTTATTTATTTACCATATTTGTATACTGCCCTTCTCAGCTCGAAAGCGACTCAGGGCAGTTCACAGTTGGCAACATTTGATGCCTCAACAAGTAAAACAATCATAAAATACTGTTTAAAACATTAGCATAAAATATAAAAAATTAAAAAAATGTACAAAGCCATGAAATCATTATTGTGAGCATCTCTCCTTGTTAAAATTGTTTTTTCAATTGCATCGTCAGGTCGTTCCATGATTTCGTATAATTTTATTGGATTAGCAAAAGCCTGCTCAAAAAGCCAGGTTTTAACATGGCCAACTATAAATACTGGTGGAATTTGGGGAGGATTGACCATGATTTTGGGAGTTATAGTTCGCCCACATCCTTATGCATTTTCTAATGAGAGCATTAATTAAAAAAAAAGGAAATACTGATTTTTTTTCTAGTAAATAGCATTACAAATTACCTAAGCTGCTTCTGGTCCTCTTTCCTGATATTGCTGGGCCACTCTCAGTGCACAGGCACTTTTTCCCCTGCCTTGAAGGGACTCGCTGGCTCGAGCCTCCCTCCAGCCTTGTGCGCTCTCCCTCGCCCATGCCCGCTTGAATTCTCAGAAACAGCCCTCCCCTTGGCTGAGAGGCCAGCCAATCACAGCAAGAGGAGGGTTTTTGGTGGGAGGATTTGCCATCTGTTTCCAAAAGGAAGATAAGGACAGGCGAGAGATCTTCAGCCTTCTCTGCCAAAGGGGTTCCTAAGACCATCAGAAATATGTGTTTTCTGATGGTCTTTGACAACCCCTCTGAGACCCCTCCCAAGGATCCCAACCCCCAGGTTGAGAAACGCTGTCTTAAAACCACAGCCATGTGTAAGGGGAAAGGTCATGCTTTTTGCTGGAAGCCACATGACTGCATACAATTCATTTATAGTGCATCCATTAATTTCATAGGGTTTTCTTAGACAAAGGATAGCCAGAAATGGTTTCCATGTGGAAATTAAGCTGTGTTCTTCTTTCCTAGCATGAAGATCAATTTTACCTGCTTTACCTTCTGAATTAAGTTGCCTTCAAAGGTACAATATCTGGCAACAGTTGGAAGAGGCCTTATAGCAGGCATGGGCAAACTTCGGCTCTCCAGTTCTTTTGGACGTCAACTCCCACAATTCCTAACAGCTAGTGCGATGGTTGGGATTTCTGCGAGTTGAGATCCAAAACACCTGGAGAGCTGAAATTTTCCCATGCTTGACTTATGTATGTATAATGGGCCAAGGATGCTGAAATGCATTGGTAGCAAAAATAAAAAATTAAACATGCAAGCCTACAGGTGCCGATGTATCCGAAGTAGGAGAAAAGAGCCAAGTGAAAGTTATGGATGAAGGTTAGAAATAGAACTGGGTCTAGTAAACAGTTTGCTGTTTGTCTTCATTGAATACTTTGTCATATTTCAGAGCCATGGCCAATTCTCCAAGGACCCCTGCCAAGACCCCACGCCGCCGTGTATCCTTGACCTCAAAGGATGAGACACCATCCCAGTCTTCTCGTGGCTGCCCCCTCCCTGATGTCTGCTCCACAAGAGTCTCCCAGATTCGCAAACAGGTTTCTGCCTCATCACTTCCTTCAGAGGGGAAGTCCCGAGTTACCCCACTTACTACGCCCCGGTGCTACCATGCCAAATCTGAGCCAAGCCCTTTAGTGATTGCCCTCGTGCAGGCCCTGGCTCAAGCAGGCCTCCCACTTTCAGAAGCTGAGCTCTTTGAAGGCCTTCTCCGCCTCTTGGGGACTAGGCGACCTATACTTTCAGTTGCTCAGCTTCATCGTACCGTTCTCCCAGCCTTGGGGCGGCATCATGAATCAGCACTGCGGCATGCTCTTCAGCACCGCGAGGCCTTTGTCTTCCTCCAGGAGGCAACCACTGGTGATGGACGTGCTGCCCTGGCCATCTCCCTTTTGCCTCTTGACAGGGCTGGAAAGCTCCCACTTCTGCTTGGGGTGGAGTTGCTGGAACAGATGACCCATTCTTTTGTGGCCCGGGCAGTTGCTCGTGTGCTTAGTGAGGGGCATGTCTTATTCCATCGAGTGCTAGCCATGGTGACTTCTGGAAGTGCTCCCATGATACAGGCCTTTGCTACTAATGGGATTTTGGGTGCCGTCTTATCAGCTGCCCTCCATGTCCCCTGCTTGTTGCATCAGCTGGAGCTGATAATGGAGCTGTGGCCAGACAGGCTGGAAAGACTGGCCATGTTGCTGCACCTTCTGGAGGACACATTTGGGCGACGTCCTGCTCTCCGTCACCGCTATGAACTGTTCCTACGAGAGCGGCAGTTGAGCCTCTCCTTACCTGTGGTCAGCATGGAGACAGGCCCAGAGGCTTGGCTGAAAAAAGCCACCAGCATTGCGGAACATCTCCCTCTTCTGCCAGAGTTTGTGGCCACTGATGAAGAAGAAGGTCCCCTGATGATGAAGTTGAAGGCCTTCCTAGGAGAGGGTAATGAGGAGTTAGTAGCAGAAGCAACTTTTGTAGCAGAACATGCATCCAGTTTGTTGAATATGGCCCATTTCCTCCGCCAGATGGGTGAGCCGTTGGCCCATCGAGTCTACGGAGAACTGGACTCCTTGCGCGTTTCTTTATCTTACCACTTGGACACAAGGTTGGGGCCTAACACAGAAAGACAGTTGGCTCTATGCCAGCCCCCACTGATGGATCGGTTTCGTGGGATCCTGGCTCGTAGTCTGGCCAGGCTAGAGCACTTGTTTGACTCGCATCCTGCGATGTCTGCCCTGAGAGCAGTCCGGGTCCTAGATCCCAAGCAGCTAGGGGCTGTGGGCCGGAGTGGATTGGAGCATGAACAGGGGATACCTGGGCTGGCAGATGT
This sequence comes from Anolis sagrei ordinatus, assembly GCF_025583915.1. NCBI lineage: Eukaryota > Metazoa > Chordata > Lepidosauria > Squamata > Anolidae > Anolis > Anolis sagrei. The sequence goes on from NW_026845477.1 coordinate 111,987,878, forward strand.
GCCAGAGATAGAATGGTTCCGGTATCAACACTTGGCAGAAGCGGCTCCAGCCAATGTCTCCCTGCCCCAGTGGTGGGAAGTACATGCAGAGCAGCTTTCCACACTGCGTACGCTGGCTCGGCGATACCTGTGGCTGCCTGCCTGCTCTCCCAAGTCCCCCTTTGGACCAGGAGAAGTGCTCAAGCTAAGAGGGGCTGAGAGTTTGACCGGAGAGGCTGCCCGCCTCCTATGTATGCTCAAGTATAATCGTAACCGCCTGCTCTCTCGTGCCTGATAGTGGTGAGCTTAAACCCCTGTTGCATAGCATGGAAATCTTGAATGTTGTGAACCCTGTTCCAGAAAGCTTATCACATTTGCCTTTTTATGGCTGGTTAACAAGGTGAGCTATCATAGTCTATTATGGTAATGGTTTAATAAAATCCTATGATCTGCACAAGGTATTTCTTTTTTTTTCCCTTTTGATAAAAATCCTACAAAAGGGGTGGGGGTCATGAAGAAACATGGGGAAGTTGGTGGGGATGTGTGCGTGTGAGAGTGTGAACCTGTATCATTTTCAGTGAGATGTAAGTCTGATAACACTATGTAACATAATTTTTGTTCCTGGGTTATAAATGTCATTTCCTAATCAGTTGTATCATAAAAACATCCTGCATCACATTTTGCTATAGTTTTTCAATGAATATCTGAAGTCTTAACCAATTCAACATAGTTTGCAGCAGCCACAAAATGAAGTTTCTGGAGGATAACAACTACTTCAAAGTACCACACAGTTAATCAAGAAATAACACTTTCCAAAGAAGAACAGAACATTTTTCAAATTTTGTTACATAGTATATAATCCTTGGGAGCCCCGGTGGTGTAGTGGGTTAAACCGTTGAGCTACTGAACTTGTTGACCAAAAGGTTGCAGGTTTGAATCCAGGGAGCGGCATGAGCTCCCATTGTTAGCCCCAGCTTCTGCCAACCTAGCAGTTCAAAAACATGCAAATGTGAGTAGATCAATAGGTACTGCTCCAGCGGGAATGTAACGGTGCTCCATGCAGTCATGCCAGCCACATGACCTTGGAGGTGTCTACAGACAACGCCGGCTCTTCAGCTTAGAAATGGAGATGAGCACCAACCCCCAGAGTTGGACATGACTGGACTTAATGTCAAGGGAAAATCCTTATATAATCCTTTCTACCTAGTTTTTGCATGAGTGTTTTGCTTGGTAATATGTTGAGTTGAGTGGTTTCAGCTACTGCAAGAACCGCAGGTTCAGAGCCCGGCATGTCAAGCTATGGTCATTACCACATTACATTGTTACAGTGCAATTATTCCACTTTAAGTGCTATGGCTGCATTCTTTGGGATTCTGGGGCTTATAGTTAGTAAGACCTAAGAACTCTATAGTTAAGAATTATAAATGCCCCTACCCACCCACATTCCATATGATGATGTTATGGCAATTAAAGTGTAATCTATCTTGCACTATTCATGGAAAAGAATTGGAAAAATATAGCCCACAATGCCAGATATGGCCTTCCTTTTTGGCACCCTTCAAAGCCCTAATTCTTTAAAAAAATATTTTGCCCAAGAAACCCAAATATGTCCAAAAAATGCCCTCCCCCACCAAATCCCTATATTTCTAGTCACCTATCAGCCAATATAGTGGTCAGATGTGAGTCTATGAAACTTCCAGATGCAATTTTCAATAGGATTTGCCCCAAATGAAAGGTAATTGAGGACATCAACAGTAGAGGCTGTTGCCAGTGGCTGCATTCTGCCTTTTCCCTAGCAAAATGGAGTTGGACCATTTTTCTGATGGTCTTAGGAACACAGTTCTCTCCAGAGGTAGGTAAACTACATCTCTCCTAAATCATTGTCAATTCCTCCCAAATCCCTCCAGTTTTTTCTGTTGGTCACGGGGGTTCTGTGTGGGAAGTTTGGCTCAATTCTATTGTTGGTGGGATTCAAGAGGCTCCTTGATTATAGGTGAAGTATAAATCCCAGCAACTACAACTACCAAATGCCAAGGTCTATTTTCCCCCAGCTCTACCAGTGTTCACATTTGGGCATATTGAATATTTGTGCCATGTTAGGTCCAGATCCATCATTGTTTGAGTCCACAGTGCTCTCTGGATGTAGGTGAATTATGTGTATAACAACTAAGAATATTTCCAATCCTGAAAATAATTTCCCCCCGGATGTTGTGTTCTTTAATTTTAAGTATACTGAAGCTATTCACTCTAAAGTCTGCCCACCTCTTCTGACCAAAAACCAGATGGCCTATTGTGGAACACAGGATCTTGCAGGACAGTGCTAAAAATGAGTGAGTTATGGCTAGTTTTTAGTTGTATCCATCAGAAGACAACATAGGTGACCATACATTACACTTTGATAGTGTAATATGACAATTGACCAATGGGTGGCACCACCAGGCTAGGTTAAATGGGAACTTCTTAATTTTAAGTGACAAGTTAGGTGTGGCTTTACCTATTCCAACTGTAGCACTGGATCTTATTCCTGTGCGTGCAAAAAGAAAAAAATAGTACGCCACTGGTACTATTAAGGTTGTTGTGCCCAAGGAACAATTTAAAAATAGAGAATGGAGTGGGCAAGTTTGTGGTATTTTTAAGACTATCTGATTTATTTTTGTATGATTTTTGTAGATTTCAACCCATTTTCTCAGATATAATTATGGACTATTGTATTCCAGCCTTGGGTATAAAGGCACAGGTTACATAACTGGGCGTTGGAGGTGGGTACAGACAGCTAGCATGGTATTTCCATCTGTGGGCATGTCTCGGCAGCAGCTGCTTCCCTGAGTAGTTTTGCAGTTGGTTTTGCAGTGGTGCAGACTAAGCCAAGCCCTGCATTGACTTCCTCTCCTCTGCCACCCTTCTGGAACATCACAGCCTAGAATTGCCTTGCATGGATCAATCAGAGGAGGGGAGAGGGCTTTAAGCATCTGAATGAAGCCATGTTTTCGTCATTTCTCTAGTCACAGATCTGTTGCCATGAGATGGTAATGTGCTTCTTGGGAAAGGAAACACCCATGTTTCCTTTGCACATGTTTTGGGAAACTGTTTTAATATTTTACAGGACTGATCTAAAGCTAGATCTGAGACTGGGGCATGCTGCAAGGAACAAAGAAGATGAAACATGTTTTCCTACAAGGGATCAAAAAAGTAGAGAGGTTCCTAAGGATCATCTAGTCCAGTGTTTCTCAATCTGGGGGTTGGGACCCCTGGGAAGGGGATGGTGGGTTGTCAGAGGGATCACCAAAGACCATCAGAAAACACAGTATTTTCTGTTGGTCATAGGGGTTCTGTATGAGAAGCTTGGCCCAATTCTATAGTTGGTGGGGTTCAGAAAGCTCTTTGATTGTAGGTGAACTATAAATCCCAGCAACTACAACTCCCAAATGTCAAGTCTATTTTCCCCAAACTCCACCAGTGTTCAAATTTGAGCATATTGAGTATTCGTGCCAAGTTTGGTCCAGATCCATCATTGTTTTGAGTCCACAGTGCTCTCTGGATGTAGGTGAACTATAACTCCAAAACTCAAGGTAAATGCCCACCAAACCTTTCCAGTATTTTCTGTTGGTGTTCTGTGTGCCACATTTGGTTCAATTCCATTATTGGTGGAGTTCAGAATGCTCTTTGATTGTAGGTGAGCTATAAATCCCAGCAACTACAACTCCCAAATGACAAACTAAACCCCCCCCCCCAGCCCACCCCACCAGTATTCAAATCTTTTGGAGCAAAAATTAATATAAGACCCTAGCTTATTTTCAGGGGAACAGGGTACTTATCAATGAAGAGTGATCCTTGGCACCAAAACCAGGTTCTTGGGTTTAGTCTCAAGTTTGCAAATCATACATTTCACATTAAGGTAATTGATATATACCCTAAAGTACCCTGTGGCTGGAGAAAATAGAACTTTCTCTCAACAGCAGCAGCAGCAGCAGCAGCAACAACAACAACAACAACACTTTATTTATATCCTACTCTCCCTCCCTAAAGGGACTCAGGGTGATTTCCAAAATAATAACAAAAATGGCAATCATTCAATGCTTAAAACAAGATTTTAGAAACACCAAAAGCTCCCTGCTGTTATTCTGTTTCCAAGAATGTTGGGCCGAGATGCCTCAGAAACAAGCCTTGAAGGCAAAACACAGCTTGGGTTGTTCGTGGGAGCATCTGATGTTGAAAAATAGGCTGCCACTGGGCATGGAGGCTCCGTTTTCAGCCCTCGATTTGTTTATTGATGTATCATACTGATCTGCTGCCTTTTCAAGGCTCTGGGCAATAAACGTAAAACCAGAATGCCATTGTGACTTGGCACGGGTGGGGTATGGCTGATGCATATTTATTTATTTATTTATTTATTTATTTACTATATTTGTATACCGCCTTTCTCAGCCTGTTGGCGTCTCAAGGCAGTTTACAACAAATCAGTACACATGATATAATAATACAGGTTAAAAAATTAAAACAAACACAACAAAAGCAATAAAAACAGCATCATTCGCGTCTCCTTATTATAAAAAACATTGTCCTATTCCATCGTCGAGTCATTCGATTTCCTATATTAGTTACTCTGCATTTGTAAATGCTTGTTCAAACAACCATGTTTTAACTTTTCTCCAAAACGTTCTGAGAGAGGGAGCCGATCTGATCTCCCTAGGGAGGGCGTTCCATAGCCGAGAGGCCACCACTGAGAAGGCCCTGTCTCTCTTCCCCCCAATCGTACTTGTGATGAAGGCGGGATCGAGAGCAGGGCCTCCCTGGACAATCTTAAGGTCCTAGATGGTTCATAAGGGGAGATATGTATGGACAGGTAGATTGGGCCAGAACCGTTTAGGGCTTTGTAGGCTAAAGCCAGTACTTTGAATTGTGCCCGGTAGCAAACTGGCAGCCAATGGAGCTGGCACAGCAGAGGAGTTGAGTGCTCCCTGAGCGTCGCTCCTGTTCACAATCTGGCTGCTGTCCATTGGACCATTTGAAGTTTCCGGACAGTCTTCAAAAGCAACCCCACGTAGGGCACATTGCAGTAGTCTATATGGGATGTAAGGAGAGCATGGAGTACCATGGCCAAGTCAGACTTCCCAAGGTACGGGCACAGTTGGCGCACAAGTTTTAACTGCGAATGCTCCCCTGGTCACTGCCGAAACTTGGGGTTCCAAACTCAACAATGAATCCAGGAGGACTCCCAAGCTGCGAACCTGTGTCTTCAGGGGGAGTGTAACCCTGTCCAACACAGGCTGTAACCCTATGCCCTGTTCGGCCTTGTGATTGACTAGGAGTACCTCTGTCTTGTCTGGATTCAGTTTCGATTTGTTTGCTCTCATTCAGATCGTCACAGTAGCCAAGCACCGATTCAGGACCTGGTCAGCCTCCTTAGTAGTGGGTGGGAAGGAGTGACAGAGTTGGACGTCATCTGCGTACAGATGACACCCCGAAACTCCAGATGATCTCCCCCAGTGGCTTCATGTAGATATTATTTAGGGAAGGATGGCCATCAAAAACCTTTGGGTGGGACCTTGAGCATGTCACACTCTCACAACCCCAATAAAAATAAGTTCTGTAGGTTTGTTCTTAAGCTGAATTTGTATGTGAGTCAGAACACATACATTTTTAATTGTTACTTTAGCTAAATATATCTATTTCTTAGCTTTAGACAGCATGGGGAAGGGTTGACCAGACACAGGGGGACACCTCTGTGGTGTTTGTTTTTATGTCTGCCCGTTTGGAAGATTTCACTTCACTTTCTGTCCCTGTGACAACTGGATCTTGAAAATGTTAGGTTGTCGTGGAAACAAGGATTGGTGGCAAAGCATAAGTCGAGATACCTTTATAGTCATCTTTATCCTTAATAGGGTGTCTGATATGTTTTGTAGGTATGGATAGTGCTAGAGAAGACTTCTGGAAAATCTGAGGGAAGTTTATAGAATTTGTATTTATAGAAGGACAGGGGGACAAAACTGCAACAGAAACAATAAAATCCTGGAGAGTTATAAACATAATAAAAGTGAAAATGTGTATACATGTATGTGGTGGAGGTTTCCCCACTTACACAGGCTCCCACCTCCACAAACAGCTATAGTTCTCACTGAGCTGAAGACGGCCATGTCCCTCCCTCCACTGACATTGCAGGCGCCATGAACATGTAGCCCAAACCCAGCCAGTGACCTTCATAAACACCATACTGCCTCCCACTCAAATGAAGGCTTTCATGTGGGGACAATTTCATCCTGGATGTTCTGTTTTTCCTCCACATCCCAGGGTTCTTTTCTCTCTCCATTGCTGTAAAATTTGCATACCCCTATGAATTCCTATGCACACTGCACATATCTCATTTGTAGTGCAAAAAACACTTTAAAAACAATTTGTTGTTGTTCATTCGTTCAGTCGTCTCCGACTCTTCGTGACCTCATGGACCAGCCCACGCCATAGCTCCCTGTCGGCCGTCACCACCCCCAGCTCCTTCAAGGTCAGTACAGTCACTTCAAGGATGCCATCCATCCATCTTGCCCTTGGTCGGCCCCTCTTCCTTTTGCCTTCCACTTTCCCCAGCATAATTGTCTTCTCTAAGCTTTGCTGTCTCCTCATGATGTGGCCGAAGTACTTCAACTTTGTCTCTAATATCCTTCCCTCCAATGAGCAGTCGGGCTTTATTTCATGGAGGATGGACTGGTTGGATCTTCTCGCAGTCCAAGGCACTCTCAGAACTTTCCTCCAACACCACAGCTCAAAAGCATCGATCTTCCTTCGCTCAGCCTTCCCTAAGGTCCAGCTCTCACATCCGTAGGTTACTACAGGGAATACCATGGCTTTGACTAGGCGGATCTTTGTTGCCAGTGTGATGCCTCTACTCTTTACTATTTTATCGAGATTGGACATTGCTCTCCTCCCAAGAAGTAAGCGTCTTCTGATTTCCTGGCTGCAGTCTGCGTCTGCAGTAATCTTCGCACCTAGAAATACAAAGTCTGTCACGGCCTCCACATTTTCTCCCTCTATTTCCCAGTTGTCAATCATTCTTGTTGCCATAATCTTGGTTTTTTTATGTTTAGCTGCAACCCGGCTTTTGCGCTTTCTTCTTTCAACAATTAAAATGAAGAGCAATTTTAACAAATATAAACTTATTAGTATTTCAATGAGAAGTGTGGGCCTCCTTTTGGCTGATGAGATAGGATTGTTGTTATTGTTGTGTGCTTTCAAGTCGTTTCAGACTTAGGTTGACCCTGAGCGAGGGCCGGGTAAATGATCTTGGAGGGCCACATCCGGCCCCCGGGCCTTAGTTTGAGGACCCCTGAGTTATATTAATTGTATAGTTTTTGCTAGATGTGTTGTCGGGCTTGGCTTCATGCAAGCCACTCCGAGTCCCATTGGGGAGATGGTGGTGGGGTATAAATAAAGGTTTTTTATTATTATTATTATTATTATTATTATTATTATTATTATTATTACAGGTCGACAGCAAGCTACACAAATTGGTCGGAAGCTCACTCCGATCTGGGCTGGCTTCGAAGTCATGTAGTGATCTTAATGCAGCTGACACTTCACAATCCCGGTGCCAATAGGTGTATTCTGGGGTCTTGCTAATAGGAGACCCCCTCTGAAGTGTTAAAAAGTCCAGTGGGAGTGGGAGTTGCTTCTCTGGGGGCGGTTTTGCGTGGACCACACACAGGAGGAGGAGTTTCTCTCTGTCTCTCCTTCGGTCCTCCTCCAGCCGCTCTCTCAGTGCCTCTCCGGCCGCCAGGATGTCCGCCCCGCGTGTCCTTCTCCTGGGCGCCTGTTGCTTCTTCTTCTCCTCCTCCTTGGCCTTCTCCTCCTCCTCCTCCTCCTCCTCGACGGAGTCCCCTTGCCCGCCCTGCCTGCCCTCCTCCTGCCCTGCCCTTCCTCCGGGAGGCTGCCCGCTGGGCAAGGTGCGCGAGGGCGGCTGCAGGAGCTGCTGCTGGCGCTGCGCCCGCGGAGAGGGAGAGGCCTGCGGCTTCGCGGGATCGGGAGCGGGGCGGTGCGGGGCCGGGCTGGAGTGCCGGCGCCGCGCCTCGGCCAAAGGCTCCCCCCGCGGGGCCGGGATCTGCCAGTGCAAGAGCCGCTACCCGGTCTGCGGCAGCGACGGCATCACCTACCCTTCCGCCTGCCAGCTCCGCGCCGCCAGCCTCCGCGCCCAGGCCGGAGGGCAGGCGCCCGTCGCCCAGCGCGCCAAGGGGCCCTGCGAGCAAGGTCAGAACTGCCTTTCCCTCCCGTCTAACCCAGCCATAAGCAAACTTGGGCCCTCCAGGGTTTTGGACTTCAACTCCCACAATTCCTAACAGTCAGTAGGCTCTTAGGAATTGTGGGAGTTGATATCCAAAACACCTGGAGGGCCAAAGATTGCCCATTCCTGGTTTAGTCCCATCATCCTTTGATCATTTTATTATTATTTTCTTAATATTCGACTTATTTAATCCGAATATACAATTAACCGGCTTCCTGTGAGTTTTCCAAGCTGTATAGCCATGTCCCAGAAGCATTCTCTCCTGACCTTTTGCCCACAATGGGCTTTTGGCCTGCATCAATAGGAGCATAGTGTCTAGGTCCAGGGATGTAATACTACCCCTCTATTCCGCTTTGGTTAGACCACACCTGGAATATTGTGTCCAATTCTGGGCACCACAATTCAAGAGAGATATTGACAAGCTGGAATGTGTCCAGAGGAGGGCGGGTAAAATGATCAAGGGTCTGGAGAACAAGCCCTATGAGGAGCGACTTAAGGAGCTGGGCATGTTTAGCTGCATGGCCATTCAATGGTAATCAAGGCAGCCAATTGAAACCTTCACACTTGCCTTTCTCCCACCCTGGACATTCCACAGATATACCAACCTCACTTGCCTAGTTTCCAACCTCTGAGGATGCCTGTCAGGGATAGAATCATAGAATCATAGAATTATAGAATCAAAGAGTTGGAAGAGACCTCATGGGCCATCCAGTCCAACCCCCTGCCAAGAAGCAGGAATATTGCATTCAAATCACCCCTGACAGATGGCCATCCAGCCTCTGTTTAAAAGCTTCCAAAGAAGGAGCCTCCACCACACTCCGAGACAGAGAGTTCCACTTCTGAACGGCTCTCACATGTTTAGCCTGAAGAAGAGAAGGCTGAGAGGAGATATGATAGCCATGTATAAATATGTGAGAGGAAGTCACAGGGAGGAGGGAGCAAGCTTGTTTTCTACTTCCTTGGAGACTAGGACGCAGAACAATGGCATCAAACTACAAGAGAGGAGATTCCACCTGAACATGAGGAAGAACTTCCTGACCTTGGCCTGCACTTAAATACAATCGGCGCTGACAAGATTACCATCAGCCAGCTGCAGAAGGCCATCTTACTGGGATCTGCACGCATTATTCTCCAATACATCACACAGTCCTAGACACTTGGGAAGTGTTCGATGTAGCCAGCAGAGTGTCTGCTGTGGACTCATCTTGTTGTGTTTATAATAATAATAATAATAATAATAATAATAATAATAATAATAATAATAATCTTTATTTATATTCTGCTCTATCTCCCCGAGGAGACTCAGAGTGGATTACAAACACATACATGGCAAACATTCAGTGCTGTTATACAATTAACAGTGACAGACACTACATAGACAGAAGCAAAGCTTCCCTCTTTTTCATTTCCGACATCTGGAGGCTGTGCTCGACTTGGCCATGAGGAGGTGCTGTTGTTCCCTTTCCCATGCCAAGGAACCTGTTGTCCATGGATGCCTTCCTGATCGTATTGCCGGCATGACTTCTTCAGAGGCACTTTTTACCTCCCCGCCAAAGCAGTACCTATTGATCTACTCACTTTGCTGTTTTTGAACTGTTAGGCAAGCTGAAGCTAGGGCTGATGGTGGGAGCTCACCCCGACCCATGGCTTGAACTACCAACCATCCGGTCAGCAAGATTTTCTGTAGCTAACCAGATGCTCAAGTCCCATAATGTACAGCAGCATAGTAGAGTGGTATCCCTTATCTAAAATGGCAGAATCAAGGTTTGCTTTTAGGATTTGTGAAGCAGGGGAGAGAGAATATTTTCAAGCTGTGGATGGTTGTATCTTTGGGTGCAGGATCCATGGATATGGAGGGTAGACTGTAATGGAATGATAAGCACAATAGCAGTCATTGCATTTCCACCTCTTGCTTGCATGAGAAATTAACCTTGAATTTATGAGGGAACTGGGTGAGCATTAGTTGGTGATGGTTTCCCACAGAGTTTCAGAAAACTATTTTGGCCGCATTATTAAAAGTTTAGACTGCTCTAGAGACTGAAATGTGAGTGGAAGAAGGCTTGGCACATTCCATGAAGCACTCTTGAAGCTTAAAAATCTATGTTCGTACTCAGTTTGGAGATCGCCCTTTTATCTGCAAGACACTCTATCGCAGCAACAATCTGTGCTGTATAGGCAGAGCTGGTTTCATGGGGAGGAGACACTGGGGCATTGGCTCCACCATTGGGAAGCGTCCCAATCCAGATCTGACCTAAACAATTATGTGCTCCAGAATTTATTCAAACTATCAGAACTAAACAGAGCTCCTGATACTTGCATTAGGTCCCTTTCAACACTGAAATTTGAATTTGGGGGATTCACTTTTATTGCTTCAGTTAGCCATGTGGGAATTAAAAGTCCTTGCTCATTTGGAGAAATCATGCCAAGAAAGCCTTGTGATGAGATCGTCTTAGGGTATCCACAAGTCAGTTGTTTTTTTTTTTATCATGTCAGGAGCGACTTGAGAAACTGCAAGTTGCTTCTGGTATGAGAGAATTGGCTGTCTGCAAGGATGTTGCCCAGGGGACGTCCGGATGTTTTGATGTGTTGCCATCCTTGTGGGAGGTTCTCTCATGTCCCCGTATGAGAAGCTGGAGCTGATAGAAGGAGCTCATCTGCATTCTCCCCAGATTCAAATCTGTCAGTCTTCAGTCCTGCTGCCACTGTGCCACCGGGAGCTCCAAGAAATGACTTGAAGGCACACAAGAACACCAGATGAAAGATTTACCTTTAAATACACAATCCTGGTCTATTTGTAATACAGACCTTGAGGCCTTGGTGAAAGTGAATGGATGGAGTGTGATGACCAGGGACCATGACTCAATTATTAACAGGGACTATGACTCTGGAGACCAGGAAATCTTCTCTTGGCCATGAAGCCTATTGAGTGATTTGGGGGAAGACACACTTTCTCAGGCTCAGAGGAAAGCTATGACAAACTTTTAATCTTGCCAGGAAAAGTTCATGGTAGCTTTAGAGTTGCCATAAGTTGGAAACAGTTTGGAACCATACCGCAACAAAGATCAAATGCTAAGCTCCAAGTTTTGGTCTCAGAGAACTATAAAAGGATGGTTATAAGTCTATTTAAGGGGAGAGCTGAGTCCTGTATGGAAATCCTGGCATCTGCCCTAAGTGAAAAGACCCTGTTTTTTCACCCCAAGGATATAGAGGCAGGATGTGGTTGCTCTGTGATGGGTGAAAGGTGCAGAAATATCTTTCCTGGTTAAATAATATGACCATGTTTGTTTCTCCAGAGGAGAGCACACTCATAGATAGGGGGGAATTGAGATAATAGAGGAGGAGAAAGAGTGAGGCTACAAGGCCATCAATCCCTGCAACATTTTTCGTCTGTTGAATGTAGAGATACATTGCCATTGAACTTGTACGTCTATTTCATCTGTGTTTTGATATGTAGGCACAGATAGATTCATTCTGGGTGACCATCTTTGATCCCTTTTAGAGCCCCCTAGGCTAGTAGACATCATGTCTTGTAGCGGCAAATTGCTTAATTCAATTATGAGTTGTGAACAAAAGTATTTTATTTTGCTTGTATTACATTCCAGCTGCCTAAGTGCTAAAATGTCAGAATAGCTGATATATTATTCACTCCATGAGATGGCACTAATGCAGTTAGCAAAACACCAATAATGGTGTTTATCAGGTAAAGAATGATCAATTTCCCAAAGGAGTATAAACAAAAATCTGTCCTGATACTCCATGCTGTGTGCAAGTGTATTATGTAGTCTTCCCAGCCAGAGCTCATCTTGACTATGGTATTGTCACATTTTTGGACTATTGCTTCTGAGTCTTGCAAAAGAAAGATGTTCCACTACCTGCTTTACAGTGCTCAAAATCAGCAAGTTCACGTGTTCTTTCAGACACTGAATGAGCATCCCTTATATGGATATTCCAAAATCCGGAATACTCCACTATTGTTCACATGAGTGGCTGAGATAATGATTGCTTTGTTTTCTGATTGGTCAGTGTACACCAGTGGTTCTCAACCTTCCTAATGTTGTGACCACTTAATACAGTTCCTCATGTTGTGGTGACCCCCAACCATAAAATTATTTTTGGGTTTGGTGGGCATTGACCTTGAGTTTTGGAGTTGTAGTTCTCCTACATCCTGAGAGCACTGTGGACTCAAACAATGATGGATATGGACCAAACCTGACACAAATATTCAACATGCCCTAATGTGAACACTGGTGAAGTTTGGGGAAAACAAACCTTGACATTGTGGAGTTGTTGTTTCTGGGATTTATAGTTCACGTATAATCCAAGAGCATTCTGAACCCCACCAATGAAAGAATTGGGCCAAACTGCCCATACAGAACCCCCATGACCTACAGAAAATACTGTGTTTTCTGATGGTCTTTGTTGACCCCTCTGACAACCTCCCTCGTGACCCCCCCCCCCGGGTTCCCGACCCCCAGGTTGAGAAACACTAGTGTGCACAAACTTTGTTTCATCTACAGAATTATTAAAACTACTGTGCATAAAGTTATGTGTACAAGGTATACATGAAACACAAATGATTGTTGTGTTTGGACTTTGGGCTCCAATCTCCAACATATCTTAATATCTCATTAAGGATGTTTAGTTAATCTGTGACCTCTCCTCTAAGCATCTTAAATAAAGTTGCATCTTACCAAGCATCCAGTATTAATGCCTTTTTGAAATAATGAAGGAATTACAAGTTTGCTTTTAACAATGCCATTAAGTCAGAACAGTTCTGGATTATTGTGAGGAAAAGCCACTCTTGGATCACAGCTCAATATGAACCCAGGATCTGAATATAATTGCTAGCTCAAACCATAGTTGTAGGTCAGATGACACCATGGGATTTACATATCTAGTTATTTACCATCTAGTAATTAATGCACTGTGTCTGCTTTAGTTGGGACTAGTTATTTCTTGTAGCCTGGTTGTGCTTTGTCCCTTTGAAATCAATGTGCAGCCACATCCTTAAAGCTGGCCCTTCGGCAGGGCCATATAACACAATTAGAAACTGCATTGTATGGTCAGTGTAGACCAGTGGTTCCCAACCTGTGGTCCATGGACCACCAGTGGCCCTCAAGAACTAAAATATGGTCTGTGGCCTCACCCTTACAACACCGTTTCAACAAGAGTAACTAGTCTCGCGAAACCCTCTTATAGTGCTGTGGCTTATTAAATATGGTTTTCTGTGGGTGAGCAGATGGTGACTACTAGATGGCATATGTTCTGTATCAGAAACTAGAGCTGGTGTGGTCTGTCCAATGCAATTTTCTGAATCAGAACCCCAAATAACCAAACCGAATCTAAAGTTGACCAAAAACTGATTCATAACCCTTTTGGTACTAATGTTGGAGAGTGGTCTCTGGTTAAAGTGGTCCCTGGTCAAGTGATCCTTGGTCAAAAAAAGGTTGGGAACCACTGGTGTAGACTCATATAATGTAGTCCAATGCAGTTAAACTGCATTGCATGAGTCTAGATTGAACATATAATGCAGTTTCAAATAGTGTAGATGAGGCCTCAGCCCTGGATTGGAGCTGTAGTATTTTCCTCAATGGTTTTGTTTTTTATTCCGTTATTCTTGCCTAGTATAGCCCTAGTCAACATACCAGGACTCTCATGTAAGAACGCAACTCACTTTCATGTGTTACCAACTAGGTTTTGCAATATTTTATCCTTGGAATTTTCCTGGCTAAAAATTTATTATTATTATTATTATTATTATTATTATTATTATTATTATTATTTTACTGACACAAAAACACAGTATGTCACAGCAAATGAGACATGCTGGATTTCCTATCACAAAATCACAAGTTGAGCATTTCCCAAGCTTCTAGGACTGTGTGATTTATTATTATTATTATTATTATTATTATTATTATTATTATTATTATTATTACCATTCTACAAAAACACATATTACAATTTTGTTCAATAAAAGATACACATCAAAGCATTTCTATAAAAAACACATTGATCACACAGGACAGAGACCAAAACACAGGACATGAGTTTGAAATTCACAAAAATATATCAGAGTGCCAGAATCACAGTTCATAACCAGCAGAAACTTACATATAGTGAGCAAGGATTGGTTTCCATTCAACAGGATGGAACAGGATTTCAGATCCACAACTTCATAGGATCAAAAATAATATGTTTATTACAGATAAAAGAAATCCATTCTTGATAGGAAAGGTTCTTGGAGCTAACTAGCTTCACTGAACTATCTTCTAAGGAAGGAAAAAGGAAACATAGAGAATAGCTGTGTCTACTACATGTTGCCTGGACAGTGGCAAGATGCCTCCTCACCCTAGAGAAGACAAAAAGCAAGAGAGGCCAAAATGGAGAATCGGCCACATGGCCTCACCAGGGCAATAAAAATATTATTTATTTATTTATTTATTTATTATTTCAAACATTTGTATCCCGCCCATCTCAACCCCTGGAGGGGGGGGACTCAGGGCGGCTTACAGCCAGTAACGATTTGATACCCCCATATACACATAATAAAATACATAATAAAATCCAATAATTACATACAGATACAGATAAAAACAGTAAATCAATTCAATTAATATCTGTTTAAAAATATTACAGCCTGGTGGCCTTATCTAAGCTAAATTCTGTGGCTAGAGACTCAATCAGAAGCTTGTCCATAGTTCATTTCCATAACGAATGTCATCATTGCCATTGTCATGGTCAGCGTGCTACCCAAAGGCCTCATCCCGCAACCATGTTTTCAATTTCTTTCTGAAGGAAAGAAGGGACATAGATACCCTAATTTCTCTGGGGAGCGAATTCCACAGGCAGGAGCCACCACCAAGAAGGCCCTGTCCCTCATCCCCACCAATTACGTTTTTCCTGAAGAGATCACATTGCTAAGTATTCAAAGGGGGAGAATCTGGCTGCATGCAGGATGAATAAGTCAATGCCCCTTCTAAGTCCCTTCTTAAGAAAGGCATTCATAGGAATTTAGGGAAAGGAATCCCTCGTTCTAATCTATCTTAGGCTAACTACTCATTGAGGGCTGGAGACTTGTGCAGTCAGGGATGAAACCCAACAAAAAGAAAGAAATACAGTCAGCGCTCTGTTTCTACAGATTTAACCATCTACAGCTTTTAAAAAGTAAATATGAAAATCCCAAAAGCAAATCTATTTTGAT
Organism: Anolis sagrei ordinatus; assembly: GCF_025583915.1. Classification (NCBI taxonomy): domain Eukaryota; kingdom Metazoa; phylum Chordata; class Lepidosauria; order Squamata; family Anolidae; genus Anolis; species Anolis sagrei. The sequence continues at coordinate 112,003,327 of NW_026845477.1, forward strand.
ACTAGCTGAGATTCCCTCCTAGTGCATGGGACCCTGGTTTGGAATATATCTTCTTTTATTCATTCCTTGGAGCTTTCAGATATTTTTGTCACAATGATTTAGTATGACCAGAACATGGAAATTCAAGCTTTTCAAAGTGTAACAAACTGCAATCTGTTCTCAGTTTCCAGCATGCCCTGGGAATACCAAAATGAAATGGTTGTAGGGACAGGACCACACAGGCTGGATGAGTGATTTAAAAGTTGTCAAAGAAATGACCATTAAAAAAGAAAGTACAGAGCAGTGCCTGAGATAACCATCAGTCTCTTAGAAGTGACATGTTTTTGTCCCTCATAGTAGATCAGCAGGGACACAAATGTGGAAGTGTACAAATTGTGAGAAGAATTTGAAAAATAGCAAGTCCCTGCTGGTGAGCAAAATCCTCTAGTATTTGTTAGATTGCTATTCACTAATTACTTAGAGTTATGTCTCTGAATCTATTAAGGGCAACAATAAAAGAAGGTGCGCCCAACCATGTAGTGTGCCATTCTCTCATAAGTCTCAAATTAGGATAATGTGCTTTCCACTTAGTACAGTAAGAGAGGCCACACAACGTCCATCTTTGTTATAGAGTAAAAGAAAAGACTGTGACCTAAGGAGACCACGAAAATTCATGCAGAATTGGATCTGGCTGTGCTGTATTATTTCAGATTCAATATCCTGCTGTGGCGATTTCTTAAGAACAGCTAGCACATAGTTTTTAGTTTGTTTGTTTTTTTCAATGTCAGGAGCAACTTGAGAAACTGCAAGTTGCTTCTGGTGTGAGAGAATTGGCCATCTGCAAGGGTGTTGCCCAGGGGACACCCGGATGTTTAATGTTTTACCATTTTTTTGGGAGGCTTCTCTCATGTCCCTGCATGCGGATCTGGATCTGACAGAGGGAGCTCAACCCATTCTCTCCAGATTTGAATAACTGACCTGTCAGTCAGCAGTCCTGCCAGCAAAAGGGTTTTTACCCATCATGCCACAGGGGGTTCTGAGTTCTTAGTTAACAATCAGATTTGTTAAACCATGTTTTAGAAGATGTTGCAATGAAAATTAATAATGCCAGTTGTATTTTCTGGACGTGACCTGGGCACTTTTTGTTAGTAACTGATGCAAATGCACACCAAAAAATATTTCTGTATGAGACTGTGGCAACCATTTTTAATAAGACAGACAGGCTTTTGCAGGAAATGTCTACTGCAGCCTCTCTACAGAGAGGCTATGCAGTAACCCTTATTTAAAAATCACCATTGGCATTTCACTCCACCGCAAATGCCCAAAATGGCACGTGCTCTTGCATTCAGGCTTCCCTATGTTGTTTCTGAATGCCTCTCAGAAGGGGGAAATAGTGGGGAAGAAAGGAGAACTTCCTTCTTTTCTCCAGTTTGGACTATGGAGGTGCAATAGGATGCGAGCTTCTTACCTCTGCCTCTTACCGCTGCCTTTGTGCTGGGTCCCTAAAAGAGGCAAGTTGTTTTCCTTGATCTTCTCATCCCATCTATTTTTTCAGACTGCATTTTTAATCTTTTTCCTCGCTGACATTCCTTGTTTTTTCTCTGTATTTGTGTAAATGTAGATATTTTCAGATCATCAATGCAATTTACAGCCTCACCCCATTGTAATCCCTCAAATAAGTCAATCTTTTCTTCCTATTTAGTTCTTGATTAGTATGTTCTCTTTATGCATTTTAGAAGAGGAAAATATTTCATATAACCATAGGGTTAGAGGAGACCACAAGGGCCGTCCAGTCCAACCTCCTGCCATGCAGGAAAATTTGTCCTTTACATTCCTCTAAGATTTGCCCCAGATTTATCCATAACAAAATCCATACTTCTGGCCATCAAATCTACCCAGAAACACAATATTACAGAATTGTCATTCACATCTTACTTTCAAGTTGACTGCAAAGGCAGAAGCAATTTTCAGTTACCTGTAGGCCTGTGCTCTGGTTTTCAATGAGGTGCATCACATAATGAAAATTAGTACTCCAAGAAAAAATGGGAGCAAGTGGTTCTATGCTAGTTTTCTTTCTATGGGCCCTTCCAGACAGGGCTTTATCCCAGGATCATCTGTGTTTAAAAAACATGGATGTTCCTGGAGCCCTGTCCACAGAAAGTGCACCCCAGACTGGCCCAGGAGAATACCTGGAGACTCCACCCCCCCCCCCACTCCCAAAAAGCTCTAAACCCCCTTTTTAAAATAAAAGTACTTACTGACCTCCATAGGAGAGCTGTGGCCTCTTGGCGTGTAGAAATGATGCACCAGGAGAGCTGCCGCAGCCCTCCTATGGAGGCCAGTAAATTTATTTTTAAGGGGTTTTTAAAGGACTTTGGGGGAGGGGTGGTTATACCCACAGTTTTCCGGACTAATTTAGTCCATAAAACTGTGGGAATAGTGTCTGGACTGTAAGTAGTGGGTTTATCCTACACCTTCCAAGAAGGTGCAAAATAAACCCACTATCTAATTAATTCACCACAAACCAGGGTTTTCCTGGTTTGTGGCGAATTAATTCAGGATTGTCCAAAACGTTGTCTGGACAGCCCCCTTTTTAATTTTATTTTAATCTGAAATATTATAGCTATCTTATAATCACCCTATGACTTTCAATAATTGAATGGAGCTTTTAGAACATGGTCCTTCAGAGTCTAGGGGTGCTTCCAGATAACACTAAATCATGGTTTTTAAACAGGGGCAAAAAAAATCCCAGGACTTCAGAAGAGGTCCATATATAGATCTGTTGGTCTCAGGATTTCCGCCTCCAGTGTCCAGACTTGATGCTTTGTTGCAAAATTTAGAAACTCCCAAGATGGCCACCACAGGACTTCCACCGGAAACTTCAGCATTTTTTAAAATAAGAAAACCTTCAAGATGTGAATATGCGGAGAATCACTGCAAAAGTTCCGTTCTTTGTCCTGGCCAGAGAAACAGAAGTTTTTGGCACACAAACAAAGTTTTTGCCTTCTATTCAAATGTCACCTTTTTAGGAACTGACCAATCAGGAACAAACATCTGAAACCTGAGAACAAACCCAGATAAAAAATCCCGTGATTTCCGATTGCAGGGACACGCAGACATTTGAAGATGTGGATATTCGGCCCAAAACTGCAATATACCTGCACCTGGAAATCTTGCAATGTTTTACCTTTTGTAGCAATTGCTTCTGTGTTTACAGCATCTGGCCACCCTCCTGTTTGCTGCAGAAGCTCCTGGGATAAAGGTGCTATCTGGACAGGCTCCTAGTCCAGCACATAAACATACTAGCTAAGATCTAGTAGAGGGTTTTTAATTTTTGGTGACCATTCAAGCTGTGTCCTAGCATCTTTCAATAACTCAATGGCATTAGCCTAACTGTAGAGGAGGGGAGGGAGAGAAAGCATTGTAAGCTTTGAAAGATTCCTCAGTGTTTTCTAGTGCTATTAATGCCTTGTCACTCTGAGCAACAGGGCTTTGGGTCCAGTAATCCTCTAAACATGTGCTTTCACTCCAGATATTTTCAGGAAAGCATGCATGTGACCTTTGCTGAAGCAAGACTTTGGAAATATGCCTAGCGCACAAACGCCTTGAGGCTATTATGGTTATGTTCTCTTTTCCCTTCCATCTTTAACATCCATCTTTTTTTTTTCTTTGTGGGAACAAAACAACTCAGTACATTAGAAAAAGATATAAAAGATAAATGGTCAATTTTTTTGCAAAGCTGGCCAGCATTATTTCCACTCAAATTACTTTATAAGCAGATGCAGACCAAGAGATTTCCCCACAGAAATCTTGCCTGACATGAGGGGCTGGAGGGTGGGTTTTGACTGATTCGACCTCCCAGGTGCCATAACATAATTTCACAGCAGTGGGGCCCCCCATGTTAATCCTGCTTGTTATCCATGGGTCACACAGTCGTTTTGTATGCTGCAGCAGGTGCGTGCAATTCTGGAATGGAAACAGCAAAGAGTTCCCATGGAACAGCTGTAGAATAAATATGCAAAATAGCTTAACTCGTTGGGAACAGTCCTTTTTGTTTTAGCAATCGGAGATCCTTTCTCAAAAATTTCTTGCAATTCCTACTAGGAATCTGTATTTGTAACCTTTGAGGGGAAATTCCCAAGGTGTACAGTGGAAGTTGGCCACCTACTTGTGGTCATGTCAATCCAATTTCCTTGATCTTTACAAGCGCAGAAATGTATTTACTTTTAATTTTGACCTAAACTAGACTCAGAACATTGTTATTTAATAAAATAGTTAAACTATATATATCCACCGTTGAAAAACCTGATGAGCACACAGTTGTTTCCCTTGACTGAGCTCTTCTTAAAGAAGCCTGTTTTGTCATATGTTACCTCTGTATCCGCTCATTCCGCTCTTTCAGGATCCTGCTTGCATTGATTTAATGAATCCTTTCAAGTGTAGTTTGATGAGATGCTTGAAAGGGAGGAAATGATTTATATTTTTTTAAAAAAACTGAGAACGGAAACAAACAATGTTACTACTTCCCAACACATTTGTCCTGCTTGGATGAGTACAGAGCTATCTTTTGCATTGGGTTGTTGTGTGTTTTCCAGGCTGTCTGGCCATGTTCCAGTAGCATTCTCTCCTGATGTTTCACTTGCAACTATGGCAGGCATCCTCAGAGGTTGTAAGGTATGTTGGAAACTAGGACAGTATCCGTGTCTCTGCAACATAGAAGGAAAGTCAGGCATTACAGTAGATGTGCTTTCCTGGTCCTTAGTTTTTCCAATTTCCATGTTTCTTGGAACAGTTTCTCCCCATAGAGATGTTAAATATATTGTCGAAGGGTTTCATGGCTGGAATCACTGAGTTGTTGTGTGTTTTCCGGACTGTATGGCCATGTTCCAAAAGCATTCTCTGTTAGAAACTAGGATAGTTTCCAACAGACCTCACAACCTCTGATGATGCCTGTCATAGATGCAGGTAAAACATCAGGAGAGAATGCTTCTGGAACATGGCCATGAAGCCTGGAAACACACAACAACCCAGTGATTCCAGCCATGAAAGCCTTTGACAATACATCTTTTGCATTGCCTTCCGTTTCTTTGCCTTCCAGAATTAATCATTTGGGTAAAACTTGCCCAGTCATGCCTCTGGATATTATGTCCATTAAGGGTAACTGAAAGTAAATCCAAGGGAGAGAACTTTAAAGAGATACATTTTCTGCAAGGAATTAAAATAATGTTGGCATGTTCTCAAATATCCACCAATCTGATAAAGTTCGTGGACCCAAGGATAAAAGGCATGCCTGACAATAAGGATCACCTAGCAACCCTAAATAAAATCAACAACAAAATCCTAAATGGCATTTTTGAATGTCAACATTTTTAACAAGAACAAGCATACAGTTTGGTGCCACTTTTGCCTTTCATGATTAGCTTCCAGTATGTGAATATTCAACATTTGTTTTGGAAATAGTTTTTTATCTTCCAAGTTAAATAAACCATCTAAACTCAGTGTTGTGTAATGAAAGCAATAAATGGGAAAAGGAAGAACACAGAGAAGTTGTCTGTTCTTCATCATGGCATGTCTGGATGTTTGGTGAACTATTTAAGTCTGTCCTGAAAGAGAAATGAAAGATATTACTATATCCTCCATCAGTACCCCAAATTAATCTTGAAAAACATAACTCTTGGTAGGTTCTTGTGGGGGTTTTCGGGCTATATGGCCATGTTCTAGAGGCATTTCTTCTGACGTTTCGCCTGCATCTATGGCAAGCATCCTCAGAGGTGAGGTGGCTTCACCTCTGAGGATGCTTGCCATAGATGCAGGCGAAACGTCAGGAGAAATGCCTCTAGAACATGGCCATATAGCCCGAAAAAACCCACAAGAACCTAGTGATTCCAGCCATGAAAGCCTTCGACAATACATAACTCTTTGTGTTTGTTGCTATGTACCACTGTGTATAAGTGACCCTTCAATAACAGATTTGAGTTATTTTTTCCTAAGGAATAAGATCATTCATCTATGCCATTCAAGACAACCACAAGACAGTAGTTGAATGGTTTTTACACCAACAAAAGTCATGTGGTGTGGACAGATAAAAGACATGCTATGTACAGCTACTATAAATAGCAGATAATACTGCATTCTTGTCCTTCTTTCAAGTATAATGTGCTGTGATCCATGAATTTCACAGCAGATACCACTGTGTTCATTAAAGTTACTCCGTATCTAATGTCCTCAGGATTGGAATATATAACAACAACAACAACTTTATTTTTGTACCCTGCCTCCATCTCTCCGAAGGGACTTGGAGCGGCTTACATGGGGCCAAGCCCAATCAACACACTTAAAAACATAACAAAATAAAATACAATATGAAATATGGCAACATTATAACAATATTACAATATATAAAAACAGGCATCAAATCCAGCAACCAATATGTAATACAACAACAACATTATAACAATATTACAATATATAAAAACAGGCATCAAATCCAACAACCAAAATGCAATTTTGGGCAGACTGGTGCAACAACAATTCAAAGAATGGGGCTGGTAACTAAAGTGCATCAAATGGAATCAAAATACGAGTTTGCTTATATCATATAATTGTACAAATGCTTATTTGTAAACAACCAAGCACACACAAATATTACTTCAGTGTTCTTTAGAGCATCTTGTAATACCAATACTATGACCTTCATATTTCCGTTGAGGAGGCTGAATGCATTGTCGTCCTTCAAACAACAAAAATGAAATTTTAACTGAAGATGTTCCAGTTCACATCTTGCTCTCAGGGCTCATCTACACTGCCTATTTATGTTAGTTCAACATCGGTTTGACCGAAACTGGTGTCACTATGTGGATGATTAGATTTCTATTTCTGGAACAGGTTCAAATCCAGGGTGGTGATTGGATTAACCACAGAAAGGGACCTCAGATCAGTTCCAGAATCTGCAGTATCCATGGCTTGACTCTTGTGGAGAATGTTTTTTGCAGACAGAAGCATATCTAAGCTCTTTGGAATTGAGCTCTTTGGAAGTGATCACAGCAATATTACTTTGCTGCAGTGTGACATGGGGACCATTTGCTTGACTATGAAACTCATACCAGTTATCAGTGAAACCAAAGAATTTCCATTAACATTCTCCATGTCCTGCAGGGAAATGGTCTACATCTACAACATTGTGGAACAGTGAAGCCTTTCACAGTTGCAATTCCAAGCACAACACAACCGGATACAAAGGCTCCACTAACATCCTGCGGTTTCTGGAAGTGTTCCATCGGAACCTAAAATGAAACTGGCATTTCCTGTCCTTTTGAAGATGACATTTTTGTAATGCATGGAAAAATAACCCCTTTGTATCTTTACAAAACAATTTCATTTACGAGATTCATACTTCGTTACAAATTGTGAGTCCGGGCAAAATGTCTGTCCTGAACTACTTCTGGGTCAAGATATAAATAAAGTTTTATTATCTATAATTATCATCATCATCACCAGCCATTTCAGGCCCCTCTACACTGCCATATAATCCAGATTATCAAAGCAGGTAATCACTATCTGCTTTGAACTGGATTTTATGAATCTACACTGCCATATAATCCAGTTCTAAGCAGATAATGTGGATTTTATATGCTAGTGCAGAATGTGTCGTAGTCTCTCTAACTCAGTGGTTTCCAACCTTTTTTTGACTAGAGACCACTTTGACTCTCCAACATTTGCACCAAAAGAATTACGAATCAGTGTTTGGTCAACTTTAGATTTGGTTTGTTTATTTGGGGTGCTGATTCAGAAAATTGCATTGGATAGACCACACCAGCTCTAGTTTCTGATATAGAACATATGCCATCCAGAAGTCATCAGCTGCTCACCCACAGAAAATCATATTTAATCAAGAGCCACGGATCTTATTTTAGGTCTCACAACCCACAGGTTGAAAACCACTGCTCTAACCAGAACTTTTTAAAGTGTTCTCTAGAACAGTATAGAAACTGACAGTGGGGCGTCCTGTTATTTTGTATCAGAATATGAAGGAAGATTAGGCTTTCTTCCACCTTTTAAAAAAACTTCCTATTTCCATCAAGTAAAAACTTACATTTCATTCCTTATATGTGCACCCCATTCAACAAATAATGCTTACCTACCTATGACATTTAAAATAACTTGGGAATATGGAATTGTCCAGGTTTCAGCAGCCAGAATTTGTCAGATGTCTGAGTCAGATCGGTTACCAAGATGAGAGGGATAACAAGCATCTTGATGGTTTGTGTTTATAGCGTCTGTAGTGACCTTTAAGGGTCCAAATAATCCTAAAGGCACCCGATCTTATCTGATCTTGGAAACTAATCAGGTCAGTACATGAATGGAAGACCACCAGGTGCAATAGGCTATCTTTCAAAGGAAGGGACTGGCAAAAGCACCTCTGACTATTCCTTGCCCTATAAAATACATAGGGTAGCCATAAATTGACAGGCAACCTGAAAGCACATATACAATAAGCTGTGAGAAGTGGAAGGGTCTTTAATACCTTTTTCTAAAATTCTTCATTGGAGCCCCTGGTGGTGCAGTGGGCTAAACCACTGAGCTGCTGAACTTGCTTACCGAAAGGTTGCAGGTTCAAATCCAGAGAGCAGCGTAAGTTCCTGCTGGTAGCCCCAGTTCAAAAACATGCAAATATGAGTAGATCAATAGGTACCACTCCAACAAGAAGGTAACTGCACTCCATGCAGTCATGCCGGCCACATGCCCTTATTTGTTTGTTTGTTTGTTTGTTTGTTTGTTTGTTTACGTCATTTTTATCCCGCCTATTTCAACACAAAGGTGACTCAGGGCGGTGTACAGAACCGGCATATATGTATTTATGATGCAATTCAATTGTTTTCCATGCCTATGTTGCTATTTACTTATGGACTGGCTTTGCAGACCACAACATATAATGCAATGTTGTTTCTAGGCTTAGTTTAAGGGAATAATTGGTTAGTTGAATGTTGCCATTTCAGCACAGCTGAAATCCTAGACTTGTTTTTGCTCACATGTTCAGTAAAATTGGACTTGTTTCTGCTTGTGTATGCTTAGTGACCTAATTGATAACTGATAATTTATGATGCCCCAATTTCACTGAATACATGCGAGCAGAAACAAGTTTGGGGCAGTTCAGCATATAGCATTAAAACAGTGGCGCAATAGGTTAAACCCTTGTGGTGGCTGAACTGCTGACCTAAAGGCCGGTGGTTCAAATCCACGAGACGAGGTGAGCTCATGTCTGTCAGCTCCAGCTTTCCAAGACGGAAACATGAGAAAAGCCTCCCACAGGATGGTAATGTATCTGAGTGTCCCCTGGGCAAGGTCTCACAGGCGGCCAATTCTCTCACACCAGAAGTGACTTGCAGTTTCTCAAGTTGCTTCTGACATGGAAAAAAAATTAAAACAGCCATGCTGTAATGTCCTAGTTCCATTTAAGGTTTAGGGTTAGAGTTAGGGGAATAATGGAGCTGTCATTTAACAAAACCTGAGGCCAACCAAATATTTGAGACCAAGTTATATTTTGTTATCATGAGGACATGCCCATGACCATGAAATTAGTTTCACTGCCTAGGATTTGTCCTTTGTACTATTGCCTAGAACAGGGGTCCTCAAACTAAGGCCCGGGGCCAGATACGGCCCTCCAAGGTCATTTACCTGGCTCTCGCTCAGGGTCAACCTAAGTCTGAAACTACTTGAAAGCACACAACAACAGCAACAATTCAATCTCATCAGCCAAAAGCAGGCCCACACTTCCCACTGAAATACTAATAAGTTTATATTTGTTAAAATTGTTCTTCGTTTATTGTATTGTTTTTTTTGCACTACAAATAAGATATGTGCAGTGAGGATAGGAATTCATTCATGTTTTTTTCAAATTATAATCCGGCCCTCCAGCAATTTGAGGGACTGTGACCTGGCCCTCTGTTTAAAAAGTTTGATGACTTCTGTCCTAGAATCTCGGAAATGAGTGGGGTAGACAGGACTGTTTCAGAGGTGATGCATGGCACTGGGAAACCTTTCAAGTTGGAAACCATCTTCTTTAAGCCACTTCCAAAAGAAGTTGAAGGCATGCCTGTTTTGGCAAGTTTGATTATTAGAATGAAAGAGAAATCCAGCAATTGACTGGGCAAAATGGTTAAAATGAAAATTTAGCCAGAACATTGAACCATGAATTTATGGAAAGATGAGATCATGTTTTTAATTTGAAACTACAAGTCAGGGTGAGCTCCCAATTGTCAGCCCTAACTTCTGCCAATCTAGCAGGTTGAAAGCATGCAATGCAAGTAAATCAATAGGTGCCGCCTCGGCAGGAAGGTAAAAGGGTGCCCCATACAGATAAGGTAAATAAATAAAAAAACTACCTATATTTACTTCAATGTGATATCATGAGGCTCTTCATCTACCTCCAATTTTAAAGAGCAGAATATGTGCAAGAATTATCTCTGGCTAACTTGTATTATGTGAAAGTAATTTACTTCAATTGTACAGTCCTGGGAATTTTTTGATTTCCCAGCTTCTGAGTGCACATATTTGAATTTCCCAGAGGGTCTCAGCAGGTCTGAATTCTTTGCGCCTTGGGAACGCTGCTCAGTGGGTCGTGGGCTACTTCAAGATTAAAGAGAGGGGGAAAGGAAGGCAAAGGCCCCAGATCTTGAAATAAAGTTTCCCTAACTGCAGCCCATGGGAAATTAGTCCTTTAAAGTAGTTTGCTATGTAAATCATTAGAAACACCAAAAAGAAAACACATTCCCATGGATGTTACAAATCATGGCTGGAATCTTGCATTAGCTACTTAGTTAATTATACAAAGCAGACTTAAATATAAGTTATATATACTTAACCAAGTAGCCAGTATAGGCTTCCTACCAATTTTTTTATAACTTTAACCTTACCATTGTTGTTATATGCCTTCAAATGATTGATAACCTGTCATGACTCTAAGGCTATCCTATCATAGGGCTTTCTGAGGCTTTTAAAAATTGTGTCAGAAGCGGCTTGAGAAACTGCAAGTCACTTCTGGTGCGAGAGAATTGGCCGTCTGCAGAGACATTGCTCCATCCTATGGAAGGCTTCTCTCATATTTCTGCATGGGAAACTGGAGCTGACCAAGGGAGCTCATCCCATCTTGCAGATTCGAACTGCCGAACTTCACTCTGAGGCTAAGAGTGTGTAACTTGATTACAGCTACCCATGTCCCTTCTATACTGCCATATAACAAAGGTAAAGGTTTCTCCTTGACATTAATTGTAGTCATGTCCAACTCTGGGGGTTGGTGCTCATCTCCATTTCTAAGCCGAAGAGCTGGCATTGTCCGTAGATGCCTCCAAGATGACAGTGCTCCATTCATGACGGCATGGAGCACTGTCATCTTCCCGTAGAAGCAGTACCTATTGATCTACTCACATTTCCATCTTTTTGAACTACTAGGTTCAAACTACAGCAGGAGCTCACCCAGCTCTCTGGATTCAAACCACCAATCTTATGGTCAGCAAGTTCAGCAGCTCAGTTATTTAACCCGCTGCGTCACTGGGGCTCCATATAAAATCTGCCATATAAAATCCAGATTATCTGCTTTGAGCTGGATTATATGCCAGTGTAGACTCATATAATCCAGTTCAAAGCAGATAATGTGGATTATCTGCTTTGATAATCTGGATTATATGGTAATGTAGAAGGGGCCCCAGTGGAATTTCAAGGCCAAGTGGGGATTTGAACCCTGTTGCAACTATCAAAGGTTGTGTCCCATATTTCAGGCAAATAAACTTTTCCAGGAGCTCTTTTACACTACACTGTTACAGTATTATGATTCCACTTTCACTGCCATGGCTTCATTGTGCGGGATCCTAGGATTTACAGTTTCATGAGGTGGTTAGACTTCTCACTCAAAGAGCTGTAGCGCCCCTCCAAACTGCAAATCTCACAATTCCATAGGATAGCAGCCAGGTAGATCAAGTGGACATAAAGTGCTACAGTTGTCAAGTGTGAAAGGCCCCTATCCTTTCTACTTAATGCCTGTTGAGCAAGCAATGCCCTGAGATTGAACCAGGGACCTTAGCACGCCAGCAGGATATGATTTCACGGTGCTTTGTGGTCTTGTTTGTACAGCACTTAGATCTTTAGGGAAATATTCAAACAGAAAACAAATTTAGAAATAACAGAGGTTCAAGCTGCTCATAAACATTTGTACACACAAATTCCAGCTGTGACCCTTGGATCTGAGCCAGCTTTCCCATGAGATAGATCAGAACTTGAGAAAGTTATTTTTGTGGAATCTCTAAGCCAGCATGACCATTGACTATAGAGTTCTGGGAGTCAGAGTCCATAGTAAATAGTTTTCTCCCGCTCTGAAACAAAGGGTGTTTCTACATTGTAGAATTAATGAAGTTTGGCAACACTCTTAACTGCCATGGTTTGATGCTATGGAATCATGGTTTTACAAGATCTTTGGCCTTCCCTGTCAAAGAGTGCTTGGTACTTCACCAAACTATAACTCACATGTATCCGTGTTGTTGTTGTTTATTAGTTCAGTTGCTTCCGACCTCATGGACCAGCCCACACCAGAGCTCCCTGTCGGCCGTCACCACCCCAGCTCCTTCAAGGTCAAGCCAGTCACTTCAAGGATACCATCCATCCATCTTGCCCTTGGTCGCCCCTCTTCCTTTTTCTTTCCATTTCCCCAGCATCATTGTCTTCTCCAAGCTTTCCTGTCTTCCCATGGTGTGGCCAAAGTACTTCACCTTTGCCTTTAATAACCTTCCCTCCAGTGAGCAGTCTCCATAGTGTTGAGCAATGACAATTAAAGTGGTGTCTGTTCTGTGTGGGAGGAAGGTTCTGAGAGTGCCTTGGACCGCAAGATCCAACCAGTCCATACTTCAGGAAATAAAGCCCAACTGCTCATTGAAGGGAATGATAATAGAGGCAAAGATGAAGTACTTTGGCCACATCATGAGGAGACAGGAAAGCCTAGAGAAGACAATTATGCTGGGGAAAATGGAAGGAAAAAGGAAGAGGGGCTGACCAAGCACAAGATGGATGGATGGCATCCTTGAAGTGACTGGCTTGACTCTGAAGGAGCTGGGGGTGGTGACGGCTGACAGGGAGCTCTGGTATGGGCTGGTCCATGAGGTCACGAAGAGTCGTAAACGACTGAACAAATGAACAACAACAACAATAATAACAACAGTTCTGCCGTGTAGATGCACCAATGCGAGGCAGGTGCTTCAGGACGTGGAGAGAGTAAAGAGCATGATATAATAACTATGCAGATGGCACTACGATCAATCACACCATCTGACACCAATTATAAAGACTCCTTTATGGCTGAACCATATAGCTGGACAGGGGCAAACAATCCCACCAACTGTCCCTCTAATATAAAGGATTTACACCACTTTATAAAGACTCCTTTGGCACCCACACAACGCTTGAGGGGATGTCTCTCTATTTAAACCTTTGCTGCCACCATAAGTATAAATGAACAGGAACCCTCTAGCTATTTAAGATGTTAAAAGGGTTTTTTAAAACACCACCAAGTACTGTCTTTTAAAAGGGTTTCTCTGAAGGGAAACAGGTGAGGTTGATTTAAAAAGAAAAGGGACTAAATCCACAAATGGCACTTGACTCAGGCTTAAGGTTTTCAAAAATAACAAGGAAAGTTTATTGAGTATTGTACAGAGGAAAGCGAATGCAGTTTAATAGGCTTGGCTGTTACAGTTAAAACATTCTTGTTCTTAAAAGCGTAACGGTTGCATGAGAGAATGGTTCTTTCTTTGTTACAGTTCCTATTACAAAACCCAGCTAGTTTTCCCTAAAATAGCTGTAACCAGTTTGCCACAGCCTATTTCACTGTGCAAACTCCAGGCAAACTGCCTATTCTAATCACGAACTCCTAATAGCTATAATCCTGCTCTATCTCTAACATCAACCAGAACTGAACTGCCAAAAGAAGCTTCTTACTTTCCCTCCAACAATCTAACTCCGCCCCCCTTTAACAAACCAATCCTGGCTGTTTCAGGGCTGGCTCAGGCCTAGGCCACTCCCCCTCTCTGAACTGGAGCTTTCCCTAAACTAAGATGGCTCCTGCTGCCCTCTGCCAGGCCTTCTAAGCTGAAACTACCTAGCCTGTCTCTCCTAGGCCCTGCCACCCAGGCTGGCAAGGTAAGGGATCTTCACATTCCCTCCCCACCTCAAGATGGTTTGCGGAGTGAAAAGGTTTGCAGACCTTTTCCGAAGCAAAGCCTAACAATATCCTAGGCCTAACTAACCCCTCTAACTAATCTATCTATCTAATCCCATCTATCTATATACATACCCACATCTAAATACAATCTGCAATAAACACATTTGCAATAAATACATTTTGCAATTCAATATATACCATAAATACCTTACATACAATAAATACATTCCTGTAGGGAAAGAAAACATGTTAAATATATTACAACAATGCATTAACAATCTAACATAGCAAATACAATACCTTTTGCAATCCTAATCTTTACCTTCACTCAGGGCTCTGGACAAGATATCTGCAATAACATTCTGAGTGCCCTTAATATGTTTTATTTCAAAATCATAATCTTGGAGGGCTAAACTCCAACGGATTAACTTACTATTTGTGCCCTTAACCTGGTGTAACCACCTTAATGGCAAATGGTCAGTGCACAGAGTAAACCTTCTTCCCCATAAGTATGGTTTTAATTTTGTGATAGCCCACACTATCGCCAAACACTCTCTTTCGATTACTGACAAGTGCTGTTCCCTTTCTATTAGCTTTTTACTGAGATACAGCACAGGTTGCATCACACCTTCCTCGTTTTCCTGACCTAGCACTGCTCCAAGTCCTACCTTGGAGGCATCCGTGGTTAAAACAAAAGGTTTCTCAAAATTGGGCGCTATCAACACAGGTTCACTCATTAAGGCACTCTTCAACAAATCATAGGCGGTCTGACACTCAGTTGTCCACTTAATTTTATCAGGTGATGTCTTTTTTGTGCAATCAGTTAATACTGCCGCCAGAGAACTAAAATCAGGAATGAAACGTCTGTAGAATCCTACAGCTCCTAAAAAAGATCGGATTTGTTTCTTTGTTTTTGGAATCGGCCATTCACGTATTGCCTGTACCTTATCCATATCTCGGCAATATGGAACCTCCTCCCACTATATGACCAAGATATTTAACATGTGATCTGGCCATTTGGCACTTAGAGGCTTTGACTGTCAAACCAGCCTCCCGGATTTTGTGCAACACCTTCCCTAAGTGCTCCAGATGTTGCTCCCACGTCTGGCTATAAATTGATAAATCATCGATATAGGCTTGAACAAAGTCTTTCATCCCTGCTAACATTTGATCAATTAACCTCTGGAATGTGGCTGGGGCATTTTTTAGCCCAAAACTGAGGACGGTAAATTGGTACAACCCATCCTTAGAAATAAAAGCGGTTTTCTCCTGGTCCTCTGGGTGCATAGCCACCTGCCAATATCCTTTGGTGAGGTCCAGGGTTGTTATGTATTGGGCTGACCCTATGGTCTCTATTAGCTCATCTATTCGCGGCATCGGATACACATCAGAGATGGTAACCTGATTTAATTTACAGTAGTCTACTACAGTTATAATCATATCATTTACAATCAACTTCTGTACACCATCCTTTGAAATAAAAGCGGTTTTCTCCTGGTCCTCTGGGTGCATAGCCACCTGCCAATATCCTTTGGTGAGGTCCAGGGTTGTTATGTATTGGGCTGACCCTATGGTCTCTATTAGCTCATCTATTCGCGGCATCGGATACACATCAGAGATGGTAACCTGATTTAATTTACGGTAGTCTACACAGAATCTGATGGTATTATCTGGCTTTGGTACTAACACAATTGGAGATGACCAGGGGCTACTCGATGGTACAATTAAACCAAGGTTTAACATTTCTTGTATCTCCTTTGAGATCAGTCTGGCTTGTTCTCCTGTTACGCGGTATGGGGCAGATGCTATAGGGTTAGCTGTCCCTGTATTGATCCGGTGACAAGCTAAATGGGTTCTACCCGGTATATTGGAAAATACCTCCCTATGCTGGTACAATAGATCCTTCAACTGTTGTTTCTGTGGATCTGTCAAGTTGGTATTCTCATCCACAGAGGGTAAAGTACAATCCGCCGTTACCTTTCCCCATCCCGACAGTGAAATCTCCCCATCTGTCTCCTGGGATACTTGCATAACTACCCTAGCCCTGGAGTAGTAAGGCTTAAGCATATTCACATGTAATTTCCTACACCTTCCCCCATCTATGTTTTCCCCCACCAGATAAGTGACTTCCGAAATCTTAGACAATATTACATAAGGTCCCTCCCAAGAAACCTCCAGTTTCTTCTTAGATCTTGGTTTTAAAACCAGGACCTTATCTCCCACATCAAAACATCGGTGTCTTGCGTGAAGATCCGCCTGTTCTTTCTGCTTCAGCTGGGCAGTTGACAAACTCTCGGCTGCGCAGTCTCTCATGGTTGTTAAATGTCCTCGTAAGTCCTCGATGTAGCTGTTGATATCACTCTCTGGAATGTCCTCTGCTCCTGTCCATGCTTCCTTCAAAATGTCCATAGGTCCTCTTGGTGTTCTCCCATATAGCAGTTCAAATGGGCTGAACTTGGTGCTGGCTTGTGGAACCTCCCGATAAGCAAACAAGAAGTGTTGTAGTTTCTTGTCCCAATCATTAGGGTTCTTGTGGACGTACGCCTTCAGCATGTGGTTGAGGGTACCGTTGAATCTTTCCGTCAAGCCGTTGGTTTGAGGATGGTATGGAGTAGAAGTAAGATGCTTTATCTTGCAGGTCCGGAACAGTTCTTGCATCATCTGCGACATGAATGTAGCTCCAAGATCTGTAATGATAGATCTAGGGAAACCCACGCGTGCAAATATATTG
Source organism: Anolis sagrei ordinatus (assembly GCF_025583915.1). Classification (NCBI taxonomy): domain Eukaryota; kingdom Metazoa; phylum Chordata; class Lepidosauria; order Squamata; family Anolidae; genus Anolis; species Anolis sagrei. The sequence continues at coordinate 112,020,237 of NW_026845477.1, forward strand.
AGCAGCGTGTCTGCCACTGTTTTGGCGTCCGTTTCCTTCAATGGAATTGCCTCTGGGTATCGTGTGGCAAAGTCCACGGCAGTCAAGATGAATCTATGTCCATCAAGTGTCTTGTGGGACATAGGGCCAATGATGTCCACTCCGACCTTGTCAAAGGGAACAGTGACAACTGGAATGGATTGTAACAGTCCTTTTGTCTTATCTTTGGCTTTTCCCACCATTTGACAAGTCTCACAGGATTTACAATAGGCTGTCACATCACCTCCCATTCCGGGCCAAAAAAACCTAGACTGAATGCGATCTTTGGTCTTTTTGATACCTAGGTGTCCACTGAAGGTGGTATCATGGGCTAACTTGAGGATTTTAGCCCTATACTTTTGTGGTACTACCAGTTGTGTTCTTTCCTCAAAGAATCTGGGACTCTTTTGTCTCCTCACAACTCGGTACAATTTATTCTCCACAACTTTCAACAAAACTGGCTTTTCACTTGTGGGTGTGTGGTTTTCTGGGACCACTTCATCCCATAAAGGTTTTAAGCTTTCATCATGTTGCTGGGCTGTTTCAAACTGCCTCATATGGCTTTGGTTTAAACTGAAGGGAATTTCTTGGCTGACATTTTCTGTTTGTGAGGTAGATGGTTGTTCATCAGCAACACTGTATTCAGCCTCCCCTTCTAGTTCAGCTTGGCTTCTGGTAATCATATTAACATGTCTACAGCGCTCAGCCAAATCATTGCCCAACAATACTGGAACTTCTAAATCATTAAAAAGTCCCATTCTCCATTTTCCAGAGAAGTTCTTGTATTCTATTGGGATTTCAGCCACTGACACTTCGAAAACAGGGCCATAAATTCCTCTCAGCTTGTACTTTTGGCCTGGAAGTATCTGGTCTTCCTTGACAAACTCTGGCCTAATGAGCGATACTTCAGACCCAGTGTCTCTGAACCCCATTAGTTCTTGACCCTTTACTTTGATCACCCTCAAATAATCTCCATTTGTCTCTTTCTCAGTACTCCATACTCGCATTATCTTTACAGGCTCTTCCTGTGCGTGTGGAGACTGACTTTCTTCGTGTGGAGATATTTGCCTAACCACCTTAACTGGCTTTGGTGGTGTAATTGGCCTTTTCTGGGTGTTTAATTTAGGGCAAGCCGTTTTCTTATGACCCTCTTGATGGCAGAAGTAACAGACAAGTTTTCCTGTGGCAATCTCTGGAATGCGGTCCCTCCTGACAGGATTTTGGCTTCCCACATCAGTTTTCTCTTTTGGAACCCATTCCCTCGGTCTCTTGGTGGCTCCTGAGCCATGACTCACATTCCAGTCATGCTCCATCTCATCCAACCAAGCCGCGAGATCTGACACTTGTTTAATCTTCTTGTCTTTAACGAACCACATCATTTGTATGGGGATCAGTCGATAAAACTGTTCCATACAAACTAAATGCTTTAACTCCTCAAACGTGGTCGTTTTACTTCCTTCAAGCCATCTCTCTAAGGCTTTTTCCACTCGGCTTCCCAATTGTGAAAAGGTTTCTCCTGGCTTTCTTTTGATCTCCCTGAACATTTTCCTACTTTGTTCAGGAGTCAAGCCAAACCTCAGCTTCACCCTTTCTTTAAATATGAGGTAACTCCCGCTCTCTGTCTCTCGCAGATCAGCGTAAACCTCACTAAGTTCCCCACAAAGTAGTGGTCTCAGGTACACCATCATTTTGTCTTCAGGTACCTCAAAATCGTGGGCAGCCCGTTCAAAGGTAGCCAGAAATGACTCTACGCAGTCCCCTTTTACATAACGAGGAAAGTTCTTTAACACCCTTTGCATGTTAGAGTCCTGCTGTTGGCTTAAGTTAGGAGTTCTCTCATGTTCTCTCAATTGTAGTTCTGCCATTCTCTCCTCATGTTTTAACCGTTCTCTTTCTCTTTCTATCTCAACTTGCATTCTTTCTCTCTCCATCTGCATTTTTTCTCTTTCCAATTCAATCATTCTTTCCTTCTCCCTTTCTTGAAACTTTTCCCTTTCCAATTCAATCATTCTTTCTTTCTCCCTTTCTTGAAACTCAAGTTCTCTCAACCTCATTTCTAGCCTGAGCTTTTCAATGGTCAAAGAGGTAGCTATATGTTCCTGTCTACTCTCTTGTAGTTGGGTCTCCGTTTCCTCAACTACAGAAGCAGTAGTTTCCCCTTCTCTCTCTGGTTCTTCAGGAGTACCCTTCTTTGTTTTAGGTGGTGCCATGGTGCCTAATGTGTGTTAAAATGGCGCTAGAGGTGTTCTGTCTCTGAGGTAATTCTTAGTGTCACGTTTTGACAAAAATTTACCTCAGGATTCTCACAAAAATGCTCTGGATTGAGATATTACACGATCCACACCGCTGCAAACCAATTATAATATCCTTCTTAATGGCCGTCTGGGCAGGGGGTCAAACAAACCCACCGCTGCCCCACCAATTATAATAACTATGCAGATGGCACTACGATCAATCACACCATCTGACACCAATTATAAAGACTCCTTTATGGCTGAACCATATAGCTGGACAGGGGCAAACAATCCCACCAACTGTCCCTCTAATATAAAGGATTTACACCACTTTATAAAGACTCCTTTGGCACCCACACAACGCTTGAGGGGATGTCTCTCTATTTAAACCTTTGCTGCCACCATAAGTATAAATGAACAGGAACCCTCTAGCTATTTAAGATGTTAAAAGGGTTTTTTAAAACACCACCAAGTACTGTCTTTTAAAAGGGTTTCTCTGAAGGGAAACAGGTGAGGTTGATTTAAAAAGAAAAGGGACTAAATCCACAAATGGCACTTGACTCAGGCTTAAGGTTTTCAAAAATAACAAGGAAAGTTTATTGAGTATTGTACAGAGGAAAGCGAATGCAGTTTAATAGGCTTGGCTGTTACAGTTAAAACATTCTTGTTCTTAAAAGCGTAACGGTTGCATGAGAGAATGGTTCTTTCTTTGTTACAGTTCCTATTACAAAACCCAGCTATTTTTCCCTAAAATAGCTGTAACCAGTTTGCCACAGCTTATTTCACTGTGCAAACTTCAGGCAAACTGCCTATTCTAATCACGAACTCCTAATAGCTATAATCCTGCTCTATCTCTAACATCAACCAGAACTGAACTGCCAAAAGAAGCTTCTTACTTTCCCTCCAACAATCTAACTCCGCCCCCCTTTAACAAACCAATCCTGGCTGTTTCAGGGCTGGCTCAGGCCTAGGCCACTCCCCCTCTCTGAACTGGAGCTTTCCCTAAACTAAGATGGCTCCTGCTGCCCTCTGCCAGGCCTTCTAAGCTGAAACTACCTAGCCTGCCTCTCCTAGGCCCTGCCACCCAGGCTGGCAAGGTAAGGGATCTTCACACATGACTTGTGAGATAAAATCCATTAGGAGATTTTCTTATTGTGCCTCATTAGCCTTGCTGCTACAGAACAGAGTTGTGAATTGTGCACATGGTTATTGTTCATATGCATTTTAGGGTGATGGAGTCACTTACTAGTATATATTTTTTCCAGAGACACCGCAGTGTCTTGGGCTAGGCCTGTTCCAGTAGCACAGAGCAAGATTTGACTCAGCAAATGCTGGTATAACCCGAAAAGCTTATGAAATGGAGACAAGCACAGATGGACATCTCCAAGCCAGATCATATTATTTTTGTGTGTGAAAGTCTTGCCTATCTCATCTGGGTTTTTCGTCTGGGGCTGCCTGACTCATAGTTTTTGAATGCTTTGTGTTGGCATGGCTTCCTCTTAAAGGGGGTTATGGCTGACTTGAAAAGAGCTGTCTCTTCTCATGGCAATTACACACTCACTCACACACACACACACACACACTTGTCCAGGGACAAACTTCCTCCAGCCCTGAAGCAGATCCCAGCAAAATAGTACAAAAGGTCGCAACCTAATCAACTTCGGCTAAGCCAAAGAAAGACGCTCCCAAGTCTAGCCTGAGATCTGAGCAAGTCGAATATTCTATGCTACATAAAATGTTGCTGCACCCCTTTAATATTACAGAGTGTTCTTCTTGTAAGACTTATATTTTGACCTGAGATTATGTTCATAAATTTTCATTTCCATGGTAACCTGGTGTGAGAATGCGCTCTGTTCCCTCCAAGGATAGAACATAAAAACAAAACAGATATCTTAGCGGGGAATTGCCATTTCTTTACTACTTAAATTTTAAATGCCTGTTTATCCTGTGTACATAGATGTTTCTCAGTACAGTTTTATGTCATCATGGAGCAACAAAAATGTGTTTGTGAAGGGAGACAGTATCAGAGATTTGTCAATGACACTACAGTGGTTTACAAACAGGAAACAGCTGTTTCTCCTTGTTCTCAACTCTGTTAGAGCCCTTCCAGACAGTGTCAAAATGCAGGACAAATAAGTGAGGGGAAAAAATTGTGGCATCTTAAGGAGAATCCAGACCCAGAGATGTCAGTCCCGGTAAATGCTCCCCTGCTGTCCTGACACATTCATTTGTAGCGGATTTTAGAAATCTGCAAGATAGACAGAGGACATCTGGTGGAAGTTTACTTTTTTTTTTTTAATTGGCTCTCTGAGATGCACTAGACCTCATAAGCACTGGTGTGGATATCTTAATGTGCACACAAGCACCAACTGCCGGGGAGATTGTTATCTCCCTTGGGGAGATAGGGCGGGTTATAAATAAAGTTTTATTAGTATTTTATTATTATCTTGCCATTATTTTTCTTTACCTTCCTCCTGCCTTTAGGTTTGCCCTCTTGAACCCCACTTCCCTTTGGAGTCATTTGCCTACCATTCAAGTTCTGTTTAATTTCATAAACACCAGAAAAAAGGAGTGCTTGCAGAGAATTCTCATGAGAATTGCTTTCCAATTGTGCTTCCATTTAGCCACCTGCGTGTCTATGGCACCATTTGTTTACAGCTCTCATCAACTGTTTTGAGATGTTAAAATGCGGACATGCACTGAAGCAGTCTATATCAGCATATAGGAATGAAGTTACATGTTTTTCTTGGTTGCAGGGATATACAGTCATGCGAATATGCACATTTTTCAGCCCAAATCAGGTTTTAAACACGTGTTTCTTCTTAATTCGGTCCAGTGCACATTTTTGGCAAATGTCATTTAGCCACATACACCCTTTTAACCGGTTTGTTCCGCATTTTAGGGCCTGTGTAGAAGTGCCCTCAGTTAGACAGAGTTGACAGCTTCTACTGGAGACATGATATATATTTCCAGAGCACTAGTTGAGTCTTTTATTCCCTCTCTTGTGGCAGCCTCTCATACCTACTAGATGTCCCGTCCTGATGTTTTCCCAGCCTTTGACCTTGTTGAGTTCATTCTACTGCATAGATCAGTGGTTGGTCTTCCAGGTATTTTGGAGTTCAGCTCCCACAATAGAAACAGCAGGTAAGATAGCTGAGATTTCTGGGAGTTGAAGTCCAAAAACACCTGGAGGACCAAGGGTTGGGAACCACAGGTGTAGACAAACCTAGAGTAATGCTTTTGGCCAACCCTCTCCCCATGCCTGAGCACAAGAAGGTTCTCATGTGTCAATATAGACATTAAAGTGAGATTTGGGATAGGTATGCTTACCTTAACAGTCGCTTCTCAGAGTTTTCTCAGATACACAATAGCAAATGGTCATTCAACAATCTAACATCTTTTGGTGCCTCATAGTAAAGTCTACATATATTTGAGTGGAAATCAGGTTCTCAGTCAAGTATTACTGAGCAGGCCGGGTTCCATTTCCTGCATGTGTTGCTTAGCCTTCTCTCTTCTTTCTAGGGCCATCCATTGTGACACCTCCTAAAGACATCTGGAACATCACTGGAGCCCAGATTTTCTTGAGTTGTGAGGTCATTGGAGTTCCAACCCCAGTGCTCACCTGGAACAAGGTGAGTGGCCTTTGGTGCACATTTTGAAAACAATCCACAAGGAAGCTGTATTCAACTCACCCCACAATGAATGGAAACATTGACAGAGTACTGTTCCATTATCCTGTGGGAATCTGGTAGATATGAATGGGATCCATAAAATAACAGTCCAGAACTCCCTATTAATTTCATTTGAGTCTTGTGCAGAACATCTAGTAGATTGTGCTCTTTGCAGCAGCCCATTTTCTGCTAGCAGTAGCCTTATGTATAATTATAACATTTTGGAAGATATAGAAGGAGGATTTAAGACATTAATCACATTTAAAAGTTATCACATAGTCATGGCAAATACAGAAGGGGAGAGCGTTATAACAAAATGGGAATGCAAGAGGAGTGGACTGAAGTGTGTGCCAAGCAAAACACTCCCTCTTAGCTGTGCAAGCATAACTTGCATTGCTAGACAGGGAAGCTCTTAACAACAGGCATTTGCAAAAAAGGAAAACGGTCTTCTCTGCAAAGATTAGGAATTATATAATCCACCTTTTGCCTTCTGGCATTTACGCCCCAGTCAGTTCTTGTTTCGTTTCTGGTTGTCTTCATAAAACAAGCCTTGGTTCACTTTACCATATTAGGCCTTTCTGGGGAAGAGGAGACAGTATTAAAACTCTACTGTGTGAGCTCATGCATGTTCGGAAAGTTTTGAAAATATTTAAAGACGTAAAGGATCTGGTGATATTACATGGTCCTATTTGTGCAGTCCTGTTGGAAGGAAGGAGGGACAGGGAAATTTCTGCTAAATTTTAACAGCCAGAATATGACAATAAATAACATTAGTGGCCTTGGTTTATTCTGTAGTGACTAAAAGCCAGAGGCTTGTGTTCAGACGTCCTTGGGTCCCAGCTTCTGCCTACCCTTGTTTTTGATTTCTCCTTAGTGACATCCAGCCTAATTTTCATGAGATAATCATTTTCTTTAAAAATAGGTTTGCAGATTGGAAGCACCTTTTAATGTATCTAGTCCCCAGATGTCCTGATGTGGCAACAACAATCCCAATCAATCCTCTGCACAATTTTAACTCTTACAGATGTAAATCCACTTACAAAGGCATAAGGTTCCATAAGGATTTTGGCCATTGGTTGTTGACTTCAAAATTTCTTATGGTATAGATGCAAGATCTGAAATAAATTTGGACCCTCATATGAGCCTCTTGGCTCCTAAGATCTGTATAGGGAAAGTTTTTCTCCTTGCCCTGATGGACTGCCCTTCTCCCACAAAGCTGGGAAGATCTTGCATGTACCTGAACACTAGATCTAACAACAACAACAACAACAACAACAAGAAGAAGATTACCACCTGCCAGCTGGAGAAGGCCACCTTACTGGGCTTTGCACGCATTATTCGCCGATACATCACACAGTCCTAGGCCTGTGTGTCTGACATGTGATCCAAAGCTGTGGATTCATCTGTTGTGTTTCCAATTATTATTATTATTATTATTATTATTATTATTATTATTATTATTGATCTGGGATCCTGTAAGTAACATATGCTAGTGTAAATTACAATTGTGTCAGAGCAAGTACTTTTTGGGAATGCTGCCAAAGCCCTGCTGTTTCCTAGACAGTTCTGATCCTTGGGAGCAGGCCTCATCTTTGTCAGGCTGCCAATTACTTTGAGAACAGAAGCAGAAGCCCTGTAAATGTATATTAGATATTGCTGTAGTCCTCCCTGTTGGCTCATGACATTGCTCAGATGGTGAGGGACAGAAGTTGACTCGCAATGCCAAAACTATCTCTCTACATCTCTCTTGTGGTCCCAAGCATCATCTACAAAGTAGTATTTGACAAGTCTCTTTTAATGTATCACAAAAACATAATCAACCCATGCATAGGTGGGATCCAAAGATTTTTTTTAAGTTCACAGAAGAAGCCTTTATTAGTCTAGTTGTTATCACTGCAAGACTTCAATATTTGAGGATATATTCATTGCTGGAGTGTGGTTGCCTGAAAGCATGAATGTGAGCATGGATGTGAGTGAAAGCCATTAAATTACCTTACTTTTGGCATAGAATTTTATCAGTTCTCCAATTCTGTGGGGAAGATAACAGATAATCTCTTTGAGGACCTAGCAAATTGCTCGAGAGACCATTCTCCTTGTCTGCGAGTAAGTGAAGTCATGGATATGGGTTCTTCTTGTATTTTACTTTCTGTGTTGGAAGAGACATTCTTGCTACACATCAGAAACTGATTATGAATCTCACCTGCTCCAAAACTGACTTTGCTATGCAGCATTTTGAGGAGAAGAAAATGTTAGTCAGGATCTTGAAACTGGTTCCATGAGTTGGGGGTGTCCTTGTCTCAACGTATAAGATCAACCTCTATGGATAACAGCATTTGGTAAAGGGAAATTAAGAAATAACTTCAAAAAAACAACTCCCATCACTCCTAAATCCCTTTCCTTCATATACCAGATTTCAAGGGGGCAATATGGTGTCCAGAGAATGGAACTTCTTCCAGGGGATCGGGATAATTTAGCCATCCAGACTCGTGGTGGCCCTGAGAAACATGAAGTAACAGGGTGGGTGTTGGTAAGTAGCAGTTTTTTTGCTATCACGATTGAAGCAACTCTGTGTAATTTTGATAGGGCAGCAGGAAGAAAATCAGCTTTTTAGACTTCGGAACCACCTGGGAAGTGATGCAGTAGGGGAATGAGATTCTGATCCCAAGTCTATGTCTACTGAATGGCATAAAAGTTTTAAAAAGTAAAGGTTTCCCCTTAACACTAAGTCTAGTCAAGTCTGACTCTGGGGGTTAGTGCTCATCTCCATTTCTAAGCCGAAGAACCAGCGATGTTTGTAGATACCTCCTAGGCATGACTGCATAGAGCCGCCCTGAGTCCCTTTGGGGAGATGTTGAGGGGGGGGGGGGTACAAATAAAGATTATTATTATTATTGCTATTTCCAACAAAAAATAATTCTGAGACCATGTTAAATGTTTGGAAGAATATCCTCCAGCAGCTTCCAAATATTTCCTACACAGTTACAAGGGGGAAAATAGAAAATACAACATACTGAGTAATCGTTTTAAGACATAGCTCTGTGCAGTGTTTCTTCCTACATCTCTCTAACTAATAAAAAAATTTATGTCAGAATGTTTTCTCCCCATAGTACAAACATATTGAAGATGTTCCCAAATCGTCATATAAGAAGTAGATTGCTGTGGACTTGGATGTATGCTATCAATAAGCCAACCATTAAACAAATACCAAGAACCTTTAGAAATAAAACTATTAACTATGGTTCTGCCTTGATAGATCTCACCCTTGAGCAATGATGATGCTGGAGAATACGAGTGCCATGCATCAAATTCTAAAGGAGAAGCCACAGCCTCCGCAAAAATTACTATTGTCAATTCCATAAATGAAATACCTACAAAAAAAGGTAGGTAGTCTGTGTTTGTGTTTTGTTGTGCTAGAAATGAAATGTAGACATTAGATAAAAGATGGGTCTGCTGACTTACAGCAATGTCACAATATCCTGAACCAAAAATCAGAAGGTTTGTGAACAAGAAAGCTTTTAATGGTTGTTCTTAATAGCAGATTGTGAATTGAAGGAATCTCTCATAGTAGACACATGAAAGATTCCTGAAAAAAGTGGAATTCATTGCTGTCCATGACTGGTGTTAACTAATTTAAGAAATAAGGTTGAACAGTGAAAGCCACCCATTGCATGGCTATCAGCCTCCTCCCAGGAGACTTCAAATCAAGGAAAAGCTTCATGAGAACCACCACTCCTCTTAATGTTCCCCCAGCAATAGCAAGAGTATTCCTCTGGGCAGCTAAACCAGGAAATCCCAATTGGATGCCCCTCCATGAGGGTCTGCTTCCAGAGGCAAACCAAAAATGGGCAACTTGGAAGCCCCTGAACAGACTCAGAAGTGGAGTGGGCAGATGAAAAGACAACCAGGCAAAATGGCACTACCTAAAAGAATCTTCCACCTTGTATGACTGTGGAGCAGAACACACAACTCCCCATCTGCATGCTTGTTCGCAGTGTCCTGCCTCATGTACAGAGGAAGAGTTGTTGGAGGATACAGACAATGCAGTTGCTGTTGCACATTTTTGGTCAAAAGATATTTAGCCACTTGTGCTCCTTCTACTTTTATCAATTTTATACTAATTTATGCAATGCTTTCGGTATGTTATAAATTTTGATACAAAATAAATAAGAAATGTCCCAGGGGAGAAGTGGGAAGTAGAGAAGTGGTTTCTCCTTATCTTGGTTGCAATACATCCGATCTTAGACTTCAGAAGAGGTGGCATGAGACGTATACAGATGGTGGCCTTGCTACAGGCCCAAGACTTCTTTGTCCCCAGTAACCCTAGAGCAGTGGTGGCAAACCTATGGCACACGTGCCATAAGGGGCATGCAGCACCCTCTCACTGCATGTGTTCTATCACTCACCCCCCATTCACCATCCTATCCCGCCTCATCCTATCCCTGCTCACCCACCATTCACCTGCCCCCCTTGCCCATTCACTTGCCTGCCCACTTGCTCGCTTGCCTGCCCCCCTGGGCTCACCCTACCCACCCCCTGAGTGCCCAACCCCTCCCACCCCGGGTTTGGGCACTCTGTCTCTAAAAGGTTTGCCATCACTGCCCTAGAAAAATAATCTTGTTCTCGTAAATGCAATCCAAATATAATTTTGCATGAGGGATGCTTTACTGATACAGTCAACTCTCCCCATTTGCTGGGGGTTAGAGGTGCAAAACCCCATGAAAGTGTAAGAATCATGAATAAATGAATGGATGTTTTTTTTACTACAGAAAATATTATTTGTTTATTTATATTCTGCTCTATCTCCCTGAGGGAACTCAGAGCGGATGACAACATACACAGATAGGCAAACATTCTCTGCAGACTTTTGTGTTGACTCTATGGTCAGCACTTGCCAAAAGCTGACCATACAACTATGCTGGAAGACCCATAAAAGCCCAGAAAACTGTAGGAATCTACAAGACTTCCAGCAAACATTGATCATAGAGTTACTAGAGGATCTAGAGATTTCTGAAGAGGAATAATTGACTCTATAAAAGTGAAAGGTTATCTCTTTCCTCAAATACAATTGAACTAATTATAGGGTGTCCTCAATTCTTTTGTGTGCATTTCAAGGAAAACAAAATCTTCAATTTATAATGTTGTCTTTTTTTCCCTCAGGTGACAGTGCTGAGCTCTGAAAAGTGAAGCTTATATATTGCACACAGAGAGGTAGAAGCTCTAATCGATGCCAAGGTTATGTTAATCTTCTGGAAAATTGTTGTTCTTTCTTATTATTCATACCTCTCCATACACTAACTCCTTGAATATGTTTTTTTTTTTTGCTGAGTAACAATAAAATATTTGACAAGTGTATACATGACTGAAAAGCTTTTATTTCTATTTACAAAAACAAAATAGCGCACACATGGAACAATTGGAAAACCTTAACCACAAAGATATTCAGATTTGAAAAAAAAACATTTAAAAGAGAAGCATGTGCCTAAAAAACTTGGGTAAAAACTACATTGTGGCTAAGAAATGGAGGAACTTCCCAAAGGCTACACACTCATCATTCGAGGTGCAATACTCATGGACATCAGCTCTTGGAAGAGGAGCTTACAGGCGTACGGCATTCTCACCAGAGAAATCTGAAAAGGAAAGGTTGACAAATATTACTTTTTTTTTTTACTTAGTTAAAAATATTTTAATATGACCCTTTAGTTTAGACTCAAGACAACTCACACAATGAGTAAACACAGCAAGCAAAAACTAATATTAACAGACAACAACAAAAGTAATATAGTGATCAGTTCTGGCAGGACCAGTAAAGCCATCAAATTAAAACCAGCTTCACTGACATGATAACATGTTGTGGGGAATGAAAAAGATCTTTCTTTAGCATCAGCAGAATGACAACAATAGTGACACTGGTGAGGCATGTCATCCATATACACACACACACACACACACACACACACAACCACAATTGAGAAAATCGTCTCGACAGTCAAAGTTTTCAGGATTAATAGTCAGAAAAGGGCTTCTGTTGGAGGAGGTTATGGTTTTGAGGGGTTTATGTGGTGTATGAATGCATTTTATTAGAGACTCTGTAGCCATTTAGTACTTTCAAACAGCTCACCTTAAAATGAGTCCTTATTCCAGGCATTATGCAGTTTAAACTGGAACTGACCAGTTTCTCTCTCATACCAAATCAATACATCTGCTTCCTGACATAGATATGATTTGAATGAGAGGCATCCATACCATTACCCATTAAGTAAACCCATCTGTATCAAGTTTATATAGGGTGGACTGCAAAGGCGTTTTAATATTTAATAACTCCTTAATTACATGTTTTAATTTACAATATCATAGCATCAAATACAGCATATACAGAATTACATAAATACAGCATATACAGAATTACATAAAAAAATACACACACACACACACACACACCCCCAAAAAAGTTATTAAAACATCAGGCACCTTTGTGACTTGTTAGTAAAGAGTACAAAATAAAAAAAACTCCATTGTTTTATTATTTGAATTTGGCCTAGTAATGTAAGTGATAACACAAAGACTTTAAAAGTCAACATGCTCTAGTGCAGTGGTTCTTAACCTATGGGTCTCCAGGTGTTTACCAGCTGTTAGGATTTCTGGGAGTTGAAGGCCAAAATATCTGAGGACTCACAGGTTGAGAACCACTGCTCTAGTGAATTGTGTGCCGGATTAATAGTTCAGGAGACTCAAGTTTGAATTCCAACTCATGTAATTGATTACTATGACTCTGGGTGATTTTGGGCAGTCAGATTCTCTCAGTCCTGTGAAGGGCAATGGTAAACCCCTTCTGAACAAGTCTTGGAAAGAAAACCCCATGACAGAGTCACAATAAGTCAAAAATTACTTGAAGGAACAAAACAATACGTAATCCTTTACATGTGAGAGCATTCAAGATGCGTTTATAGAATCACAGAATCATAGAGTTGGAAGAGACCTCATAGGCCATTCAGTCTAACACCCTGTCAACAAGGAGGAAAATCACATTCAAAGCATTCAAAGTTTGTTTTATTTCAGTACATCTGCCTAAAAGCTGGACAGGATCCCTCCCTCCATATTTCATGGAGCTGTGCTAATAATTGATAGCTTACTCAACAGACATTTTATGGTAATAATAATAATAATAATCCTTTATTTGTACCCCGCTACCATCTCCTCGGTGCGGCTTACAAGAGGCTGTGCCCAAAGTACATCATTAACAAAAACACAACAGACAACAATACAATGCAACAATAAATAAGCAAACAATAAAACAATAACAAAAGGGCGACACTGTTAAAAACCTGTGGCAGGGCCAAATGTAATAGTTAAAATTCTAAAAATTCTGGGTATGTCCAGGTAAGGTAGAGTGGATATTTTGGGAATAGAAGGGTGTGCAGACAATTCTAACTCTCTCATAAAGTGCATTAGGGACAATTGTTTGGGATTCCTTAATCTGGGAAGGCACACTGGAACATCCATGTTTTCAAGCTCCTTCTGAAGACTGCCAGCGTTGGGGCTGCCTGATGTCCTTGGGGAGGGAGTTCCAGAGTCGTGGGGCCACCACCGAGAAGGCCCTGTCCCTCGTTCCCACCAATCACGCTTGCGATGCAGGTGGGATCGTGAGCAGGGCCTCACCAGATGAATGAAGGGATCGTGGTACAGAAAAAGTTGAAAACCCTGGATACAAAGGTCATTTTTCTCTAGCCATGTTAAAGCTTTCAAACTCAAAATGTATACAATTTAAGGAAACCAAATGGATCAGTATGTAAATAATAAATATAAATGCATAACGGATAAGGTGAGAGTCACTCAGGAAACAGTTTGAAAGAATAAATTGGTTTTGCAATATATTTTTGGAGAAAAAGATAAAGCCACATCAGGGAGTCAGATTGAGATGATAACCAAAAGGGGATCAAGTAGCGCAGCACAGATCCCTTCTACGCTGCCTTATAATCCAGATGATCAAGGCAGATAATCCAAATCATCTGCTTTGGACTGGATTACATGAGTCTACACTGCCATATAACCCAGTTCAAAGCAGATAATCTGGATTTTATATGGCAGTGTAGAAGGGGGCACAAAATGCAAAGAGGAAAACTAGAAACAGCACCTCTATCAACTTTTTACATACCTGTGTCTTATTCCGGCAGCCCCTGCACTCATATGTGTGCGTCCTGGTATTTGCAATTGCCATTAAGCCACAGAGGTTGCACACGTGAACCTGATATGGGTCTGATGCTTCAAACAACCTTTCCCTTAGGAACTGGGCTGCTCCATGAGCAATCTGGCAATCTCGTTCCATTTCTCCAAAACGGAGACCACCATCACTGAGAAAAAGAAAATACACGTGATTCAATTTTTTTTCCAAACCTGAAGGTGACCAATGTACCTCACATTCCCCAATAATGTAAGAAGCTATTGGAGCAAAATTCATGGTAGATGCAATACATGCTACTTATTATTATTATTATTATTATTATTATTATTATTATTATTTACAAAACACCTGAAAGGCCCCATAGGAGTATTTATTTTTTTTCCATGTCAGGAGTGACTTGAGAAACTGCAAGTCACTTCTGGTGTGAGAGAATTGGCTGTCTGCAAGGACGTTGCCCATGGGACACCCGGATGTTCTACCATCCTGTGGGAGGCTTCTCTCATGTCTCTGCATGAGAAGCTGGAGCTGACAGACAGGAGCTCACTCCACTCTCTGGATTCAAACTGCTGACTTTTTGGTCAGCAGTCCTGCTAGCACAACAGTTTGACCCATTGCGCTACTGGGTTACTTGTTCTCAATATAAACATTCTCAATATAAAATGCGGATCACAGCATGAATGGAAATCAGAAGGGGTGCTCTTTGTAAAAGCTTTACAACCAATTTGTTTGGGCATATAAGCTATAATTTTTAAAAACACATGAGGATCCAGTTTCTTAAGGATTTCTGTTTTTAATTTCATTTTTTACTGCAATTTATATATGGATAATTTGAGGAAAAGCACAAGCAAAGCCCATGAGAAAATCTGAGATATTTCAAGAGAAATGAAGTTTCAGTGCCCAATGATATATTTTTTTTCTTGCACCTGTGGCAAACTAAAAGCAAATAAACATGATTGAATCTTATTTCATACCGTGATCGGCCTTCCATAGGTTGCCTGTTGAGGATCTGGATTGGCCCCCTGGCACGAGAATGAATCTTATCATCTACCATGTGTTTCAACCTCTGGTAATAAGTAGGACCGATAAAAATCTGCGATGTAATTTTGCGACCTGTGAAGCCATTGTACAAAACCTAAAGAAAATGAAATATGGAGTGAATGCTCAAATGATAGTGAAAAATCTGAGGAAAGGGCGGAGTCAGGCATGTAACTGCTAGTGAGATCAGCACATACCTCGTTTCCTCTCAGATGGTAACCATAATCAGAGAGCAAATTTGAAATCTTCTGCACATTGACCGCGTCATTGAAAGGTGTGGCATCACCTATTTCTCCCTTGTTTGCAGACACCTAAAAGTGGAAGTAAGGATATTACTTTTACTGAATAGGACCACTATCTAGAAGAGAAAAAAGGGCAAAACAGAATTCTGGTATCTTGCTGCTACTGCAATAATGAATTAGAGTTGTAAAAAGTAGGATGGAGACAGTAGATCGTTGGATTAAGGCAGTGGTTCTCAAACTTTCTAATGCCGTGACCCCTAAATACAGTTCCTCATGTTGTTGCTACCCTTACTACTGTTATGAATTGTAATGTAAACATCTGAAATGCAGAATGTATTTTATTGTTACAAATTGAACATACTTAAAGCATAGTGATTCATCACACACAAAAAATATGCTTGGGAGAGTATGGACAACGGATGATGGGATTTGCAATACCTTCAACTGATTCAGCTCTGACTTCCACATACCACTGATGCCTGTACCCAAATTAGCTCTGAATCGTGGCCTTAGCTCTATACCACAAAGTAAACACAGTCCAACTACGTAGTCGTTACCTGCCTCACAAAGGCTACTTATGCTGAATTCAGGTTCAAGCATTAATTTTTTGTGCATAATTCAGTCTTCCACAGTGGTTAACAAAGTGCTCCTACCCTGGAAGCTCACAAACAGGGTAAGATGGGGGCCACCTCATCTCCAAGCAGTCACAGGTTCTTACCTTCCCTTGCAGACATTCAATCAAGTGACCAATTGTCATACGTGAAGGGATAGCATGGGGATTGATGATAATATCAGGGGTGATTCCCTCACAGGTGAAGGGCATATCCTAGACAAAACAAAGGAAGATGGCGGTCATGCTTCCTATCTTCAAAAGAAGAGCAACAAAACGGATCATGAAGTTTACAATCATGTCTGCTTTTCAACACAGTATGCACAATGTCACTGGGCAAGCTGAAAAAATATGTTTTGTTCCAGAAGGTGTTTGATCCTTTTTGAATTTCCTCTGTGTGTTACATGAAATTCTGTTTCCAGTGTTCTCTGCTTTTCCTGTATTTGTAAACACTGCTCATGATGCTGTGAATCTGATCCAGAGATTTTCAGTTAGCTGAGAATTTAACATTTAATAAGGTCTGACTAGGCTAACAGCATATTAAGCTTTAGAGTGTATTTTTAATACACTGGTTTCAAGTACATTTCCAGATCCAATTTATCTCAGAGCTTCCAACGTGAACATTAGGAAGAACTTCTGAACTGTGAGAGCTGTTCAGCAGTGGAACTCTCTGCCCCGGAGTGTGATGGAAGCTCCCTCTTTGGAGGTTTTTAAACAGAGGCTGGATGGCCATTTGTCAGGTGTGCTTTGAATGCAATTTTCCTGCTTCTTAGCAGGGGATTGGACTGGATGGCTTACGAGGTCTCTTTCAACTCTATGATTCTAAGTGTCTTAAGTTTAATCCCATTACAACGTGGTATCCTTTTGTGTGATCCTTCCTCTCTTCAAGATCCTGCTCTGAGCAAAGTGGCAATTGGGGGCAGGACTTTCTTAGTAGTGTCACACTTGCAGAAAAGCCGCACAAAGCCATTTCGATTGGGCAGCTCTGGAAGGCTTACAAGGATCAACCGGCCCTGAGGGCTGATCACCACCACTCACTATCCTTAGTACAAATGAAGGCAATCAATGTATCTATTTTCTATGAATATAATAAAAGTCAAAATATGTATGTATCTATCTATTTTCCAAGATGGCTCCCACATCCAGAGAGCAACATGACTCCCACCGACTTGGCACACATACCCAACATGACCAGCTTTAAATATTGGCAGGGGTTGAAGAAAATGAAAGAGTATTCTGGGAGTTGTATTTCCCCTCAAATCCAGAGAGCCCTGTGAACCCCACCAATCATGGACCTGAACCAAATTTGGCACACCCACCCACCATGGCCAACAGCTGGTGAGGTTTGGGGGAATTGACCCAGGTGATGGGAGTTGTAGTTCACTCATATCCTTATTATAGTCATGTGCATTTGGGCCAAAAGGAATACCATTTTCATCTGATTCCACATTTCAGGCCAAAAGGAATACCATTTTCATCTGACCCCTCATTTCGTTTACCAGAAAGTTACCCAAAAAGGGATGGGTATTTTCTATTTCATTCAGCCCACTGGCTACAATGGGAAATTTTAAAAGCCCTTCTGCATGAAACCTACCTCACTTGTAGATCCCATTTACAACTATTTCAAAACAATTCACCAATCTACTGATTTTTAAAGAATTATTTTAAGTTTTAAACATAACATTTTTTAAAAATAGGACAAACCTCAAGAGAGGGTTCTGGGAATTGTAGTCGCCAGTTGTGTCCATTCTCAGCCAATCAGAGCATGGACACCACCAGGTGTGAAAAACTTCAGAGAGAGAAAAACTTCAACTTCAACCATGCTCCAAGAGGAACTTTCAATGGCCACCCTAGGCTAGTGCCACTGGGAAAGTGAGTTCTAAGGGCCCTCTCTGGAAGAGGAGGGAATTTTCCAAGAAAAAAAGGAAAAGGCTTCTTCTGCTGGGGAGAGAAAAAGATGCCACAGATCCCCCTGCCTCAGGTATTTTGTGGGATTAACTCTTTCAAATATATATATATATATATATAATCTTTCTAAAAAAATTTCATTGGTCTTTTAGTCTCTCCCTTCCTTTTTCTGTTTTTGGAAATTGCACAAAAATGACCCTCCAAAAACTACAAATCTTTTCATTAACAGTGATTCAGACCCAACTCTAATCCTTGTGCAGTTTGTAATGGGACCATTCACAACATCCAAAACCAAAAAAATACTATTAGGCATTACAAAAGTCCAAACCTGGGCATCGCCAAGTATCTAAGCCAGATCTAAGTAAAACAAAGGGCAATAAATCCAGAATAATTTTCTGAATATGATTCTCTTTCCTATTATACAAACACAAATGGAGGTGTTTACCTCTTGTCTGTACTGGATACCACAGGTACCTTTCTGACCATGTCTGCTGGCAAACTTATCTCCAATTTGTGGGATTCTTACAGAGCGCACCTGCAGACACAAGAAGACAATCAGTTGTTCAGCCTCATTGCTGGCTTTATCTTCACTGACAGACTACGTATCCCTACCACGCTCACCTTAATTTTACAAAACTTATATCCCTCCTGGTTCAAGGTAACCATGACTTGGTCAACAATGCCAGTTTCACTAGTGCGCAGGAAAGTGCTACAATCTCTTTTGGTGTAACGACGATTCGTGCTTTCCAGTTCATCTTCATTCTCCGGCAACGTTACTGTCTTGCCAATGATTACGTCGTCCCCTGACACACGTACGCCAGGTGCAATTAAGCCGTCATCATCCAGTTTGTCATAGATGGCATGCCTCATCCCTAAAGAAGGAAATCAGAGTGCCCACATCAGTCCAGCATAATACTCAACCAACTAAGCTGTGAATGACCATTACAAGCCCTTCAGAGGCTCAGAAATTCCCTATTTTGCTGTCATCTATACATGTGCCCTACATTACAAATAGGGCAAACAAAATTTAGATTCTTTAGAATGTTTCTCTATTACTTTTATTGACAATCAGCTAGGGACCATTTCAGTTTCCCATGATTTAAGAACTACTGAACTGCCATGAACCATATTAGAAATAACCTTGTGCCACAGATTTGTGCATAGGGCTCTCTGCCATCAGAACAGATTGAGAAGTGAAACTGTTCTCTGCAATTTTATAAGAAATATAATTATAAAATTCTAATACAGAGCAGTCACCTATTGGCCCAATTTTGAACTGTTGTTATGTCTACTCTTACCTTGGCACGTTTCACGAGTAGGCTTCTCAAACACTTCTTCTTGGTCAAATCCTTTCTTGGATTCTTGCTCTTTGTATGAACGATAGAACACAGACCTGGTGGGGGAAAAAAATAAAATACCATCAGATCCATATCCAACAGCATTCTTTCATTTCAGATGATGGGTATAGTTGAACATGATTTAACATGACCGGGTAAAGTGGAGAAGCAGGAAAAGGAGAGTACAACAATACACCTACATCAGCAAATAAATCCTTCCACAGAAGAATAAGATCTGGGACTGCAAAGCGACTGGTGATCCAATGACAGTAACAGTCATATCCATGTGCCTGCCCCAAAGATTTTCCTCTCCCTGCTTTAAAGCTCTCCTCAGACTCTGGCCTAGCTGGCCTGCCTAGCAGCCTGCATTTGCACAGTGCTCCCAAAATATGCCTACACCATTAACAACATCCAGGTCAGAAAAAGTCCAAGAAACATAGAAAAGATAGAAAAGATTTAGATATGCTGGCGTACAATAATAATAATAATAATAATAATAATAATAATAATAATACTTTATCTACTGCTCTATCTCCTCAACACAGGGCAGTTTCCAAGTAACAAACACTAAAACAGAGTAAACAGCATAAGCATAAAATCGTCAAAACAACATAAACATAAAATTATCAAAACAACACACATATATATTAAAAGTAATCCCTGTTCTTTGTGCCTATTGTTAGGGCCAAGATTTCAAAAAATGGGCCAAGGCAATTTAGAAGGGCCAGGCCAAGCCTAGTACAAACTAGGATATGGGGGGCCAGGGAATTGGGTAAAGTGCCATAACTGGCCACGAGCAATAGTAATTATGGGCCTGTGGCTGCTCATTTCCATAGAGGGCCATCTGGAATAATAGGTGTAAGGAGCAAGGCCGGATTCTTACAATGTCCAGGGCTGGGCTAATACTAGTCATTCTCAAAGGTTGGCGAAACCACCAGGTCTTCAAGCTCTTATGAAAAGGGAGGGAGGGACCTGTCTTAGTACCCTTGGAAGGGTGATCCAGAGGTGGAGGGCCACCACCGAAAAGGCCCTCTCTCTCGTCCCCACCAACCATGCTTGTGACGGTGGTTGGAACAAAAGAAGGGCCTCCTCAGAGGATCTTAGAGTTCGCGCCAGTTCATAGAAAGAGATGCAATCGCAAAGATAGATGTTGTGTAGTTCTACACAAAGACAATGTCATTGTCTTTGTGTAGAACTACAAAACATCATTCAAGTAAGCATATGAAGTTATTTTAGATACACTCTAAGGATTACATATGGAAACTCGATTTTAGTGCAGCCAGACCTGAAAAAGCCTCTGTCAACAGCAGAACGATTCATAATGACAGAATCTTCTTGATTATATCCAGTATATGAAGCTATGGCCACAATAGAGTTGATGCCTGTAAGAGATTCACGAATATCCATCAGTCTCACTCTCTCTCACACACACTATCACTAATTCTATTTGGGGGGGGGGGGATTTATCCATTTAGAACTTACTTAGTATAAAGTACATATAATAACAGAACCAGTGCGGTGTAGTGGTTCAAGTGTTGGATACCTAGAGGACCTTGGAGAAGTCACACTTTCTCATCCTCAGTGAAAGGCACCCCCCCCTCAAACAAATTTTGCCAAGAAAATTCTGTGCTAAGTAGGCCTTAGGGTCACTATGAGTCATAAAAAACCTGAAAGCACAAAACTACAAAATCCCATACTGAAGTACTGATTTCCACAATAAACAATGGTTGCAAGACTTTAAAAACTCATAAAGGCATGCAACACCCCCAGGTGGAGAAACTTGGTAGTGTGCTCATGAAATAGAATTTAAGTATCTCTGTGAAGGACCTGGGAAGAAATCTGCTTGCAATTGAACGTGTTTCCTTCCACCCCCAGCACTGTCACTTAATGTTCTTCCATCTGCTGAACTTTCCAAACACTGGTTTTCTGATTGTCACTCAGAGCAACTGACTGAGAAACCATGATTGTCGTCTTATTATGATCTATCACAAACCTAATAATCCACCACGAACATAATAATCTTTATTTCTTTTCCAACTAACTAGGAAACAGCTTGAATCACTGGTTCTCAACCTGTGGGTCTCTGGTGTTTGGCCTACAACTCCCAGAAATCCCAGTCAGTTTACCAGCTGTTAGGATTTCTGGGAGTTGAAGGCCAAAACATCTAGGGACCCACAGGTTGAGAACCACTGCTACTAGAGCTATCATAGTGAAAACTTGATAAAATTAATCTTAAATTAAAGCAACAATACTGATACTCTTGGCTTGCTATTCCAGTTAAGATCAGAAGTTCCATTAAAAAAATTAATTACAAAGGAATATTATAATAAAGTTTACAGCTCCTCAGCTCCAGGGGCATAAAACTGAGTCAAAGACATGGTTCTCAAATAGGCTTCAGGTGATTAAGTTTATGTTAAGTAGCAACTCACAAACCTACCTGCTGGCAACTCTCTGAATCTCAGATATTCCATAGAGCGCGTAGTCACAAGGGGCTTCTGAGGATAATACAGCACATGGGCAAGTGTATCCATTCGAACATGAAAGTTGGTGATATAAACACCCATGGCCTGTTTGCCCATAGCAGATTGGTAGGTATTCCTAGGAGACTATAAAAGTTAAAAAAAAAAAAGTAAGGTGGCAAAACTTCTTCATATCTATTAACATTTAAGCATACATAAAACACTGCACACATTACATACAGCCCGGAAAACTCACAGCAACCAAATTTACACTTTGCCACAGTTTAGTTCTAAGTCTTACAAACCTGATTGTGATCTGGAAATGGGATAATGGAGGCACAGACTCCTAGGATCATGGACGGGTGAATCTCACAGTGTGTGTAAGTTGAACAGTATGCAATCCCTTTCTCCTGCAGGTCATCTGGAGTCATGGCCAACATAACAGTCTCCTCTTCTAGCGTGTCAATGTATTCCACTACACCACTGGCCACCAAGTCCTGCCAACTAAGCAATACACCTCAATTATTAGAGGGCTAACAATAATTTAATATTAGACATTATACTTTTGCAATTTGCAGTGCCTTGATGTCACCAGAGTCCCTATTTATGCTCAAACGTTAGGACTTCCCTTTTTCCTTGCCCCTGAAGCATCACTATCTGTTCTGATCTCTCCATCAATGCACTCAGGGAAGGAAAAACCATTCATCTTTCTCACCATAGCCACTGATGGGAGCTGTCTTATTGGCGGAATCAATTAATACCATCCTTTTCTTGTATTCGATTAATGACCGCAAACCATTTCAGAGCTTCTAGAGCAGTGGTTCTCAACCTGTAGGTCCCCATATGTTTTGGCCTTCAACTCCCAGAAATCATAACAGTTGGTAAACTGGTTAGGGTTTCTGGGAGTTGTAGGCCAAAACTTCTGGGGACCCACAGGTTGAGAACCACGGATGTAGAGTAACTTTAATTGAATGCAGCTCACAGCCAAGTACTTGGAATGTACATGGCTGATTATACAATCTTTATAGTTTAGAGTGGCTTAGTTTTGGGGTGTCTAGAGGTGCCTTCCAATTACTAATAAATTGTTTTTCAACTTGTGACCGTTTTGGCCTTGGCCTTTACCTCGCTCCAGCAGCCAAAAAAGAAAGAGTCCCACTTCCAACATTGAAATGAAGGAGAGGGAAAAAATGTTAGCCAACTGGTATACCTACTCTTAAATTTTCTAGTTGAATTTAGACAGAGTTAACTGAGAAGTAAAAAAAACTTGCCATAAATGGAGACAGTTCCCAATTTTCACTCTTCTTTCAAGTTGAATTATTATATCAGTGGAAAGACAGTTTGAAAGCTGGGGCAAATTTCACAAAAAAACTAAGATTGTGAGCAGAGTCTCTATCTTATCTGTGACCACTATTCCCTTCTGGATTCACAGATCACTAAGATGAATATTGGCTTCATCTCCTTCTATTCCTAGTAGCTTAAAAACATGGCTTTTTAGACAGGCATTTGACCTTGTGTAAATTATGGTCAGATTGAGAACTCGGCTATTGTCTTCACTCCAGGACTTTGGTTTGTTAATTGTAGATAGCCAGTTTTATTCACAGATTCTACTGTGTTTTATGAAATTTACAATTTTATCAGATGAGGTTTTATGTGTGTTCGTTTTTTTAGACTTATATTTTTGTTTAATAAGCTCATGTATCATTGTTTTATGTGTGGCACTTCAAAGTGCTTTTGTGAGCTGCCCTAAGTCCCTTCAGGTAGATGATGGTGGGGTACAAATAAAATTATTATTATCATCATCTACCAGTTTTGGAGCTCCAAACCAGCTATTTGCTGCAAATTCCTTGCTTCCCACATTGACACAAAGTAAGAGAGAACTTTTGATTCTAGACCACGCCCTCAAAGTGATAAATTTCATGTTTATACTTTGATAGGGAACACTCAATCTGTAAGTTTTTCGTAGGCAGTGAAGAACAGCCATATACATGTACCCTGTTCCTTGACAATGAGTATTTGTAGACTGAGGCATTAATCCAACCCTGCTGTTAGAGAACTATGACAAAGCAATGCAGACTCCTTCTGAAATCCAGCCAAAAAAATAGTGTATCCAGAAGTTCAAGAAAGGTTCATAGTTAGCACACAGTGATATTGATGGCTGCAATATTAAATCTTTGTTGCCAGGAGCAAAGTCTGGTTCAGCATGGTGCCATTAATCTGTTTTGTAACAGGATGATTATTCAAGCAGGAAACTCTGGTTAGTTGCCCCACAGTTGTCATTTTGGATAAGGATCAAATAGAACAGTTAAAACAGCCCAACAACACATGCTAAGTCAGCACACTGCCTTTACTGCAGTTCTCTTCTGTAACAGGGAGGAAACATCTCCAAAACAGCAGCAAAAACTGATGTACAAAAGTCATACTGAGATTATGCTGCAGAAGTTCTGCTACAACATACCCAAGCCGCTTTGAGTGCCCCTAGGGGTGAGAAAAGCGGTATAGAAATACTGTAAATAAATAAATAAATAAACTAGCCTCAGAAGGTGCTGCTTTTGCAAGATGCAAGCTATTCAGTTACACATAAAGTGAAATGTTAAGGACAGTAAGTATGCCACACCTAAAATCAAACTAGAGAGCCAGCATGTTATAGTGTTTTGAGCACTGGAATATTACAATAAAAATGTAACATGATTTTTGTTCCTGGGTTACAATTGTAATTTCCTAATTGCTTCTATTATAAAAACATGGGGAAAGTTTATTAAACTGCAAAAACTTGGCTTTTGTGGGACAACCTGCAGCACATTTTGCTAGTTTTTCAATGAATATCTCATCTGAGTCTCAAACAATTCAACATAGTTTGTGGCAACTACAAAAACAAAGTTTCTGGAATATAGCAACTACTTTTAATGTAAATACCACACAACTAAACAAGAATAACACTTTCAAGCCAGGAACAGAAACATTTTCAAATTTTGTTACACAGTGTTATCAATGTTGCAGTCTACATGCATTCATGGAAATCCTTGGGCTCATCACAATGATTCAGACTAAGAGGAAGGAAATGACAGATCTCTTTGGAAAAAATGTTGTTGGAAAACCCTGATACGATTGCCATATGTCAAACTGTACTTGAACAACAGCAGCAAAAATTCACATTCTGGATGAGAACCTTTCAAGTTCTCATACATATCAAGTGGCTGATACGGGATAATTTTTAAAACTCCTGCCTGTTTACTTGTAGTGCTGTAATGCACGTATTGAGTAATGCAATTCGCCAAACTTTTTTCCAGTTATCACATCAGACTGCTTCCCTTGCCATGAAGAGACCATGATTGCTAATGGAAAATAAAAGAGGCTTCCCTTCAAAAGCAAGCAAAATGCCATCAGGAGCATCCTACCTGTAATTGTTATATTCACGTTCCTTCAATTGGTCAATATGCCTCTTCTTTAGAAGCAACTTTTGTTTTTCCACAATCAGAAGTGGGCGGCAAATCCTGCCAGCATCAGTATAAATGCGAATTTCTCGCTCCCGGATATCCCTGATCATGGACACCTATATAAGTAAAGCAGAAGGCATTTAACATACAAGTTTTCATTTGTAAATGCATTCATTTCAAACAAACCAAAACCAATCTGATCAACAATACTTGTATCAAGCAGTGTTTATACACTAATTATTTTTTATGTAGTGCCTTCCATCTTGTAGAACAACCCAATATATACCTCTGACACAATGATGTCCATCTGACGACGCAATTTCCTCAGCGTATTCATAAGCTGTTCTGGGTCTTTGTGGATTCCAACCCAACATCCATTTACAAAGATCTTTGTAGCACTAAAGACAAGAAAAAGCTATATGAGAAGGCTGCCCTTAAACTGAGCTACATGGAGCTTCCTGAGATTCAACTGCCTTTTATACTTACTCTGCAATGGCTGCTGGAGAGATTTCTTCCAGGTTTTCCATGCTCCATTCTTCTAAAAATTCCAGAATTGGAGATGGCTGGGATCCCACAGAAATATAGGCCATGAGAGCAAGATTCTTCACAAGTCCCACAGCATGACCCTAGGAAAAGACGCCATTTCTTGTAATTCAATCATCTCCATATCCATACGACATAAACATTTTGATAATCATTTCAAATCAGAAGGTGTTTAGAGCAAGACTTTCCCATCTATACCTGTTGTGCCTCTGCAAGCTTTCTCGTTGTTTACTCCTGTTAAGCCCCTATTTAGCTAGAAGAGATTAGTATTCTGTGTATAGTTTGTGGGGTTAGTCTAGATAACCTCTTCCTCCTTGTGTTTGAAACTTCCCTCGTCCTTTTACTTTAAGACACATCTCAGGGGCAGAGCCTCAGCCCAGACCCTTCTGGCTCCTTGAAGAGTCAGGCAATGTGGTATTGGAAGGTGAAGAGTAAGGAAGGTGGAAGAACTACAAAACAGAACATCCTGTTGAGGCTACGCAAATCAGTCACGTCAAAACTATACATCGTTACATCAAAGCTATATAAAAGTAAAGACACAAAGGATATACAGACTGAAATCCATCTGAAGTCACATTAAAGTATAATCCAGTCAGAACTGTAGTTGTGTTTCAAGGATTTTAACTCCCCTCACATAGACTGGTAGTAGAACTCTTTGAGGACAGGAAGACTGAGATCTGTTATTTAACAAATTGCTGTTTTTACTTCAAATACGTAGCATACAATCCATTCATTGCATCAAAGACACCTTCCAAATAAAGAGCTAGTGCGGGGGCAGAACAGTACCTTATTTATCAAATTCAATTTACATTTTAAAAAAAGGATCAACTAACCATAGTGAAAAAATGGCAGTATATGGAAGTTCCACAATACGCAATGGATATCTTGAGCAATGAGCAATCTATTTGCCTCCAAGGAAATGGGAAATTGATGCTTCTGTTCAGTGTTTTGTCTTATATCTGATATAACAGGCTTTTTAATTTAATTTTAGTTGTTAAGGCATAATTTGTTTTTATATTTTGGGTTGTCAAATTTTGTTACTATGGATGTATTGCTGTTGTGTTCGGGAATTGAATGTTTGCCTTTTATGTTTGGAATCTGCCCTGAGTCCTTCTGAGCAGAAAGGGAGGAATATATTTTTTAAATTATTTTACTGACACAAAAACACAGTATGTCACGGCAAACAAAATATATACGCGTGATTTCGTATCACAAAATCACAAGTCAAACACTTCCCAAGCATCTAGGACTGTGTGATGTAAAGTTTTTATTATTATTATTACTATTATTATTATTATTATTATTATTATTATTATTTGAAAGTTTGAATTCTGCTCAGTTATGTATTCTGCTCAGAAAGCAAGTGCCTTGCCTACTGGACCTCACTGTCACCCCTCTTAAGGGAGATTTATCCTAAAACTTGCTTAGCATTCTATTTAGAAATG
Organism: Anolis sagrei ordinatus; assembly: GCF_025583915.1. Lineage (NCBI taxonomy): Eukaryota > Metazoa > Chordata > Lepidosauria > Squamata > Anolidae > Anolis > Anolis sagrei. Next base: position 112,047,352 of record NW_026845477.1, read on the forward strand.
TAAGAGAAGACTAATATGGCAGGCAAGGTTTTAATATTTTTCTGTTACTGAAGAACCTCAACTTCTGAGAAGCCTGAGGGTTTGATCTAAAAAATAAAGGTTTTTTCAGATAATCAAGTTTCATTACAAAGCCTAAAAATAAAACTGTCACTGCAGAGAAAAATATACAGATGGGTACACAGAGTCATATACACACATTATACACTTATTTTTGATCTAATCTGTTCATTACCTCTGGAGTTTCAGCAGGACAGATCATTCCCCACAATGTGTTGTGCAATTGCCTGGGCTTTGCTAATTTACCATCTCTGCCAATAGGGGAATTCAAACGACGCAAGTGGGAAAGCGTAGATGCAAAGGTGAGTCGGTTCAAGACCTTCAAAAGGAATGCAACCAAGAAAAGATTTAGGTGTAAACATAAGACACATAGTCTAGATCTTGACGAAGTAAAAAAAAAACTACCTTCCTATAACAAGACTTATTGTTGTTAGGATTCAACCCAACACTGTCCAAGTCTCAAGTCCTCAATGAGGAACAGTTAGTTAGCTTAGAATAAGCTGAGGGTTTCCCTTCCCCCATGTCTCCTGTGTGACAGTTGGAATGTATTAATTTCTTCTCTCCTCTCTGTTTCTGCTCTCATTCTGATTGGTTGTGTAAAATGGATACCTTTTCCACTACAAGCCTTTACTTCTGAATGGCATTTTTAACATTTTTGAATGTGTTGTGTGTTTTGATATCTCTCTCTTGCTCTGCGTGTCAGGAGAGATGTAGTGCTTGGGTGTTTTTTCCCTTTCTTGAAACCTTAGAAGAGATGGGTTATAGAGTAGCTCAGACCCAGTTCTACAACTGTTAAGAAATGTAGTTAGTTCATATTATTGTAAATAAACCTTTTGTGATTTTTTTAAAGATTGGACTCTGCATCTTTGCCTGCCCAAGCTCTAAATTCATTACAGCCACAACCAACGGCACTTCACACTCTGCTTGCTGTGAACTGATTGCTCAACTTTTAATATTCTGTTTGTATGTTGGATGCTCTGCTATATTTTTGGGTAATTTTCCCTAACAATTGTGCAGTGATTGCATATTAATTTGAAGCATTTATCATATAAAACATAAGTACTACAGTATAGATGATGAATAGAAATCACTTCAAAGGCAGTGAATGAGCAAAAGGCATCTGATAGCAAATATGGACTCAGATGCATATTTGGATAAGTGTTCCATTTCAAACGGATAGTGAAGAATAAGAAGGATGGTGATGCTACCAACGAGAAGGGCAGAAATGCTAAGATCATTAGAAGAGAAGTTCAAGTAAACAGAACAAAGTAAAGGATGGATGGAGAAGGGAAAGAGGTGACTGAGGCAGCAATTCACGCAGAAGAAGAACTTACAAGACTTTTGAAAACAGAATGGGTTATTTATCTTGCAGAAAGGCAAGCAGAATCTGGTAGGCATATAAAATACATTTTCACGCAATGATTTCAGCTAACAAACCTAATGGTTGTGTGTCACTTAACAAAATTCCAGAGAAACAACAGAAACATAATCTTTTCAAATAAAAAATAGACTGGAAGAAACCTTACTTGAGATACTCCAGCTCTGGCCTGATGAGCTTTCTTCTGGTCTCCCCAGTTCCCTGTAGCCAAGGAGTATTTCAGCCCGTCTGATATAATTCTGGTTTTAATTGCTAGCTCCAAGTTAAAATCTTTCCCTCTGTCAATAAACTTCTGTGCATATATTCTAACTTCCTTCAGCAAGTTCTTAAACATTCTGTTGAAGAAATCAGAAAAATGCATTACTAACATGCATTGCAACACATGAATGCAACAATAAGCACCCATTGACATTCCTTAGCAACGAGAACCATAAAGCCTAACACTGGACTTAATATTTAGTCATTTAGTTAAATCCTGCATTTCCCATATAGTACCCAAGGCATCTTACATTACACATACATGGGCCGGGCTGATAGCACAACTGGTTAATCAGGTGCAATACATCACTGCCGACCGAAAGGTGGCAAGTTTGAAGCCTGAGTTGGGGTTGAGCGCCTGACTGTTAATAGCTGTTTAAAAAATAGCTGTTAAAAAATATTGCCCAGATCACTGTCGACCTAAGCAGTTCAAAACAGCTATGAGTAGAGAAATTAAAGACCGCTTAAAATGGGGAGGCTAATTTATGACACCATAAAAATACCGGAGAGAAAGGAGGAAATGCTACGATCAAAAAGGCTCGGCGTCATAGTGGACGAAGTGACAGCTCCCCCTGTGGCCAAATCAAGCAACCTCCAGGATCCGGTGGAAGAACTGCTGAATGGCCTCTATTTGTCTGTATGTCTTGTATGTCAAAAAAACCCAGCACTGAACATTTACCGTGTATATGTGTATTGTGATCCGCCCTGAGTCCCCTTTGGGGTGAGAAGGTCAGAATATAAATACTGTAAATAAATAAATACAATACAATATAGCTAAGGTTGCCGTCGCTTCCCTTCGACTCATCCTCCCTCCCCGAGTGTTCTGGCTCAGGAGGCTCCCCGCTGCTGCCTTGGCACCCCTTTAATGACGACATTAAGTCTCGTCATGTCCGACTCTGGGGAGTAGTGCTCATCTCTATTTCTAAGCTGAAAAGCCAGTGTTGTCCACAGATGTCTCCTAGGTCATGTGGCCAGCATGACTGAACAGAGCACTGTTACCGTCCCGCAGAAATGATACCTATTGATCTACTCACATTTGCAGTTTTTCAAACTGCTAGCATTTTGTATGATCCACTTAAAACATTAAAACAGATAAAGCACATCAAAACTTATTATGCCGTAAGCATCAGCATAACGGTTATTGTGAGTAACACGATCACCATGACTAATAGTTATTGACAAAATTATTGTTCATTAATTTGTCTAATTCTTTTAAAAAGATAAGTGGCCAATTGAAAACATTACCTTGTTTTAGATAATGTGTGAGAATAATAATTTTATTTAATTTATCCTGAACTTCCTACAATTTGTCTCAGTTGATGACTCCAGTTTTAGTATTATTGTATCTTGTGTCTAATATTGCAGTTATCAATTTTATTTAAACTCTCTGTCTCTCACCCAAAACTGGGACTCAAAGAACAGTGGGAAAATACTTCCTGTCATTTGCTTTCTACAAACCAGGGTTCAAAGCCAAATTTTACTCGCCCTCCCTACAATTGTAGGCAGAATCATATTTTTAGCTGAAAATGCAAACCGGATATGACTGGAAACCATTTCCAACATTCTTGGGCTTTGCAGGCAGTGTTTATGGTTTGGGAGAATTGGCAAGATGTCATATTTGGGGCAAATTTGGAACAATTTTCACCCAATATTGTAAAAATAAACTGGTGAATAAGAGCTGCAAAAAAGACCTTTTGGGTCACACTTGGTCCATGGGAAACACTTTCTTCACTCCTGATTTACACAATGCATAGTTTTATGACAGCCAAACTACAAATTAATGTGGGGGGAAAGCTGCTTAATGAGGCCTTGGCCAAAGTCGCAGATTGCTCTGAATTCTGAATTTAGTCCAACTGAAAGGGAGCTGTCCAATGAAAGGTGTAGGATATATACCTTCCTCTCAACCTTTTCCAATACCATATCCCAGGATCCAAGCCAGTACTGGCCAAGATTAGGAAACAACAGCACTTCCTACACTCACCCTCTGAACAAGAAAGCAAGTAATGGCCCTGCAAGATCCAGTCGTTTGTTGCCGTAGTGATCTCTGTCATCCAGCTCCCTTCTCCCCAAAGCTGCCAGCAATAACCTATGAACCATGTACCTGAAAGAGAGAAAGATTAAAGCTTTAAGGTAGTCAAGAGAAGTCTTTCACAAATTTCTGCCACTTCAAAGATGGAGAAAAAAGTTGAAAGACATCTTGCTTATCTGCAATAAAGCATTCAGTTGTTTTATCTATCAAATTACCCTTGGCTGAACACCAAATGAAATTGTAAATACATTTTGTTTTACATGACATCATTTAGAGCAGGTTTTTTTAAAAAAAAAATCAAACAATACATTATATGGATAAATTGTGTGGCTTGTGTTATGCTTGTAAAAGAAACAGTTTCCATGTGTGACGATATTGCTTATTTTGACATACCCAAGAAAATAAGCCTTTTTGGTTTCACAGAAGTCACTGACACCAACATGTGGAAGCATCTCTTTCTGCAAAACTTCTTTTGCATACTTGATCCTTTTCTCTTTGGTGACACCAGGCTTTGCGCCTCTTGAACCAATGAAATTCAGGGCAACATTCTGTTCCTGGATGACGAATGCCTCATCTAAAGAAGGTTTAACCTGATACACACAGAAAGAAAAAATGGTATTATCAGCCTAAGCTTCCTGAAATATATATCAGTTAAATACAACAAATATTATGTTCATAAAAGTGGTCCATAAAATTTAAATTATTTGCAATCAACTTTGTACTTTAGCTTTCATAATATTAGAGAATTGTATTTCCAAAACACACACTACTCTGTGTCAAAAATCAGTAGATAAAATTGAGATGTTTTAACTTTTTGGTTTTAATGTATATGTTTTGTTTTGTTCTTTGTATGTATATGCGGCATCAAATTTTGCCTTTTTTGTGAGCCACTCTGAGTACCCTTCGGAGTGAGAAGGGTGGGGTATTAATACAGTAAATAAATAGTAATAAATAGATAAAATCAATAAATATTACCATTTCCATCATCTCAGGATCTTCAAAGTCATAAATTATATGCTCCAAGATGTCTCTGTCAGAGACAAACCCTAAGGCACGAAAGACAATAATGATGGGGACTTCCTGTTTGATGTACGGCAACGTTGCTACAATGCGCTGCCCTATGGCACTCTTCTTTGCACCCTAAGGATAACAACAGACACAT
>NW_026845477.1:112064588-112107315 GCF_025583915.1 Anolis sagrei ordinatus
ATAATAACTATGCAGATGGCACTACGATCAATCACACCATCTGACACCAATTATAAAGACTCCTTTATGGCTGAACCATATAGCTGGACAGGGGCAAACAATCCCACCAACTGTCCCTCTAATATAAAGGATTTACACCACTTTATAAAGACTCCTTTGGCACCCACACAACGCTTGAGGGGATGTCTCTCTATTTAAACCTTTGCTGCCACCATAAGTATAAATGAACAGGAACCCTCTAGCTATTTAAGATGTTAAAAGGGTTTTTTAAAACACCACCAAGTACTGTCTTTTAAAAGGGTTTCTCTGAAGGGAAACAGGTGAGGTTGATTTAAAAAGAAAAGGGACTAAATCCACAAATGGCACTTGACTCAGGCTTAAGGTTTTCAAAAATAACAAGGAAAGTTTATTGAGTATTGTACAGAGGAAAGCGAATGCAGTTTAATAGGCTTGGCTGTTACAGTTAAAACATTCTTGTTCTTAAAAGCGTAACGGTTGCATGAGAGAATGGTTCTTTCTTTGTTACAGTTCCTATTACAAAACCCAGCTATTTTTCCCTAAAATAGCTGTAACCAGTTTGCCACAGCTTATTTCACTGTGCAAACTTCAGGCAAACTGCCTATTCTAATCACGAACTCCTAATAGCTATAATCCTGCTCTATCTCTAACATCAACCAGAACTGAACTGCCAAAAGAAGCTTCTTACTTTCCCTCCAACAATCTAACTCCGCCCCCCTTTAACAAACCAATCCTGGCTGTTTCAGGGCTGGCTCAGGCCTAGGCCACTCCCCCTCTCTGAACTGGAGCTTTCCCTAAACTAAGATGGCTCCTGCTGCCCTCTGCCAGGCCTTCTAAGCTGAAACTACCTAGCCTGCCTCTCCTAGGCCCTGCCACCCAGGCTGGCAAGGTAAGGGATCTTCACACATGACTTGTGAGATAAAATCCATTAGGAGATTTTCTTATTGTGCCTCATTAGCCTTGCTGCTACAGAACAGAGTTGTGAATTGTGCACATGGTTATTGTTCATATGCATTTTAGGGTGATGGAGTCACTTACTAGTATATATTTTTTCCAGAGACACCGCAGTGTCTTGGGCTAGGCCTGTTCCAGTAGCACAGAGCAAGATTTGACTCAGCAAATGCTGGTATAACCCGAAAAGCTTATGAAATGGAGACAAGCACAGATGGACATCTCCAAGCCAGATCATATTATTTTTGTGTGTGAAAGTCTTGCCTATCTCATCTGGGTTTTTCGTCTGGGGCTGCCTGACTCATAGTTTTTGAATGCTTTGTGTTGGCATGGCTTCCTCTTAAAGGGGGTTATGGCTGACTTGAAAAGAGCTGTCTCTTCTCATGGCAATTACACACTCACTCACACACACACACACACACACTTGTCCAGGGACAAACTTCCTCCAGCCCTGAAGCAGATCCCAGCAAAATAGTACAAAAGGTCGCAACCTAATCAACTTCGGCTAAGCCAAAGAAAGACGCTCCCAAGTCTAGCCTGAGATCTGAGCAAGTCGAATATTCTATGCTACATAAAATGTTGCTGCACCCCTTTAATATTACAGAGTGTTCTTCTTGTAAGACTTATATTTTGACCTGAGATTATGTTCATAAATTTTCATTTCCATGGTAACCTGGTGTGAGAATGCGCTCTGTTCCCTCCAAGGATAGAACATAAAAACAAAACAGATATCTTAGCGGGGAATTGCCATTTCTTTACTACTTAAATTTTAAATGCCTGTTTATCCTGTGTACATAGATGTTTCTCAGTACAGTTTTATGTCATCATGGAGCAACAAAAATGTGTTTGTGAAGGGAGACAGTATCAGAGATTTGTCAATGACACTACAGTGGTTTACAAACAGGAAACAGCTGTTTCTCCTTGTTCTCAACTCTGTTAGAGCCCTTCCAGACAGTGTCAAAATGCAGGACAAATAAGTGAGGGGAAAAAATTGTGGCATCTTAAGGAGAATCCAGACCCAGAGATGTCAGTCCCGGTAAATGCTCCCCTGCTGTCCTGACACATTCATTTGTAGCGGATTTTAGAAATCTGCAAGATAGACAGAGGACATCTGGTGGAAGTTTACTTTTTTTTTTTTAATTGGCTCTCTGAGATGCACTAGACCTCATAAGCACTGGTGTGGATATCTTAATGTGCACACAAGCACCAACTGCCGGGGAGATTGTTATCTCCCTTGGGGAGATAGGGCGGGTTATAAATAAAGTTTTATTAGTATTTTATTATTATCTTGCCATTATTTTTCTTTACCTTCCTCCTGCCTTTAGGTTTGCCCTCTTGAACCCCACTTCCCTTTGGAGTCATTTGCCTACCATTCAAGTTCTGTTTAATTTCATAAACACCAGAAAAAAGGAGTGCTTGCAGAGAATTCTCATGAGAATTGCTTTCCAATTGTGCTTCCATTTAGCCACCTGCGTGTCTATGGCACCATTTGTTTACAGCTCTCATCAACTGTTTTGAGATGTTAAAATGCGGACATGCACTGAAGCAGTCTATATCAGCATATAGGAATGAAGTTACATGTTTTTCTTGGTTGCAGGGATATACAGTCATGCGAATATGCACATTTTTCAGCCCAAATCAGGTTTTAAACACGTGTTTCTTCTTAATTCGGTCCAGTGCACATTTTTGGCAAATGTCATTTAGCCACATACACCCTTTTAACCGGTTTGTTCCGCATTTTAGGGCCTGTGTAGAAGTGCCCTCAGTTAGACAGAGTTGACAGCTTCTACTGGAGACATGATATATATTTCCAGAGCACTAGTTGAGTCTTTTATTCCCTCTCTTGTGGCAGCCTCTCATACCTACTAGATGTCCCGTCCTGATGTTTTCCCAGCCTTTGACCTTGTTGAGTTCATTCTACTGCATAGATCAGTGGTTGGTCTTCCAGGTATTTTGGAGTTCAGCTCCCACAATAGAAACAGCAGGTAAGATAGCTGAGATTTCTGGGAGTTGAAGTCCAAAAACACCTGGAGGACCAAGGGTTGGGAACCACAGGTGTAGACAAACCTAGAGTAATGCTTTTGGCCAACCCTCTCCCCATGCCTGAGCACAAGAAGGTTCTCATGTGTCAATATAGACATTAAAGTGAGATTTGGGATAGGTATGCTTACCTTAACAGTCGCTTCTCAGAGTTTTCTCAGATACACAATAGCAAATGGTCATTCAACAATCTAACATCTTTTGGTGCCTCATAGTAAAGTCTACATATATTTGAGTGGAAATCAGGTTCTCAGTCAAGTATTACTGAGCAGGCCGGGTTCCATTTCCTGCATGTGTTGCTTAGCCTTCTCTCTTCTTTCTAGGGCCATCCATTGTGACACCTCCTAAAGACATCTGGAACATCACTGGAGCCCAGATTTTCTTGAGTTGTGAGGTCATTGGAGTTCCAACCCCAGTGCTCACCTGGAACAAGGTGAGTGGCCTTTGGTGCACATTTTGAAAACAATCCACAAGGAAGCTGTATTCAACTCACCCCACAATGAATGGAAACATTGACAGAGTACTGTTCCATTATCCTGTGGGAATCTGGTAGATATGAATGGGATCCATAAAATAACAGTCCAGAACTCCCTATTAATTTCATTTGAGTCTTGTGCAGAACATCTAGTAGATTGTGCTCTTTGCAGCAGCCCATTTTCTGCTAGCAGTAGCCTTATGTATAATTATAACATTTTGGAAGATATAGAAGGAGGATTTAAGACATTAATCACATTTAAAAGTTATCACATAGTCATGGCAAATACAGAAGGGGAGAGCGTTATAACAAAATGGGAATGCAAGAGGAGTGGACTGAAGTGTGTGCCAAGCAAAACACTCCCTCTTAGCTGTGCAAGCATAACTTGCATTGCTAGACAGGGAAGCTCTTAACAACAGGCATTTGCAAAAAAGGAAAACGGTCTTCTCTGCAAAGATTAGGAATTATATAATCCACCTTTTGCCTTCTGGCATTTACGCCCCAGTCAGTTCTTGTTTCGTTTCTGGTTGTCTTCATAAAACAAGCCTTGGTTCACTTTACCATATTAGGCCTTTCTGGGGAAGAGGAGACAGTATTAAAACTCTACTGTGTGAGCTCATGCATGTTCGGAAAGTTTTGAAAATATTTAAAGACGTAAAGGATCTGGTGATATTACATGGTCCTATTTGTGCAGTCCTGTTGGAAGGAAGGAGGGACAGGGAAATTTCTGCTAAATTTTAACAGCCAGAATATGACAATAAATAACATTAGTGGCCTTGGTTTATTCTGTAGTGACTAAAAGCCAGAGGCTTGTGTTCAGACGTCCTTGGGTCCCAGCTTCTGCCTACCCTTGTTTTTGATTTCTCCTTAGTGACATCCAGCCTAATTTTCATGAGATAATCATTTTCTTTAAAAATAGGTTTGCAGATTGGAAGCACCTTTTAATGTATCTAGTCCCCAGATGTCCTGATGTGGCAACAACAATCCCAATCAATCCTCTGCACAATTTTAACTCTTACAGATGTAAATCCACTTACAAAGGCATAAGGTTCCATAAGGATTTTGGCCATTGGTTGTTGACTTCAAAATTTCTTATGGTATAGATGCAAGATCTGAAATAAATTTGGACCCTCATATGAGCCTCTTGGCTCCTAAGATCTGTATAGGGAAAGTTTTTCTCCTTGCCCTGATGGACTGCCCTTCTCCCACAAAGCTGGGAAGATCTTGCATGTACCTGAACACTAGATCTAACAACAACAACAACAACAACAACAAGAAGAAGATTACCACCTGCCAGCTGGAGAAGGCCACCTTACTGGGCTTTGCACGCATTATTCGCCGATACATCACACAGTCCTAGGCCTGTGTGTCTGACATGTGATCCAAAGCTGTGGATTCATCTGTTGTGTTTCCAATTATTATTATTATTATTATTATTATTATTATTATTATTATTATTGATCTGGGATCCTGTAAGTAACATATGCTAGTGTAAATTACAATTGTGTCAGAGCAAGTACTTTTTGGGAATGCTGCCAAAGCCCTGCTGTTTCCTAGACAGTTCTGATCCTTGGGAGCAGGCCTCATCTTTGTCAGGCTGCCAATTACTTTGAGAACAGAAGCAGAAGCCCTGTAAATGTATATTAGATATTGCTGTAGTCCTCCCTGTTGGCTCATGACATTGCTCAGATGGTGAGGGACAGAAGTTGACTCGCAATGCCAAAACTATCTCTCTACATCTCTCTTGTGGTCCCAAGCATCATCTACAAAGTAGTATTTGACAAGTCTCTTTTAATGTATCACAAAAACATAATCAACCCATGCATAGGTGGGATCCAAAGATTTTTTTTAAGTTCACAGAAGAAGCCTTTATTAGTCTAGTTGTTATCACTGCAAGACTTCAATATTTGAGGATATATTCATTGCTGGAGTGTGGTTGCCTGAAAGCATGAATGTGAGCATGGATGTGAGTGAAAGCCATTAAATTACCTTACTTTTGGCATAGAATTTTATCAGTTCTCCAATTCTGTGGGGAAGATAACAGATAATCTCTTTGAGGACCTAGCAAATTGCTCGAGAGACCATTCTCCTTGTCTGCGAGTAAGTGAAGTCATGGATATGGGTTCTTCTTGTATTTTACTTTCTGTGTTGGAAGAGACATTCTTGCTACACATCAGAAACTGATTATGAATCTCACCTGCTCCAAAACTGACTTTGCTATGCAGCATTTTGAGGAGAAGAAAATGTTAGTCAGGATCTTGAAACTGGTTCCATGAGTTGGGGGTGTCCTTGTCTCAACGTATAAGATCAACCTCTATGGATAACAGCATTTGGTAAAGGGAAATTAAGAAATAACTTCAAAAAAACAACTCCCATCACTCCTAAATCCCTTTCCTTCATATACCAGATTTCAAGGGGGCAATATGGTGTCCAGAGAATGGAACTTCTTCCAGGGGATCGGGATAATTTAGCCATCCAGACTCGTGGTGGCCCTGAGAAACATGAAGTAACAGGGTGGGTGTTGGTAAGTAGCAGTTTTTTTGCTATCACGATTGAAGCAACTCTGTGTAATTTTGATAGGGCAGCAGGAAGAAAATCAGCTTTTTAGACTTCGGAACCACCTGGGAAGTGATGCAGTAGGGGAATGAGATTCTGATCCCAAGTCTATGTCTACTGAATGGCATAAAAGTTTTAAAAAGTAAAGGTTTCCCCTTAACACTAAGTCTAGTCAAGTCTGACTCTGGGGGTTAGTGCTCATCTCCATTTCTAAGCCGAAGAACCAGCGATGTTTGTAGATACCTCCTAGGCATGACTGCATAGAGCCGCCCTGAGTCCCTTTGGGGAGATGTTGAGGGGGGGGGGGGTACAAATAAAGATTATTATTATTATTGCTATTTCCAACAAAAAATAATTCTGAGACCATGTTAAATGTTTGGAAGAATATCCTCCAGCAGCTTCCAAATATTTCCTACACAGTTACAAGGGGGAAAATAGAAAATACAACATACTGAGTAATCGTTTTAAGACATAGCTCTGTGCAGTGTTTCTTCCTACATCTCTCTAACTAATAAAAAAATTTATGTCAGAATGTTTTCTCCCCATAGTACAAACATATTGAAGATGTTCCCAAATCGTCATATAAGAAGTAGATTGCTGTGGACTTGGATGTATGCTATCAATAAGCCAACCATTAAACAAATACCAAGAACCTTTAGAAATAAAACTATTAACTATGGTTCTGCCTTGATAGATCTCACCCTTGAGCAATGATGATGCTGGAGAATACGAGTGCCATGCATCAAATTCTAAAGGAGAAGCCACAGCCTCCGCAAAAATTACTATTGTCAATTCCATAAATGAAATACCTACAAAAAAAGGTAGGTAGTCTGTGTTTGTGTTTTGTTGTGCTAGAAATGAAATGTAGACATTAGATAAAAGATGGGTCTGCTGACTTACAGCAATGTCACAATATCCTGAACCAAAAATCAGAAGGTTTGTGAACAAGAAAGCTTTTAATGGTTGTTCTTAATAGCAGATTGTGAATTGAAGGAATCTCTCATAGTAGACACATGAAAGATTCCTGAAAAAAGTGGAATTCATTGCTGTCCATGACTGGTGTTAACTAATTTAAGAAATAAGGTTGAACAGTGAAAGCCACCCATTGCATGGCTATCAGCCTCCTCCCAGGAGACTTCAAATCAAGGAAAAGCTTCATGAGAACCACCACTCCTCTTAATGTTCCCCCAGCAATAGCAAGAGTATTCCTCTGGGCAGCTAAACCAGGAAATCCCAATTGGATGCCCCTCCATGAGGGTCTGCTTCCAGAGGCAAACCAAAAATGGGCAACTTGGAAGCCCCTGAACAGACTCAGAAGTGGAGTGGGCAGATGAAAAGACAACCAGGCAAAATGGCACTACCTAAAAGAATCTTCCACCTTGTATGACTGTGGAGCAGAACACACAACTCCCCATCTGCATGCTTGTTCGCAGTGTCCTGCCTCATGTACAGAGGAAGAGTTGTTGGAGGATACAGACAATGCAGTTGCTGTTGCACATTTTTGGTCAAAAGATATTTAGCCACTTGTGCTCCTTCTACTTTTATCAATTTTATACTAATTTATGCAATGCTTTCGGTATGTTATAAATTTTGATACAAAATAAATAAGAAATGTCCCAGGGGAGAAGTGGGAAGTAGAGAAGTGGTTTCTCCTTATCTTGGTTGCAATACATCCGATCTTAGACTTCAGAAGAGGTGGCATGAGACGTATACAGATGGTGGCCTTGCTACAGGCCCAAGACTTCTTTGTCCCCAGTAACCCTAGAGCAGTGGTGGCAAACCTATGGCACACGTGCCATAAGGGGCATGCAGCACCCTCTCACTGCATGTGTTCTATCACTCACCCCCCATTCACCATCCTATCCCGCCTCATCCTATCCCTGCTCACCCACCATTCACCTGCCCCCCTTGCCCATTCACTTGCCTGCCCACTTGCTCGCTTGCCTGCCCCCCTGGGCTCACCCTACCCACCCCCTGAGTGCCCAACCCCTCCCACCCCGGGTTTGGGCACTCTGTCTCTAAAAGGTTTGCCATCACTGCCCTAGAAAAATAATCTTGTTCTCGTAAATGCAATCCAAATATAATTTTGCATGAGGGATGCTTTACTGATACAGTCAACTCTCCCCATTTGCTGGGGGTTAGAGGTGCAAAACCCCATGAAAGTGTAAGAATCATGAATAAATGAATGGATGTTTTTTTTACTACAGAAAATATTATTTGTTTATTTATATTCTGCTCTATCTCCCTGAGGGAACTCAGAGCGGATGACAACATACACAGATAGGCAAACATTCTCTGCAGACTTTTGTGTTGACTCTATGGTCAGCACTTGCCAAAAGCTGACCATACAACTATGCTGGAAGACCCATAAAAGCCCAGAAAACTGTAGGAATCTACAAGACTTCCAGCAAACATTGATCATAGAGTTACTAGAGGATCTAGAGATTTCTGAAGAGGAATAATTGACTCTATAAAAGTGAAAGGTTATCTCTTTCCTCAAATACAATTGAACTAATTATAGGGTGTCCTCAATTCTTTTGTGTGCATTTCAAGGAAAACAAAATCTTCAATTTATAATGTTGTCTTTTTTTCCCTCAGGTGACAGTGCTGAGCTCTGAAAAGTGAAGCTTATATATTGCACACAGAGAGGTAGAAGCTCTAATCGATGCCAAGGTTATGTTAATCTTCTGGAAAATTGTTGTTCTTTCTTATTATTCATACCTCTCCATACACTAACTCCTTGAATATGTTTTTTTTTTTTGCTGAGTAACAATAAAATATTTGACAAGTGTATACATGACTGAAAAGCTTTTATTTCTATTTACAAAAACAAAATAGCGCACACATGGAACAATTGGAAAACCTTAACCACAAAGATATTCAGATTTGAAAAAAAAACATTTAAAAGAGAAGCATGTGCCTAAAAAACTTGGGTAAAAACTACATTGTGGCTAAGAAATGGAGGAACTTCCCAAAGGCTACACACTCATCATTCGAGGTGCAATACTCATGGACATCAGCTCTTGGAAGAGGAGCTTACAGGCGTACGGCATTCTCACCAGAGAAATCTGAAAAGGAAAGGTTGACAAATATTACTTTTTTTTTTTACTTAGTTAAAAATATTTTAATATGACCCTTTAGTTTAGACTCAAGACAACTCACACAATGAGTAAACACAGCAAGCAAAAACTAATATTAACAGACAACAACAAAAGTAATATAGTGATCAGTTCTGGCAGGACCAGTAAAGCTATCAAATTAAAACCAGCTTCACTGACATGATAACAAGTTGTGGGGAATGAAAAAGATCTTTCTTTAGCATCAGCAGAATGACAACAATAGTGACACTGGTGAGGCATGTCATCCATATACACACACACACACACACACACACACACAACCACAATTGAGAAAATCGTCTCGACAGTCAAAGTTTTCAGGATTAATAGTCAGAAAAGGGCTTCTGTTGGAGGAGGTTATGGTTTTGAGGGGTTTATGTGGTGTATGAATGCATTTTATTAGAGACTCTGTAGCCATTTAGTACTTTCAAACAGCTCACCTTAAAATGAGTCCTTATTCCAGGCATTATGCAGTTTAAACTGGAACTGACCAGTTTCTCTCTCATACCAAATCAATACATCTGCTTCCTGACATAGATATGATTTGAATGAGAGGCATCCATACCATTACCCATTAAGTAAACCCATCTGTATCAAGTTTATATAGGGTGGACTGCAAAGGCGTTTTAATATTTAATAACTCCTTAATTACATGTTTTAATTTACAATATCATAGCATCAAATACAGCATATACAGAATTACATAAATACAGCATATACAGAATTACATAAAAAAATACACACACACACACACACACACCCCCAAAAAAGTTATTAAAACATCAGGCACCTTTGTGACTTGTTAGTAAAGAGTACAAAATAAAAAAAACTCCATTGTTTTATTATTTGAATTTGGCCTAGTAATGTAAGTGATAACACAAAGACTTTAAAAGTCAACATGCTCTAGTGCAGTGGTTCTTAACCTATGGGTCTCCAGGTGTTTACCAGCTGTTAGGATTTCTGGGAGTTGAAGGCCAAAATATCTGAGGACTCACAGGTTGAGAACCACTGCTCTAGTGAATTGTGTGCCGGATTAATAGTTCAGGAGACTCAAGTTTGAATTCCAACTCATGTAATTGATTACTATGACTCTGGGTGATTTTGGGCAGTCAGATTCTCTCAGTCCTGTGAAGGGCAATGGTAAACCCCTTCTGAACAAGTCTTGGAAAGAAAACCCCATGACAGAGTCACAATAAGTCAAAAATTACTTGAAGGAACAAAACAATACGTAATCCTTTACATGTGAGAGCATTCAAGATGCGTTTATAGAATCACAGAATCATAGAGTTGGAAGAGACCTCATAGGCCATTCAGTCTAACACCCTGTCAACAAGGAGGAAAATCACATTCAAAGCATTCAAAGTTTGTTTTATTTCAGTACATCTGCCTAAAAGCTGGACAGGATCCCTCCCTCCATATTTCATGGAGCTGTGCTAATAATTGATAGCTTACTCAACAGACATTTTATGGTAATAATAATAATAATAATCCTTTATTTGTACCCCGCTACCATCTCCTCGGTGCGGCTTACAAGAGGCTGTGCCCAAAGTACATCATTAACAAAAACACAACAGACAACAATACAATGCAACAATAAATAAGCAAACAATAAAACAATAACAAAAGGGCGACACTGTTAAAAACCTGTGGCAGGGCCAAATGTAATAGTTAAAATTCTAAAAATTCTGGGCATGTCCAGGTGAGGTAGAGTGGATATTTTGGGAATAGAAGGGTGTGCAGACAATTCTAACTCTCTCATAAAGTGCATTAGGGACAATTGTTTGGGATTCCTTAATCTGGGAAGGCACACTGGAACATCCATGTTTTCAAGCTCCTTCTGAAGACTGCCAGCGATGGGGCTTGCCTGATGTCCTTGGGGAGGGAGTTCCAGAGTCGTGGGGCCACCACCGAGAAGGCCCTTTCCCTCGTTCCCACCAATCACGCTTGCGATGCTGGTGGGATCGTGAGCAGGGCCTCACCAGATGAATGAAGGGATCGTGGTACAGAAAAAGTTGAAAACCCTGGATACAAAGGTCATTTTTCTCTAGCCATGTTAAAGCTTTCAAACTCAAAATGTATACAATTTAAGGAAACCAAATGGATCAGTATGTAAATAATAAATATAAATGCATAACGGATAAGGTGAGAGTCACTCAGGAAACAGTTTGAAAGAATAAATTGGTTTTGCAATATATTTTTGGAGAAAAAGATAAAGCCACATCAGGGAGTCAGATTGAGATGATAACCAAAAGGGGATCAAGTAGCGCAGCACAGATCCCTTCTACGCTGCCTTATAATCCAGATGATCAAGGCAGATAATCCAAATCATCTGCTTTGGACTGGATTACATGAGTCTACACTGCCATATAACCCAGTTCAAAGCAGATAATCTGGATTTTATATGGCAGTGTAGAAGGGGGCACAAAATGCAAAGAGGAAAACTAGAAACAGCACCTCTATCAACTTTTTACATACCTGTGTCTTATTCCGGCAGCCCCTGCACTCATATGTGTGCGTCCTGGTATTTGCAATTGCCATTAAGCCACAGAGGTTGCACACGTGAACCTGATATGGGTCTGATGCTTCAAACAACCTTTCCCTTAGGAACTGGGCTGCTCCATGAGCAATCTGGCAATCTCGTTCCATTTCTCCAAAACGGAGACCACCATCACTGAGAAAAAGAAAATACACGTGATTCAATTTTTTTTCCAAACCTGAAGGTGACCAATGTACCTCACATTCCCCAATAATGTAAGAAGCTATTGGAGCAAAATTCATGGTAGATGCAATACATGCTACTTATTATTATTATTATTATTATTATTATTATTATTATTATTTACAAAACACCTGAAAGGCCCCATAGGAGTATTTATTTTTTTTCCATGTCAGGAGTGACTTGAGAAACTGCAAGTCACTTCTGGTGTGAGAGAATTGGCTGTCTGCAAGGACGTTGCCCATGGGACACCCGGATGTTCTACCATCCTGTGGGAGGCTTCTCTCATGTCTCTGCATGAGAAGCTGGAGCTGACAGACAGGAGCTCACTCCACTCTCTGGATTCAAACTGCTGACTTTTTGGTCAGCAGTCCTGCTAGCACAACAGTTTGACCCATTGCGCTACTGGGTTACTTGTTCTCAATATAAACATTCTCAATATAAAATGCGGATCACAGCATGAATGGAAATCAGAAGGGGTGCTCTTTGTAAAAGCTTTACAACCAATTTGTTTGGGCATATAAGCTATAATTTTTAAAAACACATGAGGATCCAGTTTCTTAAGGATTTCTGTTTTTAATTTCATTTTTTACTGCAATTTATATATGGATAATTTGAGGAAAAGCACAAGCAAAGCCCATGAGAAAATCTGAGATATTTCAAGAGAAATGAAGTTTCAGTGCCCAATGATATATTTTTTTTCTTGCACCTGTGGCAAACTAAAAGCAAATAAACATGATTGAATCTTATTTCATACCGTGATCGGCCTTCCATAGGTTGCCTGTTGAGGATCTGGATTGGCCCCCTGGCACGAGAATGAATCTTATCATCTACCATGTGTTTCAACCTCTGGTAATAAGTAGGACCGATAAAAATCTGCGATGTAATTTTGCGACCTGTGAAGCCATTGTACAAAACCTAAAGAAAATGAAATATGGAGTGAATGCTCAAATGATAGTGAAAAATCTGAGGAAAGGGCGGAGTCAGGCATGTAACTGCTAGTGAGATCAGCACATACCTCGTTTCCTCTCAGATGGTAACCATAATCAGAGAGCAAATTTGAAATCTTCTGCACATTGACCGCGTCATTGAAAGGTGTGGCATCACCTATTTCTCCCTTGTTTGCAGACACCTAAAAGTGGAAGTAAGGATATTACTTTTACTGAATAGGACCACTATCTAGAAGAGAAAAAAGGGCAAAACAGAATTCTGGTATCTTGCTGCTACTGCAATAATGAATTAGAGTTGTAAAAAGTAGGATGGAGACAGTAGATCGTTGGATTAAGGCAGTGGTTCTCAAACTTTCTAATGCCGTGACCCCTAAATACAGTTCCTCATGTTGTTGCTACCCTTACTACTGTTATGAATTGTAATGTAAACATCTGAAATGCAGAATGTATTTTATTGTTACAAATTGAACATACTTAAAGCATAGTGATTCATCACACACAAAAAATATGCTTGGGAGAGTATGGACAACGGATGATGGGATTTGCAATACCTTCAACTGATTCAGCTCTGACTTCCACATACCACTGATGCCTGTACCCAAATTAGCTCTGAATCGTGGCCTTAGCTCTATACCACAAAGTAAACACAGTCCAACTACGTAGTCGTTACCTGCCTCACAAAGGCTACTTATGCTGAATTCAGGTTCAAGCATTAATTTTTTGTGCATAATTCAGTCTTCCACAGTGGTTAACAAAGTGCTCCTACCCTGGAAGCTCACAAACAGGGTAAGATGGGGGCCACCTCATCTCCAAGCAGTCACAGGTTCTTACCTTCCCTTGCAGACATTCAATCAAGTGACCAATTGTCATACGTGAAGGGATAGCATGGGGATTGATGATAATATCAGGGGTGATTCCCTCACAGGTGAAGGGCATATCCTAGACAAAACAAAGGAAGATGGCGGTCATGCTTCCTATCTTCAAAAGAAGAGCAACAAAACGGATCATGAAGTTTACAATCATGTCTGCTTTTCAACACAGTATGCACAATGTCACTGGGCAAGCTGAAAAAATATGTTTTGTTCCAGAAGGTGTTTGATCCTTTTTGAATTTCCTCTGTGTGTTACATGAAATTCTGTTTCCAGTGTTCTCTGCTTTTCCTGTATTTGTAAACACTGCTCATGATGCTGTGAATCTGATCCAGAGATTTTCAGTTAGCTGAGAATTTAACATTTAATAAGGTCTGACTAGGCTAACAGCATATTAAGCTTTAGAGTGTATTTTTAATACACTGGTTTCAAGTACATTTCCAGATCCAATTTATCTCAGAGCTTCCAACGTGAACATTAGGAAGAACTTCTGAACTGTGAGAGCTGTTCAGCAGTGGAACTCTCTGCCCCGGAGTGTGATGGAAGCTCCCTCTTTGGAGGTTTTTAAACAGAGGCTGGATGGCCATTTGTCAGGTGTGCTTTGAATGCAATTTTCCTGCTTCTTAGCAGGGGATTGGACTGGATGGCTTACGAGGTCTCTTTCAACTCTATGATTCTAAGTGTCTTAAGTTTAATCCCATTACAACGTGGTATCCTTTTGTGTGATCCTTCCTCTCTTCAAGATCCTGCTCTGAGCAAAGTGGCAATTGGGGGCAGGACTTTCTTAGTAGTGTCACACTTGCAGAAAAGCCGCACAAAGCCATTTCGATTGGGCAGCTCTGGAAGGCTTACAAGGATCAACCGGCCCTGAGGGCTGATCACCACCACTCACTATCCTTAGTACAAATGAAGGCAATCAATGTATCTATTTTCTATGAATATAATAAAAGTCAAAATATGTATGTATCTATCTATTTTCCAAGATGGCTCCCACATCCAGAGAGCAACATGACTCCCACCGACTTGGCACACATACCCAACATGACCAGCTTTAAATATTGGCAGGGGTTGAAGAAAATGAAAGAGTATTCTGGGAGTTGTATTTCCCCTCAAATCCAGAGAGCCCTGTGAACCCCACCAATCATGGACCTGAACCAAATTTGGCACACCCACCCACCATGGCCAACAGCTGGTGAGGTTTGGGGGAATTGACCCAGGTGATGGGAGTTGTAGTTCACTCATATCCTTATTATAGTCATGTGCATTTGGGCCAAAAGGAATACCATTTTCATCTGATTCCACATTTCAGGCCAAAAGGAATACCATTTTCATCTGACCCCTCATTTCGTTTACCAGAAAGTTACCCAAAAAGGGATGGGTATTTTCTATTTCATTCAGCCCACTGGCTACAATGGGAAATTTTAAAAGCCCTTCTGCATGAAACCTACCTCACTTGTAGATCCCATTTACAACTATTTCAAAACAATTCACCAATCTACTGATTTTTAAAGAATTATTTTAAGTTTTAAACATAACATTTTTTAAAAATAGGACAAACCTCAAGAGAGGGTTCTGGGAATTGTAGTCGCCAGTTGTGTCCATTCTCAGCCAATCAGAGCATGGACACCACCAGGTGTGAAAAACTTCAGAGAGAGAAAAACTTCAACTTCAACCATGCTCCAAGAGGAACTTTCAATGGCCACCCTAGGCTAGTGCCACTGGGAAAGTGAGTTCTAAGGGCCCTCTCTGGAAGAGGAGGGAATTTTCCAAGAAAAAAAGGAAAAGGCTTCTTCTGCTGGGGAGAGAAAAAGATGCCACAGATCCCCCTGCCTCAGGTATTTTGTGGGATTAACTCTTTCAAATATATATATATATATATATAATCTTTCTAAAAAAATTTCATTGGTCTTTTAGTCTCTCCCTTCCTTTTTCTGTTTTTGGAAATTGCACAAAAATGACCCTCCAAAAACTACAAATCTTTTCATTAACAGTGATTCAGACCCAACTCTAATCCTTGTGCAGTTTGTAATGGGACCATTCACAACATCCAAAACCAAAAAAATACTATTAGGCATTACAAAAGTCCAAACCTGGGCATCGCCAAGTATCTAAGCCAGATCTAAGTAAAACAAAGGGCAATAAATCCAGAATAATTTTCTGAATATGATTCTCTTTCCTATTATACAAACACAAATGGAGGTGTTTACCTCTTGTCTGTACTGGATACCACAGGTACCTTTCTGACCATGTCTGCTGGCAAACTTATCTCCAATTTGTGGGATTCTTACAGAGCGCACCTGCAGACACAAGAAGACAATCAGTTGTTCAGCCTCATTGCTGGCTTTATCTTCACTGACAGACTACGTATCCCTACCACGCTCACCTTAATTTTACAAAACTTATATCCCTCCTGGTTCAAGGTAACCATGACTTGGTCAACAATGCCAGTTTCACTAGTGCGCAGGAAAGTGCTACAATCTCTTTTGGTGTAACGACGATTCGTGCTTTCCAGTTCATCTTCATTCTCCGGCAACGTTACTGTCTTGCCAATGATTACGTCGTCCCCTGACACACGTACGCCAGGTGCAATTAAGCCGTCATCATCCAGTTTGTCATAGATGGCATGCCTCATCCCTAAAGAAGGAAATCAGAGTGCCCACATCAGTCCAGCATAATACTCAACCAACTAAGCTGTGAATGACCATTACAAGCCCTTCAGAGGCTCAGAAATTCCCTATTTTGCTGTCATCTATACATGTGCCCTACATTACAAATAGGGCAAACAAAATTTAGATTCTTTAGAATGTTTCTCTATTACTTTTATTGACAATCAGCTAGGGACCATTTCAGTTTCCCATGATTTAAGAACTACTGAACTGCCATGAACCATATTAGAAATAACCTTGTGCCACAGATTTGTGCATAGGGCTCTCTGCCATCAGAACAGATTGAGAAGTGAAACTGTTCTCTGCAATTTTATAAGAAATATAATTATAAAATTCTAATACAGAGCAGTCACCTATTGGCCCAATTTTGAACTGTTGTTATGTCTACTCTTACCTTGGCACGTTTCACGAGTAGGCTTCTCAAACACTTCTTCTTGGTCAAATCCTTTCTTGGATTCTTGCTCTTTGTATGAACGATAGAACACAGACCTGGTGGGGGAAAAAAATAAAATACCATCAGATCCATATCCAACAGCATTCTTTCATTTCAGATGATGGGTATAGTTGAACATGATTTAACATGACCGGGTAAAGTGGAGAAGCAGGAAAAGGAGAGTACAACAATACACCTACATCAGCAAATAAATCCTTCCACAGAAGAATAAGATCTGGGACTGCAAAGCGACTGGTGATCCAATGACAGTAACAGTCATATCCATGTGCCTGCCCCAAAGATTTTCCTCTCCCTGCTTTAAAGCTCTCCTCAGACTCTGGCCTAGCTGGCCTGCCTAGCAGCCTGCATTTGCACAGTGCTCCCAAAATATGCCTACACCATTAACAACATCCAGGTCAGAAAAAGTCCAAGAAACATAGAAAAGATAGAAAAGATTTAGATATGCTGGCGTACAATAATAATAATAATAATAATAATAATAATAATAATAATACTTTATCTACTGCTCTATCTCCTCAACACAGGGCAGTTTCCAAGTAACAAACACTAAAACAGAGTAAACAGCATAAGCATAAAATCGTCAAAACAACATAAACATAAAATTATCAAAACAACACACATATATATTAAAAGTAATCCCTGTTCTTTGTGCCTATTGTTAGGGCCAAGATTTCAAAAAATGGGCCAAGGCAATTTAGAAGGGCCAGGCCAAGCCTAGTACAAACTAGGATATGGGGGGCCAGGGAATTGGGTAAAGTGCCATAACTGGCCACGAGCAATAGTAATTATGGGCCTGTGGCTGCTCATTTCCATAGAGGGCCATCTGGAATAATAGGTGTAAGGAGCAAGGCCGGATTCTTACAATGTCCAGGGCTGGGCTAATACTAGTCATTCTCAAAGGTTGGCGAAACCACCAGGTCTTCAAGCTCTTATGAAAAGGGAGGGAGGGACCTGTCTTAGTACCCTTGGAAGGGTGATCCAGAGGTGGAGGGCCACCACCGAAAAGGCCCTCTCTCTCGTCCCCACCAACCATGCTTGTGACGGTGGTTGGAACAAAAGAAGGGCCTCCTCAGAGGATCTTAGAGTTCGCGCCAGTTCATAGAAAGAGATGCAATCGCAAAGATAGATGTTGTGTAGTTCTACACAAAGACAATGTCATTGTCTTTGTGTAGAACTACACAACATGATTCAAGCAAGCATATGAAGTTATTTTAGATACACTCTAAGGGTTACATATGGAAACTCAATTTTAGTGCAGCCAGACCTGAAAAAGCCTCTGTCAACAGCAGAACGATTCATGATGACAGAATCTTCTTGATTATATCCAGTATATGAAGCTATGGCCACAATAGAGTTGATGCCTGTAAGAGATTCACGAATATCCATCAGTCTCACTCTCTCTCACACACACTATCACTAATTCTATTTGGGGGGGGGGGGCATTTATCTATTTAGAACTTACTTAGTATAAAGTATGTATAATAACAGAACCAGTGCGGTGTAGTGGTTCAAGTGTTGGATACCTAGACGAACCGTTCACGGAGAAGTGTCACACAATATCTATTACTCAGTAAAAGGCAAAGGCACTCCCCCCCTCAAACAAATTTTGCCAAGAAAATTCTGTGCTAAGTAGGCCTTAGGGTCACTATGAGTCATAAAAAACCTGAAAGCACAAAACTACAAAATCCCATACTGAAGTACTGATTTC
This sequence comes from Anolis sagrei ordinatus, assembly GCF_025583915.1. Classification (NCBI taxonomy): domain Eukaryota; kingdom Metazoa; phylum Chordata; class Lepidosauria; order Squamata; family Anolidae; genus Anolis; species Anolis sagrei. Next base: position 112,083,111 of record NW_026845477.1, read on the forward strand.
CACAATAAACAATGGTTGCAAGACTTTAAAAACTCATAAAGGCATGCAACACCCCCAGGTGGAGAAACTTGGTAGTGTGCTCATGAAATAGAATTTAAGTATCTCTGTGAAGGACCTGGGAAGGAATCTGCTTGGAATTGAACATGTTTCCTTCCACCCCCAGCACTGTCTCTTAATGTTCTTCCATCTGCTAAACTTTCCAAACACTGGTTTTCTGGTCGTCACTCAGAGCAAACGACTGAGAAACCACGACTGTCGTCTTATTATGATCCATCACAAACCTAATAATACACCACAAACATAATAATCTTTATTTCTTTTCCAACCAACTAGGAAACAGCTTGAACCAGTGGTTCTCAACCTGTGGGTCTCCAGTGTTTGGCCTACAACTCCCAGAAATCACAGGCAGTTTCCCAGCTGTTAGGATTTATGGGAGTTGAAGGCCAAAACATCTGGGGACCCACAGGTTGAGAACCACTGCACTGGAGCTATCATAGTGAAAACTTGAGAAACATGTGAACAAGCTTATTAAGTTAACCTTAAATTAAAGCAACAATACTGATACTCTTAGCTTGCTACTCCAGTTAAGATCAGAAGTTCCATTAAAAAAATTAATTACAAAGGAATATTATAATAAAGTTTACAGCTCCTCAGCTCCAGGGGCATAAAACTGAGTCAAAGACATGGTTCTCAAATAGGCTTCAGGTGATTAAGTTTATGTTAAGTAGCAACTCACAAACCTACCTGCTGGCAACTCTCTGAATCTCAGATATTCCATAGAGCGCGTAGTCACAAGGGGCTTCTGAGGATAATACAGCACATGGGCAAGTGTATCCATTCGAACATGAAAGTTGGTGATATAAACACCCATGGCCTGTTTGCCCATAGCAGATTGGTAGGTATTCCTAGGAGACTATAAAAGTTAAAAAAAATGTAAGGTGGCAAAACTTCTTCATATCTATTAACATTTAAGCATACATAAAACACTGCACACATTACATACAGCCCGGAAAACTCACAGCAACCAAATTTACACTTTGCCACAGTTTAGTTCTAAGTCTTACAAACCTGATTGTGATCTGGAAATGGGATAATGGAGGCACAGACTCCTAGGATCATGGACGGGTGAATCTCACAGTGTGTGTAAGTTGAACAGTATGCAATCCCTTTCTCCTGCAGGTCATCTGGAGTCATGGCCAACATAACAGTCTCCTCTTCTAGCGTGTCAATGTATTCCACTACACCACTGGCCACCAAGTCCTGCCAACTAAGCAATACACCTCAATTATTAGAGGGCTAACAATAATTTAATATTAGACATTATACTTTTGCAATTTGCAGTGCCTTGATGTCACCAGAGTCCCTATTTCTGCTCAAACGTTAGGACTTCCCTTTTTCCTTGCCCCTGAAGCATCACTTTCTGTTCCGATCTCTCAATCAATGCACTCAGGGAAGGAAAAAAAAAATCATCTTTCTCACCATAGCCACTGATGGGAGCTGTCTTATTGGCGGAATCGATTAATACCATCCTTTTCTTGTATTTGATTAATGACCGCAAACCATTTCAGAGCTTCTAGAGCAGTGGTTCTCAGCCTGTAGGTCCCCATATGTTTTGGCCTTCAACTCCCAGAAATCATAACAGTTGTTAAACTGGTTAGGGTTTCTGGGAGTTATAGGCCAAAACGCCTGGGGACCCACAGGTTGAGAACCACGGATGTAGAGTAACTTTAATTGAATGCAGCTCACAGCCAAGTACTTGGAATGTACATGGCTGATTATACAATCTTTATAGTTTAGAGTGGCTTAGTTTTGGGGTGTCTAGAGGTGCCTTCCAATTACTAATAAATTGTTTTTCAACTTGTGACCGTTTTGGCCTTGGCCTTTACCTCGCTCCAGCAGCCAAAAAAGAAAGAGTCCCACTTCCAACATTGAAATGAAGGAGAGGGAAAAAATGTTAGCCAACTGGTATACCTACTCTTAAATTTTCTAGTTGAATTTAGACAGAGTTAACTGAGAAGTAAAAAAAACTTGCCATAAATGGAGACAGTTCCCAATTTTCACTCTTCTTTCAAGTTGAATTATTATATTAATGGAAAGACAATTTGAAAGCTGGGGCAAATTTCACAAAAAAACTAAAATTGTGACCCAAGTCTCTGTCTTATCTGTGACCACTATTCCCTTCTGGATTCACAGATCACTAAGATGAATATTGGCTTCATCTCCTTCTATTCCTAGTAGCTTAAAAACATGGCTTTTTAGACAGGCATTTGACCTTGTGTAAATTATGGTCAGATTGAGAACTCGGCTATTGTCTTCACTCCAGGACTTTGGTTTGTTAATTGTAGATAGCCAGTTTTATTCACAGATTCTACTGTGTTTTATGAAATTTACAATTTTATCAGATGAGGTTTTATGTGTGTTCGTTTTTTTAGACTTATATTTTTGTTTAATAAGCTCATGTATCATTGTTTTATGTGTGGCACTTCAAAGTGCTTTTGTGAGCTGCCCTAAGTCCCTTCAGGTAGATGATGGTGGGGTACAAATAAAATTATTATTATCATCATCTACCAGTTTTGGAGCTCCAAACCAGCTATTTGCTGCAAATTCCTTGCTTCCCACATTGACACAAAGTAAGAGAGAACTTTTGATTCTAGACCACGCCCTCAAAGTGATAAATTTCATGTTTATACTTTGATAGGGAACACTCAATCTGTAAGTTTTTCGTAGGCAGTGAAGAACAGCCATATACATGTACCCTGTTCCTTGACAATGAGTATTTGTAGACTGAGGCATTAATCCAACCCTGCTGTTAGAGAACTATGACAAAGCAATGCAGACTCCTTCTGAAATCCAGCCAAAAAAATAGTGTATCCAGAAGTTCAAGAAAGGTTCATAGTTAGCACACAGTGATATTGATGGCTGCAATATTAAATCTTTGTTGCCAGGAGCAAAGTCTGGTTCAGCATGGTGCCATTAATCTGTTTTGTAACAGGATGATTATTCAAGCAGGAAACTCTGGTTAGTTGCCCCACAGTTGTCATTTTGGATAAGGATCAAATAGAACAGTTAAAACAGCCCAACAACACATGCTAAGTCAGCACACTGCCTTTACTGCAGTTCTCTTCTGTAACAGGGAGGAAACATCTCCAAAACAGCAGCAAAAACTGATGTACAAAAGTCATACTGAGATTATGCTGCAGAAGTTCTGCTACAACATACCCAAGCCGCTTTGAGTGCCCCTAGGGGTGAGAAAAGCGGTATAGAAATACTGTAAATAAATAAATAAATAAACTAGCCTCAGAAGGTGCTGCTTTTGCAAGATGCAAGCTATTCAGTTACACATAAAGTGAAATGTTAAGGACAGTAAGTATGCCACACCTAAAATCAAACTAGAGAGCCAGCATGTTATAGTGTTTTGAGCACTGGAATATTACAATAAAAATGTAACATGATTTTTGTTCCTGGGTTACAATTGTAATTTCCTAATTGCTTCTATTATAAAAACATGGGGAAAGTTTATTAAACTGCAAAAACTTGGCTTTTGTGGGACAACCTGCAGCACATTTTGCTAGTTTTTCAATGAATATCTCATCTGAGTCTCAAACAATTCAACATAGTTTGTGGCAACTACAAAAACAAAGTTTCTGGAATATAGCAACTACTTTTAATGTAAATACCACACAACTAAACAAGAATAACACTTTCAAGCCAGGAACAGAAACATTTTCAAATTTTGTTACACAGTGTTATCAATGTTGCAGTCTACATGCATTCATGGAAATCCTTGGGCTCATCACAATGATTCAGACTAAGAGGAAGGAAATGACAGATCTCTTTGGAAAAAATGTTGTTGGAAAACCCTGATACGATTGCCATATGTCAAACTGTACTTGAACAACAGCAGCAAAAATTCACATTCTGGATGAGAACCTTTCAAGTTCTCATACATATCAAGTGGCTGATACGGGATAATTTTTAAAACTCCTGCCTGTTTACTTGTAGTGCTGTAATGCACGTATTGAGTAATGCAATTCGCCAAACTTTTTTCCAGTTATCACATCAGACTGCTTCCCTTGCCATGAAGAGACCATGATTGCTAATGGAAAATAAAAGAGGCTTCCCTTCAAAAGCAAGCAAAATGCCATCAGGAGCATCCTACCTGTAATTGTTATATTCACGTTCCTTCAATTGGTCAATATGCCTCTTCTTTAGAAGCAACTTTTGTTTTTCCACAATCAGAAGTGGGCGGCAAATCCTGCCAGCATCAGTATAAATGCGAATTTCTCGCTCCCGGATATCCCTGATCATGGACACCTATATAAGTAAAGCAGAAGGCATTTAACATACAAGTTTTCATTTGTAAATGCATTCATTTCAAACAAACCAAAACCAATCTGATCAACAATACTTGTATCAAGCAGTGTTTATACACTAATTATTTTTTATGTAGTGCCTTCCATCTTGTAGAACAACCCAATATATACCTCTGACACAATGATGTCCATCTGACGACGCAATTTCCTCAGCGTATTCATAAGCTGTTCTGGGTCTTTGTGGATTCCAACCCAACATCCATTTACAAAGATCTTTGTAGCACTAAAGACAAGAAAAAGCTATATGAGAAGGCTGCCCTTAAACTGAGCTACATGGAGCTTCCTGAGATTCAACTGCCTTTTATACTTACTCTGCAATGGCTGCTGGAGAGATTTCTTCCAGGTTTTCCATGCTCCATTCTTCTAAAAATTCCAGAATTGGAGATGGCTGGGATCCCACAGAAATATAGGCCATGAGAGCAAGATTCTTCACAAGTCCCACAGCATGACCCTAGGAAAAGACGCCATTTCTTGTAATTCAATCATCTCCATATCCATACGACATAAACATTTTGATAATCATTTCAAATCAGAAGGTGTTTAGAGCAAGACTTTCCCATCTATACCTGTTGTGCCTCTGCAAGCTTTCTCGTTGTTTACTCCTGTTAAGCCCCTATTTAGCTAGAAGAGATTAGTATTCTGTGTATAGTTTGTGGGGTTAGTCTAGATAACCTCTTCCTCCTTGTGTTTGAAACTTCCCTCGTCCTTTTACTTTAAGACACATCTCAGGGGCAGAGCCTCAGCCCAGACCCTTCTGGCTCCTTGAAGAGTCAGGCAATGTGGTATTGGAAGGTGAAGAGTAAGGAAGGTGGAAGAACTACAAAACAGAACATCCTGTTGAGGCTACGCAAATCAGTCACGTCAAAACTATACATCGTTACATCAAAGCTATATAAAAGTAAAGACACAAAGGATATACAGACTGAAATCCATCTGAAGTCACATTAAAGTATAATCCAGTCAGAACTGTAGTTGTGTTTCAAGGATTTTAACTCCCCTCACATAGACTGGTAGTAGAACTCTTTGAGGACAGGAAGACTGAGATCTGTTATTTAACAAATTGCTGTTTTTACTTCAAATACGTAGCATACAATCCATTCATTGCATCAAAGACACCTTCCAAATAAAGAGCTAGTGCGGGGGCAGAACAGTACCTTATTTATCAAATTCAATTTACATTTTAAAAAAAGGATCAACTAACCATAGTGAAAAAATGGCAGTATATGGAAGTTCCACAATACGCAATGGATATCTTGAGCAATGAGCAATCTATTTGCCTCCAAGGAAATGGGAAATTGATGCTTCTGTTCAGTGTTTTGTCTTATATCTGATATAACAGGCTTTTTAATTTAATTTTAGTTGTTAAGGCATAATTTGTTTTTATATTTTGGGTTGTCAAATTTTGTTACTATGGATGTATTGCTGTTGTGTTCGGGAATTGAATGTTTGCCTTTTATGTTTGGAATCTGCCCTGAGTCCTTCTGAGCAGAAAGGGAGGAATATATTTTTTAAATTATTTTACTGACACAAAAACACAGTATGTCACGGCAAACAAAATATATACGCGTGATTTCGTATCACAAAATCACAAGTCAAACACTTCCCAAGCATCTAGGACTGTGTGATGTAAAGTTTTTATTATTATTATTACTATTATTATTATTATTATTATTATTATTATTATTTGAAAGTTTGAATTCTGCTCAGTTATGTATTCTGCTCAGAAAGCAAGTGCCTTGCCTACTGGACCTCACTGTCACCCCTCTTAAGGGAGATTTATCCTAAAACTTGCTTAGCATTCTATTTAGAAATGTAAGAGAAGACTAATATGGCAGGCAAGGTTTTAATATTTTTCTGTTACTGAAGAACCTCAACTTCTGAGAAGCCTGAGGGTTTGATCTAAAAAATAAAGGTTTTTTCAGATAATCAAGTTTCATTACAAAGCCTAAAAATAAAACTGTCACTGCAGAGAAAAATATACAGATGGGTACACAGAGTCATATACACACATTATACACTTATTTTTGATCTAATCTGTTCATTACCTCTGGAGTTTCAGCAGGACAGATCATTCCCCACAATGTGTTGTGCAATTGCCTGGGCTTTGCTAATTTACCATCTCTGCCAATAGGGGAATTCAAACGACGCAAGTGGGAAAGCGTAGATGCAAAGGTGAGTCGGTTCAAGACCTTCAAAAGGAATGCAACCAAGAAAAGATTTAGGTGTAAACATAAGACACATAGTCTAGATCTTGACGAAGTAAAAAAAAAACTACCTTCCTATAACAAGACTTATTGTTGTTAGGATTCAACCCAACACTGTCCAAGTCTCAAGTCCTCAATGAGGAACAGTTAGTTAGCTTAGAATAAGCTGAGGGTTTCCCTTCCCCCATGTCTCCTGTGTGACAGTTGGAATGTATTAATTTCTTCTCTCCTCTCTGTTTCTGCTCTCATTCTGATTGGTTGTGTAAAATGGATACCTTTTCCACTACAAGCCTTTACTTCTGAATGGCATTTTTAACATTTTTGAATGTGTTGTGTGTTTTGATATCTCTCTCTTGCTCTGCGTGTCAGGAGAGATGTAGTGCTTGGGTGTTTTTTCCCTTTCTTGAAACCTTAGAAGAGATGGGTTATAGAGTAGCTCAGACCCAGTTCTACAACTGTTAAGAAATGTAGTTAGTTCATATTATTGTAAATAAACCTTTTGTGATTTTTTTAAAGATTGGACTCTGCATCTTTGCCTGCCCAAGCTCTAAATTCATTACAGCCACAACCAACGGCACTTCACACTCTGCTTGCTGTGAACTGATTGCTCAACTTTTAATATTCTGTTTGTATGTTGGATGCTCTGCTATATTTTTGGGTAATTTTCCCTAACAATTGTGCAGTGATTGCATATTAATTTGAAGCATTTATCATATAAAACATAAGTACTACAGTATAGATGATGAATAGAAATCACTTCAAAGGCAGTGAATGAGCAAAAGGCATCTGATAGCAAATATGGACTCAGATGCATATTTGGATAAGTGTTCCATTTCAAACGGATAGTGAAGAATAAGAAGGATGGTGATGCTACCAACGAGAAGGGCAGAAATGCTAAGATCATTAGAAGAGAAGTTCAAGTAAACAGAACAAAGTAAAGGATGGATGGAGAAGGGAAAGAGGTGACTGAGGCAGCAATTCACGCAGAAGAAGAACTTACAAGACTTTTGAAAACAGAATGGGTTATTTATCTTGCAGAAAGGCAAGCAGAATCTGGTAGGCATATAAAATACATTTTCACGCAATGATTTCAGCTAACAAACCTAATGGTTGTGTGTCACTTAACAAAATTCCAGAGAAACAACAGAAACATAATCTTTTCAAATAAAAAATAGACTGGAAGAAACCTTACTTGAGATACTCCAGCTCTGGCCTGATGAGCTTTCTTCTGGTCTCCCCAGTTCCCTGTAGCCAAGGAGTATTTCAGCCCGTCTGATATAATTCTGGTTTTAATTGCTAGCTCCAAGTTAAAATCTTTCCCTCTGTCAATAAACTTCTGTGCATATATTCTAACTTCCTTCAGCAAGTTCTTAAACATTCTGTTGAAGAAATCAGAAAAATGCATTACTAACATGCATTGCAACACATGAATGCAACAATAAGCACCCATTGACATTCCTTAGCAACGAGAACCATAAAGCCTAACACTGGACTTAATATTTAGTCATTTAGTTAAATCCTGCATTTCCCATATAGTACCCAAGGCATCTTACATTACACATACATGGGCCGGGCTGATAGCACAACTGGTTAATCAGGTGCAATACATCACTGCCGACCGAAAGGTGGCAAGTTTGAAGCCTGAGTTGGGGTTGAGCGCCTGACTGTTAATAGCTGTTTAAAAAATAGCTGTTAAAAAATATTGCCCAGATCACTGTCGACCTAAGCAGTTCAAAACAGCTATGAGTAGAGAAATTAAAGACCGCTTAAAATGGGGAGGCTAATTTATGACACCATAAAAATACCGGAGAGAAAGGAGGAAATGCTACGATCAAAAAGGCTCGGCGTCATAGTGGACGAAGTGACAGCTCCCCCTGTGGCCAAATCAAGCAACCTCCAGGATCCGGTGGAAGAACTGCTGAATGGCCTCTATTTGTCTGTATGTCTTGTATGTCAAAAAAACCCAGCACTGAACATTTACCGTGTATATGTGTATTGTGATCCGCCCTGAGTCCCCTTTGGGGTGAGAAGGTCAGAATATAAATACTGTAAATAAATAAATACAATACAATATAGCTAAGGTTGCCGTCGCTTCCCTTCGACTCATCCTCCCTCCCCGAGTGTTCTGGCTCAGGAGGCTCCCCGCTGCTGCCTTGGCACCCCTTTAATGACGACATTAAGTCTCGTCATGTCCGACTCTGGGGAGTAGTGCTCATCTCTATTTCTAAGCTGAAAAGCCAGTGTTGTCCACAGATGTCTCCTAGGTCATGTGGCCAGCATGACTGAACAGAGCACTGTTACCGTCCCGCAGAAATGATACCTATTGATCTACTCACATTTGCAGTTTTTCAAACTGCTAGCATTTTGTATGATCCACTTAAAACATTAAAACAGATAAAGCACATCAAAACTTATTATGCCGTAAGCATCAGCATAACGGTTATTGTGAGTAACACGATCACCATGACTAATAGTTATTGACAAAATTATTGTTCATTAATTTGTCTAATTCTTTTAAAAAGATAAGTGGCCAATTGAAAACATTACCTTGTTTTAGATAATGTGTGAGAATAATAATTTTATTTAATTTATCCTGAACTTCCTACAATTTGTCTCAGTTGATGACTCCAGTTTTAGTATTATTGTATCTTGTGTCTAATATTGCAGTTATCAATTTTATTTAAACTCTCTGTCTCTCACCCAAAACTGGGACTCAAAGAACAGTGGGAAAATACTTCCTGTCATTTGCTTTCTACAAACCAGGGTTCAAAGCCAAATTTTACTCGCCCTCCCTACAATTGTAGGCAGAATCATATTTTTAGCTGAAAATGCAAACCGGATATGACTGGAAACCATTTCCAACATTCTTGGGCTTTGCAGGCAGTGTTTATGGTTTGGGAGAATTGGCAAGATGTCATATTTGGGGCAAATTTGGAACAATTTTCACCCAATATTGTAAAAATAAACTGGTGAATAAGAGCTGCAAAAAAGACCTTTTGGGTCACACTTGGTCCATGGGAAACACTTTCTTCACTCCTGATTTACACAATGCATAGTTTTATGACAGCCAAACTACAAATTAATGTGGGGGGAAAGCTGCTTAATGAGGCCTTGGCCAAAGTCGCAGATTGCTCTGAATTCTGAATTTAGTCCAACTGAAAGGGAGCTGTCCAATGAAAGGTGTAGGATATATACCTTCCTCTCAACCTTTTCCAATACCATATCCCAGGATCCAAGCCAGTACTGGCCAAGATTAGGAAACAACAGCACTTCCTACACTCACCCTCTGAACAAGAAAGCAAGTAATGGCCCTGCAAGATCCAGTCGTTTGTTGCCGTAGTGATCTCTGTCATCCAGCTCCCTTCTCCCCAAAGCTGCCAGCAATAACCTATGAACCATGTACCTGAAAGAGAGAAAGATTAAAGCTTTAAGGTAGTCAAGAGAAGTCTTTCACAAATTTCTGCCACTTCAAAGATGGAGAAAAAAGTTGAAAGACATCTTGCTTATCTGCAATAAAGCATTCAGTTGTTTTATCTATCAAATTACCCTTGGCTGAACACCAAATGAAATTGTAAATACATTTTGTTTTACATGACATCATTTAGAGCAGGTTTTTTTAAAAAAAAAATCAAACAATACATTATATGGATAAATTGTGTGGCTTGTGTTATGCTTGTAAAAGAAACAGTTTCCATGTGTGACGATATTGCTTATTTTGACATACCCAAGAAAATAAGCCTTTTTGGTTTCACAGAAGTCACTGACACCAACATGTGGAAGCATCTCTTTCTGCAAAACTTCTTTTGCATACTTGATCCTTTTCTCTTTGGTGACACCAGGCTTTGCGCCTCTTGAACCAATGAAATTCAGGGCAACATTCTGTTCCTGGATGACGAATGCCTCATCTAAAGAAGGTTTAACCTGATACACACAGAAAGAAAAAATGGTATTATCAGCCTAAGCTTCCTGAAATATATATCAGTTAAATACAACAAATATTATGTTCATAAAAGTGGTCCATAAAATTTAAATTATTTGCAATCAACTTTGTACTTTAGCTTTCATAATATTAGAGAATTGTATTTCCAAAACACACACTACTCTGTGTCAAAAATCAGTAGATAAAATTGAGATGTTTTAACTTTTTGGTTTTAATGTATATGTTTTGTTTTGTTCTTTGTATGTATATGCGGCATCAAATTTTGCCTTTTTTGTGAGCCACTCTGAGTACCCTTCGGAGTGAGAAGGGTGGGGTATTAATACAGTAAATAAATAGTAATAAATAGATAAAATCAATAAATATTACCATTTCCATCATCTCAGGATCTTCAAAGTCATAAATTATATGCTCCAAGATGTCTCTGTCAGAGACAAACCCTAAGGCACGAAAGACAATAATGATGGGGACTTCCTGTTTGATGTACGGCAACGTTGCTACAATGCGCTGCCCTATGGCACTCTTCTTTGCACCCTAAGGATAACAACAGACACATGATTAGCACATTTGCATTAAAACGCCATAAATTAATGTATTAATATCAAATATATTGTTAAGTCAAGCAAATATGAAACCCCATACACTATAACACGTTATCTTCCCCACTTTGACATACATCAGGACAAGCAATTAAATATTACTAAATTACACTGCATCTATATCTCTTCCAATTAATCAATCAGAACAATGAGAAAATGACAAGTATGAAACCAACATGGAGTCTTGACAGGGACTCCCTCAACTTCCTCAGAAGTAGGAGAGAGGCCATCCTGCTCAGTTGTACAAAACATGGTTTGGAACCATTGAACATCCACACTATGGGTGTACACCCCCCTCTCCCCGCCCCCTGTATCACTGCTATCCTGCAGCCTGGGGATACAGGATGGCAAGCCCTTGTCATTCCACCCCCAGCCTCATCTTGCCATCAATGCTCCAACTCACATCAACCAAAGTGCAGCTGCTCTAAAGGAGCTGTGGGAAAGGAAAGTACCCCCTTCTTCCCATCATTCTTGGCACAGCAGTACTCTGCCTGATGTCAACCAGAATACCAGGAAGCGGGCAGATGGTGTGTTGTGGCTGGAGACACCACAAAGAGGGGTCAGTAAAACAGTAAATTGCCATCCGATGTTCCCAGGCTGCAGGACATCACTGTAGACAGTTGTGTCCAGTTCCGCTTAGGAACCACCCAACTGTCTTCACTGCCCTTAAGTTGGGGGAAAAACCTAAATCCTGGGGCTTTGCTCCAACTTAGCTTAACCTACAATAAGGCCCATATTAAGGCAGCGTTGCTCCGGGGAGACCTGAATCAGCCACATGTGATATTTAGCTGCCACAGAGCTGATCTGGCTAGACAGTGGTCACTGTAGATCAGGCTTGGGCAAAGTTTGGCTCTTCANAGAGCCAAAGACTGCCCATGCCTGGTATAGACATCAGTCAAACTCACAATTTGAAGGCTAGAGGCTCCTAGATTAGAAGCCTCTAGCCTAATCTAGGAGCCTCTAGATCATTCTGCAGGGTGATCAAAATAACTCTTTGCCTATTGTCCTTCTGCAAGCAAGCAAACACTTTTGCACCAAAGACCATGTGTAAATGGATGTCTGAACTCTTTAGTGTATTAATATATTTTTAAGTGTTTTACCAACTATTTTAAAGAATAATTTAAATTTATAATTCATACTTATTAGATATTTTAGAGGCATGCATCCAAACTTAGGTCAAAAGGCAGGATACAAGTAAAATAAAAATAAACAAAGTTGAAGTCTTAAGAATGTGGCATAGCTTAAGGTAAGGGGGGAAAAACATGATAATCCAGATTGTTTATATTTTCAAAGTCCTCCTAAGAATTAAGAAATTTGTCCAATTAATTTTTAGTGGCTCAACTCAAGGCAATTTTAAAACTTATACAACATGGAGAGTAATGAGTATTTTAAAATATTTCAATTTAGGATAATTGTAATCGCCACCCCTTTACCGACTCAAGCAGTTTCATAAAAATACAAATATTTAAAATCACACACTTGAAGTTTAGAATATTTGCTAATCTTTTTCATGGGTTATCTGTTTAGAACTGAACACCCTCTTATCCCATATACATTTCCATTAACTGATGTTTTATTTAAAATTCTTACCTGCCCACCTCTAGCCAACATGCTAACCCATATCGTACTTGTGGGCCGAGAAGAATTCTCCAGGCAGGAACGGCATTCTCCTGTGTACGCATATTTAGAATCCTTCTTTGCAAACACATATACTGTGTTGGTAGCCATTTTCTCCTGAGCAATCAGAACCTGTTCAGAGAATGCAAACGAGGCTAAAGAAACTATTGTCAAGTTAGTGGTCATAACTTTAGACACGTTTAGGATCTTGGCTTCGGAAGCAGGGATGAGAATCAGGCAGCTCACCCAAAGATGCTAGACTGTGACTGCCAGCATACCTCACCCCTGACTATGTTGCCTAAGATTGCTGGAAATTGCAGTTCAACAACAACAACAACAGGGCATTTGCCATCCCATTCCAATATATAGTGGAGATACCATCATCTGAATCGGAAACTAGAATAAATAGTTTTGAACAGGATATAGGGCATGTCTTGGCTCAAGGTTTTGTTTTGTTTTTTTAATGTTACAATCCAAATGCCCTTTCAGGAAACATAGAGATCACTTAATGTCTTAAACAAAATCACTCTTTCAGCTTAAACTCCTTCCCTTGTTTGTTCTAAGTAGGAAATGTAATTGAAAGACCCAACTCATGTTCTCTTAATATGCTCAGCATTCTAGAGCACTGAGTGGTGATAACTACTTTATATACTTGAGTATAAGCTGACCTGAATATAAGCCAAGGCATCTCATTTTACCACAAAAAAACTGGGAAAATGTATTGACTCGAGTATAAGCCAAGGGTGAGAAACACAGCAGCTACTGGTAAATTTCAAAATAAAAATATATACCAATAAAATTACATTACTTGAGGCATCAGTAGGTTAAATGTTTTTGAATATTTACATAAAACTGTAATTTAAGATAAGACTGTCCAACTCTGATTAAACCATTCTTCTACCCTTCGTCAATGTAAATGTACTTACGTATTCTTCCAATAATAATAAAGTCAAATAATAACTGTAATAATAAAATAAAATAGAGTAAAATAATAAATGTAATAATAATAATAACTAAAAAGGGGCTCAAAAACTTGGCTTATACTCAAGTATATATGGTAAATGGAACAGTAGGACTTCATTCTTATATTTAAGAAGATGACACAGCCTTAAAAGTAAACACATGACTGCTAAGCTGACTGAAGCCACCATGTAGCAAAATATGGAACATTCTGTATAGACTATTTCTTTTTCAGAATTCCTACTCCTTACCTTTTCTGATCCATTAATAATAAAATAGCCACCAGGATCAAGAGGGCACTCATTCAGTTGACAAAGATCACGGTCAGTCAAGCCATTTAGCAGGCAATATGTGGATCGCAGCATGATAGGGATCTTTCCTATAAATGTTTTTTGATGTTGCGTCTGTAACTGATCCTCTCCTTCTTTAACAACTGTCTTAGTTATGTCCACATACAATGGAGCAGAGTACCTTTAAAAGAGAAGATGAATAGAGTTGTAATGATACAGATGATTTCCCAAGTAATTTAAATAATACCAATTCAAGCTTGCATCTTTTGTACTACTGTACTGTACTTGACAATGATAACAAGTGAGGCATCACCCAGTAATAATAATAATAATAATAATAATAATAATAATAATAATAATTTATTTGTATACCATCCTATCACCCCCAAAGGGACTCAGGGCAGTTTCCAACATGTAAGGCAAACATTCCATGCCAGAAAGAAACCATACAGACAATTACATCAAGATAAACACCTTTGACACTACAACACAATCAAATTAAACTTAACAGACAAAATAACAACTGAAAGCATAATAAAATACCAAAAAAATCTGCTAAAGCACACTAAAGATAAAAATATTTTAAACCCATTTCATTACAGTTCCATCAGTAGAGGTTCAACAAAACCAATAGCCAGGGTTACAAATAGACATAGCTAACTATAAAGGAGTTGGGCATTGGATAGTACAAACACGAATATACCATATACCATCACTAATTATAAAAGCTGTAGTTTCTTACGTGAGGTTTCTCAGTCTTGCTTCATTTGGCATCATAGGTGAAGGGGCACCATCTCTTTCCCAATGTGTAGGCTTGGATAGATAAATTTGCTCAAATTTCAGAAGATAGCGAGGCTGAAAATGTCCCAAACACATGGATTTGATTACACATTTTACAGAATATGAGAAGTAGCAGCTTATAAAATAATTTTCATTCTAGTTCTCTATTATTACTTAGATTAAGTGTTCTGAAAATATAGGAATGTATAAATGGCAAGCTGGGTGGGAGCAAGTCTAGGTGTAGGTAGGAGTGCCAAGGAGGGCAGCACAGGGCATTTTCAGCCAGGCTGTACTCCTCCTGGCACATCTGCATCAGCAGAGCATGCTGATGATTCACTGGGATAAAGCAGAATTGGCACATGGCCCCTCCAGCACTATGCAGTTTAGGCCTGATTTGGTACTGTTCCCCTGTCTCCACTTCACCATCTTCTTCATCAGACTAATGACAGAAAGTACATAGTTCAAAATATCAACTAAAAAAAAACCACCTGATCTTCATATGAAAAACTATGTAATTCATCATGTTCAGACAATTTTGAATGAAATCAGAGACACCAGAGAGATAGGCACATTTCTGATAAGTTTATGGGGAAAATGCTTATGCTTCATGGAACATAAGTTGTAAAATGATTTGTTTCTTAAGGACTGTCTTATTGTTTCACATGTCATTTTTCATTGCTGGCACCTAGACTCAGTTTGATGAGAGGCAACAAGTGGGAGTTTGGTGTACTGACCCTTCAAAACAGGATTGTACTTTCCTTGAATAAGCAGGTGCAAATATTTTGGTAAGTGTTTGGATCTAGTCTTGCCACTAGTAACAAAAGGGAAACAAACTCTACTTTAGTTGGCCAGGCTGATTTTATGAGAAGCATGCCTAAAAGATGGCCTGCAGAATTTGTCTTCTAATGGGTACAACCATGTAGGATTTCTAAGAGCTCTGAACTGGTTACCTATTAGCTACAGTGCACTGGTATTCAATGCTCCAAATGGCTTGGGACCAAAATACCCAAAGAAACATTGCTTCCTCTACCAGCCCATCTCTTGACAAAAAAATAGCCTTTTCTGCAGGGCATCCCATTTATGAAATACCTTCCCTAAACTGCTTTAAACAAAATACCAACATTTTGGATTTGTTTCATCATCATATCAAAACTTACTGGCTCTTCTACTTCGCCTGTAGCATGTTGAGCTTCTGCTTGCAGATCGATGGGTGGGGCATCTTCGACAATTCTCTGCACAGACATCTGAATGAACTCATCAAATGAATCAAGCTGCTGACGGACCAGGCCCTTTTCATCAAAGTAAGAGCTTTGCAAAACAAGTTAAAATCAATGAGAATTACTACTGCAGAATAACAGCACATTCCAAAATAGCTTCTTCAAATAAGCTCCCTAGATCTCCTTGATTAATATAAAAATGTTAGTGAACTACACAAGAGTTCCAAAGGAGAAATACATAGTCTTCATTTTTTTTATTCATGTGAATATTGTAACATCCGTAACTTCAGAAGAACAATTTCCTCCAGTATGAGACTTGAAACATACTAGTATGTTCAAGTTGCATGATGTATTGTTTTCTGTGAAAGACATTATGGATAGGTTCTTCAATTCAGTGAAATTCAACAAAGTTTAAAAAAGGTTTATTTTAGAGTGAATCTGAATTCTTTCATATTGTTTATTTGAGCACTTACCTGATGACAATCCAGCATGCTTCTTGCCACAAATCTGGGGTGATTTCATCATCATCTTCATCATATTGCATATCTGCCAAGAAAAGGCAAAGTCCAACACTTTCATGGTAGTTTTTGAAATCCTTTCCATGCAAATATTTTCACAAAATACATGGGGATAATATATCTCACTTTTATTTCTAAAATTGCAAACATTATTTCCTTTGATCTCAGCAGAAGCCTTCAGGGGAAGAACTGTTTTAAAGCTAAAGACAATGCAGTCGCCGTTGCCTGTTTTTGGTCTAAAGCAGTAGTTCTCAACCTGTGGGTCCCCAGATGTTTTGGCCTTCAACTCCCAGAAATCCCAACAGCTGGTAAACTGGCTGGGATTTCTGGGAGTTGTAGGCCAAAACACCTGGGGACCCACAAGTTGAGAACCACTGGTCTAAAACTATTTAGCTGCTTATGATCCCTTTATTTTATCAGTTTTAACTTCTCTATTTATGCAATGCTTCTGAAACGAAATAAAGCAGAGCCCTTGCCCAGGTCTACCATTCAAGAATCTTACAAAGACTAGAGATTTTATTCCCTCTGTGCAAACCATGATCTGAATTCATATTTATATCAAGGCATTTCATATATCTAATTATAATACTTTTCCAAGAATTAAGAATATAGCACTAGGCATGTTTATGAGTTTGTCACAGTAAAGTAAGGAAAGTTGGTTACAACTGAAAATGCTCATAATTGCTCTATAAGACATCACTGTCTAAAGCAGATCAACAACTTGCAAGAAAATCAGACTCCCTACTTCAGCTGTACTGTGTACTGGTTGAAAAGGTTGCCACAACTGCATGCAGTGCAGGGTACTCATAGTTTACACTGTATTATCATGTTAATATAAATGTTAAAGGTTCCATCCCCAGGGTGCCAAATTTATTCTGCAGGACTGGGTTCAGCACCCTGGACACTTCCTAGAAAGTTTAAATTGAAACTGGGAGTGATTTGCTGCCCGACTGATATGGTGAGAGCAAGCTGTTCCCATTATGGAAAGATGAAACATTTGTCAGAGGAGAGATGTTGCTCAATTGCTCTGCTTATCCAGGCTGAGTCTCATGTGTGGAATACCCTGTCTAAGAGGTGTCCTTGAATTATGTACAGAGCAGCTGGTGAATTCCTTAAACTTGTCCTTCCCATGACACCAGGCAGTTTAGAAACACTTGGCCCTTTGACAAGTCTGGTTGACCATTTTATTAAATTGTAAAGCATCAGGTAAACACCTTTTCACCACTTCCAGTGAATGAGCCCTTCCTCAAAGGTCACTGTTGCCACTGAGTGGAGATCCGAATTGTAAATGTACTGTAACCAGAAAAGGCTTTCAGGGTGCTTCCTCCATTGCTTTTAATTTACTTTATTACATGCCATGCTGTGAACTTTACTTGGTACTGTTCCATTATCTGGGTGGTGGCCACTAGGGACTGCTAGAGAAAGATACTTCATTTTATTGGGGTGAAGGGTGGGTTGAAGGAGCAAAACCATTTCCCCCTGTTTTCCTGTTATTCTCCCCACTCATGTCTCTGTCATGGAAACAACCCTTTAAGATAAGGGAAGTGGGGAGGGGGAATAACCAGTGAAATTAGGGGAAGTGGCTTTCCTCCTTCAACTCCCCCCCCCCACTAAAATGAAGAATCCTCCCTTCTCAATCGGCCCCTAGTGGCCTCCACCTGGATAAAGAAACATAATTACTTTAAGCAATTAATTAAAACCATAAATTATGGTGCGAATCTTGCCTTGCTTCAGTAATTAGAAACTTCAACTTGGTCAGGCTATGCCACCATTAACACGTAGCTGAGATAATCCTTAAAAGTGTTCAGAGTTTTCCAAGGTTTTAAATAATAATAATAATAATAATAATAATAAATAAACTTTATTTGTATCCCGTCCCATCTTCCTAGAAGGATTCAGGGCGGCTTACAAGGTAGTGACAATGCAAACAAAAACATCAAATATATAGCAATAACCCAAATAACCTAAATCAAAAAAGTAAACACCAATGAAAAATAAATATGCTTGAAAAATGTTTTGCAAGCATTGTATTGCAGACCTTTCCTCTATTGCAGATTGGGGATGGGGGGAGGGAAGGAGTGAGTAATTTGGCTAAGGCCACTCAGGATATCTATAGCCCCTTCCACACAGGCTGTATAAAATCCACATTGAACTGTATTATATGGCAATGCAAACTCAGATAATCCAGTTCAAAGCAGATATTGCGTATTATCTGCTTTGATATTCTGGGTTATATAGCTGTCTGAAGAGCCCTATATCTATTTATCTATCTATTTATAAGTATATATGTACGTTGGTTACTTGGTGCCACAAATAATTGAGGGGTTTGGGCCTTTTGGGACTAAAGCTGAGAAAAAGAAAATGACCAAAATGGATTGGCCATTGCTGAGTTGAAGTGACCTCTGTGATGTGACTGGAAAAGAAAAGGAATGATGCTGCTACTAGGACCCCTTCCACACAGCTGTATAAAATCCACACTGGGCTGTGTTATATGGCAGTGTGGACTCGGATAATCCAGTTCAAAGCAAATAATGTCATCTGCCTTGAGATTCTGGGTTATATGGCTGTGTGGAAGGGCCTAGGTGACATGTGTATGAGGGGAACGGCGGGAGGAAGGAAACAGATAAAGAAGAAAAAGAAAGGAAAGAAGACAATGGAATGTGGGGGAAAATATATGAGGGGAGAAAGAAGGGAAGTGAAAAGAAAGAAGGACAAAGGAAGGAAAGGACAAAAGAAGAGAAAGGAAAGATTGGGGGAGAGAGAAGTGGGGGAGTGGAGGAAAGGAAAGGATGAAAGGAAAAGAAGGAAGAGAAAGGAAAGAGAGAATGAAAGAGAAGTGGGGGAAGTGAAAGAGGAAAAGGATCGGAAAAAGGAAAGAAAGGTAGAAAAGAGAGAGGGACAAGGTGTATGAGAGAAATGGAGCAAGGAGTCACAATTAGGATGTTTGGCCTTTTGGACCTTACGTGCGTCATCTCACCCTAAGGAAACAATTCCTGCCTTCTTTTAGAGGGCAGGAGTTCTGTGGCCATTGCTGAGCTGCTACCAGGGACACCTTCCAGGGGTATCGCTACCCTTCAGCCGCCCCAACGAGGAAGGCGAAGCGCCTCAGGAGAACCTCCCCTGCCTTCCCCTCGCCCTCCGGCTTCCCTCTGCAGGACCTCACCTTCGTCCGCGTCGTACATCTTGGCGGCGGCAAGTCAAACTCTCAGGAGCAGGAAACACAGGCGGAGAACGTCGCTCGAGCGAAAGCACCAGCTTATGGTCGCGTTTCCCAGGCACTTCCGTCCCGCTTCCAAACGTCACTTCCGTTCACTCCAGAGAGAGCCTTGGAGGCCCTTCTCTTCGCGCACGCGCTTTCTTTGAACGAGCTTGAGCCTTGGCGCCTGCGCAGTTCGATTGTGCGCACGACAGGGTGATGCCAAAGAAAGCTATAGACTAGACAAGCTTGAAGTGACTGGACTGACCTTGAGGGAGCTGGGGGTGGTAACGGCCGACAGGGAGCTCTGGCGTGGGCTGGTCCATGAGGTCACGAAGAGTCGGAGACGACTGAACGAATGAACAACAAGTAATAATATATACCATGCCTGCTATAGACAATAGTGGAGTCTATCCAGTGTTTCCCAAATATTAGTCATCCAGATGTTTTGAATTTCATTTCCCAGAATTTATCACTGTTGAACAATCTGCTGGAGGCTGCTGGGAGTTGAAGTCCAAAACAGCTGGAAAAGCTAGGCTTGGAAATCACTGGTTTTGCATAAAGAAAGCCCACATGGCGAAACTATTTGGGTGCTGGACTACGACAAGTGGGGTTTATATATCTGTGAAATGTCCAGGGTGAGACAAGTGTGAATGTTGCAATTGGCCAGCTTAATTAGCATTGAATAGCCTTGCAGCTTCAAAGGCTGGTTGCTTCCTACCTGGGGGGAATCCTTTGTTGGGAGGAGTTAACTGGCCCTGATTGTTTCCTGTCTGGAATTCCTCTGTTTCCTAAGTGTTGTTCTTTATTTACTGTCCTGATTTTAGAATTTTTTAATACTGGTAGCCAGATTTTGCTTTTTTCCATGGTTTCCTCCTTTCTGTTGAATTGTGGGAAATTGAATTGTTAGGAATTGTGGGAATTGAAGTGCAGAACACCTGGAGTGCCACATGTTTGCCCTTGCCTTTGAGGGCTATTGCCTTCACGGCTTTTTATTTAGTTTCAAGGGTGTCTTGAGAAACTGCAAGTCGCTTCTGGTGTCAGAGAATTGGCTGTCTGCAAGGATATTGCCCAGGGGACGCCTGGATGTTTGAACTTTTACCGTCCTTGTGGGAGGCCCTACAGCACATTGAGTTAAACCCTTGTGCTGGGGAGCTGGAGTTGACAGAAGGACCTACTCAACCTGCTCTCCCTGGAATTGAATTGCTGACCTATCGGTCAGCTGTCCTGCTGGCACAAGGGTTTAACTCAATGTGCTGTAGGTCAATGGCTCACCAGTACTCCAGCCGAATTCTGCATAAGCTTAGGAGTCCCCTAAACGCCTGGCCTGCGGTGCAAGGAAGAGGCCACAAGTTGGATTCTTTCTAAAAAGGCTTTTATTGCGGGCCAAAGCAACAAGTGACAGCAGGTCATTTTGTGCCCACTGCACAAAACGTTTGTTGCAACTTGAAATGGGGTTGCAATTTTTTTTATCACTTTCACAGAAAATTGAAAGCATTGTCTCATTGGTGTACAAAAAGCAATCAATCCATTGGTCTAAGCTGACTAACCGATTTTCATTGGCTCTCTATGACTCTAACAACCAAGAAGGCAAACAGTCACAGTGGCTAACAATCGCACAATTGTGCTTTCATATTTATGGCCCTGAATGTCTCAATTGTCCAGTCTTATCTGCTTTTCTGTTTCAAGCATGGACTTCAAGCGGCTGGGAAATTAGGGCGTACTAGCTAACCAGTTTTGTCCTGAGAATTTTTATTTGAGAGGTAACTTCCTCTCTGCGGCAGCATTTTCCCCAACTGTCAGTGTTTTTTTGCAAGCAAAGGCCTCTGCACAATGAGGACATATGGGGCTTTCAATCTTTGGAAGCACCCATGAAAATTCTATTAAAAATGATGTCTTCCTCAGCGCCACCGGGGGCTCCTTGAGGCCTTACTTAGGCGATCCCTCATTGTCCGAGTAGGATTGTCTTCCAAGATCGATGTACTGGGGGTGGGTCTGTAGGTAACTGTGGAGCCCTATTCTTGATTTGCATCTTCTTCCACAGTGTGGGCATTGGTTTCCAGATGGAAGGTGGTCTCAGTCGGGGTTGGCTTGATGTCCTCTTGGCACATTTCTCTCTTTTGCCCTCCATTCGTGCCTCTTCAAATTCTACAGCACTGCTGGTCACAGCTGACCTCCAGCTGAACGCTCAAGGGCCAGGGCTTCCCAGTTCTCAGTGTCTATGCCAGAGTTTTTGAGGTTGGCTTTGAGCCCATCTTTAAATCTCTTTTCCTGTCCACCAACATTCCGTTTTCCGTTCTTGAGTTCGGAGTAGAGCAACTGCTTTGGGAGACGGTGGTCGGGCATCCGGACAACGTGGCCGGTCCAGCGGAGTTGATGGCGGAGGACCATCGCTTCAATGCTGGTGGTCTTTACTTCTTCCAGCACACTGACATTTGTCCGCTTGTCTTCCCAAGAGATTTGCAGGATTTTCGGGAGGAAGATGATAGAATTGTTCCAGGAGTTGCATGCGATGTCTGTAGGCAGTCCACGTCTTGCAGGCGTATAGCAGGGTTAGGAGGACAATAGCTTTATAAACAAGCAGCTTGGTATCCCTACAGATATGAAAAAGATCCTGGAGTCCTCGTGGACAACAAGTTAAACATGAGCCAACAATGTGATGTGGCGGCAAAAAAAGCCAATGGGATTTTGGCCTGCATCAATAGGAGCATAGTGTCTAGATCTAGGGAAGTAATGGTACCCCTCTATTCTGCTTTGGTTAGACCACACCTGGAATAGTGTGTCCAATTCTGGGCACCACAATTCAAGAGAGATATTGACAAGCTGGAATGTGTCCAGAGGAGGGTGACTAAAATGATCAAGGGTCTGGAGAACAAGCCCTATGAGGAGCGGCTTAAGGAGCTGGGCATGTTTAGCCTGAAGAAGAGAAGGCTGAGAGGAGATATGATAGCCATGTATAAATATGTGAGAGGAAGCCACAGGGAGGAGGGAGCAAGCTTGTTTTCTGCTTCCCTGGAGACTAGGATGCGGAACAATGGCTTCAAACTACAAGAGAGGAGATTCCATCTGAACATGAGGAAGAACTTCCTGACTGTGAGAACCGTTCAGCAGTGGAACTCTCTGCCCCGGAGTGTGGTGGAGGCTCCTTCTTTGGAAGCTTTTAAACAGAGGCTGGATGGCCATCTGTCAGGGGTGATTTGAATGCAATATTCCTGCTTCTTGGCAGGGGGTTGGACTGGATGAGGTCTCTTCCAACTCTTTGATTCTATGATTCAATGCCCCGGTCTTCAAACACTCTCTGCTTCATTCGGGAAAATGCCTTGAGGCCCATTGCCTAGCCTTAAGACTCATTGCCTAGCCTTGAGGCCCAGCCACATTTCAGAGGAGCTTGAAAGGAGAAGTTATGCAGAGCCCAGGCGCCTCCGATAGGGGGCGGAGTTGCTTCCGGAAGAAGCCCCCTCGTTGGCTGGGGCCGCTCTGGCCCTCGCCCTCGCTGTCCTTCCCTCAGCTTTCCCTCACGGAGGAGCATGAACGGCCTGAGGCGGGCGCTGCATTTGGGGCGGCTGTGGCGTGGGGCGCTCCCAAGGCCTCACCGTGGCCTGGCCTCTTTCCCGGGCCTAGGCAGGGGCTGGGCCGCGGCGGAAGGAGAAGAGGAGTTCGTCTTCCCGGAGTACCTCCCTTCTGACCCGGGCCCGGAGGAGGAGAAGAAGCCTCCCGCGCCGCCGCGACAAAGAGCAGGCCCGAGGCCGGAAGAGCGGCGCCGGAAGCCTCGGGCGAGCTTCCACCAGGCCTCGGGCCTCCCGGACCCGTCGCTGCCGGCCAGCGGCTTGGGCTGCCCGGGCTGCGGGGCGGAGCTGCACTGCCGCGACCCGGCTCTGCCTGGCTACCTGCCCAGCGAGAAGTTCCGGAGCCTGAAAGAGGAGGGGGAAGGCGGCGAGGGCCTGGAGGGGGCGGTGTGCCAACGCTGCTGGCTCCTGGTGCACCACCGCCAGGCGCTGAAGGTGGAGCTGCCCCGGGAGGAGTTCCGCAGCCTGGTCGGCGCCGCCTTGAAGGCCCCCTCTCGCCACAACCGCCCGCCCTTAGTGCTGCTCCTGGCCGACCTCCTCGACCTCCCCGAATCGCTACTCTTGCCCGACCTGTCAAGCCTGGTCGGGGACCAAACCCACCTCCTGGTGCTGGGTAACAAAGTGGACCTGCTCCCGGGAGACTCCCACGACTACCTGCGCCGCTTGCGGGGAAGCCTTCGCCAGGCCTGCGCCCAAGCGGGCCTCCCCGCCAAGGAGGAGCCGCTCCTGATCAGCGCCAAGACAGGCTTCGGCCTGGAGGAGCTCATCAGCCAGCTTCAGCGCTCCTGGAAGTTCAATGGGGACGTCTACCTGGTGGGCGCCACCAACACCGGGAAGTCCACCCTCTTCAACGCCCTCCTGCACTCTGACTACTGCAAGTCCCGGGCCTCCCAGGCCATCCACCGGGCCACCATCTCACCCTGGCCAGGTCAGCGGGGCATCATCTCT
>NW_026845477.1:112107415-112132596 GCF_025583915.1 Anolis sagrei ordinatus
GGGGGCATTTATCCATTTAGAACTTACTTAGTATAAAGTACATATAATAACAGAACCAGTGCGGTGTAGTGGTTCAAGTGTTGGATACCTAGAGGACCTTGGAGAAGTCACACTTTCTCATCCTCAGTGAAAGGCACCCCCCCCCCAAACAAATTTTGCCAAGAAAATCCTGTGCTAAGTTTGCCTTAGGGTCACTATGAATCATAAAAAACCTGAAGGCACAAAACTACAAAATCCCATATTGAAGTACTGATTTCCCCAATAAACAATGGTTGCAAGACTTTAAAAACTCATAAATGCATGCAGCACCCCCAGGTGGAGAAACTTGGTAGTGTGCTCATGAAATAGAATTTAAGTATCTCTGTGAAGGACCTGGGAAGAAATCTGCTTGGAATTGAACATGTTTCCTTCCACCCCCAGCACTGTCACTTAATGTTCTTCCATCTGCTGAACTTTCCAAACACTGGTTTTCTGATTGTCACTCAGAGCAACTGACTGAGAAACCATGATTGTCGTCTTATTATGATCTATCACAAACCTAATAATCCACCACGAACATAATAATCTTTATTTCTTTTCCAACCAACTAGGAAACAGCTTGAACCAGTGGTTCTCAACCTGTGGGTCTCCAGTGTTTGGCCTACAACTCCCAGAAATCACAGGCAGTTTCCCAGCTGTTAGGATTTATGGGAGTTGAAGGCCAAAACATCTGGGGACCCACAGGTTGAGAACCACTGCACTGGAGCTATCATAGTGAAAACTTGAGAAACATGTGAACAAGCTTATTAAGTTAACCTTAAATTAAAGCAACAATACTGATACTCTTAGCTTGCTACTCCAGTTAAGATCAGAAGTTCCATTAAAAAAATTAATTACAAAGGAATATTATAATAAAGTTTACAGCTCCTCAGCTCCAGGGGCATAAAACTGAGTCAAAGACATGGTTCTCAAATAGGCTTCAGGTGATTAAGTTTATGTTAAGTAGCAACTCACAAACCTACCTGCTGGCAACTCTCTGAATCTCAGATATTCCATAGAGCGCGTAGTCACAAGGGGCTTCTGAGGATAATACAGCACATGGGCAAGTGTATCCATTCGAACATGAAAGTTGGTGATATAAACACCCATGGCCTGTTTGCCCATAGCAGATTGGTAGGTATTCCTAGGAGACTATAAAAGTTAAAAAAAATAAGTAAGGTGGCAAAACTTCTTCATATCTATTAACATTTAAGCATACATAAAACACTGCACACATTACATACAGCCCGGAAAACTCACAGCAACCAAATTTACACTTTGCCACAGTTTAGTTCTAAGTCTTACAAACCTGATTGTGATCTGGAAATGGGATAATGGAGGCACAGACTCCTAGGATCATGGACGGGTGAATCTCACAGTGTGTGTAAGTTGAACAGTATGCAATCCCTTTCTCCTGCAGGTCATCTGGAGTCATGGCCAACATAACAGTCTCCTCTTCTAGCGTGTCAATGTATTCCACTACACCACTGGCCACCAAGTCCTGCCAACTAAGCAATACACCTCAATTATTAGAGGGCTAACAATAATTTAATATTAGACATTATACTTTTGCAATTTGCAGTGCCTTGATGTCACCAGAGTCCCTATTTCTGCTCAAACGTTAGGACTTCCCTTTTTCCTTGCCCCTGAAGCATCACTTTCTGTTCCGATCTCTCAATCAATGCACTCAGGGAAGGAAAAAAAAAATCATCTTTCTCACCATAGCCACTGATGGGAGCTGTCTTATTGGCGGAATCAATTAATACCATCCTTTTCTTGTATTCGATTAATGACCGCAAACCATTTCAGAGCTTCTAGAGCAGTGGTTCTCAGCCTGTAGGTCCCCATATGTTTTGGCCTTCAACTCCCAGAAATCATACAGCTGGTAAACTGGTTAGGGTTTCTGGGAGTTATAGGCCAAAACGCCTGGGGACCCACAGGTTGAGAACCACGGATGTAGAGTAACTTTAATTGAATGCAGCTCACAGCCAAGTACTTGGAATGTACATGGCTGATTATACAATCTTTATAGTTTAGAGTGGCTTAGTTTTGGGGTGTCTAGAGGTGCCTTCCAATTACTAATAAATTGTTTTTCAACTTGTGACCGTTTTGGCCTTGGCCTTTACCTCGCTCCAGCAGCCAAAAAAGAAAGAGTCCCACTTCCAACATTGAAATGAAGGAGAGGGAAAAAATGTTAGCCAACTGGTATACCTACTCTTAAATTTTCTAGTTGAATTTAGACAGAGTTAACTGAGAAGTAAAAAAAACTTGCCATAAATGGAGACAGTTCCCAATTTTCACTCTTCTTTCAAGTTGAATTATTATATCAGTGGAAAGACAGTTTGAAAGCTGGGGCAAATTTCACAAAAAAACTAAGATTGTGAGCAGAGTCTCTATCTTATCTGTGACCACTATTCCCTTCTGGATTCACAGATCACTAAGATGAATATTGGCTTCATCTCCTTCTATTCCTAGTAGCTTAAAAACATGGCTTTTTAGACAGGCATTTGACCTTGTGTAAATTATGGTCAGATTGAGAACTCGGCTATTGTCTTCACTCCAGGACTTTGGTTTGTTAATTGTAGATAGCCAGTTTTATTCAC
Source organism: Anolis sagrei ordinatus (assembly GCF_025583915.1). Taxonomy (NCBI): domain Eukaryota; kingdom Metazoa; phylum Chordata; class Lepidosauria; order Squamata; family Anolidae; genus Anolis; species Anolis sagrei. The sequence continues at coordinate 112,110,037 of NW_026845477.1, forward strand.
AGATTCTACTGTGTTTTATGAAATTTACAATTTTATCAGATGAGGTTTTATGTGTGTTCGTTTTTTTAGACTTATATTTTTGTTTAATAAGCTCATGTATCATTGTTTTATGTGTGGCACTTCAAAGTGCTTTTGTGAGCTGCCCTAAGTCCCTTCAGGTAGATGATGGTGGGGTACAAATAAAATTATTATTATCATCATCTACCAGTTTTGGAGCTCCAAACCAGCTATTTGCTGCAAATTCCTTGCTTCCCACATTGACACAAAGTAAGAGAGAACTTTTGATTCTAGACCACGCCCTCAAAGTGATAAATTTCATGTTTATACTTTGATAGGGAACACTCAATCTGTAAGTTTTTCGTAGGCAGTGAAGAACAGCCATATACATGTACCCTGTTCCTTGACAATGAGTATTTGTAGACTGAGGCATTAATCCAACCCTGCTGTTAGAGAACTATGACAAAGCAATGCAGACTCCTTCTGAAATCCAGCCAAAAAAATAGTGTATCCAGAAGTTCAAGAAAGGTTCATAGTTAGCACACAGTGATATTGATGGCTGCAATATTAAATCTTTGTTGCCAGGAGCAAAGTCTGGTTCAGCATGGTGCCATTAATCTGTTTTGTAACAGGATGATTATTCAAGCAGGAAACTCTGGTTAGTTGCCCCACAGTTGTCATTTTGGATAAGGATCAAATAGAACAGTTAAAACAGCCCAACAACACATGCTAAGTCAGCACACTGCCTTTACTGCAGTTCTCTTCTGTAACAGGGAGGAAACATCTCCAAAACAGCAGCAAAAACTGATGTACAAAAGTCATACTGAGATTATGCTGCAGAAGTTCTGCTACAACATACCCAAGCCGCTTTGAGTGCCCCTAGGGGTGAGAAAAGCGGTATAGAAATACTGTAAATAAATAAATAAATAAACTAGCCTCAGAAGGTGCTGCTTTTGCAAGATGCAAGCTATTCAGTTACACATAAAGTGAAATGTTAAGGACAGTAAGTATGCCACACCTAAAATCAAACTAGAGAGCCAGCATGTTATAGTGTTTTGAGCACTGGAATATTACAATAAAAATGTAACATGATTTTTGTTCCTGGGTTACAATTGTAATTTCCTAATTGCTTCTATTATAAAAACATGGGGAAAGTTTATTAAACTGCAAAAACTTGGCTTTTGTGGGACAACCTGCAGCACATTTTGCTAGTTTTTCAATGAATATCTCATCTGAGTCTCAAACAATTCAACATAGTTTGTGGCAACTACAAAAACAAAGTTTCTGGAATATAGCAACTACTTTTAATGTAAATACCACACAACTAAACAAGAATAACACTTTCAAGCCAGGAACAGAAACATTTTCAAATTTTGTTACACAGTGTTATCAATGTTGCAGTCTACATGCATTCATGGAAATCCTTGGGCTCATCACAATGATTCAGACTAAGAGGAAGGAAATGACAGATCTCTTTGGAAAAAATGTTGTTGGAAAACCCTGATACGATTGCCATATGTCAAACTGTACTTGAACAACAGCAGCAAAAATTCACATTCTGGATGAGAACCTTTCAAGTTCTCATACATATCAAGTGGCTGATACGGGATAATTTTTAAAACTCCTGCCTGTTTACTTGTAGTGCTGTAATGCACGTATTGAGTAATGCAATTCGCCAAACTTTTTTCCAGTTATCACATCAGACTGCTTCCCTTGCCATGAAGAGACCATGATTGCTAATGGAAAATAAAAGAGGCTTCCCTTCAAAAGCAAGCAAAATGCCATCAGGAGCATCCTACCTGTAATTGTTATATTCACGTTCCTTCAATTGGTCAATATGCCTCTTCTTTAGAAGCAACTTTTGTTTTTCCACAATCAGAAGTGGGCGGCAAATCCTGCCAGCATCAGTATAAATGCGAATTTCTCGCTCCCGGATATCCCTGATCATGGACACCTATATAAGTAAAGCAGAAGGCATTTAACATACAAGTTTTCATTTGTAAATGCATTCATTTCAAACAAACCAAAACCAATCTGATCAACAATACTTGTATCAAGCAGTGTTTATACACTAATTATTTTTTATGTAGTGCCTTCCATCTTGTAGAACAACCCAATATATACCTCTGACACAATGATGTCCATCTGACGACGCAATTTCCTCAGCGTATTCATAAGCTGTTCTGGGTCTTTGTGGATTCCAACCCAACATCCATTTACAAAGATCTTTGTAGCACTAAAGACAAGAAAAAGCTATATGAGAAGGCTGCCCTTAAACTGAGCTACATGGAGCTTCCTGAGATTCAACTGCCTTTTATACTTACTCTGCAATGGCTGCTGGAGAGATTTCTTCCAGGTTTTCCATGCTCCATTCTTCTAAAAATTCCAGAATTGGAGATGGCTGGGATCCCACAGAAATATAGGCCATGAGAGCAAGATTCTTCACAAGTCCCACAGCATGACCCTAGGAAAAGACGCCATTTCTTGTAATTCAATCATCTCCATATCCATACGACATAAACATTTTGATAATCATTTCAAATCAGAAGGTGTTTAGAGCAAGACTTTCCCATCTATACCTGTTGTGCCTCTGCAAGCTTTCTCGTTGTTTACTCCTGTTAAGCCCCTATTTAGCTAGAAGAGATTAGTATTCTGTGTATAGTTTGTGGGGTTAGTCTAGATAACCTCTTCCTCCTTGTGTTTGAAACTTCCCTCGTCCTTTTACTTTAAGACACATCTCAGGGGCAGAGCCTCAGCCCAGACCCTTCTGGCTCCTTGAAGAGTCAGGCAATGTGGTATTGGAAGGTGAAGAGTAAGGAAGGTGGAAGAACTACAAAACAGAACATCCTGTTGAGGCTACGCAAATCAGTCACGTCAAAACTATACATCGTTACATCAAAGCTATATAAAAGTAAAGACACAAAGGATATACAGACTGAAATCCATCTGAAGTCACATTAAAGTATAATCCAGTCAGAACTGTAGTTGTGTTTCAAGGATTTTAACTCCCCTCACATAGACTGGTAGTAGAACTCTTTGAGGACAGGAAGACTGAGATCTGTTATTTAACAAATTGCTGTTTTTACTTCAAATACGTAGCATACAATCCATTCATTGCATCAAAGACACCTTCCAAATAAAGAGCTAGTGCGGGGGCAGAACAGTACCTTATTTATCAAATTCAATTTACATTTTAAAAAAAGGATCAACTAACCATAGTGAAAAAATGGCAGTATATGGAAGTTCCACAATACGCAATGGATATCTTGAGCAATGAGCAATCTATTTGCCTCCAAGGAAATGGGAAATTGATGCTTCTGTTCAGTGTTTTGTCTTATATCTGATATAACAGGCTTTTTAATTTAATTTTAGTTGTTAAGGCATAATTTGTTTTTATATTTTGGGTTGTCAAATTTTGTTACTATGGATGTATTGCTGTTGTGTTCGGGAATTGAATGTTTGCCTTTTATGTTTGGAATCTGCCCTGAGTCCTTCTGAGCAGAAAGGGAGGAATATATTTTTTAAATTATTTTACTGACACAAAAACACAGTATGTCACGGCAAACAAAATATATACGCGTGATTTCGTATCACAAAATCACAAGTCAAACACTTCCCAAGCATCTAGGACTGTGTGATGTAAAGTTTTTATTATTATTATTACTATTATTATTATTATTATTATTATTATTATTATTTGAAAGTTTGAATTCTGCTCAGTTATGTATTCTGCTCAGAAAGCAAGTGCCTTGCCTACTGGACCTCACTGTCACCCCTCTTAAGGGAGATTTATCCTAAAACTTGCTTAGCATTCTATTTAGAAATGTAAGAGAAGACTAATATGGCAGGCAAGGTTTTAATATTTTTCTGTTACTGAAGAACCTCAACTTCTGAGAAGCCTGAGGGTTTGATCTAAAAAATAAAGGTTTTTTCAGATAATCAAGTTTCATTACAAAGCCTAAAAATAAAACTGTCACTGCAGAGAAAAATATACAGATGGGTACACAGAGTCATATACACACATTATACACTTATTTTTGATCTAATCTGTTCATTACCTCTGGAGTTTCAGCAGGACAGATCATTCCCCACAATGTGTTGTGCAATTGCCTGGGCTTTGCTAATTTACCATCTCTGCCAATAGGGGAATTCAAACGACGCAAGTGGGAAAGCGTAGATGCAAAGGTGAGTCGGTTCAAGACCTTCAAAAGGAATGCAACCAAGAAAAGATTTAGGTGTAAACATAAGACACATAGTCTAGATCTTGACGAAGTAAAAAAAAAACTACCTTCCTATAACAAGACTTATTGTTGTTAGGATTCAACCCAACACTGTCCAAGTCTCAAGTCCTCAATGAGGAACAGTTAGTTAGCTTAGAATAAGCTGAGGGTTTCCCTTCCCCCATGTCTCCTGTGTGACAGTTGGAATGTATTAATTTCTTCTCTCCTCTCTGTTTCTGCTCTCATTCTGATTGGTTGTGTAAAATGGATACCTTTTCCACTACAAGCCTTTACTTCTGAATGGCATTTTTAACATTTTTGAATGTGTTGTGTGTTTTGATATCTCTCTCTTGCTCTGCGTGTCAGGAGAGATGTAGTGCTTGGGTGTTTTTTCCCTTTCTTGAAACCTTAGAAGAGATGGGTTATAGAGTAGCTCAGACCCAGTTCTACAACTGTTAAGAAATGTAGTTAGTTCATATTATTGTAAATAAACCTTTTGTGATTTTTTTAAAGATTGGACTCTGCATCTTTGCCTGCCCAAGCTCTAAATTCATTACAGCCACAACCAACGGCACTTCACACTCTGCTTGCTGTGAACTGATTGCTCAACTTTTAATATTCTGTTTGTATGTTGGATGCTCTGCTATATTTTTGGGTAATTTTCCCTAACAATTGTGCAGTGATTGCATATTAATTTGAAGCATTTATCATATAAAACATAAGTACTACAGTATAGATGATGAATAGAAATCACTTCAAAGGCAGTGAATGAGCAAAAGGCATCTGATAGCAAATATGGACTCAGATGCATATTTGGATAAGTGTTCCATTTCAAACGGATAGTGAAGAATAAGAAGGATGGTGATGCTACCAACGAGAAGGGCAGAAATGCTAAGATCATTAGAAGAGAAGTTCAAGTAAACAGAACAAAGTAAAGGATGGATGGAGAAGGGAAAGAGGTGACTGAGGCAGCAATTCACGCAGAAGAAGAACTTACAAGACTTTTGAAAACAGAATGGGTTATTTATCTTGCAGAAAGGCAAGCAGAATCTGGTAGGCATATAAAATACATTTTCACGCAATGATTTCAGCTAACAAACCTAATGGTTGTGTGTCACTTAACAAAATTCCAGAGAAACAACAGAAACATAATCTTTTCAAATAAAAAATAGACTGGAAGAAACCTTACTTGAGATACTCCAGCTCTGGCCTGATGAGCTTTCTTCTGGTCTCCCCAGTTCCCTGTAGCCAAGGAGTATTTCAGCCCGTCTGATATAATTCTGGTTTTAATTGCTAGCTCCAAGTTAAAATCTTTCCCTCTGTCAATAAACTTCTGTGCATATATTCTAACTTCCTTCAGCAAGTTCTTAAACATTCTGTTGAAGAAATCAGAAAAATGCATTACTAACATGCATTGCAACACATGAATGCAACAATAAGCACCCATTGACATTCCTTAGCAACGAGAACCATAAAGCCTAACACTGGACTTAATATTTAGTCATTTAGTTAAATCCTGCATTTCCCATATAGTACCCAAGGCATCTTACATTACACATACATGGGCCGGGCTGATAGCACAACTGGTTAATCAGGTGCAATACATCACTGCCGACCGAAAGGTGGCAAGTTTGAAGCCTGAGTTGGGGTTGAGCGCCTGACTGTTAATAGCTGTTTAAAAAATAGCTGTTAAAAAATATTGCCCAGATCACTGTCGACCTAAGCAGTTCAAAACAGCTATGAGTAGAGAAATTAAAGACCGCTTAAAATGGGGAGGCTAATTTATGACACCATAAAAATACCGGAGAGAAAGGAGGAAATGCTACGATCAAAAAGGCTCGGCGTCATAGTGGACGAAGTGACAGCTCCCCCTGTGGCCAAATCAAGCAACCTCCAGGATCCGGTGGAAGAACTGCTGAATGGCCTCTATTTGTCTGTATGTCTTGTATGTCAAAAAAACCCAGCACTGAACATTTACCGTGTATATGTGTATTGTGATCCGCCCTGAGTCCCCTTTGGGGTGAGAAGGTCAGAATATAAATACTGTAAATAAATAAATACAATACAATATAGCTAAGGTTGCCGTCGCTTCCCTTCGACTCATCCTCCCTCCCCGAGTGTTCTGGCTCAGGAGGCTCCCCGCTGCTGCCTTGGCACCCCTTTAATGACGACATTAAGTCTCGTCATGTCCGACTCTGGGGAGTAGTGCTCATCTCTATTTCTAAGCTGAAAAGCCAGTGTTGTCCACAGATGTCTCCTAGGTCATGTGGCCAGCATGACTGAACAGAGCACTGTTACCGTCCCGCAGAAATGATACCTATTGATCTACTCACATTTGCAGTTTTTCAAACTGCTAGCATTTTGTATGATCCACTTAAAACATTAAAACAGATAAAGCACATCAAAACTTATTATGCCGTAAGCATCAGCATAACGGTTATTGTGAGTAACACGATCACCATGACTAATAGTTATTGACAAAATTATTGTTCATTAATTTGTCTAATTCTTTTAAAAAGATAAGTGGCCAATTGAAAACATTACCTTGTTTTAGATAATGTGTGAGAATAATAATTTTATTTAATTTATCCTGAACTTCCTACAATTTGTCTCAGTTGATGACTCCAGTTTTAGTATTATTGTATCTTGTGTCTAATATTGCAGTTATCAATTTTATTTAAACTCTCTGTCTCTCACCCAAAACTGGGACTCAAAGAACAGTGGGAAAATACTTCCTGTCATTTGCTTTCTACAAACCAGGGTTCAAAGCCAAATTTTACTCGCCCTCCCTACAATTGTAGGCAGAATCATATTTTTAGCTGAAAATGCAAACCGGATATGACTGGAAACCATTTCCAACATTCTTGGGCTTTGCAGGCAGTGTTTATGGTTTGGGAGAATTGGCAAGATGTCATATTTGGGGCAAATTTGGAACAATTTTCACCCAATATTGTAAAAATAAACTGGTGAATAAGAGCTGCAAAAAAGACCTTTTGGGTCACACTTGGTCCATGGGAAACACTTTCTTCACTCCTGATTTACACAATGCATAGTTTTATGACAGCCAAACTACAAATTAATGTGGGGGGAAAGCTGCTTAATGAGGCCTTGGCCAAAGTCGCAGATTGCTCTGAATTCTGAATTTAGTCCAACTGAAAGGGAGCTGTCCAATGAAAGGTGTAGGATATATACCTTCCTCTCAACCTTTTCCAATACCATATCCCAGGATCCAAGCCAGTACTGGCCAAGATTAGGAAACAACAGCACTTCCTACACTCACCCTCTGAACAAGAAAGCAAGTAATGGCCCTGCAAGATCCAGTCGTTTGTTGCCGTAGTGATCTCTGTCATCCAGCTCCCTTCTCCCCAAAGCTGCCAGCAATAACCTATGAACCATGTACCTGAAAGAGAGAAAGATTAAAGCTTTAAGGTAGTCAAGAGAAGTCTTTCACAAATTTCTGCCACTTCAAAGATGGAGAAAAAAGTTGAAAGACATCTTGCTTATCTGCAATAAAGCATTCAGTTGTTTTATCTATCAAATTACCCTTGGCTGAACACCAAATGAAATTGTAAATACATTTTGTTTTACATGACATCATTTAGAGCAGGTTTTTTTAAAAAAAAAATCAAACAATACATTATATGGATAAATTGTGTGGCTTGTGTTATGCTTGTAAAAGAAACAGTTTCCATGTGTGACGATATTGCTTATTTTGACATACCCAAGAAAATAAGCCTTTTTGGTTTCACAGAAGTCACTGACACCAACATGTGGAAGCATCTCTTTCTGCAAAACTTCTTTTGCATACTTGATCCTTTTCTCTTTGGTGACACCAGGCTTTGCGCCTCTTGAACCAATGAAATTCAGGGCAACATTCTGTTCCTGGATGACGAATGCCTCATCTAAAGAAGGTTTAACCTGATACACACAGAAAGAAAAAATGGTATTATCAGCCTAAGCTTCCTGAAATATATATCAGTTAAATACAACAAATATTATGTTCATAAAAGTGGTCCATAAAATTTAAATTATTTGCAATCAACTTTGTACTTTAGCTTTCATAATATTAGAGAATTGTATTTCCAAAACACACACTACTCTGTGTCAAAAATCAGTAGATAAAATTGAGATGTTTTAACTTTTTGGTTTTAATGTATATGTTTTGTTTTGTTCTTTGTATGTATATGCGGCATCAAATTTTGCCTTTTTTGTGAGCCACTCTGAGTACCCTTCGGAGTGAGAAGGGTGGGGTATTAATACAGTAAATAAATAGTAATAAATAGATAAAATCAATAAATATTACCATTTCCATCATCTCAGGATCTTCAAAGTCATAAATTATATGCTCCAAGATGTCTCTGTCAGAGACAAACCCTAAGGCACGAAAGACAATAATGATGGGGACTTCCTGTTTGATGTACGGCAACGTTGCTACAATGCGCTGCCCTATGGCACTCTTCTTTGCACCCTAAGGATAACAACAGACACATGATTAGCACATTTGCATTAAAACGCCATAAATTAATGTACTAATATCAAATATATTTTTAAGCCAAGCAAATATGAAACCCCATACACTATAACATATCTTCCCCACTTTGACATATATCAGGACAAGCAATTACATGTTACTAAATTACACTGCATCTATATATCTTCCAATTAATCATTCAGAACAATGAGAAAATGGCAAGTATGAAACCAAAGAAACACTGATCTAGTTGAGCAATTTTCTTTAACATCACCTCCTTGCATTGTATAAAAAATTTCTTTTGAAATTAAGAAACTTTAAAAAGTACTTTTTAAAAATAACACCATAGAATTAAGCAGGCTAAATCTCACAGAATGTGCAAAAAAAAATTACAAAGTCTTTTTTCAGAAGTTTGGTTCCACATATAAAGCATTCTGTAAACAATTATCAATGCATGTGATGAAATTCAGCATATCTTCAATAAGAGGCCTGATAATGCCCACCATGTTTTATTTGGGAATCTCATCAGTTAAAATACTATTCAATCAAAATGCTTAAACTCAAATGAACACCCGAGCAATGTCCCCTAACTTTGATGCATTTTGAACTTCCCTATCTCTTTCTGTTATGACTCTAGGCCAGTGGTTCTCAACCTGTGGTTCCTCAGATGTTTTGGCCTTCAACTTCCAGAAATCCTAACAGCTGGTAAACTTGCTGGGAATTCTGGGAGTTGTAGGCCAAAACACCTGCTGACCCACAGTCTGCGAACCACTGCTCAGGTGTAGTCAGAATATAGGGTTCACTATTATCCATGGCTTCAGATCCTGAATTGGGTCAACATGGAGTCTTAACAGGGACTCCCTCAACTTCCTCAGAAGTAGAAGAGAGTCCATCTTGCTCAGTTGTACAAAACATGGTTTGGCAACATTGGGCATCCACACTATGAGTGTACACCTCCCCTCTCCCAGCTCCCTGTACCACTGCTATCCTGCAGCCTGGGGATACAGGATGGCAGGCCCTTGTCATTCCACCCCCAGCCTCATCTTGCCACCAATGCTCCAACTCACATCAACCAGAGTGCAGCTGCTCTAAGGGAGCTGGAGGAAAGGAAAGTACCCCCTTCTTTCCATCATTCTTGGCACAGCGGCACTCTGCTTGATATCAACCAGAATACCAGAAAGCAGGCAGATGGTGTGTTGTGGCTGGGGACATCGCAAAGAGGGCTGGGACGGGGGGGGCGGGGACGGGGGACGGGGACAGTAAATTGCCATCTGATGTCCCCAGGCTGCAGGACATCACTGAATACAGTTGTGTCCAGGTCCACTTAGGAACCACCCAACTGTCTTCACTGCCCTTAAGTTGGTGGAAAAACCTAAATCCTGGGGCTTTGCTTAGCCTAACCTACAATAAGGCCCATATTAAGGCAGCCTTGCTCCGAGGAGACCTGGATCAGCCACATGGTGGTATTTAGCTGCCACAGAGCTGATCTAGCTAGACAGTGGTCAGTGTAGATCAGGCATGGGCAAAATTAGGCTCTTTGGGTGTTTTGGACTTCAACACCAGAAATCCTAGCCAGCTTACCGGCTGTTAGGAATTGTGGGAGTTGAAGTCCAAAACACCTGGAGAGCCAAAGACTGGTATAGACATCAGTCAAACTCACAATTTGAAGGCTAGAAGCTCCTAGATTAGAAGCCTCTAGCCTAATCTAGGCGCATCTAGATCATTCTGCAGGGTGATCAAAATAACTCTTTGCCTTGCTGGTCAATGACCGAAATAAATGATTTGATTTGATTTGAACTCTTTGCCTACTGTCCTTCTGCAAGCAAGCAAACACTTTTGCACCAAAGAAGACCATGTCTAAATGGACATCTGAACTCTTTAGTGTACTAATATATTTTACAGTGTTTTACCAACTATTTTAAAGTATAATTTACACTTATAATTTATACTTATTAGAAATTTTAGGGTCATGTATCCAAACTTAGGTGAAAAGGCAGGATACAGTAAAATAAAAACAAACAAACCTGAGGTCTTAAGAATGCAGCATAACTTAAGGCAAGGGTGGGAAACATGATAATCCACAGATTGTTTATGTTTTACAAAGCCAGCCCCCCCCCCCAAGAATTAAGAAATCTGCCAAATTATTTTTTCAGTAGCTCAACTCAAGCCAATTTTAAAACTTGTACAACATGGAAAGGAATTAGTATTTTAAAATATTGCAGTTTAGGATCATTGTAACTGACACCCCTTTACCGACTCAAGCAGTTTCATAAAAATACAAATATTTAAAATCACACACCTGAAATTTAGAATATTTGCTAATCTTTTTCATGAACTTTAGTTTAGAACTGAACCCCCTCCTTATCCCACATACATTTCCATTAACTGATGTTTTATTTAACATTCTTACCTGCCCACCTCTAGCCAACATGCTAACCCATATCGTACTTGTGGGTCGAGAAGAATTCTCCAGGCAGGAACGGCATTCTCCTGTGTATGCATATTTAGAATCCTTCTTTGCAAACACATATACTGTGTTGGTAGCCATTTTCTCCTGAGCAATCAGAACCTGTTCAGAAAATGCAAACAAGGCTAAAGAAACTACTGTCAAGTTTATGGTCATAACGTTAGATGCTTTTAGGATCTTGGCTTCAGAAGCAGGGATGAGAATCAGGCAGCTCACCCAAAGCTGCTAGACTGTGACTGCCAGCATACCTCACCCCTGACTATGTTGCCTAAGATTGCTGGAAATTGCAGTTCAACAACAACAACAGGGCATTTGCCATCCCATTCCAATATATAGTGGAGATACCATCATCTGAATCGGAAACTAGAATAAATAGTTTTGAACAGGATATAGGGCATGTCTTGGCTCAAGGTTTTGTTTTGTTTTTTTAATGTTACAATCCAAATGCCCTTTCAGGAAACATAGAGATCACTTAATGTCTTAAACAAAATCACTCTTTCAGCTTAAACTCCTTCCCTTGTTTGTTCTAAGTAGGAAATGTAATTGAAAGACCCAACTCATGTTCTCTTAATATGCTCAGCATTCTAGAGCACTGAGTGGTGATAACTACTTTATATACTTGAGTATAAGCTGACCTGAATATAAGCCAAGGCATCTCATTTTACCACAAAAAAACTGGGAAAATGTATTGACTCGAGTATAAGCCAAGGGTGAGAAACACAGCAGCTACTGGTAAATTTCAAAATAAAAATATATACCAATAAAATTACATTAATTGAGGCACTGTAGGTTAAATGTTTTTGAATATTTACATAAAACTGTAATTTAAGATAAGACTGTCTAACTCTGATTAAACCATTATTCTAACCTTCTTCAATGTAAATGTGCTTAGGTATCCTTCCAATAATAATAGAGTAAAATAATAAATGTAATTAAAAATAAAAATAACAGTAAAATAATAAATAACTTTAACTTGCATATAAGGGAAAAACTTGGCTTATACTCAAGTATATATGGTAAATGGAACAGTAGGACTTCATTCTTATATTTAAGAAGATGACACAGCCTTAAAAGTAAACACATGACTGCTAAGCTGACTGAAGCCACCATGTAGCAAAATATGGAACATTCTGTATAGACTATTTCTTTTTCAGAATTCCTACTCCTTACCTTTTCTGATCCATTAATAATAAAATAGCCACCAGGATCAAGAGGGCACTCATTCAGTTGACAAAGATCACGATCAGTCAAGCCATTTAGCAGGCAATATGTGGATCGCAGCATGATAGGGATCTTTCCTATAAATGTTTTTTGATGTTGCGTCTGTAACTGATCCTCTCCTTCTTTAACAACTGTCTTAGTTATGTCCACATACAATGGAGCAGAGTACCTTTAAAAGAGAAGATGAATAGAGTTGTAATGATACAGATGATTTCCCAAGTAATTTAAATAATACCAATTCAAGCTTGCATCTTTTGTACTACTGTACTGTACTTGACAATGATAACAAGTGAGGCATCACCCAGTAATAATAATAATAATAATAATAATAATAATAATAATAATAATTTATTTGTATACCATCCTATCACCCCCAAAGGGACTCAGGGCAGTTTCCAACATGTAAGGCAAACATTCCATGCCAGAAAGAAACCATACAGACAATTACATCAAGATAAACACCTTTGACACTACAACACAATCAAATTAAACTTAACAGACAAAATAACAACTGAAAGCATAATAAAATACCAAAAAAATCTGCTAAAGCACACTAAAGATAAAAATATTTTAAACCCATTTCATTACAGTTCCATCAGTAGAGGTTCAACAAAACCAATAGCCAGGGTTACAAATAGACATAGCTAACTATAAAGGAGTTGGGCATTGGATAGTACAAACACGAATATACCATATACCATCACTAATTATAAAAGCTGTAGTTTCTTACGTGAGGTTTCTCAGTCTTGCTTCATTTGGCATCATAGGTGAAGGGGCACCATCTCTTTCCCAATGTGTAGGCTTGGATAGATAAATTTGCTCAAATTTCAGAAGATAGCGAGGCTGAAAATGTCCCAAACACATGGATTTGATTACACATTTTACAGAATATGAGAAGTAGCAGCTTATAAAATAATTTTCATTCTAGTTCTCTATTATTACTTAGATTAAGTGTTCTGAAAATATAGGAATGTATAAATGGCAAGCTGGGTGGGAGCAAGTCTAGGTGTAGGTAGGAGTGCCAAGGAGGGCAGCACAGGGCATTTTCAGCCAGGCTGTACTCCTCCTGGCACATCTGCATCAGCAGAGCATGCTGATGATTCACTGGGATAAAGCAGAATTGGCACATGGCCCCTCCAGCACTATGCAGTTTAGGCCTGATTTGGTACTGTTCCCCTGTCTCCACTTCACCATCTTCTTCATCAGACTAATGACAGAAAGTACATAGTTCAAAATATCAACTAAAAAAAAACCACCTGATCTTCATATGAAAAACTATGTAATTCATCATGTTCAGACAATTTTGAATGAAATCAGAGACACCAGAGAGATAGGCACATTTCTGATAAGTTTATGGGGAAAATGCTTATGCTTCATGGAACATAAGTTGTAAAATGATTTGTTTCTTAAGGACTGTCTTATTGTTTCACATGTCATTTTTCATTGCTGGCACCTAGACTCAGTTTGATGAGAGGCAACAAGTGGGAGTTTGGTGTACTGACCCTTCAAAACAGGATTGTACTTTCCTTGAATAAGCAGGTGCAAATATTTTGGTAAGTGTTTGGATCTAGTCTTGCCACTAGTAACAAAAGGGAAACAAACTCTACTTTAGTTGGCCAGGCTGATTTTATGAGAAGCATGCCTAAAAGATGGCCTGCAGAATTTGTCTTCTAATGGGTACAACCATGTAGGATTTCTAAGAGCTCTGAACTGGTTACCTATTAGCTACAGTGCACTGGTATTCAATGCTCCAAATGGCTTGGGACCAAAATACCCAAAGAAACATTGCTTCCTCTACCAGCCCATCTCTTGACAAAAAAATAGCCTTTTCTGCAGGGCATCCCATTTATGAAATACCTTCCCTAAACTGCTTTAAACAAAATACCAACATTTTGGATTTGTTTCATCATCATATCAAAACTTACTGGCTCTTCTACTTCGCCTGTAGCATGTTGAGCTTCTGCTTGCAGATCGATGGGTGGGGCATCTTCGACAATTCTCTGCACAGACATCTGAATGAACTCATCAAATGAATCAAGCTGCTGACGGACCAGGCCCTTTTCATCAAAGTAAGAGCTTTGCAAAACAAGTTAAAATCAATGAGAATTACTACTGCAGAATAACAGCACATTCCAAAATAGCTTCTTCAAATAAGCTCCCTAGATCTCCTTGATTAATATAAAAATGTTAGTGAACTACACAAGAGTTCCAAAGGAGAAATACATAGTCTTCATTTTTTTTATTCATGTGAATATTGTAACATCCGTAACTTCAGAAGAACAATTTCCTCCAGTATGAGACTTGAAACATACTAGTATGTTCAAGTTGCATGATGTATTGTTTTCTGTGGAAGACATTATGGGTAGGTTCTTCAATTCAGTGAAATTCAACAAAGTTTAAAAAAGGTTTATTTTAGAGTGAATCTGAATTCTTTCATATTGTTTATTTGAGCACTTACCTGATGACAATCCAGCATGCTTCTTGCCACAAATCTGGGGTGATTTCATCATCATCTTCATCATATTGCATATCTGCCAAGAAAAGGCAAAGTCCAACATTTTCATGGTAGTTTTTGAAATCCTTTCCATGCAAATATTTTCACAAAATACATGAGGATAATATATTTTACTTTTATTTCTAAAATTGCAAACATTATTTCCTTTGATCTCACCAGAGGCCTTCAGGGGAAGAACTGTTTTAAAGCTAAAGACAATGCAGTCGCTGTTGCCTGTTTTTGGTCTAAAGCAGTGGTTCTCAACCTGTGGGTCCCCAGATGTTTTGGCCTTCAACTCCCAGAAATCCTAACAGCTGGTAAACTGGCTGGGATTTCTGGGAGTTGTAGACCAAAACACCTGGGGACCCACAAGTTGAGAACCACTGGTCTAAAACTATTTAGCTGCTTATGATCCCTTTATTTTTATCAGTTTAAACTTCTTTATTTATGCAATGCTTCTGAAACGAAATAAAGCAGAGGCCTTGCCCAGGTCTACCATTCAAGAATCTTACAAAGACTAGAGATTCTATTCCCTCTGTGCAAACTACTAAACCATGATCTGAATTCATATTTATATCAAAGCATTTCATATATCTAATTATAATACTTTTCCAAGAATTAAGAATATAGCACTAGGCATGTTTATGAGTTTGTCACAGTAAAGTAAGGAAAGTTGGTTACAACTGAAAATGCTCATAATTGCTCTATAAGACATCACTGTCTAAAGCAGATCAACAACTTGCAAGAAAATCAGACTCCCTACTTCAGCTGTACTGTGTACTGGTTGAAAAGGTTGCCACAACTGCATGCAGTGCAGGGTACTCATAGTTTACACTGTATTATCATGTTAATATAAATGTTAAAGGTTCCATCCCCAGGGTGCCAAATTTATTCTGCAGGACTGGGTTCAGCACCCTGGACACTTCCTAGAAAGTTTAAATTGAAACTGGGAGTGATTTGCTGCCCGACTGATATGGTGAGAGCAAGCTGTTCCCACTATGGAAAGATGAAACATTTGTTAGAGGAGAGATGTTGCTCAATTGCTCTGCTTATCCAGGCTGAGTCTCATGTGTGGAATACCCTGTCTAAGAGGTGTCCTTGAATTGTGTACAGAGCAGCTGGTGAATTCCTTAAACTTATCCTTCCCATGACACCAGGCAGTTTAGAAGCACTTGGCCCTTTGACAAGTCTGGTTGACCATTTTATTAAATTGTAAAGCATCAGGTAAACACCTTTTCACCAGTTCCAGTGAATGAGCCCTTCCTCAAAGGTCACTGTTGCCACTGAGTGGAGATCCGAATTGTAAATGTACTGTAACCAGAAAAGGCTTTCAGGGTGCTTCCTCCATTGCTTTTAATTTACTTTATTACATGCCATGCTGTGAACTTTACTTGGTACTGTTCCATTATCTGGGTGGAGGCCACTAGGGACTGCTAGAGAAAGATACTTCATTTTATTAGGGTGGAGGGTGGGTTGAAGGAGCAAAACCATTTCCCCCTGTTTTCCTGTTATTCTCCCCACTCATGTCTCTGTCATGGAAACAACCCTTTAAGATAAGGGAAGTGGGGAGGGGGAATAACCAGTGAAATTAGGGGAAGTGGCTTTCCTCCTTCAACTCCCCCCCCCCACTAAAATGAAGAATCCTCCCTTCTCAATCGGCCCCTAGTGGCCTCCACCTGGATAAAGAAACATAATTACTTTAAGCAATTAATTAAAACCATAAATTATGGTGCGAATCTTGCCTTGCTTCAGTAATTAGAAACTTCAACTTGGTCAGGCTATGCCACCATTAACACGTAGCTGAGATAATCCTTAAAAGTGTTCAGAGTTTTCCAAGGTTTTAAATAATAATAATAATAATAATAATAATAAATAAACTTTATTTGTATCCCGTCCCATCTTCCTAGAAGGATTCAGGGCGGCTTACAAGGTAGTGACAATGCAAACAAAAACATCAAATATATAGCAATAACCCAAATAACCTAAATCAAAAAAGTAAACACCAATGAAAAATAAATATGCTTGAAAAATGTTTTGCAAGCATTGTATTGCAGACCTTTCCTCTATTGCAGATTGGGGATGGGGGGAGGGAAGGAGTGAGTAATTTGGCTAAGGCCACTCAGGATATCTATAGCCCCTTCCACACAGGCTGTATAAAATCCACATTGAACTGTATTATATGGCAGTGCAAACTCAGATAATCCAGTTCAAAGCAGATATTGTGTATTATCTGCTTTGATATTCTGGGTTATATAGCTGTCTGGAAGAGCCCTATATCTATTTATCTATTTATCAGTATATATGTACGTTGGTTGCTTGGTGCCACAAATAATTGAGGGGTTTGAGCCTTTTGGGACTAAAGCTGAGAGAAAGAAAATGATCAAAATGGATTGGCCATTGCTGAGTTGAAGTGACCTCTGTGATGTAACTGGAAAAGAAATGGAATGATGCTGCTACTAGGACCCCTTCCACACAGCTGTATAAAATCCACAGTGGACTGTATTATATGGCAGCGTGGACTCAGATAATCCAGTTTAAAGCAAATATGGTAATCTGCCTTGAGATTCTGGGTTATATGGCTGTGTGGAAGGGCCTAGGTGACATGTGTATGAGGGAAGGAGGAAGGAAACAGAGGAAAGAAGAGAAAGAAAGGAAAGAAGACAGAAAGAAGGGAAGTGAAAGGAAGGAAGGACAAAGGAAGGAAAGGACAAAAGAAGAGAAAGGAAAGATTGGGGGAGAGAGAAGTGGGGGAGTGGAGGAAAGGAAAGGATGAAAGGAAAAGAAGGAAGAGAAAGGAAAGAGAGAATGAAAGAGAAGTGGGGGAAGTGAAAGAGGAAAAGGATCGGAAAAAGGAAAGAAAGGTAGAAAAGAGAGAGGGACAAGGTGTATGAGAGAAATGGAGCAAGGAGTCACAATTAGGATGTTTGGCCTTTTGGACCTTACGTGCGTCATCTCACCCTAAGGAAACAATTCCTGCCTTCTTTTAGAGGGCAGGAGTTCTGTGGCCATTGCTGAGCTGCTACCAGGGACACCTTCCAGGGGTATCGCTACCCTTCAGCCGCCCCAACGAGGAAGGCGAAGCGCCTCAGGAGAACCTCCCCTGCCTTCCCCTCGCCCTCCGGCTTCCCTCTGCAGGACCTCACCTTCGTCCGCGTCGTACATCTTGGCGGCGGCAAGTCAAACTCTCAGGAGCAGGAAACACAGGCGGAGAACGTCGCTCGAGCGAAAGCACCAGCTTATGGTCGCGTTTCCCAGGCACTTCCGTCCCGCTTCCAAACGTCACTTCCGTTCACTCCAGAGAGAGCCTTGGAGGCCCTTCTCTTCGCGCACGCGCTTTCTTTGAACGAGCTTGAGCCTTGGCGCCTGCGCAGTTCGATTGTGCGCACGACAGGGTGATGCCAAAGAAAGCTATAGACTAGACAAGCTTGAAGTGACTGGACTGACCTTGAGGGAGCTGGGGGTGGTAACGGCCGACAGGGAGCTCTGGCGTGGGCTGGTCCATGAGGTCACGAAGAGTCGGAGACGACTGAACGAATGAACAACAAGTAATAATATATACCATGCCTGCTATAGACAATAGTGGAGTCTATCCAGTGTTTCCCAAATATTAGTCATCCAGATGTTTTGAATTTCATTTCCCAGAATTTATCACTGTTGAACAATCTGCTGGAGGCTGCTGGGAGTTGAAGTCCAAAACAGCTGGAAAAGCTAGGCTTGGAAATCACTGGTTTTGCATAAAGAAAGCCCACATGGCGAAACTATTTGGGTGCTGGACTACGACAAGTGGGGTTTATATATCTGTGAAATGTCCAGGGTGAGACAAGTGTGAATGTTGCAATTGGCCAGCTTAATTAGCATTGAATAGCCTTGCAGCTTCAAAGGCTGGTTGCTTCCTACCTGGGGGGAATCCTTTGTTGGGAGGAGTTAACTGGCCCTGATTGTTTCCTGTCTGGAATTCCTCTGTTTCCTAAGTGTTGTTCTTTATTTACTGTCCTGATTTTAGAATTTTTTAATACTGGTAGCCAGATTTTGCTTTTTTCCATGGTTTCCTCCTTTCTGTTGAATTGTGGGAAATTGAATTGTTAGGAATTGTGGGAATTGAAGTGCAGAACACCTGGAGTGCCACATGTTTGCCCTTGCCTTTGAGGGCTATTGCCTTCACGGCTTTTTATTTAGTTTCAAGGGTGTCTTGAGAAACTGCAAGTCGCTTCTGGTGTCAGAGAATTGGCTGTCTGCAAGGATATTGCCCAGGGGACGCCTGGATGTTTGAACTTTTACCGTCCTTGTGGGAGGCCCTACAGCACATTGAGTTAAACCCTTGTGCTGGGGAGCTGGAGTTGACAGAAGGACCTACTCAACCTGCTCTCCCTGGAATTGAATTGCTGACCTATCGGTCAGCTGTCCTGCTGGCACAAGGGTTTAACTCAATGTGCTGTAGGTCAATGGCTCACCAGTACTCCAGCCGAATTCTGCATAAGCTTAGGAGTCCCCTAAACGCCTGGCCTGCGGTGCAAGGAAGAGGCCACAAGTTGGATTCTTTCTAAAAAGGCTTTTATTGCGGGCCAAAGCAACAAGTGACAGCAGGTCATTTTGTGCCCACTGCACAAAACGTTTGTTGCAACTTGAAATGGGGTTGCAATTTTTTTTATCACTTTCACAGAAAATTGAAAGCATTGTCTCATTGGTGTACAAAAAGCAATCAATCCATTGGTCTAAGCTGACTAACCGATTTTCATTGGCTCTCTATGACTCTAACAACCAAGAAGGCAAACAGTCACAGTGGCTAACAATCGCACAATTGTGCTTTCATATTTATGGCCCTGAATGTCTCAATTGTCCAGTCTTATCTGCTTTTCTGTTTCAAGCATGGACTTCAAGCGGCTGGGAAATTAGGGCGTACTAGCTAACCAGTTTTGTCCTGAGAATTTTTATTTGAGAGGTAACTTCCTCTCTGCGGCAGCATTTTCCCCAACTGTCAGTGTTTTTTTGCAAGCAAAGGCCTCTGCACAATGAGGACATATGGGGCTTTCAATCTTTGGAAGCACCCATGAAAATTCTATTAAAAATGATGTCTTCCTCAGCGCCACCGGGGGCTCCTTGAGGCCTTACTTAGGCGATCCCTCATTGTCCGAGTAGGATTGTCTTCCAAGATCGATGTACTGGGGGTGGGTCTGTAGGTAACTGTGGAGCCCTATTCTTGATTTGCATCTTCTTCCACAGTGTGGGCATTGGTTTCCAGATGGAAGGTGGTCTCAGTCGGGGTTGGCTTGATGTCCTCTTGGCACATTTCTCTCTTTTGCCCTCCATTCGTGCCTCTTCAAATTCTACAGCACTGCTGGTCACAGCTGACCTCCAGCTGAACGCTCAAGGGCCAGGGCTTCCCAGTTCTCAGTGTCTATGCCAGAGTTTTTGAGGTTGGCTTTGAGCCCATCTTTAAATCTCTTTTCCTGTCCACCAACATTCCGTTTTCCGTTCTTGAGTTCGGAGTAGAGCAACTGCTTTGGGAGACGGTGGTCGGGCATCCGGACAACGTGGCCGGTCCAGCGGAGTTGATGGCGGAGGACCATCGCTTCAATGCTGGTGGTCTTTACTTCTTCCAGCACACTGACATTTGTCCGCTTGTCTTCCCAAGAGATTTGCAGGATTTTCGGGAGGAAGATGATAGAATTGTTCCAGGAGTTGCATGCGATGTCTGTAGGCAGTCCACGTCTTGCAGGCGTATAGCAGGGTTAGGAGGACAATAGCTTTATAAACAAGCAGCTTGGTATCCCTACAGATATGAAAAAGATCCTGGAGTCCTCGTGGACAACAAGTTAAACATGAGCCAACAATGTGATGTGGCGGCAAAAAAAGCCAATGGGATTTTGGCCTGCATCAATAGGAGCATAGTGTCTAGATCTAGGGAAGTAATGGTACCCCTCTATTCTGCTTTGGTTAGACCACACCTGGAATAGTGTGTCCAATTCTGGGCACCACAATTCAAGAGAGATATTGACAAGCTGGAATGTGTCCAGAGGAGGGTGACTAAAATGATCAAGGGTCTGGAGAACAAGCCCTATGAGGAGCGGCTTAAGGAGCTGGGCATGTTTAGCCTGAAGAAGAGAAGGCTGAGAGGAGATATGATAGCCATGTATAAATATGTGAGAGGAAGCCACAGGGAGGAGGGAGCAAGCTTGTTTTCTGCTTCCCTGGAGACTAGGATGCGGAACAATGGCTTCAAACTACAAGAGAGGAGATTCCATCTGAACATGAGGAAGAACTTCCTGACTGTGAGAACCGTTCAGCAGTGGAACTCTCTGCCCCGGAGTGTGGTGGAGGCTCCTTCTTTGGAAGCTTTTAAACAGAGGCTGGATGGCCATCTGTCAGGGGTGATTTGAATGCAATATTCCTGCTTCTTGGCAGGGGGTTGGACTGGATGAGGTCTCTTCCAACTCTTTGATTCTATGATTCAATGCCCCGGTCTTCAAACACTCTCTGCTTCATTCGGGAAAATGCCTTGAGGCCCATTGCCTAGCCTTAAGACTCATTGCCTAGCCTTGAGGCCCAGCCACATTTCAGAGGAGCTTGAAAGGAGAAGTTATGCAGAGCCCAGGCGCCTCCGATAGGGGGCGGAGTTGCTTCCGGAAGAAGCCCCCTCGTTGGCTGGGGCCGCTCTGGCCCTCGCCCTCGCTGTCCTTCCCTCAGCTTTCCCTCACGGAGGAGCATGAACGGCCTGAGGCGGGCGCTGCATTTGGGGCGGCTGTGGCGTGGGGCGCTCCCAAGGCCTCGCCGGGGCCTGGCCTCCTTCCCGGGCCTAGGCAGGGGCTGGGCCGCGGCAGAAGGAGAAGAGGAGTTCGTCTTCCCAGAGTACCTCCCCTCAGAGCCGGGCCCGGAGGAGAAGAAGCCTCCCGCGCCGCCGCGAGAAAGAGCAGGCCCGAGGCCGGAAGAGCGGCGCCGGAAGCCTCCTCGGGCGAGCTTCCACCAGGCCTCGGGCCTCCCGGACCCGTCGCTGCCGGCCAGCGGCGTGGGCTGCCCGGGCTGTGGGGCCGAGCTGCACTGCCGCGACCCGGCTCTGCCTGGCTACCTGCCCAGCGAGAAGTTCCGGAGCCTGAAGGAGGAGGGGGAAGGCGGCGAGGGCCTGGAGGGGGCGGTGTGCCAACGCTGCTGGCTCCTGGTGCACCACCGGCAGGCGCTGAGGGTGGAGCTGCCCCGGGAGGAGTTCCGCAGCCTGGTCGGCGCCGCCTTGAAGGCCCCCTCGCGCCACAACCGCCCGCCCTTAGTGCTGCTCCTGGCCGACCTCCTCGACCTCCCCGAATCGCTGCTCTTGCCCGACCTGTCCAGCCTGGTCGGGGACCAAACCCACCTCCTGGTGCTGGGCAACAAAGTGGACCTTCTCCCGGGAGACTCCCACGACTACCTGCGCCGCCTGCGGGGAAGCCTTCGCCAGGCCTGCGCCCAAGCGGGCCTCCCCGCCAAGGAGGAGCCGCACCTGATCAGCGCCAAGACCGGCTTCGGCCTGGAGGAGCTCATCAGCCGGCTGCAGCGCTCCTGGAAGTTCAATGGGGACGTCTACCTGGTGGGCGCCACCAACACCGGGAAGTCCACCCTCTTCAACACCCTCCTGCACTCTGACTACTGCAAGTCCCGGGCCTCCCAGGCCATCCACCGGGCCACCATCTCACCCTGGCCAGGTCAGCGGGGCATCATCTCT
>NW_026845477.1:112132696-112205094 GCF_025583915.1 Anolis sagrei ordinatus
GTAGTATATTATTGTTGTGAAGGCACACTGGGTTGAAAGGAAAACTATATGTCTGGCTATACCCAGTGGCTATTGGTATACTCTCTGATGTACTTCAGTTCTTTAAAAATAATGATGCTTGAGACAGAATCAAAGTTAACCAAATAAGTTTACTGGAAACAAAAGGCAAAGTTTTTGAAAGTCAGAGTTCTTGAAAGGCGAATCAAGATAAAATATTACAAAGTGAAGTTTGTTGATGGAACTTAGTTACACTGATAAAAAACACTTGACTATATTCATAAAATATGAGGTAAAACACTTGACTATAATTGTGGTAAGTCACTTGGTAAAATACTTGGCTATTGAAAATAAAATACAGGACTAAACTATTGGTAAATTCAGCTATGAAGGTCTATGAGGTATACACAGCTTTGACGGTCTGTGAGGTATATACTAAGCTATGGTGATGGTATAGTACAAGCTATAGTGACTATTTTGTATATATATGTGCTATAGAATGCCTGTTTAGATTGCCAGGCCAAGGAACCCAGACAATTTCTGGCTTTCTCCTCTAAAACTCTGACACAGACTAAAAAGGAGGGGAAAGCCTTTCAGACAAGTTCTGAGGCAAAAGGGCTAACCAACAGGGCCAGGCCTCTAGCAATTGTTGCTGCTGCCTGGGGACATTTTTTTTTTTTTGAGGTATAAACTGGCACTTAATTATTTGCTGCCTGGAATTCCTCTTTTTCTGTTTGTTGTTTATTTACTCTCTTGATTCTGGTGCTTTTTAATACTGGTGACCAGATTTTGTTCATTTTTATGGTTTCCTCCTTTCCGTTGAAATTGTCCACATTCTGATGGATTTCAATGGTCTCTCTGTGCAGTTTGACATGATTGTTGTCAGAGTGGTCCAGCATTTATGTATTCTCAAATAATATTCCGTGTCTAGGTTGGTTCATCAAGTGCTTTGCTATAGCTGACCTTTCTGGTTGAATTAGGCCTTTTGTTTTCTTTGATTTGTGTTTGGGCACTGCCATGAAAATGAACAAAATCTGGCTACCAGTATTAAAAAAACACCAGAATCAAGGCAGCAAATAAAAAACACTACTCAGAAATAGGGGAATTCTGGACAGCAAACAACCAAATGCCAGTAAACACCTCCCAAACAAAGAATCCCCTCAGGTAGCAACAGGCAGGCTTTGAAGCTGCAAGATTATTCAGTGCTAATCAAGATGGCTAATTGCAACATTCACACTTGCCTCAAATAGACAGGAGTTCTTTCTCCCACCCTAAACACTCCACAGATATATAAACCCCACTTGCCTAATGGCCCATAGACCTCACAAACTGCTGAGGATGCCTGCCATAGATGTTTGTGAAACATCAGGAAAGAATGCTACTGGAACATGGCCATACAGCCCAAAAAACTCACAGCAACCCAGTGATTCTGTTGTTCTTTATAAACCATAGCAGAAAAGTTTAAATTTTCACATCATGTATATAGGGTTCAAAGGAAGAAGATGTACAGTTTGTCATACCTGGCCATTGTAACATAATTCAGTATTATACTGACATTACACATGGCAGAAAATGTTGAAAATGCAATGTCCTGTCTGAGACTCATATGGTTATAATTAAAACAAGTTTTGAACTAGGAATCACTTGTTGTATGATATGTTCTTTAGCTATTACATTGTACCAGTTCTGAAGAACACAGAAATAAAGCAGAATAAATACTGAAACAATTTTTTTCATCCTTTTTCTCATATTCCCTGTGTGCCACCTCTATGTTTAATTTTCTGTCCATGGCTGGGGTGCTTAAACTTTCTTAAGATGTTAACAAGAATGCCAATCTGCACATAATACTTCTACAGACTGTGTTGTTTATGTAACTACTTTAGAATCTTAGTTTTCAGTTGGGTCCATGTAGTCATAACCAAATGTGGGGTATTCTTTTCTAGGAACTACATTGAACTTGCTGAAATTTCCAATTATTAATCCTACACCTTACCGAATATTCAGGAGGGAAGCAAGGCTGAAGGCAGATGCAGAAAAAACAGAGGAAGACCTTAGTGAAGAAGAACGAAAACTGCTTAAAACTCTCAAAAAGCAAGGCTACTTAATAGGTGGGTAGTTTTTGGGATCTGTGTTAAGTACTTCATTGCACAAATAGTTAATTTTATTTTTGGTACACTTTTATTTTGTTGCAATCTACCCGTTTTTCTCCTACTAGTAATATATGAATGCAGTCTAAATTTAGGCACAATATTCTTGGAGATCATCAGCTAAGACTAGAATGGAAGAGATGTCTATAAACATATAGCTTATATATGTTTATTATTTATTGGTGATAATATACATTCACAAAACACAATCTAGTTCTTTGAGAACATTATTTATTATTGTAGCATAATCAGACTTCCAAAGATTTTTGTTTTTATCATTTTTTGTAACACTAAACCCTTGTTGTTTTTGTATATTGGTAAGAGACAAATTGCTTCATACTTCTGTATTTACTATCACACAAGTGTGGAAATACATAATTTTCTTTGTGGAATTCTAGAGTTAAGAATCCAGTTCTTTATGTACTTCTTTGAAATTAAGTGCATGGGACATAGTGCAGATATTCTCAAGAGTAAGCATGTGGTACAGTTGCACCATAAAAATGATATTAGTTCATGATCAGGAGCCCCCGGTGGCGCAGTGGGTTAAACCCATGCCGGCAGGACTGAAGACCGACAGGTTGCAGGTTCGAATCCGGGGAGAGGCGGATGAGCTCCCTCTATCAGCTCCAGCTCCTCATGCGGGGACATGAGAGAAGCCTCCCACAAGGATGATAAAACATCAAGTCATCCGGGTGTCCCCTGGGCAACGTCCTTGCAGATGGCCAATTCTCTCACACCAGAAGCGACTTGCAGTTTCTCAAGTCGCTCCTGACACGACAAAAAAAAAGTTCATGATCCACTTCAAAACTGGCTGCCGGGATTGACAGTGAGAGGATCCAAACTATTACATCAATCAGTGTAAGAAATTTCTGTAAGCACAGTATTTTTATTTTGACCATCTATATAAATAAAAATGTAATGTTTGTTTGTGGGATTAACAGAACTCAATAACCACTGGATGAATTGACACCAAATTTGAACACAAGACACCTACCAAAGCAATCTATATCCTTCACACACACAAATAATAATAATAATAATAATAACAACCAGAAAGAACTCAATGTGCTACAAAGCTAAATGACTACACAGAGCATGCATTAAAATGACACCCTCCTCGCCCGCCCCCCCTGCACAAGCGAGGGGGGGGGACAACAGCTGAGAGAGAGAACTACTTTAGAGAGGGAGGGAAAGGTGGCCCATAGATCCTTTTTGCAAGCCCCAGCCTCTCCCCTCCCAAACACTTCTGGTCCAAAGCATTTCACTTCCTTCTTGCCAGCCGAGAGAGAAAGAGAAGCAGCATCTTCCTCCTCCTCACACCTAGAGCCAGCCTGCTCTTCCTCCTGGAGGTGCTGTCTGCTTGTCTGCCTGCCTTCCTTCCTTTTCTCCCACTGCATTGTTGCTTGGGCATTTAAAAAAGCCCGACAGAAGAGGGAGGGGAGAAAGGAAGGAAGGAAGGAAGGAGAGAGAGAGAGAGCACTCTCCTCCAGATCCTTCCCTTTCCCTCATGGCTGCCTGGGAACTCGCACGGGAGGGATTCTGTGTGTCTGTATAAGTGTGTATGTGTATATACACACACACACACACTTCAACTTCCAGAAAGCTCATCCATATTGAGTTATGGGAAGGAATTCTGGGAAACGAAGTCCAGTACTCAAAGAAAGGACAAAAACAGGAAACATTGTCCAGGAAGGCACAATCAAAGAACTCCCGACAGATGGCCATCCATTTTTACCTTATTGCAAGCCTGGGCTACAATATCTACAATAATAATATCTATCAGTCTTTAATAATAATATCTATGTCTGTAATAATAATATCTAGATGCCTATAATAATATCTGTAGTCTATAATAATATCTGTCTGTCAATAATATCTATATATCTGTAATAATAATACCTATATGCCTATAATAATAAAATATCTATACCTCTGTAATAATAATAGCAATATCATATAAATAATAATAATAATATCTATATGCCTATAAGAATATGTCAATAATAATAAAATATCTATACCTCTGTAATTTTTTTTTCCTGTCAGGAGTGACTTGAGAAATTGCAAGTCGCTTCTGGTGTGAGAGAATTGTTTGTCTACAAGGAAACGTCCTTGTAGATAGCAACAGCCCAGGGGACATTGGCTGGATGTTTTGATGTTTTCCCGTCCTTGTGGGAGGCTTCTCTCATTTCCCCACTTGGGGAGCTGGAACTGACAGGGGGAGCTCATCTGCACTCTTCCCAGAATTTGAACCTGTGACCTGTCGGTCTTCAGTCCTGCCGGCACAAGGGTTTAACCCAGTGGTTCTCAACCTGTGGGTCCCCAGATGTTTTGGCCTTCAACTCCCAGAAATCCTAACAGCTGGTAAACTGGCTGGGATTTCTGGGAGTTGTAGGCCAAAACACCTGGGGACCCACAGGTTGAGAACCACTGGTTTAACCCATTGGGCCACCGGGGGCTCCACCTCTGTAATAATAACAGCTATATCATATCAATAATAATAATAACAATGACAACAACAACAACAACTAGATGCCTATAATATCTATAGGTCTGTAATAATATTATCCATACGTCTGTAATAATAATACCTGTATGTCTATAATTTCTATACATCTATAATGATAATAATACTTATATGGCGTTAATATTAATATCTGTCTATAATAATAATATCTACATGCCTATAATAATATCTATACATCTATAATAATAATAATACCTATATAATATCTTTGAACTGGGTTATATGGCAGTGTGAACTCAGGTAATCCAGGGCCCTTCCACACATCTATATAACCCTTTGGCCTCTAGGAGACTGAAATGGGCCTATATTATGTTGACACTTTGCCACTTCAGTTGTGTATTGATAGTATAGAAACCAGTTCTTCCTCTTTTCTTCCTTTCCTATTTCTCCACAATGGGCCACAGCAATGTGTGGCCGGGTACAGCTAGTACAATATAAATTGTTGTAAAAACACCACACAATTTAAAAATTATTTTGACATGGTGTGTAAGTATAAGCATGTCTGAAATTCTTTTGGGGTCATAGTTTGTCATTTGTTCATTCTTTGATGTTGTAATTTGTCAGATTAATTGAATGTGAGATAGAATGAACATGCTAAATGAAGCAGTAAAGAGATTTGCACATGTTGTTTTGATTTCAGCCATCAGATAATAGGGTGTGAGGTGTGTTTTCGCTGGAGTCAAAACTCAGAATTAAATTACTCCAAAAGTTGAGCCAGAGTGAAGACAGGAGAGGCCAGGGGACAGTTCCACCTTCTCTCCTGAGCTATGCTAATTTTTAATATAATATAATATATTGTATATACATATAATATTTATATTATTATAATGTAGTACAGTATAATAATAATATGATAATATAATTATATATTTTATATTATATGTAATATTACTAATAATATTACAAAATAATTGTATAGTACAATATAGTGATGTATAGCACTGTTATTGTACTGGGCTCATGGTATAATGTATTGTATGTATTTATATATATCTTGTAAGCCGCTCTGAGTCCCCTTCAGGGTGAGAAGGGCGGCATATAAATGTCGCAAATAAATAAATAAATAAATGAAGTTGAAGTGTTGTATTTGAAGCATTGCTGTGCTAGAAAACTGTGAAATGACTTATATGGAAATATTAAAAATAATATTGAAAAATTGAGTAATGTATGTTTTTTCCTCTTGATATAGGAAGAGTTGGGAGAACATTTGCTGAACCAGAGAAACAAAGAAAAAATTATGAAATTGACTTTGATGCTGAAGCTCTCTCTTTTAGTATGGAGGAAGAAACTTCTCTTCCAGCCAAAACTGTTCCCACAAAAGTTGAACTCACATACAATGAAGTGAAAGATGCTAGATGGTTTTATGACACTCCAGGAATTGTAAAGGATGGATGTGTAAGTAATTTCTTCTATTTCTAAAATGTTTGATTGGTGGGACAGAAAATCTGAAGTCCCCAATTATGAACAAGATAGGTTATGTAGGTTTGTTCTTAAGTTGAATTTGTTTGTAAGTTGGAACAGGTACATTTTAAAAACAAAACTTGAGCCAGTTGGCTGAAGAGAAATGAAGGAGCTTGCTGACAGGCTCCCTTTTGTTCCTCCTCAGCCAATGACAGGTTACCTTGCCCCTCACCCAGTGTTGGCTGAGGAGGAATGCGGGAGATCTTGTTAGCTCCCTCCCTTCCTCATCAGCCAAGGCTCTGTTGAGGAGCAAGGAGGGCTGGCAACATGCCCCTTCACCACTCAGCCCAGAGTTTGCTAGGGAGATATGCAAGTTAGCCTCTTGGCAAACTCCCGATCTTCCTCCGCAGCTAACACTGGGGCGAAGTACATCCACAATTCCTTCAGCTTCCTTCACCTTGGCTGGGGAGGAACAACTAGATTGACCATTCCCCAGCTGACTGCTTCCTTCCAGTTCATATCAACGAGTTTGTAAGTCAGATGTTTGTAACCTTGGGACTTCCAACTTCACTAGCTGCCTTTATCTTAAGATGGATTCTTTGGTGCTCCAAACAGTTTTTCAACACACCCTTGATTGGTTCTGAATATATCTCCTAAGATCCATTTCAGCACTTTGTATTGCTACACTGTGTGAAAAATGTGGAAGCAAAATGTTGATCCTCTTCCACAACGTCTGCAGGCACATATGTAACCTCCACATTGTGCAAGTGGAGACAGGAGAACAGATTGACCTCTACTCATGCATTTTGTGATTTGTACAAACTTGCACAAACATTTTCAGAACAGTGCTAGCGTCTGCTCTCTGTCTGGTGGATATTCTTTCTGTCTACATAATTAATTCGTTAAGATAACAAGATCTGTGAATCATTTTTTCACTCAAGCAGTTTAGGGCCAATATTAAATGAGAAACTGCTTGCTGCTACTCAACCCCATCCAAACCTGCAGAATTCATGAGAGTATTGTCTGCCTGCTGTTTGTAAAGGAGTGTGTTGAAAAATGTTCTTCCTTGTTGTAGGGAGCTGGCACATCACGTGGGAAAACATTTTAAATGTAGATCTTGTATTACCTATACTGTTAAAAATTAAGATTTTCTCCATGTTTGGAGCATTTGGTGTGTATTAGAAAAATAGGTTTTGCTGTTTAGTTTCCCTTGTGTTAGTGGTACATAGGAACAAGTGTTATTCCCATGTATTGCCAAAACAGTAATAAAAGTTATCTTCATAGTGCCAAGGAATAGTGTTGTGGGCAGCCAAAATTATAATTGTGATGCTTCAACAGTCATGTTACTGTACTGATGAAATTGGCATTTCTTAAGATTCAAGTTTCTGAGACCTCATCTACAGGGGGTCACATACAGCAATACTGATCCAGATCAGCAACTGACTTGCCAAATGCAGGGGAGGTTCTGTTTTTTAGCTTTGAAAGCAACAACATACAGAAATAGTGGATGAAAAATTTGTTTAGGTTTATTAATCAGCAAAGCGTTTTGTGACTGTGTCAACATTTGGGCTGTTTCCTATTTGGAGTACATACCAGGCAAGGTACCCCCAATATGCTGCTGAGAGCACCAGAGAGCAGTGGGATTAACCCCTTCTTCGTAACCACTGGATACACGACACCTTGTCCAAAAGGCCCATTTTGGAGGTCCAAAGTGTTTTGGCTCAATGCATTTTTATAGGGCTCTTGTGTACACTTTGAGACATGTCGGACATCACACCACTCTTGACTATCACTCAAGCAACCCACTTTAAAATGTTGCTTGCATTTTGTGACTGTGTCAGCATTTGAGCTGTTTCCTATTTGGAAGAAACCGTGCCTGTTCACACACCCATCCTGCTTTACCCAGGTTTAGGCAGCACAGGAATAGGGGATGACACTTAAATTCCTTCTCTCGTCCTTGGCTTAGTGGCGACCACTTTGAGTGGAGCCATTGGTAGTTGTCATTCCTCGCATCCTCTGACACTAACCAGTGCGATGAAGCAATCAGAGATGAGAAGGTGGAAAGCAGGGAGCAATTTTTCTTTTCCCCATTCCCCTTTTTTATATTGCTCCATCGCTTGGGCCAGCCTAATTGGATATGACAAGTGACAATCAGTACTAATTTTTGTGCCTGGTGGTTGCCACTAAGTTGAGGATGAGCGAGGGAAAGTAAAGGTGGGGATCCAGTGCCATCAAACTGGATTTAGTGCCGCTGGTCTGTGCAGACTTCATCCATCTGCCAAAGTGGCTTGGTGTTTCACTCACGAGCCACTGAGTAGGCTTTGTGGCTGGCTGTGTGGACTCTAGTGGGGCTGTATAGGCAACTGGCAGAAAACCATTATCATCTCGAGGCAATAGTGGCCTGATGACTAGTTGTACCTCCTTGCTATCTCTCTCTTTCGCCTTCTCTCTGGACTGCTTGGAGATTTCTCCATGATTGGTTTGAGCATGATATTGTTTGGTAAAAATCGTGTGCTCTTGTCCATTTGCCAAATACTTAAGATAATGCACCTGGTGTATTGTAGGGAGAATACTTGTAATTAGGACCTTGAAGGATGACCTTGGTGTAGGGAGAAGCTTAAACAAGCCAGGTGCAAGATATAAGCCCTTGAGTGATAGCCAAAGGTGGCGTGATGTTCAGCATGTCTCAAAGTGTACACAAGAGCCCTATAAAAATGCATTGAGCCAAAAAACGTTGGACCTTCAAAATTGACTTTTCGGACAAGGTGTCGTGTATCCAGTGGTTACCAAAAGGGGTTCATCCTACTGCTCTCTGGTGCTCTCAGCAGCATATCGGGGGTACCTTGCCTGGTATGTACTCTTGGACTGTATGGTCATGTTTCAGAAGCATTCTCTCCTGACGTTTTTCCCACATCTATGGCAGGCATCCTCAGAGGTTGAGAGGTCTGTTGGAAACTAGGCAAGTGAGGTTTATATATCTGTGGAATGTCCAGGGATTATATAAGATATAGAAACGTCACTTGCTTAGTTTCCAATAGACCTCTCAACCTCTGAGAATGCCTGCCATAGATGTAGGCAAAATGTTAGGCGAGAATGTTTCGGAAACATGGCTATACAGCCCGGAAAACTCACGGCAATCCAGTGATTCCGGCCATGGAAGCCTTCAACAACACATTGACATTTTAAAGTGTTGAATGCCGCAATCCCACATTAGGATGAATGGACCCTGTGCATCATGTCCATTCTGTACAGCTGGGCCCTGAGTTGGGCTGTTCTGAAGAGTTAAACGTATGTTCTTGATCACTAATTTTCTTTCTGTGCTGCTGAAGTTGAAGCACTTGCCTACTCACATTTGTATCCTCAATACAACATGGTTGGATGAAGAATCCCAGGGTCCATTGAAGAAAATTTAAATATTATGAGTGCTGGGGTGTTGAGGGATGTTCAGTTAGGTAACTGGACATGGTGCATGTAACACCATTCTATAAGTTATGTTTCATTGTTGCACAAACATATGACAGCATGGATGTTTGGATTTCAGTTTTAATTTGTTTTCTTTTCTTCTGTTGAGCTCACTGGAGAGTCCCAGAGGTAGTCTCTCTTGTTTTGTGCCCAGTTAACCTTTAAATTAGCAGACTCATGTTCTCATATTCTTCTGTCACTCCATGCCTACTTATTGAGCCTGCTAATTAAATTAAATTAGCAGGCTCAATAGGTAGGCATGGAATGACAGAAGAACATGAGAATCTGTTTCTGAAGTCAAGGTTGACTTTTGGCTGAATCGTTTCTATGCTTGCTTGTGTGGTTTGTATGTTTTAGCTAGTGTACTCTCCCTAATCTCATGATCTTAGGGTCTTGGGCTTGATTGTGGGTGGTGATATGAGCCACTAGTTCTCTATAGTTACTGCAGCACAGATGCAGCACTATTAAAAACTGTGAGACAGTTACATAATTGATATAAAGTACTTTGTTTAATCAGTGATTATGAGAAATATGCAGAGGAGGAGCAGCCTCAGTCCTTAATAAGATGTAGAACATGCATCCTCAAATTGCAGCCCTCCAGCTGTTCAGGCCTTCAACTCCCAGAATGCCTGAACAAGCTCATTAGGGCTTCTGGGAGTTGGAGGCCCAAATTGCTGGAGAGCCGCAGTTTGAGGATGCTTGATGTAGAAGGTTCTTGGGAAGGAACAACCCCTGCCGGTTCCCAAAGGAAGAAAAGTTGTGTGGTCATGGTGGATGATTCTATGCTGAGACAAACAGGGCCAGTGGTGTGCAAACCTGATAAGATGCCCCCAGTGGTGTGGTCTCTCCAGAAGAAAAGATTTGTGACATAATAGAGATGCTGACAGGGTTCATCAAGCCCAGTGACCATTATCCTTTCCTTCTGAGCCATGTAGGAACAAATGATAGCTTTTAACATATGGCATGAGGCTCTGGTAGGAATCTGAAGTATTTGGGGGCACAGATGATTACTTCATCATCCCTTCCTATTGACGGGAGAAAGAAGAATAGAGATGAACAACAAACAATACAGATAGTCCCCTCAGGAAAGCTTTGGATCATAGGCCCTTTCTACACTGCCATATACGTAAAATCCACATTATCTGCTTTGAACTCGATTATATGGCAGTGTAGATACTGTTCCACTTCAAAGCAGATAAATTGGATTATCTGCTTTTATAATCTGGATTATATGGCAGTGTAGGAGCCTTAGTTAGGTTTTTCATGGTGTCGGCCAGGAAACAGGGTTGCACTTCATAGCAGTTAGTAGAAGCATATTTCCTAGGACTCTTGCAAACCCTGATCAGAAGGAAAGGAATCGGTATTCCAGAGAACTCTGGATTTGACTGCCTTGTGAACTCTTCTTTATAAATTTATTTACTATTATTTATTTACTATATTTATATCTCACTTTTCTCGACCTCGAGGGGGACTCAAGGCAACTTACAGATAAACAACAATTTAATGCCTTAACAACAATATACAATTAAAATAACATTTAAATTAAATTAAGGTCAAAATTAAAATACATTAAACATTTTTAAAAAATTACAATCACTATAAAACAATCCTATCCACAATCATAATCCAGGTCATTCCGCTAGTCATAAAGAAGTTGGATGGCAATCTTTTGATACTGTTCCTGTACCACTATACCACTTAAATAACCCCCCCCCCCCCCCCCCCCCCCCCCCCCCAGTCTTGTCTGATCCTGGAAATTGGGCAGGTTAGTCTTAGAATGGAATATCACAGGGAATACTAAGGATCTCAAAGTGGGGCCAGGAAAGAAGTATATCTGGAATGCTGCTGCCAGGCAGATGTGAAAGTACTGTATTAGATGGGCAAATAGTCTGACCTATTAATAAGGCAGCTTTCTATGTTCCTGTGACCCTTACTCACTTTAAATCTTCAATGAATAAAGAAGCACCTGTGTTACTTGGGCAGAACCTTTGTGCTTTTCAGTCCGTTCACTACCTAGTCTGGCACTAATTGGCAATATAATTGCAGGAATGATTAAAGCACTGCCCCCAAAATCTGGTTTTTTGCTGGCTTGTTTTGGATGATCAACATGTGGGCAGCTAACATCAAAACTTCAAATTTATTATAATGATTGAAATAAAAATACTATGCATGTTAAGCTATTAATTTATTTGCATATAACTTTTTAGACATCAATCAGCTATCAATTATACAAGAAATAAAATTAATTTGGCATATTTTTGAAAGATTGGTTTACTAATCTTTAAAATTGAACTCTTTTTCAATTTAAGGCATTGAAAAAGCTTCCAGTGTTTAATTTTCCAGAAAAGTTTTTATATCACTGCCATACAAGGAAGCACTAAACATGTAGCTTCAGCATTATAAACAAAGTGTGTTAATACACACCTTTAAGAAAACACACCAAAATCTTGGCATTCGTCCTCTCAAAACCTGGGAATTAATACATTAGAGTTTTAAAACCAAATTATTTGTTCCTAAAAACAATGGACACTACATAGGAAAGAAGCAGTTGCCTATGGCAACTAAGGCTGTCTGCCATGAATGTTGCCTCTGATTGCATTATTGTCTATAGTTTGCCAATACTGTTTTCTTTGAGATTCCAGACTTCCACTTACCTTTTGTCTCATGTCTTGTGAAACATTTCTAAGATAATATTTATTCTGATTGGCACCCATGGAGCGCAGTAGACAGTTCTTCTGTAGATCAACATTATTTCAGTGTTTTAGTTCATTTGAAAAAGAAGTTTATCCAAAGGATGAAAAACTTACTTTGTTCATATTTTTCTTTGTTTTCTTTATTTTATATTCAGTTTTCCATTCAGCAATTCAGAGCTGCTAACTATAAAGTAACAAAATAATCACAGTACCAATCATGCCATTCTAACAGTATTGTTATTTCATTTGTCATTTTTTCCATTGTAAATTTTATTATTTCTTAACTTTATTTGGAACCCAAAATTTTGAAGATGGGATAGTTTTTAAAAACGATTCTGTTTCATAATTTGTTTTTTAAAATTCTGTTGCTAGGTATTTTCATGAAAATGTAAAATTAATCCTATCACTCATTTTAAGTGAATTGTGGTATTTAGTCCTGGTATATGTTAAATAGAGGAGAGCAGACATAATGGTGCTCTGTGGACTGTGGCTTGGGGGCGGGGGGTTATTATAAGGTCAAAGATTTCAGTGAAATAACTGAATGAATTTTTAATTAAATGGTTAATGAACTACTTGTTAGGGCAAGTAGTTTGCTGCTGCCCACATTTAAGAAATTTCATAAAACTGAGCAGGTTTCACACAGCTTTTTGTTAGATCTAATATTGGTTAATTGAGTGTTGCTTACTGTTTTCTATGAAACAAATTTTTGGCTTTGAACTCTTTGTGGAGAGTTGCTATTGACTACACAGGCATGGAGCATTCAGAAAGGGTCAGGAGTCAAGCAGATGTGTAGCATGGGTGAAGTTTTTTTAATCATTTTCAATAACTTTGTTGGTATTTGATTAAATTCGGAATGTGTGTTAATTAAAAGAGGGATGGGAAGCGAAATTGCATTTCAGAATACATACATCATGCTTCTAGCAGTATTCTGTCTGTTTAAAAAGACAGAATTTCTGCCAAATGTGTTTTGATCCTTTCCCCTTAAAAATGTGATTATGGTTGTGGAATAAAATTAACTATGAAATATTGGAGAGTTACGGTAAATTTTCAAGTGTATAAACAATTGGTTCTTCTCTTGAAGTATGAAACAAAACCTTCATGTGAGTAAGAATAGTCCTTGAATGACCATAAATGTCCAGAAATGACATCATACCTCTTCCAGCATCATTTCAACTAATTTTTGGCTGATTTTTTCAAAGTTTGGGGGAGGATTTAAGATGTGGGAGGGGTCTTGGGGAGAATTTAGGAGCACAACCATTGTGTTTTCCAGCTGCTTTCAGCCAATATAGATGTAGAAATTTGTCAGAAATATTAAAAATTAACTGGGTATTTTTTTATGACAGAAGTGTGAGTCAAGCATTGAAAGAGTTTGGGCCAAAGCTAGTGTTGTCCTGAGGAGTGTGAGGTAAACCTCTATGTGAGAGAAGCCTCGTGTGAGAAAGCTCCAGTGTGAAGGCTTCTGTGAGCAAGTATACTATGTATTTGTTTATTTGTGCTATAGAAACCTTGTTCTTGTAAATAGTACAACCATATTATTTTACCTCAGAGAAAAGCCTCCTAAGGAGGAGATAACTTTGGTCTGTTTGTTTTTGTTCTTTTTAATCACTTTGGGCTACTAGTGCTGGGTCACGCTACTGCTGATAAGTTACTCTGCTGTACATTTATGAGGAGGATCTTTTGTTAATAAGCCCACTCGCCCAACAAAATTTAATCCAAAATATTTTAGGATTGTGGGCAGTTGGAGCCTTCAGGGGCTGCAAACAACCCATGTGTTACCGTTTTCCCACTTTCGGCTTTTATTAAGTCACATTTGCCATTTCAATGGCCAGGCTTATCTTCTAATTCTTTGGAATAGATTTTTGGTCTTGCCACGTTTTGTGCTTCTTAGCTAATCAGTAATAATGTGGAACAGTTGGCTCTAGGAAGAGCTGTGGAGGCTGGAACAGAGCGGGTGGACATGATTCTCAAGATGGTTCACTTTAGCATGAATTTTAGGACTTTTCAATTTGGTCTCTCTTGTTTAAGACCATGTTCAAATGAATTGTTGCAGTAGGTTAACAAACTGTCTTCAGCATGTGTATATTTTACCCCAAAATATCTCTGTTCTCAAAGAGGGCAAGAAAAGCCTTCCCATTTTTTGGCTTTCCCATGTTGCTATGAGTGCAGGCATCAGCAGATTCTTCTGGTTAGTGTAGTGTCGATGCCAGCAACTGGTCACTCTGTGGAGTGTGGGAAGCACTCCTTCAAGCAGTACTCTGGTAAGTTCTATGAAGAACATTTTTTTCACCCTATAATTAAATTTTTAATGTTCCCATTCCAAAAGTCACCACTATCTCAAGACTGAAATTACAAGTATTCAGGAAAAAAAAACTTAACATTTCTGAGCCTTCACTTGATACTAAGCTTTGATGAAAATTGTCATGCAGTTTTGGACATATTGGCCACAATCCAAAAAAAACTGTGTGTGCTTATGGAAGGGAACCAGTGTTTTTTTCCCCCTCTGATCTATCGTCCCCAGCCCTTTATAGCTATTCCTAGAGTCAAACATGCCTCATTAATTCCTGCTTAGCCAGGAAGCTCAATGGGTGGCCTTGGGCAGTAATGGTCTCTCTGTTTCAACTTATCTATCAGAATGACTAAGCTAAAAAAAAGTCTGAGCTCCTCCATGGAAATCTGGGACAGAAATGCAAATTGATTTTCAAAGAATTGGCCTCATAACTAAATGGTTTAGTCTGTTTGCTCTTTAAAAAAAAAGAAGATTCTCATACCAAGATAAGCTTCCTGAAATCTCATGACTTTGAAATGTCGTATTGGAGAGCTGTTCTTTATGAAACATAATTCTTGGACCCAATGAATTACCCTGCACTTCATTTAAAAGGGAGATGTTTAGAAATTACTTTGCTGTTTACAAGTCTATAGAGTAGAGTGGCGAAAACACAGACCTCTATGATCCCAGGGTAAGTTACCCTTGCCAACCTGTAAAAGTTATTCATGCTAGCAGTTGGGGGGTGGGGCAGGGGGGAGGAGGGATCACCTTCGTATTGATAAGTGTCTCTCTTTCAAATCAAGGTCATTGTTATCAACATTTAGCTTGTTGAACGAGTAGGCTTATTAACAAAAGATCCTCCTAATAAATGCACAGCAGAGTAACTTATTAGCAGCAGCATGACCCAGCACCAGTAGCCCACAGTGAAAAAAAAGAACAAAACACACAGACCAATGTTATATATTCCTTAGGAAACCTTTCTTTATAGCAACTATTTACAAGAGCAAGATTTCCATAACACAAATAATGTTCTTTATACTTCCTCCTTTGCTTCCATGCTGGGCTTCTTTCTCATTCAGATAACACCTTTGCTCTCACAGAGCCTCTTCTCACACCAGCCTTACACAGGAGCTACACACAGCAGCCTTCACACAGGATGGCTTTCAACCTGGGGCTTTCTCTCACCAAAGCTTCTCACACCAGGCCTACTAACATTGAGGCCTACCTCATACTGAGGCATCTCTTACATTGAGGGCAACTAAGCTATAGGCACACCTGCTTATATTGAACTTAAGCTTTTTGCTGAGTCATTGCATCCATTTAACCCTTTCAGTGTTTGACTCACATTTTTGCTATTAAAATACCTAATTAATTTTTAATATTTCTGACAGTTTTAACAAGTTGGATGTGCTTTCAACTAAATGGCCTTTATAGAACCGATATTCTTTTGCCATTAGTGGCCTAAGAAGTCTTTCTTGTACTGACATGCCTTAGTTAACAAATCCTCTGACATAAAAGCTCCTTTTTACAAAGTCTTCTTATGGCTGTTCAGCTCCCCTTTCCTCCTTGTTCTCCATATAGCTGGAAGAATTTATCAGCCTTGGCAATGAGAGAATGGTGAAGCAGGACTGGAGAAACATAGATTTTCAGAGTCAGGCTGCAGTAAACAATGTAATAAAGCTTGAGCTGACAAAGAATGAGATTCTGCTCCAGTTGATCCCGTTTCATGTGACTCTACAAAAGGCAAGGTAGACAACAATTGCTTCCAGATTCCCTTACAGACTATTTATCCATAGTGAGACAGAGAGAAAAGGGGAGAGCAGATAGGGTTGTCATATTAGCTTCCTGACCCCCAGTATGTTAATCAAAATAGAAATCATATGAAGAGTAGGGCATAGTGAAAGAGAAAGTCATCTCAGCATACATTAGAGATGTAATATTTAAGTATTCTGTAGGATGTTCAAAATATTTCTATTTACTTGATAAGGTTGTCTCATGTCAGATGTGCACATTGTTAGCTTTGAATAAAAAATTGTCGAAACACGTAAAGCTTTTCTTTTTGTAGTATAAGGAACATTTACTATTATTTCCAAGCAATGTATGAAGAATTTTCAACTGTCATATACAGTAGTCATGAAAGCGCGAGTTATCTGTCTGCTCTTTTTTAAAACTGAAAATTTAATTTGAATTAGGTTTTCTGGTTTGCTTTTAGGTTTTAAACCTTCTGAATGAAAAAGAAGTCAAACATGTCTTGCCAACATGTGCAATTATTCCAAGAACATTTCTTCTTAAGCCTGGAATGACCCTGTTTCTGGGTGCATTGGGTCGAATAGATTATTTACAGGTAAGAGATATGGTGGGGGGACTACTCCAAATGTCTTAGCAAATTCTTATTCATCACATATTACAGTATGCTGTTGCATGGCCTGGGTGCATTTCTATCTGCTGAGGTATATTCCAGACAGGGTTTTTTAAAAGGCAAATAATAGTCGTATGATCCATGCATAGAAACAAAGATCCAATGTTCTGTTATATCTCTTGTAGGATTACTCAAATCTCAAAAATGAATCAAGTTTGCTGTCAGTAGATGAACAGCTTCCAACATGTACCCTATGGCTTGAGAGCAGTGGCAAGAAGAACTGCAATAATATGGCATGCTTGGTTTCAGTTATCCAGTTGACTAATAAGGAAGCTTATTTCCATATCAAAGAGTTTTTTTGATGAAAGTCTGGATGGGATACAGAAGCTTCACACAATACTAAGAGATGAGCCTGGGAACCTTTCTTTTCCTTCCCAACCTGCCCTCAGTGCCAGTCCCCCCTCCCACACTGTTTTTCACGTTGTTAAGGGGTGTTAACATGTACCTAATTCAGTAGATTCTCCAATCCTTGGAAGAGTATTTTGGGGGTATTTCTTTTTTTATTTCCAGCATTTCTACCCTGTCCTTCTCAACCCCTGAGGGGGGGGACTAAGGATGGCTCACACTCGGCAACAGTTTAATGCAGCATACAAGCAAATACTACAATATTACAAAGCAGGGGTACCGTTTTGGGGGAGGCAGGTCTCTTATTTCAAGCTGTAGGGCCAGCTGATGAAGAAGAATAGGTTATTGCAAAGTTGTGGTTTTTCTATAAATTATAACTGTATTCCCAATTCACTTCTGAAATAAATAAATAAATTGCAAAGTAGTAAAGAAAGATCATATAGTTTTGCTTCAAATGTGATAGAAAACCATGCTTAGGCACTGTAGGAAGACATCTCCAGCATGTGCATTTCCTTGCAAACTCTTGATTTCCATCATGATTTAATCTTTTGTGGCAAACCATGGATTACCAGGCTTGGTTGTATTAGGAAATTATGCTATGCTGTAAAATAAAAAAATGGGTTGGGATATGAGAACAGGAAGATGGATATGACTTTAGGGAAAACACATAACAGCCAAACAGACTTTGCTGTTGCATGTGAAGATACCCTTCTCCATTTTATATAAATCTCAAGGTATTCTCTTTGAAAGGCCCGTGTCCTTTTTAAAAATAACCTGATCTAGGAATGCTTAAAACAATAGGAATCTTGGCCAATTTGGTACATTAAAATACCAGCTTTAAAAAAGTAAGACGCTGTCAATTATAGAAAGTTTGGTAGCTGAACTGATTTTAAATTTGTTACTGAGGCTGTTTTTACATGCAGAACCCATTACAATTAACTTTCTCTTTATTATGCCATAGGGGGACAGCCCCTCCTGGTTTTCTGTTGTAGCCTCAAATTTATTGCCTGTGCACTTCACTACAGTAGAAAAAGCAGATGCTCTCTATCAAAAACATGCAGGTCAAACATTGCTGAAGGTAAGCCAGCACTGACTGTATACTGCTGGAAAATCTATGAAAATGAATTGCCTTGTGATTTCTCTTATTCCACCGACATTCATTATTGTCTCTCTTGGTCTTGGCACAAGACGTGCTTTGTTCCACTCTTAACCAACACCATGGCTTCATTGTCTTGAACAAGTTATCCCTGTCTTGGTGGTCTTGCACTTTATGCAAGAAAGAAATAATTGTTGACATTGTTTTGTTTCTTTCCCACCTCTGATGGTTGTTGAATGGATGAGTTTACTCTCAGTGTTGGTGCAAATTGAGCTACATTAAGAAATGGCCTTTCTGCGTAAAACACTGCTTTACAAAGGGCCAAGATACACAATAGATTTAAATGTATGTTTGTTCATGTGTACCAACTTTGCATAAAGTGCATACTTCATAATATATATTAGGCTGAAAACATCTGAGAAACTAAGCAGTAAGGAGTAGGCCAGTGGTTCTCAACCTTTGGGCCCCCAGGTGTTTTGGCCTACAACTCCTAGAAATCCCAGCCAGTTTACCAGCTGTTAGCATTTCTGGGAGTTGAAGGCCAAAATATTTGGGGCCCCACAGGTTGAGAACCACTAGTGTAGTCCCAACATCATCCAGTAGTTCCACTTAAATGTCACAACTTTACTATCTATACTATACTATAAACTACTGTAATTACACAATGATATTAGCTTTTTCCATAGTAGGGGGGAGGGGTTCCGTTGATTTGGGGCTCTTGTCTGGTGAATTATGAATTTGGCTAAACATCATGAGGTTGTCAGCCCTTGTTTTGCCAGCAGTTCAAAGAGTGGTAAACATGTAGAATATAATTTAGAATATAATTTCAGATACTATATTGAATGTTTGCCTTTTTACATGTAACCCACCCTGAGTCCTTCTGGGGAAAGAGGGCAGTCTTAATTTTTTAGACTTCTTAAATCTTTTAACTCAAGGTTCCTATGGGAGGCGAAGAACGGATGAAAGATTTCCCACCATTGATCTCCCAGGATGTGACATTGGAAGGAATTGACGAAGCTCAGGCAGTGGCCGATATAAAGCTTTCAACTGCTGGTAAGTTTTGAAAAATCTTCTCAAAAGTCTTTCTCATCCTGTTTTAACCTATATACAAATGTATATAGAAAGACCTGTGTAAGCACTAAAGAGAAGCATTTCATGAAGGTTTTTGTCTTGTTTTAAAAGTGAAGTAGGAAATTAATTTGATATGACCCTGCGCCAAACAGATATAGTAGTCCAGTGTTCTGCTTTAATTTCGTTTTTTAATTTAGTGTTTTCTCTGCACAGGTTGGATTGCAGTGACAGCTCATTCAAACAGCAAAATCCATCTGCGATGCTATACTCCTAAAGGGACAGAGCTGACAATACGTAAACCACCTCTGCTGCCATACGTCGTTAATATCAAAGGGCCCCGTCTGAAAGGAAGTCCAGCCTATAAGTCTAAAAAACCACCACCCCTTGTTAGGAATTTAAAAGTAAATATAAATCAAGGGAAAAAATCTAAAAAGTAAGACATTATAGAAGGCGTTCTCCATGTAACATTTAACCTAGTATAGTGTTTTAGACTTTCAATTTTAAAAATGCTTTGTAAAATATATTGAGATGTACATTTATAAAAGTCATTGAAAAACTAAACATGCTGTTTTGTGTTTCATTCTCCTAACATTGCTCTCTGCACTTGTCTTGCAGTTTTTCACAGATCCTCATAGAATCCTTTTGAAATCGGTTTATTTAGTTTAGGTGGATGAATTTTG
Organism: Anolis sagrei ordinatus; assembly: GCF_025583915.1. Lineage (NCBI taxonomy): Eukaryota > Metazoa > Chordata > Lepidosauria > Squamata > Anolidae > Anolis > Anolis sagrei. The sequence continues at coordinate 112,152,801 of NW_026845477.1, forward strand.
TCTGGGAACGGGTTATCACTGTCACCCCTCCAGCATATGCAGAACATTAAGAGTACAGTACTTCTTAAGACATGCAGAAATCAATACAATTTTATTTTATTGGACACTAAAAATAATGGGTGCTTCTTGTATTTGGGGGGGGGGGGGATAAATTATTTTTAGTGTGGTACATAACTTTTTCTGGCCTGGTTTTGTGAGAGAATGTCTTTCTTGTATTACTTTTTATATGGGTGTTACTAATCTTTCATTGGGAGTGTTGGTGTGTGTGGACTGACTGGATGTTCTGCCTGCAGATGTATGAACCATTTGACCCATCAATTATGACTGACAATTTTGGGGCTGTTCACTCACAATCTTATGCCCATGTGGTTTTCAAAAAATGCAGAAAGGTGCTGTTTAGCAATACAAGATGAAACATAATTTAACCAAAAGGTTAGGCCTATCATTGTCTTTCAAGTTGGTTTAGATAGTTCATTGCACATACTGATGATACTAAGAACTAACAGTCAACTCACTTTATGAACTGTTTTGAAATACATGGGGCAGAAAATGTGAATCATGCATTTCTACATGGCTCAGAACTAGCTTCTTAGCAGCGAGGGTCACTGGAGAGGGCATGCAATCTTGTTGACATGCGTATTTATTCACATTAGACAAATAAATCAGTCTTTCTGCTGACAAATGTGTGTTTTTGCCTGACAAGGCAGGAACTGGGCTGAGTGAGTGCCCTCTGATCATCCAGCATTCAACATTGCACACTGGAAAGTTTTTAAACTACAGCAGGACTCTGTGTATACTCTGATTTCACAGGTGCACAGAATGTCAGCACATTTTAGTCTTTCATTTAATTAAAACTGTCTGGTCTCTATGAAGACAGAGATATACTTGAAAGCATTGTGTGATTGTCTGGGCAGACATTATAAGGCAGAGGAATTGCTGTGTAAGAATTCAAGGTAGCTCCTTAATATTTTCTGTGGCTAGTAAAACCACAGAAAAGGTTAAGGAGCTACCTTGAATTCTTACACAAATTATTCCACAGCACTATGTATGCAATTTTTTCCCCTTCAGACAGAACTTGAACTACCTATATTGAATTTTGAATGTTTATCATTATAACTACATTCCAAGCTCTGGGCATAGTGTTTAGCGGAAGCCTCCTGTCAGTTTCACAGTATTAGTCTGGTATATTCAACATTCAAAAAGTAATAGTGGCAATGTGTTGTTAAAGCTTTCATGGCCAGAATCACTGGGTTGCTGTGCGTTTTCTGGACTAGATGGTTAAAAGACACAGATTGCCTTCTACCTAGCTGAAAGTTTTGTTTTAGCATTGGTGCTGGGAAGACATAAGACAGGCTGGAGAAACGCAAACTTTCTGTATTGGGTTGCAGCTTCACCTCTGCACTAAAACCAATGTAACAAAAACTGTGAAAGACAAGACTGTTTAGCCAATCCTGCTGTAGCTGTGTGTGCTTGTCTGTAATGGGCAGGGCAAAGCAATGGCTTCAGGGATATGTTGCTTAGCAGGCATGAACAGCAAAACGAATAATAGGAAAAACAGATATACCTCTATCACCAGCTATCCCAGTAAGTTGAAGAAGCACAGACCAATAAATATGACCACTGAAATGGAAATTGTAGTTTGAGCTGGTAAAAGAAGAAAAACATCCCTGGATGCAAAAATCTCTAGAAGGTCAAAATGTATATTGTTGGTTTAGATTTTAAAAAATTATGAACCATAGTAAACTGCTCCTTTTTGTAGTGTACAAAATCCCTATCCCTATTCTTTTCATGTTCTTTCTGCCTTTCTGCTTGTGGTACCAAATTTTCTGCAAAAGAAATAATGCCCAACTACTTCAGTTTTTTTAAAAAAATATGAAGTAATAGACAAATTAAGCTCCACACATTCCTTAATAAAGTTTATTGACTTATAACTATGCTTAAGGAAATACACTCAAGGGTTAATATGCAATTTAGTTTAACACCTTACATTTTCAACAAAGGCTTGTATATAGTTCAGGTAAATAAAAAAAAATCCCAAGACATGTGATTTGTTCTGATTTTACAACTATCACAAACGTACAAAAAGCTCTTCATGCACTACAGTAGATAGAAAGCATGAAAAAAAATTACCTTTGGTTTAAATTGAGAGAATAATACACGTATTGCACTGTAAAAAGCTTCAAACACGGTGCAACCAAACATAAAATGTTTCAGTGCCAGCTTACAAAAAGTTCTTTACCTAGTGTGATTTTCTTTCTAGGAGAGGAAAAGATGTATATACACGTGTGAAACAATTCTGTACACTACCTGGAAGTAATTAATGTATTTTGTATCTCAGCATATTCACTACACAATCTGTTTCCAAAAAATCTAACTGAATGTGTATTTGCAACCAATCAACAGAACTTAACATTTTGAAATCAACAATGTTATCAATAAACTGACCTGTCAGTTTGTACTGTAAAACAAATTTAAAGTTCCAGCCCTTAGGTCAATCAATCTCCATATAGCAGCAATACTAAGTTCCTAGTTATCCAATTCTTAATTACGTGTAGTACTGATTTTTTTAAAAAAATTGTTATCAAAAACAGACATTCTGCAAAGCCATAGTGTCCATCATGGCGCCAATAATATGAGATAATGCAGTATGTGTAAAGCCTGAGATGTTACAACAAGCCCTGCTGCTGAGAGAAGCCCTTGAGTAAGGAAGATGCTGGAAAGATGTATCCCAAATTCCTTTGACCCAAGCGGTCAATTTATAAAATACCTATTTTAGACAGAAACACATTAAGTTGTCTACATTTTGACCCTAATTTTGCTTATTCATTACAAACGTCTAAGATTAAGACATCAGAAATAATCTATTTTTGTTGCTATAGCTTAAAACTATGCAACTGTAATCTTCAATTCCCCCTGTTCTAAACAGTGAACATGGTGATAATATAATGGAATTTCAAATCAATCACAACATTCAATATATCTCAGGACACACTGATCACATCATTGGAAGATCTGCTCTTTTAATACTTAAGAGTTGTATGCTCTCGTGCTCATGAACAGGTCCCAATAGAGACACTGTCTTCTTCAGTCATCCCAAATGTGAAATCATTAGTCCTAGTCATATGCCAGTAACTATTTTGAGCAATGTAACAGTATTTTTCATTTAATATCAGCCATCTAACACCATTAGATCCACTGCCACTAATTTGCCTTTCTCTTTTCAACCAAGTCAGTTTTAAAACGTTATTTTAAAAAGTAGCAAGGCCACAAATACCATCCTTCTAAAATGGAAACTTTCTATAAAGTAGCAAGAGAACAAAAGACTTGTCTACACAGTGCTGAAGTTTCTAGCCACCATCCAAACCGCCAAAATGATGATATTTTACATCCAACAATGAAGTTGTGTGTAACATTATTCCAACTAATTGGTTAGGAAGACATTTCAGCAATGTTTAATGGTTCAACATAAATATAGTTGCAACTTGATTCTCAGATGATAATGATTGTCACAGCGAAGGTAAGTCTTGAACACAAGCTATTCCCACACAAATAACTAATGTTACACAATTTCTGTCCTAAAGGGATCTTTCTCCCTCAGATCTTTGGCCTCCTATTACAAATCTCCCACCCCGTTTTACACAGAAGTCTAAAGTTCTTCTATTCAGTCAAGGTATGTTAAAATGAAACCACAAAACATTCCAACAGAAAGGAAGAACATAGGGGAAGACTAAATAATATTCAAGCTACTAATGCAAGTTCAACTGTTGACAGGGAAGGGGAGTGTGTCATAAATATAGTTTGCTTTAATAATTTCACAGGACATAAAACTACCTTGATACAGAGGCACAGTCAATAAGGGAGTCTTTCTGCGTTAGTCCCAAGAAATGAATCACAGCAGTGCAAGAACACAGCAATGGAACCTATGCTGAAACTTCCCAACAGGCTATGCCTTCTGACAGTGCAAGATTCCATGTTTGCTTGTTTTGTTCTTACAAAAGATATATCTACAAACTAAAAATGATTTGGAAGAGGTTGTGTGGTCCTTTGCCAATTTATTTAACTCCCTGAAGGTTTCCCATTACTTATGTATTTCAAAATGTTTAAGAAAGTCTGAACTATCAATGAACAAGTTTCAATTACTTGTGACATTTCTCCCAATGCCTACAAAATTAGCAATTCAGATTTCTAGTAATTTCAATTTATCTGTATGCCACCTATAAAAAGGGCAATTAATTTAATTAAAACTTCACTGAATACAGAACAGGAATGTCTACATCTGCCCCGATTCAAGGTTTGTTGCTTATAAGGATATTTCTAACAGGCTGAATTTCAAATGAATAAAGGTCTTAGTCCAGTGGAAAAGGAGCAACATGTACGTTGAAAGTCTCTCACTCTGTATGGATGGAAATAAACACAACCCATGGAAAAACTAAGTGTCTGAAATGCATTGTGTTCGCAAGTTTTCACATGCAAAAAGGAAATCTGAAAAATATTCTGGTTTGCATTATTTTGGATATTTTATTTCTACTTACCAATATTACAGAACTCAATGAATATTAATGTAAATGTTCCCCTAGCAAATACATATGATGCAAGCCTTATGGAAATGCAAGTGACATAACGAGGGAGAGATAATGTGCATATGGATCTGCTTTTCAATTTAAGGGGCCTTGGAAACACTTTTCTCTGCATAACAAGTAGCAACTTCACAGAAGTATTGCCTGCTTAAAAATACAGACAACATGGTACTAACATTATTACTGTTATCAGTTAGATCCAGAGGTTCCTTTTCTACACTCTGTCTTATGTATGGAATATGAATAAAGTTCCCAACTTAAGAGGTATAATTCAAGTAAAGCTCCTCAGATAAACCTTAATGAAATGAGTACCTATAAATTAGTTAAATTACTTCTCTGCAGAACAACTTTCCTGTGGATGATGCAAGGGCCAATTTATTCCAAATTATAAAATTAATGCTAGCAAAGTATCCTTATTCCACAAGCTTTTAACCAGAAATATTGCGGTCAAAAAACACAAATAATACCGGCCTTGATAAGCAACAAACCTCGAAGTGTCAAGATCAAGGGAAAGGAATTATTTAACAAAATCAAACATGCATACAGAAAATCTACTATACAGCACAAATACTAACCTTCCTAAAGGCTTAAACTGCATAGGTACAAATAAAAACAATTATGTGCAACATTTTCTTCTCTTAAAGCACAAAAGAAAACAACAACCTTGTCTTAAAGTAGTATTTATAAAATAATGGATTCACTATTCAAAAGAGAGGGGGGATGAAAGAATCTGGCTTACTGATCATTACTGGGGGACCTGAATACCAATTAATAATATGGTCATGTGATGTTTACTGTGAGCCAAACCTCAACTTTTCCCCAGAAGCGCACTTTTTATAAAACAAGCCATTGTATTTTTCATAGTTTAGATAATGAGTTCTTTATGCACTCACTGGTTTAAACAAGATAAACAAAAACAAAGACAGTCATCTGGATGCATGGTAGCATCATCCCTGCTTTTAAGATGCCATGTATATAATACTTTTCTCCACAAGCATGGATAGCCTGTGTACTTGGCACATCCCAGGGAAATATCTACCAGATAAGAGTTTCAGGGCTTCATCCCGTTTTACGACTATCCCCTTCAAGGAGGAGGTTATGTGCTGTTTATCAGACACGCCATCACCCTTAGAAAGATCCTGTCCACACACAGATATATATTCTGAATAACAGAATCATATGGGCAGAACCAAATCTCGCAGAGCTGGCAGTTACCCCTAGTTCTCCTGTCCATATGATACACCTCCTGCAATGGCATGCATGTAATCACATCACAGTAAAGTAGTCTGATTCTGTGGCAAGTGTGTATAAGAAACAAGGTCAAAGGAAAGGAGTCTAACCTATGGAATCAGAAGATATCACATGCGAATAACTCCTGGAGGGGAAGACAGGGGCACCCATATATCTGACACCCATTTCAGGCTGACGCTTATTCCAGACTGGAACATCTCCTTGGGAGCATAAAAAGTGGGCAGGCCCCTACTGTGGGCCCCATCAATTGTCTTCTGCACAAGTCCTATGAGAGCACAATAGCGCTTTTGCATAATCCATTTCTACAGAGCTTATGCGGAAGACACTCAGCAGACAGCATCCTAAGGCTACTGCGCTTAAACAATCTAACTTGTGTACAGCTCTGTTGTAAACCAACAGAAATATAGAAGTGATTCCAGGGCTCTATCCCAGGGACTCAAGCCAATTTAGCAAGCCACAGACTTACATACCCACTTGCCCTCTCTAATCAAAGAGGTACAAGTAGTTAATTAGAGAAACGTTTCATCAAAGGAAAAGAAACAACAACTTAAAAAGTATAAGCAAACTGAGCTTAAGCAAAGATTCTACAAGAACTGTACCTAAGCTCTATATGATTTTACAGAGGAAGAATAAATTGTCATTATGCCACCATTTGGTTAACCTTGCCCCTTTGTTGCCTTTTCAAGGTAGTATACATTTACCAAATGGCGGTTCAGGTGTTTACTATATTCACTTTCTTTTTTAAATGAGCGATCACAGAATATACACACATAGTTCTCCTTGGTGACCTTGACTTCAGCATGTTCTTCAGGTGCCTTCTGACTTGTTTTCTCCTGGGCTGTCCGGGCACCATTTAACCCAGAATCATCGCTGCCTTCTGAGATGTTGTCACTTATATCGCTGCCATCATGACTGTGGATGCCTTCATCCTCTTCCATTTCCTGACTTTCATTTACTACAGTGCCTCCTGGTGCTGCAGAAACTAGGCCTGTTTTAGTGCTTTGCTGATTTTTTTCTGGCAACTGCGAGGTTGACGCTCCTCCTGCTGGGTCTTCAGCCTGCAATTCTTCTGTGGAACTATCATGTTCTGGATGTGGGCTACTCACAGTTTCTCCCTCATCTGTTTCCATTGGCTGAGTCTCTTGTACCACAGCTGGATTAGTCACCACTTCCATTTCACACATTTGTGTTGTCTGAATATTTTTGGCAACATTTAATAATGTATCCTCCAACATAGCTGTCTCTTTTTCCAAGGTAGCATTCAAATTTAGAGCACTAATCCTAGGGGTGACTGTCAGTTCTATTCCAATTTCATTCTCAGAAGCAGTTTGTGAAGTGTCTTCTTCTGCCATGGTCATTTCTTGGTCTTCCATTTCCACCTCTACATTTTTGTCCACAGATTGTACAGATGGTGACTCTAAATCTTGCATGTTTTCCCCAACATCTGAAGGAATAACGGGTTGCTGCCTATTGCAGGAATCATTAGATTTCTTTCTTTCTTCCTCTAGAGGCTCTATAGGGAGGGCGTCCTCACCTACAATATTCTCACAAGCAGGCTTGCTGTTATTATTAACAGACTTATTCTTCAGCTCTTTCTTTCTTTTGTTCTTCTTAAGACAAGACTCTTCTTTTTTTGCATCCTCCAACTTATTGTCATTGTTTTGAGACTCCTGACATTTCTGAGATTTCTCTGTTTTCTTTTTCTTTTTTGCAATTATATCATCAACGTCTGTAACAATGTCTTCTGGAAGAGAGTTATTCTCAGCTGTTCTTTTCAGTTTCTTCGTTTTACCAGTTTTCTCCGCCATTTTCTCAGTTTTCATGTCTTCATCCTTATTTTTGGAAAGAGTTTTGCGACTTCGGGTTGTCACTTTCTCTAAAACAAGTTTCTTTTCTTTTGGTAAGTTCTCTCTCTTTTCATTTTTCGGTTGGTTGAATTTCTTTTCTTCTTTTGACATGTTTTCCTTTTTCTCTTCTTTTGACAGACTTTCCTTTTTCTCCTCTTTTGTAGCTCTCTCATTTTTCTTTTCAGCCAGCTCTTTCTTTGCTTGGTCTTCTTCCACTTTATGTTCCACATTTTCTGAAATGTTCACTTCATTCTTTTTAGTCCGTAGCCTTACTTTTGAGACATCCATTGTGATATCACAACAGTCAGGATGCCTGGATTTGATGTGGTACTGCAAGTTGCATTTCTTGGATGCAGCATACTCACAAACTGGACAAAGGAACTGTCGTGGGCTGACATGGAGCTCAACGTGTTTCTTGAAGTTGCTTCGATCAGCTGTTTTGTATTCACAGTGAGGACAGACCAGTGGCTTCGGACCATCATGGACCTGCCTTGCATGTCGGGTCACTTCATGCTGGTTTGACGCCACATAGCTGCACTGTTCACATTTAAATGGTTTCTCACCTGAGGCAAAAAAAAAAGTGGGAAAGAAGCCCGTTAACATACTGCATAGCTACAGATGCAAACAATTATTTTGGGTTTTTTCCCTTGAATTAAATGATTTTACACTTGGCACATTCACAAGACAACAAATACAAAAAAGAAGAAACAAAAACAAACATGCAAGCAATCACAAAACCACATATTCCATCTATGTTAAATACATACCAGAAGAGATCACGCAACAGTAATATTAGTAATTCGAATCCAAACCAAACTGGTCCATTGAAGGCAGTGTAGAAAAATGGAAATTACAGATGAATAGTTGTGTTATACAAATCTTATGCTGCAACCATATAAACCGAAAATTGATTACATTCCCACATTGCTAAAACATTTCTGCAGTGTTAATTCATCACTCCACATACAGTTTCAAGATAACAATATAAAATGTTTGTGTTTCTAATCACTCTTTAAGATTCAGAACACAAAAGGCGAATATATCTCCAACAATGCAAACGTCAATGATATTCATTTTTAATGCAGTGGTTCAACTTAATCTGTGTCTTGAAATGCTGAACTAGGCAAGCAACATTTGGAAAATATTTTGCTATTAAAATTAATGTATTCTGACTAAGTTTTCCCATATTCAGATTCCTCAATGTTTTGCTGAATTTTGACTTTCCACTCTTGTCTAAAACTAAGGTTGATATCAACAAAATGGGAGAAATTAGATCCATGTGCATAAAACTGTACTGGTGAATGGGGACTTCCCAACTGCATCTGTGTCGATTCCTTAGAAATGCTACAAAGAAACCCAGAGGACCTTGCAGAAAGAATACAGAGGGATCTCCAAAACTGGGTTACAGGGTTAAGATCTAATCTGCTATATTTTATTTAACTACCACCATCTTTTGACTTTTGACTAAGTTTTAGACAGTAATGAGAAACTGTGCATTGTTCCACAGGGTATATCTTTCCATTTTAAAAAACCAAGGAAAAATGCTATGAATTCCTTTTATCTGAATACCAGTTCTTGAGTAAGACCATCTCTTTGTGAATAATTAGGTCTAAATTAAAGTCATTAATTTTTCATTCTAAACAAAACAAATAAAAATAAGTGTCAAACAATGAAAGGTCCTAAATTTATTAATAAGGGCATTAACATCAATTTGTGGTTTTAAACACTACAAACTAGTGTGTCCCTTCAGATATTGCTGAATTCCATGTCCCAGCAGACCTGAACAGTACAACCAATGGTGAGGAATGCTGGTTGTTACCATTCAAGAAAATCTGGCGAGCCACATAATTCCCAATTTTGTTCTGCAGGAAAATCCATTCATGCATTTTAAAAACACAATGGGCTCTGCAACAAAATATTTCAAAAGAATGCTCCCGTTTGTTGCTCTAGATAGAAACCATGCACTCCTTCAAAATACTTCATCCCATACCGTTCTCCCTCTCCAACATTTAGTCACCATTCTATGCCGATTTAGCAACCCCATACTTCACTCTGATTGTTCAAGATCCCCACCTCCACCTTAAGATTTTTCTTTGGTAAATATTTTTGTACTTCTGCAAACACTCTGGTTATCCCAAACCTTGTAATACCTCCCTCTGGACACAAGAGTAGTAGTACTCTGATTACACAAAAATGGCATTCATGTCTGAAAACTGGAAATAAAGGGACTCAAAACATGTAAAGCAAAATATATTAGTTACATGTAGCACATTTCCCATCCATTTCCTCACAGTAAAGTTTAACTCCGTGTGCAAAACATAGAATATCTGAAGCCAATTTCTTGTTGCCTCAAAACAATTGTTTCTTGGATAACATTATTTTAGAAATAATTGAAAGTGCAGTTACAATCCTCCCATATTATGTGCTGCTGCATAAAAACCTCTTCTATTAGTGGAAATAATGCAGAAGCTAAACAGCAGGCTTCTTAATCAACATTATATAAACCATAATCTCTCTTAACCTCAATTTTTTTGTTTCACTCAAATTGTAAACTGCCCCCCAGTTATGGAATTACTGCCCACTGATGTTTTGCTCCAAATCCAACTCTACACATCTTTTGAAAGTGTAGATTCTGCACAGTGGTCTTCTGGTATGAAGGATCCACTTATTTCTAACATATGTTTATACTTTGAAGTGTGGTTAACATCTCTATTGCCCTGTTTTCAAGATGGGTGGGCTATAAAAGTACACAATATAATCCAGACAACACCAAAATAGAAAGTATGTTGTTAATATCCACCCATATGACAAGGGCATTTAGAAAGACCATGACAGTTCACAGCCAGATAAGAGAAAAGAGATAATGAAGAGGGAAACAGATTTTCGCACACCTAGTTTCTTTTTGCCCTGTCGAGTTTAGGACCCCAGTTTTATCTTGCAAACAGTGGCAGCTGATGGCTCTCCCTAACAATGCGATAATTAATCTGTTCTGGTTCAATGTTGTGCTTTAAGTGAACTATCCAAGATATTGAGTCTCATGAGGGGAGGGTAACACTGAGTACCATAGATAGTTTGTTTAAAGTTCAGACTAGAACTAACAGAATAGATTCACTGCCACATGTAGATAGCAGCCTCCAGCTACCGCTGCTGCTAAATACAGAGTTGAGAGCTCCTGGTCATAGAAACATGCATTGCTCAGGAGGAAACAACTTCAGAGGGAAGTAAAACAGTAAGATAAAAGTTTAAAATTTTTGAATTTTGTTTCAAGATTTTTGCTTATCACTATTGGGTGGGGAAAAGATTAGTTTGTTTAACACATCAGCCATTGGCACTGTTATACCTAGCAGAATAACCTCACACTACACAATGTAACAGAAGTTTTAACTGTCTTGATTCAATACATAGGCCAGGGACCGTAAATGATCATGCACAGGACTCCTGCTGTGGGTTCCTTTAAGAAACTGCTTCTCCCCCCCCCCCTCCCCCAGCTGTTTGTCCCAAGCTACTCTTTCCTCACTCAGGTTTAAGCAAGGGATTAGGAAAAAGAAAGTTTTAAATCCAAAGAAATATATTGCTTATGTATCTGCAGTAGCACTAGCAAACTGTTTTAAGAATTGGAAGGGGTCAAAAGGAACATACATTAATACACAACTACCACTGTAATTTGGGCCAGCACTTTTTTCAGATACATAAAGAAGTCAAGGTATATTTTAACAAATTTTATGCCAACCATTTCTGAGAATAATACCCACAACAAAGATATTGTATAGGTGTGGAACATATGAGTATCCTTCCCACCACACACATAGTAGTTTCAGTGTTTGATACTTCCCCAAAACAGAAATATATTGAAAAAACGAGAAAAGGAAACTTCGCTTATCCTCAAAATACTACTACCACTCAACCACTCAAGGTGGAGAAACTTTCAGAGGCTGCATGAGGCCTTCAGACAGTATACTACTACTGCCAACCACTGCACAGCATATTAAAAAATACAACCTATCCTGACCACCATAATGTTCTCGAAATGCCCTTTTACCAACCTGAGTGAGTCCGCATATGCCTGGTTAAGTGAGTCTTCTGAGAACTTGAATAAGGACACATAGTACACCGATAGGGGCGTTCTCCTGAGAAACAGAAACAGCATTTAAGCCTTTTTACTTTGCTCATAAAAACCAAACAAATAACTAAGTAAGACAGGTTTATTAAAGAAAAGTCAAATAAACATCACACCTGGGTTCAGAATTGTATGCAAATTTCTTCCTCATGCAGTCTACTAAATCTAGTGATACTTCAAATACAAATTATCCTTTTAAAACCTCATCTTTTTCACTTAAAAACTAACCCTCATGCCCTTCAAATGTAAATGTTGCCAGTTAGACCTGATTATTTCACAGAATACATACTTAATCAGCTTTGGGGTAATAGGACTTAAGTTAGCTATGAGTTTTTAATAAAAAAATATGCTCTGCAATGGGTGACAGTCCTAAAAATAAAACGAAAACTGTTCAAATTATTCAGCATCAGAAAAAATTATCATTGTGAAGTATTTTTTTAAAGAAAACTGGCTGAATTTATAAAATAAGTTATTCCAAGTTATTCATTTCCATTATATATGTAAATCTTACAACAACCATGCAAGCAGAGGGGTGACATTATTTCCCATATTGTAAAATGGGGGAGAAATAAACTAGTGGCAAGAAACAGTGGGCTGCTTAAAGCTGTTTAGTAAACACATGGCTGGGTGTTATATTCAAGGATTTCCTGCCTCACATTCTTAGACGAGTGCCCACAAATCAATCCTCTTAATTCCTGACTAAAATACCAAGTAGTCTCCTACATGCACGATTTCTGGTGTGATGCAAGTGAAAGTATGAAAGAAGATCTCTCACAGCTTCCAAACTGCAGCAAAAACACGAAGAACTACAACTCTTCCTCCAAGCTTCAAACTATTTGAGAGGGCTTAGGGGCATGTGTTCAGGTTTAAAACAGGACTCTCCCATGTCTCCTGGGTCATCGGTTGGAAGCCCCTCCCCCCAGCACCAACTGACACTCTGGAGCCAGAATGAAGAGCATGTTCTAGACCATGTCTCCTGGGCCATCAGTTGGGAGCCCCTCCCCCCAGCAACAATATAGTAATATATAATACTAATATTGTGCTGTGCTAATATTATAAAATATTGTATACACATATAATATTGATAATATAATGTAATACAATGTAATACTACTAATAATACAATATAATAATTTTGTCTAAGCTATTCTGCGTCCCCTTTGGGGTGAAAAGGGCGGAATATAAATGTCGTAAATATATAAATAAATGATTGAATGGCCAAACTAAAACTATATTTGTCAACACCCCAACTCTTCCTCCTCTCCAGATAGTCTTTCTTAGGGACATGACAACTTGAAGACTGCTATTTAAAGGAGCTCCAAACATCTTCAGTCCACTACATCCAACACTTTCCTTTCTTGCTCTAGAGTCATTCATCTACCTAACTCTAGACTTTATTCTCTTGGTTTTTAAGCCGCACAAATGGCGGTCACTGTGCAACCACTAGGGCAAGCCAGATAAAGAAAGGCATAGGGATGGGAAAGTTCATGGCAATATTAAACTGACCTTGACAAATACATCATACCAGTGTTTGTATGTCTAGTTTTAGCCACTAAGGACCCTTCCACACAGTTGTATAAAACCCACATTGAAGTGGATTATATAGCACTGTGGACTGAGATAACCCAGTTCAAAGCAAATATTGTGGATTATCTGCCTTGATATCTGGGTTATATGGCTGTGTGGAAAGGGCCCAAGTTAGTCATGCTGCAAGTATCAAATCAGCTGGGTCTTCGTGACAACAAATATGTTCTAAATGCCAGAACCTACCACAAAATAGAGAAAACTAAAAATCAAAAGTAATTGTGTCATATATGTGATAAGAGTACATGGGTGACACTTCATCTGTAAGAAAGGACCCGCTTATACAGCTATATAAACCCTGTTTATTTCAATGGAACTAGAGAGTAAATATGGTGTTTGGGATTAAAATACTATTTTCCCATGTTCCTCTGTTGACACCCAATGACCTTTTGTATTTGAGAGAGGGTTGAAAGGGGGAGCTTTTAAGAAAGACTGTGGTTCTGATAGTCTTTTAAATTCTTTGTAGTATAGCAAATGCTTAAACATTATTAGTTTAATATTTGTAACACTGTTTTTAATCAGAATGTGTGTTGCCTTAAGTCCTGGATTAAAGGTAGGATTGGAAGAAGGAATGGTAATACTAGTGCTTGAGAGTGACATTATTAGTTCAATTCCAATTGCCTTTACTAATCAAGGCAGGAATGTACCATATTTTTCAGAAAATAAGAAATCCTACATACTTCAATATCCAAAATAGGTTTCAGCACTACTTAAAGCCATATACAATTACAACAAGCATGTTTTCTATGCGAAAACCCAACAACTGGGAGAAACATGTATTAAAGCCATTTGAAATTTGCATTTTCTACTTAAATTACAAATTTAAACTTTTTAACTGTTGGTAAAATCACAAATAGCTTTCAAATTACTTCAATAATTTTTGTCCTCCTATTTTCTGTGCTATTGTGGTTCAAAATAACAGCTTTTAGTATTAATCAGTTAGCATTCCTAGACATGTTTGCTATATTGTTGGAGGTGGGGCAAAAATAATCTCACCTTGACTACTTGAAAAGGTTTTTAATTAACATTCATTTTGACAAAAACCGAAACTATCATAAAGCACATGACTTGGCCTTATGTACATGATTTTTCCCAAAATAGCTAATGCAGTTGTCATCTGCTGGGGGAAAGATACACAGCATCAATTCACGTTAATATGTTTTTTTTAAACCATGCAAATTAAGAGTGCTGTGGCCCAAAACTATGAGGAGATAAGGGGCTTAACAACAAAGGTAGTTTGGCCAGTAAACTATCAGTTTTGTTACAGAAGCAAAGATCCTAACTACCATGCTATGGCAATGGGGTTCGTTTTTTTCCTCTTATTACTGAAGGCTCATTCTGAATAGCATGCAAACTGCTTCGAACAATTATTTTGCTGTAATGACTTACTTCTTCAGTTAGTAGATCGGCCAGCACAAGGGGGGGAAAAGATAACAGTGAGGAACCAAACTACAAAGATAAATTTCGTTTCTTATCATATTGTTAACTTGAATTGTTACCAACATTCGTTATCACATTGTACAATGTTACATCCTAATCAATATTTTACATTGCATAAATGAATAAAGTGCAAAAGCAGAGGTACTACTGAATGTTAAGAAAACAAAAATAATGGCCACAGAAGAGCTATGTAACTTTAAAGTGGGTGATAAAAGCACCAACATTTTGTTTACCTCAGTTCATTCGATCAAAATGAAGACTACAGAGAAGAAAGCTAAGGTTAGAATTGACAAATGTGAAAGGATTAGACTAAAGACACAACATTGAACACCAAAGTCAGGATCATCCATGCCACAGTCATTCAAATTCATGTGTATGGATGTGACAGTAAAGGAATCCAAAAGGAGAAAAAAAATCAACTTATTCAAAATGTGCTGCTGAATCGAAGTTCTATAGGTACAATGGAATTCCAAAAAAATCCATTAAATCGGTGCACCAGAAAATGATTGTAATGAAGTTGATTGCTTAACTTTCCTTTTGTACACCCACCAGTTTCCACTAACCAAGCAAGTCAACAAACAGCATGCAGTAAAATGAACAAGTGGTTCTCTAATTAGGGGTTCATTCAAGTTTTTTATTCCTTCAGTAACAAAACCAGGTTTCTTTCTTTAAAAAAATGAGCTGCTAATGTCATAAGAAAAATCAATATTTTCATGATAGAGCAGATACTGCAAATCGAATCAATTTAGTTAAGGTTTATTATTTTATCCTCTAGCATGCTGCCAACACAAAAGGGTAAGTACACACACACAATCAGCATATTTAAAATCATTAAAGGTTCTACCCTTACTGCACAAGCTATAACACCAACATTTATTACAATTAGCCTTAGGAAATAGAAAGGCATCACTCACCTGTATGAGTTCGAATATGTTGAACATAGTTATTCTTCCGATCCGAGAAGTAGGAGCACTGTAAACATGTGTACACTTTTCGTGGAAAATGGTTCCTTAGGTGCTTCTTCCAATGGTATTCACTTATTGTTGTGTATGTGCAAATTGTACATTTGTAGACCTTTTCATTTTCTCCAGCTTTATTGTGATGCTTCAAGTGAGCCAGATAGTGATCATATCTATTAGTGTTGTAGCCACAGCGATCACACCTTATAGGCCCCTTGGAGAAATCAACTTCATCTGTAGTGCTGCTGGAGTCAACTTCGCCATGCTTCTCAGCTTTTTCTTCTACTATGAATCTCTTAGCACTGTGCACCCGAATGTGATGGACAAACTCTTGCTCTGATTCTGCCTCATACTGACAGGGCTTACAACGAAACGGTTTGTTCTTCAAGCTTTTACCTCTATCATCTACACTCTCTGAGGAATTTGACAACTGGAAGCCCTCTGGGATCTCTGAAAAATCAAAATCTTCTGGGTCACCTGACAACCGAAAACCTTGAGGAGCATCTGATAACTGGAAATCATCTGGGTCACCTGACAATTGGAAGTCTTCAGGGGACCCTGCCATTGGAAAATCCTTATCTAGGCTACACTTAAGAGAACGAGAAGACTCAGTTGCTTCTTCAGTTTCAAGGCTACGAACATCCGGTGATCCAAGAGTTCTCACTTCTATATCACCCAGGTCTTCATGATCACGCTCCGCGGCATGTGCATCCTCTGCTCCTTCTCCATCACTATCTGAAAAATTGGCATTGCCTACAGTTGTCAGTTCAGCCATTTGCCTCTCTTCATCAACCATGTATTCGCAGCAGTTGCCACTAACTTCTCCTGTTAAGGCTACATTTGCCAACATAATGAGCTGAGGAGCTGCCAGCTCAGCTTTGGAAAGTTCAGAAAAGTCATACATGTCGTTTGACAAAGTCATGTTGAGGTTAGTATTGCCAGAAAACAGGCTGCTGCCACCAGACTGTCCCAGGACTTGCATTGCCATAACTATTCTGTAAAATAAAAAGATTTTTTTTCATAAGTTGCATGTCTACAAAATCCATGCTATAGTATCAAAAAATTAAAACACTTCACACAACAAAGACCAAGTAATCAAGATTAAAATTCAAAGACAGGGATATAAATTAAATGAATTAATGAACTTTTAAAATAACTGCTTGTAAATTCCCTGTGTTTTGTAGATTGTATTTTGTGGTGCTTGTGCTCCATGTGGGGTTTTTTTTGTTTTGTTTTACTTTGTTTTCAATCATCCCTATACATATGTGTTTGTAGAGCTTGTGTTTTCTTTCTGTATTGGGAGTTGTTTGTGAGGTTTTCCTGCATGTTTATACAAAAATATGAGTAAGCCCAGAAAGAAAACCAAGTTTAAAAGGATATGGAATATTTCCCTTCATAAGATTGAATAAAATGTTTTAAATAAGATTTTGTGTAGATTAATTCTCCCCAAATTACACTATGTAACAAAATTTGGAAAAAAAATCTGTTCCTGATTTGAAAGTGGTATTTTCTGTTTATGTATGTACTTTGAAAGTAGTTGTTATACTCTAGAAACTTCATTTTTGTGGCTGCCACAAACTATGTTTAATTGGTTGAGACTCAAGATATTCATTGAAAAACTACAGCAAAATGTGATGATGCAGAATGTCCTGCAAAAACAGTTTTTACAGTTTAATAAACTTTTTCCATCTTTTTATGATAAACCATTAGGAAATGACATCTATAACCCAGGAACAAAAAATGTGTTACATGGTGTTATTTCTAAGAAGTGTACAAGTAGGTAGACATTGCTGAAAGACTTCATCAGTGCTATTCAAAGTGGTGAGGAAACCATCAGCTGCCAGTCTACAGCAGGTTTTCAGGGAATGAACAGTTGCAGCCAAGGGGCACAAAAACAATACTGGTCCTTGGCACATTAGAAGGGAAAAAGCTAGTTCCCTCATTTCAAATAGCTTAAAAACTACTATATTGTGTCAGTTCATTTTTAATTGAAGGTATTGGTTTTCCTTTCTCGGGTTCTTTTTAAAGGTATCAGTACTTTATACTGCAATGGACACTATGGAGGACTTTATTGTGTGCATTCAAGTTGTTTCCAACATATAGCAAGATTTGTTCAGAGGTTTGCCACTATCTTTCTCTGAGACCTGCCCAAGATTATTCAGCGGGTTTAATGGCTGACCAGATATCTGAACCCAAATCTCCAGAGTCATAGTCCAATGCTCAAACCACCATTGCCATGTCTATAGAGAAGCAAAAATAATATTGTTTTCATAAGACTGACTATTATTGTTCTTGCTGGTTGTTTTGACCACCAATTAGCAAAACTAATGCAGTTCCTTATTGTATATGTATACTTCACTGTTCAGCACTTCGTAGTTCTATTAACATTTTTAAAAATGAGTAAATTGAATATGTAATTATTTTCTGATTAGGATGAACTTTTATTAAGCATAATAATTGTAATCCAAACCAGTATACCTGTTTTTAAACTGCACTGTGTGTGTGTGTGGGGGGGGGGGGTTGTGTTTCGTGTTTGTGCAAAGATAATTTCTGTTAAAAACTGTTGTGTCATAGCAAAAATGTAGTTTAACATTTAGAGAGCAGATTTTTAGCTCTGCCTTGAGCTCATGGAATTGGATAGAGAAGGATGCTTGTTGCAAGATGAGTGAGAAGTAAGTGAAAGAAGTTTAGCTTGAGGACATGATAAGAAAGACTTGAGTGCAGAAATATACCAAGAACATGGCAGAACCTTAGTACAAGATATAATGAGAAATCACATTTAAAAGAAACCAGGACTGGTAAACCACTTTCAAACCACAGTTTTCAGTCAGTTATTTGCCAAAATATAAACCATGTTATACTAGCTGATGTAGACTCAAGAGGTTCAAGCCAATGACAAATGCTGTCATAATAATTATCTGCAAATAATTATTATGACAGCATTATTATGACACTGTGGTCAATTTATTTGATAATATTTCACAGTACAAGTTTTAATCAATATTTTGATAAGCTGATAGCTCCTTTCTCTCTAAGCCTGCACACCTACCCATTCAAGAATAAGCGTTAATAGACATTAATGCATTTTAGAGGAAGATAAATCTTTTCAAGTTTTCCTGTTGTTTGACTCTTACTTGGGATTCTGGGACAGAGGTCTAAGAGAACTGCACAATTGTGTTTGCTTACATTTTATAATTATATAATGCTGTTCATCATAATTAACTGGTTATAATTTATTTGGAATTTAATTAGGCACTTTGAGTCTCTTTTAAGAGAGAAAAGGGGAATATAAAAAATAAATAATGTTGTTTTTAAATAAACATTAACTGTACGGAAGTTATCAGTACTGCTGAAAATTAAGGCTTTAATATTGATTGTCTAACAAGATTTATAAAATCCTTGTTAAAATCAGTCTTAGGGCCCTCCCACACAGCCATATAACCCAGAATATTAAGGCAGAAAATCCCACAATATCTGCTTTGAACTGGGTTATCTGAGTCCACACTGTTATATATTCCAGTTCAAAGTGCCCCCCCCAAAGGTGTTGAGAAGGGTGGGGTACAAATGTTTGAAATAAATGAAATAAAAATAGAAAATGTGGGATTTTATTCAGCTGTGTGGAATATATATAAATATATAGTCATTGTGTAAAGTCAAAGTCAAAGGATGACACATTTTAGTTGTGCTTCCATATAAACAATAGTTCAACAGAGTTTTTATGCAACCTTTTACAGGACAGGACAACACAAGGGGAGAAATGTACCAGTACACATCTAAGAATTCAGCACAATGGTTGGCTGCTTTGTCTGATCCTTGGGGGGGGGGGGGMGGGCTCTACTGAAAAAGTGGCCCAACTTTTCAGCAGTAAATACTGAGAGGGAGCAAACAATGAGTGCTAGGTAAGACTATAGGTGTTTCTATTCTTTGTCTGATCAACACATTTGGTTCCTCAACACCAACACTTCTAGGCCAAAGAGCACCACTTGGCACTGTTAGTACTTGCTAGAAGTTCAGCACAGTGAATCGCTACCAAACTAAGAATGGGGAGGGGCTTCTTATTACCATATGCAGAAAGAGTTTCACTGTGGGCCCTTCCACACAGCCCTATATCCCAGAATATCAAGGCAGGAAATCCCACATTATCTGAGTGTGGACTCAGATAAGCCAGTTCAAAGCAGATTTTGTGGGATTTTCTGCCTTGATATTCTGGGATATAGTACTGTGTGAAAGGGCTCTGTGTTGGGAGGATGAAAGAGAGAGATTCATAACGTTGCAACTGAGGAGAGGTCAGAGTACGGCTAAATGTTTAAGTATGTACACACATAGGATTTAACAGAGAATGTCACAGAAAAAGAATTTTCTGGTGTTAATGGAGCAGTCTCTGCATATCCAACCTCAAATACATGTAATAAATAAAAAATAAATTCCCAATTCTCATAAAGCATACTGACTCTAAAAAGCAAATCAACTACAAGTCCTACAAATCATTCCCTGAATTTAACATCCAAAATATTATGGTGGATTAAAATTCTCATTTCATGAACATACATTATTTTGGTTGGGGGATATCCTCCTACCACTATCTGCCTCACATGGCTCATGTGAAAATATCTGAAAGTGCATCAAAAACTACAAAGTCTGTGTAAGTAATCTTGGGCACACATTCTTGGGAGCTGATAGTAGGGGCTAGACTCCTACGACGCTCCATTAATTTAAGTGCACTACTCCCGTTCTATAGTATCAGAACAAAAGGTCTAGTTAAAACCAGTATTCAACTTGTAAACGGGAAATAAAGGGAATAGCCAAATCCATTTTATGCATGAAATATGTTTGGGGTGCACTATCCAGTGTTTTGGGAACTAATCCTGTTACACCAATTAACAATTCACTCACAACAAATAACATTTCAAAGGTCAGATCTTCTTAAGACTGTCCACATGGATAGCTCTTTTCTTATTCTGGGTAGTTTCTACACTGTACAAGCTAAATATTGAGCCCTGAAGCTGCCCGGGGGTGATTAATATGTAAACAGGCATTCTGTTCATTGAAGCTATTGAAACTCTCGCAGGCCCCTTCCACACAGCTGTATACATCCCACATTATCTGCTTTGATCTGGAATGTACGGCAGTGTGGACTCAGATAACCCAGTTCAAAGCAGACATTGTGGATTATCTGCCTTGGTATTCTGGGTTATGACTGTGTGGAAGGGTCCTATGACATGTTTATATGGGGAGTATCAAGGCAGAAAATCCATATAACCCAGAGTATCAAGGCAGAAAATCCCACAATATCTGCTTTGAACTGGGTTAACCGAGTCCACACTGCTATATACTTCAGTTCAAAAAAGAAAATGTGGGATTTTATTCAGCTGTGTGGAAGGGATCATAGTCTCAAAACTCTCTGTCCTGCAGGAATTCACAACAAAATACCTATACATCACTGTGTGGTCAAGGATTCATTTTCCAAATTTTAGAGGGCGGAGGAATTACTTTCCTTGCTAAGGTGCTGAATAAAATCCAAATGAACACACACTCATTCATGCAGCAAGCTAAATATATTGGATAGGTTTATCTGGCCTTGAAATTAGCAGACTAACCACGTGGGAAGGGGGGGGCGCTTAAATAATATCCTGGTTTCCTTTGGGCCTAAACGCAAATGAGCTCAATGACCTACATACACCACTCTGAAGTCATCACTCTGCCAAAAAGCCAAGAAAACTAGGGGCCCTTCCACACAGCTGAATAAAATCCCACATTATCTACTTTGAACTGGAATATATGGCAATGTGGACTGTGATAACCCAGTTCAAAGCAGATATTGTGGGATTTTCTGCCTTGATATTCTGGGTTATATGGCTGTGAGGAAGGGCCCTGAGTGCACGCTGCAATATATACCAGTTCAAAGCAGATATTGTGGGATTTTCTGCCTTGATATTTTGGTTTATATGACTGTGTGGATGGGCCCTGAGTCCACACTGCCATATATTCCAGTTCAAAGCAGATGTTGTAGGATTTTCTGCCTTGATATTTTGGTCTATATGGCTGTGAGGAAGGGCCCTGAGTCCACGCTGCCATATATTCCAGTTCAAAGCAGATATTGTGGGATTTTCTGCCTTGATATTCTGAGTTATATGGCTGTGTGGAAGGGCCTGAGTCCACGCTGCCATATATTCCAGTTCAAAACACATATTGTAGGATATTCCGCCTTGATATTTTGGTTTATATGGCTATGTGGAAGGGCGCTGAGTCCACGCTGCCATATATTCCAGTTCAAAGATTATAGTGTGGGATTTTCTGCTTGATATTCTGGTTTATATGGCTGTGTGGAAGGGCCCTAGCTGCGTTTTAAAAGTTTCAAAGTTTCCCAAGGCCAAAGGACGTCCCTTTCCTACAAAAAAATCAAAGTAAAGATCTCCAGGATTATTTGCATAACTCCATTTGAGCGAATGCACACCACGACAAAGTTCTTCTTTCCTGCTTGGGCAAGCAAAGGAAGTGCAGGCGAAGGCCAGAGAGTTTGCAATTTGGGAAGAAGAAGAAGAAAAAAAGAAAAGAAAACTCGTTTGGGAAATGGAGGTCTACCACTATCGGCGGCTGCTGCTGCATTCCAGAAATAGGCATTCGGCCATTTTCTGAAATACCAAGCAGAAGCACAAAGCGGCTCTTTGCAGCAACTCTGGCTGCCTGTGCTTCGGCCTCATCGTCTTCCCCACTCCTCACAAACTTTTCCCTCGCGGGGATCCACACAACACTACCACCACCCCCCCTCAAAAAAGTGGGGAGGGGGGCAATCTCTCCCCACTCTTCCTTACTCCTTCCCTCCCCCCTCCCCATCCATCCACTCGAGTCTTTTCTCTCAGAGGAAACTCCCCAAACTCTGAGAGGGGGAGAGAAAGGAGCAGTGGCGCGCGGAGTGGGGGGGGGGAGAGGAAAAGTGGGCCCAGGCCTAGGCGACCCACACAGAAGGAGAGAGAAGAGGAAGGTCACCCACCCTGCGCTCAGTCAGTCAGTCAGTCAGTCACCCACTCACTCACTGGCTGCCGGGGGGAAAGGGAGGAATCGCTGTCCAGCTCCAACAGGGCGGTTGCGGCCTGCTTGCCTGCCTGCCTGCCTCGCCTGGGCCCCTCCCAGGCCGGGAGACGGCGAGGAAGGCGGCTCCTCCCCAGCAAACTTCCTGCCTTCCCTCGACGCGGCTGAGGGGAGAGGCAGAGGGAGGGGTGAAGAGAGAGGGTGGGAGGGAAGGGGCGCCACTCACGGCCTCCCCGTCGTCGTCGCCTCCTCCTCCTCCACCTTCTTCTTCTTCCTGAGAGGCCTCAACGCCTCGCTGCTGCTTCTTCTCCTTCTCCTTCTTCCCCCTCAACTCCGCCCCCTCCGCCGCCTCCAGATCAGCCCTGGACAGCGCCACAAGCGCGCGCGCGCTCCCTCCCTCCCTTCCCCCTCCTTCCTCCTCTTCGTCCACACACGCAGCACGTCGTCGGCGTCGCCCTCGAGGCGCGCTAGCTACGCACCTTCTCCGCCTCGCGCTCCAGTCGTGAGGTGAGGGGTGGGGGGAGCCAACAAGGCGGCGAGTCTCCTCAGGACAACGGCAGCGGCGGCCGCGCGCATTCCAGCACTCACCACGCGCTGAGCGAGCGGCCACGCCCCCTTTTTTCTCCTCTTCGTTGGGATAGCGAGAAAGAGAGGCTCTGAGGGGAAGGCCCCGCCCACCTTCTCGCCGACGCCACGTGACGCGCCCTGCCTTGCCCCGCCCCCTCCCACTCTCTCCCCTCAACCCTCCCCCTTCCCTACCACCACCACTTTCCCTCAACTTGACTGAAGTAGGCCTTAAAGGGGGAGGGGATGGAAGAGGGAGGGTCTCGCCTCAACCCTCCCCCGTCACCACCACCACTTTCCCCCAACTTGGGTCAGGCTGAAGTAGGCCTTAAAGGGGGAGGGGATGGAAGAGGGAGGGAGCAAAATGGTTTTATTATTGTTTATGGTTGTTATTATAAACAAGGCCTTCGCCATCCATGCCAAGGTTACCAGTATTGAAAAAAAACTACAATTTTAACAGCAAATAAGGAACAAAATTCCAACACAGGGGAAATCCACTCAAGAATCAATCAGGAACAGCTAACCACCTCTCAACAAAGGATCCCCCCAGGCAGGAACAAGGCACACCTAAAAACTGTCAGACCATCCATGCCAAGGCTACCAGTATTTTAAAAAACTCTAAAATTTTAACAGCAAATAAAGAACAAAACTCCAACACAGGGGAAATCCAGTCAAGAATCAGCCAGGAACAGCTAACCACCTCTCAACAAAGGATCCCCCCAGGCAGGAACAAGGCATACCTAAAAACGGTCAGGCCATCAAATGGCAATCAAGGTGGCCAACTGAGACATTCACACCTAGTTTCCACAGGGAAGGATATTAGAGGTCAAGATGAAGTATTTTGGCCACATCATGAAAAGACAGGAAAGCTTAGAAAAGACAATTATGCTGGGGAAGATGGAAGGAAAAAGGAAGAGGGGCCAAGGGCAAGATTTTATGTATTTATTTATTTGTCGTGTCAGATCAACCAGTCAATTATATTACATTTCTAACAGAACAAAGCAAACAAACAGATAAAATACAAAACTTGTGAGTTTGGTAGTTGGTTAAATGTCCTTTGACCAGTATCTGGCCACTTGGAGTGCTTCTGGTGTTGCTGCAAGAAGGTCCTCCATGGTGCATGTGGCAGGGCTCAGGTTGCATTGCAGCAAGGCAAGATGAATGGATGGTATCCTTGAAGTGACTGACTTGACTTTGAAGGAGCTGGGGGTGGTGACGGCCGACAGGGAGCTTTGGTGTGGACTGGTCCATGAGGTCACAAAGAGTCGGAAGCGACTGAACAAACAAACAACAACATAAACCCAATTTTCCTAATTCCAACAGACTTCACAACCTCTGAGGGTGCCTGCCATAGATGCAGGTGAAACGTCAGGAGAGAATGCTTCTAGAACATGGCCATTCAGCCCAAAAAACTACAACAACCCAGCAACCCCCCTTTTCCCTCAGACAAGCTCCAGAAGAAGGTTTTTCAGCAGAGGAAAAGCACCCAAACACGAATCAATGAACACGAAAGGCACTGCAGGCTACTTCGACCAGCAAAGTCAGCCATAGCAGAGCACCTGATGGACCAACCTGGACACAGCATATTATTTGAGAACCACCATGGCAGACTATTTATTTATTTAGAACATTTATACCCCGTCCTTCTCAAGCTCCAAAAAGGGGCTCAGGATGGCTTCCAACAGGCAACTATTTGATGCAGATACAATATAATAACATAACGTAAAATACAACACAGGACCTTATGGCAAAGACCCAATCATGTTAAGGGCTGTTGATTCAATCAAGGAAGCAAGGATGTGGCCTTTGCAAGGCAGGAGCAGCACAATTGATGGCTGGAGATCTCTTATATACATTCAAGCATGCTTCAAAACTGCAACCTTCTGGCTGTTTGGATCTCCCAGCTCCCCGAAGCCCTAACCAGTTTGTTTAATGGTCAGGAATTCTGGGAGTAGGAAACTCAAGCAGCTGGAGATCTGCAGTTTTGAGGAGGCCTGCATTAAAGTCAACTTGAAAGGAAGTAGTAACCAAGGAAACATTACCCTCACTGGCAAATTGCCATGGCATGCTTGGGTAGTGGAGCATAGTATTCAAGGCACAGGAGGCGACAGAGCTAAATCTTTTAATTCACAATCAAAAATTTGACTGTGCCTTAAAAAATAGGAAAAGTCTATTAAACGTCAAATTGTGTTATGATTTTACAAATTAAGCATCAAAACATATTTTACAACAAATTGAAAGAAAAAGCAGTTCAATGCATGGTAACATTATGTAGTAATTACCATATTTACGAATTTAGTACCCAAACATCGCAATGTATTGAAACAGCTGTGGATCTTGGCGGGAGGCAAACTGCATTGGATAATACAGAATATTGGATGAGTGAAGGTTGGATAAGTGAGACTCTGCTGTAGTTCCTTTTGACCCCATTTGCAATAACAACCACCAGAAGGAGTATATGTACAGCTACATGCCAATTGAGGTGATACCTCATACATCTGAGTAAGTGAACTGCAGCCCACAACAACAACAAAAAGACAGACTTCTTTGTTGTCATTATTTATATATGTCACATTTCGTGTTACCAAGTCTTTCTTTTGCTACCTCTAGCCTTGGTGCTGCCTGTTAAAATTAAAGCTCTGCTACTTGTTTTCAGGCCCATATCCACATGCCCTGCTACACAAATTGACTTCATTGCTCTGTCTCCATGGGCTGTAGTGTTACATGATTTTAAAATATCCACGCAGACCTAGCTTCTAATCTATATATATTTACAAGGAGCAAATTCTGTGCCTGCTGACCTGTGAGTAAACCAAAAACATGAATGTGGTTGTAAGGAATTTTAGCAAACTTCCAATCAGATTTCTATGGCTATATAAGTATGGGTGTAATTCTGGCCTGCCTGTGGCAATGCTGCTAAAAAACTTACTTACTTAGGCAATCCCTCGTTGTATGAGTAGGATTGTCTTGCAAGATCGGTGTACTGGCTATGAGTCCGTAGGTGACTGTGGAGCCCTATTCTTGATCTGCATGTTCTCTAGCAATGAGGGCATTGGTTTCCAGGTGGAAGGCGGTCCCATTCGGGGTTGGCTTGACACGCCTTCCTCTTAGCACGTTTCTCTCTTTTGCCCTCCATTCGTGCCTCTTCAAATTGTACAGCACTGCTGGTCACAGCTGACCTCCAGCTGGAGTGCTCAAAGGCCAGGGCTTCCCAGTTCTCAGTGTCTGTGCCAGAGGTTTTAAAGTTGGCTTTGAGCCCAATAAAAGAGTGTCGATGGCCCATACTATTCAGAAAGAAGATTAAGTGAGGGGTGGAGAAGATGACTCATGCACAGTTCCCCTTCCAGCTAGGAAGAGGGAAGAAAGGGCCTGTGCCTTAATAGACAAAGGCCCCTTCCACACAGCTGAATAAAATCCCACATTTTCTGCTTTGAACTGGAATATATGGCAGTGTGGACTCTGATAACCCAGTTCAGAGCAGATATTGTTGGATTTTCTGTCTTAATATTTTGGGTTATATGGCTGTGTGGAAGGGCCTAAAGAAAAGGAGGCAGGGGCAGGGAGAGAGAGAAAACAGCACTTGGCCTGTGTAAACTAATAGTGAGCCAGAGAGGGGTAGTCATGTGAGTGATTACGACACTGGGAGAGTTCAGATCCCTGCTCAGCCATAGGTGATCTTGGGCAAGTCACACTCATTCTCAGAGGAAGGGAATGGCAAACCTCCTCTGAAAAAAATCTGCCAAGAAAACCCTGTGATAGATTTGCTGCTGTAACAACAACAACCAATTAACACTATTCTGAAGTAACAGCTGTTTCCTTAGAGAAGTGGTGTGGGAGTAGTACATTTTCGCTGAGTCTTGGACTGTTAAGCGATGCCTTTGCATGTGCTAACATTCATTTTTAAAAATATTTAAAAATACAAGTTTATGAAAGCTAAATGGTGAAGAAAGCTAATGGGAATAAAATCAACTCACTTGAAATGTGGTGCTAGAGAGGTTTTCTATGGATACCTTGGATTACTGAAAAGACAAACAAGTCCTAAAGTAAATCAGGCCCGAGTTCTCACTAGAAATCAAGATGGCTGAGGTGATATTGTCTTAAATCAAGAGAAGATAGAAAAGACAATAATGTTTGACATGGTAGAAGGCAGTAGGAAAAAGAGGAAGACCTTGTTTGATATTAATAAATTCAAGTAAATTATGGCCCCAAGTCTGCAAGACCTAGCAGAGCTGTTGGGGATAGGGTGACTTGGGGGTTTCCCATTCACAGGATCACCATAACTTGAAGTTAACTTAATGGCAATTAACAGCAATTTTAAAATGCCAAAAACAACCTAGTGACATACTTCTAAGGAAACCAAACCTGGGGCCATATGATGCCATGTTCTTGGAACTTTTCCCTGCTCATAGAACAGAGTTGAACTTAAAAAAATTCAGACTGTGTTCCACCAAAAGTTCAGGCTACAGCCCCTGAAAATAAGAGTTATTTTCTTGATAAAAGTTATATGAGTCAACATAGGTTTTTTGGCTTTTTAAAATTTAAATTGCCTGTACAATTTCATGAGTATATAGCATAATACATAAAACTACACTATGAGTATAGAGTATAGCAAGATATTTGAGGTGACACCTGTCTCGGTTGGCAACATATATAGGACTGGCCCTGGCTAAATGCCTAAAACATCGGCTTACATTCTAAGATGTGGGAACCACAAAGTTGTGAGAAGGAGCTGTCCAGTGAAATGGAAGAAAGTGGAGACTAGTCTGAGAATAAAAATACAATCTACAGAGAATAGAGGGGAGAAGGGCACATGACCAGGTTCGAAAGGAAGGAAAATCATATTGGTTTGAAATAACCAGCTGCATTTTGGGCTGTAAAACAATAAACAGGCAGTCCCCAGGTTACAAACATTCAATTTACAAACAAGTCACAGTTACAAATGGGAACAAGACAACAGAAAGTGAGAGAAATCTACCCCTAGGAAGGAAATTCAGTACTGACAGTTATCATGGAGAAAAGGAGTCTCAGCTGAAGCTATCTCGTCAATCCTTGTTTCAAAAACAAGCCCATTTTTTTTCAAAATCCAATTATCACAGCGCCAGAAGGTGAAATCAACTGAAGGTGAAATCAACTGAACAGGGGCACAGAGAGCAAAACAAAGACTGCAGGAGTGTTAACCCTTCCCTATGCTATGCAAAGATAAAATATATTAATGTATTTTGGGGAGTAGCCATACTATCATACACAGTTGCTCCCCCTCAATGGGTTTTTTTGTCCCCAGAGTATATTTTCCCACTTGTATGAAGGTTTATTTTTATGACCCCATTTTTATGAGTTTCTCCCACACAAACAATCTGCTCCATCCCTGTCTCATCCTGGTTTTAGTATTTTTAGTATTTTCGTTTTTTATCTTGCACATGCGGCCCCCTCATTGTTATTTTATTGCGTGTGATTTTGCTTTATCGTGGGTTTTTTTGTACTCATATGTTGTATGTATTTTACTGTGTTGTTATTGTGTTTTGGTTTTATTTTATTGTAATATGCTGTTGGGCTTGCCCTCATGTAAGCCTCCCCAAGTCTCCATTGGGAAGATGGTGGCAGGGTATTAAATAAAGATTATTATTATTGTTATTATTATTATTATTATTATTATTATTACCACCTGTTCTAACTTACAAACAGATTCAACTTAAGAACAAACCTACAGAACCTATCTTGTTCTTAACTTGGGTATTGCCTGTATTTATAATGAACTTTGCATATACTCTTGGGAAAAGAAAGGAAGTTGTCAGGAATTTGTCTCAGGGAGGCCTTTAAACAGAATATAGAAGCAGGCAGATTGGCAAGGAGGCGTTATGTGTAAATTAGCAAGAAATTGGCTTTCTAATATAGACTGAAGGGCATGATTATGGCAAATCTGACTGCAAATGTGGGCCTGCCTTTGCCTGGTCATGTAGAGAGGGAGTGCTGAAGGGCCATTTTGAAGAACAATGGGGGTTTATGACTAAGGACCTCAGCCCGGGGCCCCACCTGAGGCTTCCTGCTCCACGGCCTGCCCCTCGGGCACTTTCCTTCCAGCTGCCTTTCTATGGCATTTCCTTTGAAGATATGCAGGCTGCAGGGTATTGATTTCACAGCTTTCGACATAGCTGAAGTCTGCTGTTTTAGGAAAGGGGCGGGGTGGTGGACTGCATCTGGCTTGGCTTCGTCTGGAGATAACATTCTCACATTTATTAGGCAGCAAGGACTGTACAATTTCTCTTTGTCACAGTCCTTGCCCCATATTTTGCACATTTTTAAAGGATTGAACTTTTTTTTGCTTCATAGGCTTTCTTCATCTTTCTGCAAAACTCTATTAACTATTAACACTTTTTGGACTAAACCTTGGCTGGCTCTTCACTTTATAATTACTGCACTTTGACACCACTTTCACTACCATGGCTCAATGCTATGGAGGCCTGGGATTTGTAGTTTAATGAGGCACCAATACCCTTTGGCAGAGAAAAACAACCACAACTTCCATGATTCTGTAGCACTTATCTTATAAATCAACCACAATCTCCATAACTCCATAGTACTGAGCCATGGCAGTTAAAGCTTATAAAAATGCTTTAATTCTATAATGTAGATGCACCCCTTGTGTTTGACGTCAGCTTAATCACAGATGCTTCCACATTCAGATACTTTAGGGGTGGAATGGGGCAGTTGGGTAGGGGCAGCTGGAGAAGTCTGACCACCCAGTTATTAATATAGTTGTGTTTAATTATTTAACCTTTTACTTGTATTATAGTAATAGAAAAGTATAAAAATGCTGAAAATGAAATGTTACTGGTATATTCCATCTGTAAAATGGATGGAAAACAGTTTTACGTATGTTGGTAATATCTAACATACATACGTATAAATATTACAGGTTTTGTGATAGGACACAGCCCATTAAAGTAGGCCATATTTTAGAGTGGAACTGGCAAAACCACATATGTGGATTCTTTGTTTTAAACCTCCATGAAATCCATGGGGCCTTGAAGGTACACACACTAGCTTATGTTAGATCAGTGGTTCTCAACCTGTGGGTCCCGAGATGTTTTGGCCTTCATCTCCCAGAAATCCTAACAGCTGGTAAACTGACAGATTTTTGCGAGTTGTAGGCCAAAACACCTGGGGACCCACAGGTTGAGAACCACTGTGTTAGATTGATTGTGGTGACCTCTTATTCTGTAGTTCCATCTCTGGCATATAATAGAACCCCCTTATCCACAGGATCTATACTTCCAGCTTCATATATCCATGTTGAACAGAATATGCCCTTTCTAGACCTTTTCTGGAGCCCCCAGTAGTACAATGGGTTAAACCTTTGTGCCGGCAAGACTGATGACCAACAGGTCAGCGGTTCAAATCCAAGGAGAGCAGTTTGAGCTTCCTCTGTCAATTCCAGCTCCCCATTTGGGGACATGAGAGAAGTCTCCCACAAGGATGTAAACATCAAATAACTGGGTGTCCTCTGGGCAACGTCCTTGCAGATGGCCAATTCTCTCACACCAGAAGTTACTTGCAGTTTCTCAGGTTGCTCCTGACACAAAAGACCCTTTCTACATCTTCTAGCAAGATTTTATAGTATTTTTGGGGCATAGTCCTTCATTTCAATAGGATTCCCTGCTATCCATGGCTTCTTGTATCCATGTGACACCCAGGAATACATCCCCTGTTATTTGTCTTGCAGTGTGGGAAGGAGATGAATGGATTAAAGAAAGAAGGGAAGCAAAAAAGGAATATAGGGCTCAAAACTTTATATGGGGCCACCCTACCCTAAATGATAGCAGTCATTAAATTAGATCTAGGTCCTAACTTACTGTGCTCCAAAATCTAAAAGCAGATATTCTTTATTTTTTCTATAAAAGCCTATTTGTTTAAAGGCCTACTTTGTATGCCTTTTGCATTCCTTAAAAATGAAAAAAATATATCAAGCACTAGAGTAGAATGATGAAAGGCTTTTCCCCCTTTAAAAATTGTTTTTATCATTATTGCACACAGAAAAATGTCACTTTTGAAACCAGTCTAACCTGCCCCTTTGACTTTTGCATAGAGTTCTCAAATCAGCTTTCTGCACTGCCCCTGCAAATGCTTTTGCTTTTTTTGAAAATGTCACTTGGCTTAGACAATTTAGTCGTAGTCTAATAAACTGAAGCTTTATTGTAAAAAAATATATATAACTTGAGCTAAGAATGCTGTTTTCCAGCATTATATCTTCACATCAATTACAGTTTTTAAAGCAAATCAATATTATTCCTGAAGCATTCTAGCCCCCATTTACATTGACCTGTTAATTCAGTACAAGGCTAGCTTCAAATTGCAATGGCCAGACAGTAAACTCCCACAACTAAAACAAGTGAAAGAAAATCCTTAATGTGCATTGGTGCTCTTTGGTTTGTGGAATCACCATCTGGACCTCAGACCAGGATTTCCTATGTAAACATCTGCATAGTGAAACCACTTGTTTCAATGCAAGTTTGAATCTGTTTTAAATTGTCAATGTAGATGGGCATTAGGTAAACATCACTTTGAAAGGGAGCTTGATCATTAATTCCAAAACCATGTTTCAGGATTAATTCATCTGCATTTGCAGCTTTCTTTCTTCTAGGCCTTTATGCAGTTAAATCCAGTTTTTATTTTAATAAGTTAATAGTGTCTGACCATTCTTTTCTTAACTGCTTGATTGGATCTAAGATTTTAGACATTGTGTCGGCATTGTTATTTAAAGGAGACTATTAGGCCAGCCTTTGTTGTCTTTTGTTTCCAGGCTGCGTACTTGTTGAAGGATTGGAGGGGTGGGGGTGGGGGTGGGGGTGAGCTGGCAGAGTCACTTCCTCTGTTGTACCATCGCCTGTGCCTTCCGATTTCAGAAATTCTTGTTTTGGTGACTAGAGATGCATAGGGTTAGATTATAAAACTGTGATTGTGATCAGGATCAACTTAGTTTACTCCTATCCTTATTGCTGCCCCCCCCCCCTTTCAGCATGTTATATATTCCCTAAATAAACTCCCTACCATTACATTGTTATGATTAGGAAGACCTTGATACAACAATGCCTCCTACTCCTACTAGATAACACTAAGACACGTAAAAAGCTTACACTTGAAAATCAAGCTGCAGGGATTTTTTAAAGGTCCACAAAGTTTATGCCTAGCAGCTTAAATAATCAGTTGCTTGGCATACGTTTTGGAGAATTTTTTTAAATCCTTGAGTTGTTTTCAGGTTGGTTTGTAAGTATTGTTTTACATGCCTTGAGTTTTATCTACAGCAATTGTAATATAGTTGGGTGGATTGAGGGCAGACTCTCAAGCCAGAGAGAATGATTATGGCCCAGGATATTAACTTAATATAAGGCATACCTGCACATATTTTTTGTTTTCGCTAGTATTAATGCCTATATCTTCCAGCATGGTGTGGTAGTCTGAGGGCTCTTCCATACAGCCCTATATCCCAGAATATCAAAGCAGAAAATCTCACAATACCTGCTTTGACCTGGGTTATCCAAGTCCACACTCAGATAATGTGGGATTTCCTGCCTTGATATTCTGGGATATAGGGCGGTGCGGACGGGCCCTGAGTGTTGGACTCATTGAATGGCCTCGGGCATATCACACTCTCTTCACCTCTAAGGAAGGCAAAGCCCAAAACACCTCTGAACAAAATTTTGCCAAGAAAACGGATAGGTTTGCCTTAAGGTCACCACCATAAGTTGGAAACAACTTGAAGGCACACTCTCTTTTCTTTAAATGACTGTTTATTTCTTAGCCAAAATGCATTGAGAGGAATAAAAAATTCTAAACATCCAAAAAACTACTTTTCGAATATCAGATTCATTGGTTCTTTCACATCTTCTTTTTATTTTTGCAGTCAATAGGGAGATGTTTAGCTCACACATCCATTAAAAGGGAACCCTGCTTGTTAAGTACAGTAATTGTAAAACTTCATCCAGGAAAAGATTTCATCGGATGTGACATGCCTTCAAGCATATGTTTGTGTAAACCAGTGGTTCTCAACCTTCCTAATGCCTTGTCTCAACCAAATGCAGGTTTGAACCGAAAAGGGTTGTCATAATAGCTTGTCATAATAAATAAATCAGTCTCATATGGAAGATGGCAGCTTGTCAAACAACCTAATGTGATGGGGCTAAATCTTCATAGCCTCCTTTTGAGTTCAGTTCTCAATGCACAATGTGAATGTACTGGGTTAGATGAACAGGTAAAATACAAGAGATACACCAATGGGCATATTAAAGTGTACTTGATTAGTTGAAGCTTTTTTCTTATCTTAAACCTTTTGAGTCCTGTGTTGTTTTTGTTTTAGGGTTTTTGACAGAATGTGACAAGGAAAGATTGACTGAAGGAAAATTAACATTGCAATAGATTACTTGCTGAATTCTTTTGCCTTTCCCAAAGAGAAATAACTTTTGAGGGGATGAGTTGAAGAAATCCTCCATATGGTCATTTGTATTTTACAAAACTGGCTTTTCACATTATGCTAATGGGGGGGGGGAGGGGGAGAGGGTGCTGGTAATTACAGGCCACCATTTGTAGTGACAGAGCCTCTGGTAGCACAGTGGATTAAACCCCTGTGCCGGCAGGACTGAAGACCGACAGGTCGCAGGTTCGAATCAGGTGAGAGTGCAGATGAGCTCCCTCTATCAGCTCCAGCTCCTTGTGCGGGGACATGATAGAAGCCTCCCACAAGGATGATAAAGCATCAAAACATTTGGGCAACGTCCTTGCAGACAGCCAATTCTCTCACACCAGAAGTGACCTGCGGTTTTTCAAGTCGCTCCTGACACAATAACCAAAAAAAAGTACTAGTGACTATAGCTGGTACTGAAGAATGTGGGTAGTGGTAGTCTACCATCATCTGAAGTATGATTCCCAACCCTGGCCCAACCCATCCTATCGTTCAAATTAAAAAGACTTAGCTGCAGGCAGTCCAAAGGACAGAATCAAGAAAACAAGGCATTTCTTGTATTCTCTTCTTTCTCTGGTGATTGCTGCATTGGAAAGTAATACTGTGAATAGTTATTCCCAACCTGGAGCCTTCAAGATGTGTTGGACTAAAACTCCTGTGATAGTGTAAAATCAACTTTCCGTGCTGGATATGGTATATCCATGAGTACCCTTGCATTCAGACAGAGCAGTGGTTAATTTACTCCAATGCTACCCACTGAAAAAATGATCTCACTTGCTTAGCACAATAGATCTTCCCACTTGATTCATTTGCCAGGCACAAAATCCCTTTGTTAATCTCTGTACACTGAGCTTGGAGCGTGTGTTAGCTTGCACTTGCAACTCATGTGGAGTTTCACCAGATCAATTAAACTGGTGCTCATCTACATGAACTGAGTCTCCCTGGAGGGTGGCCAGTGTGGAAATTTTCTATTGTTTTCAGAAGTTAGAATAATAGAATCATAGAGATGGAAGAGACCTCGTGGGCCATCCAGTCCAACCCCTTTCTGCCAGGAAGCAGGAAAATTGCATTCTAAGCATCTTCGACAGATGGCCATCCAGCCTCTGTTTAAAAGCCTCCAAAGCAGGAGCCTCCACCACACTCCGGGGCAGAGAGTTCCACTGCTGAACAGCTTTCACAGTCAGGAAGTTCTTACTAATGTTCAGATGGAATCTCCTTTCTTGTAGTTTCAAGCCATTGTTCCATGCCCTAGTCTTCAGGGCAGCAGAAAACAAGGCTGCTCCCTCCTCCTCATGACTTCCCCTCACACATTTATACATGGCCCTCATCATGTTTCCTCTCAGTCTTCTCTCCTGCAGGCTAAATATGCCCAGCTCTTTAAGCCGCACCTCTTAGGGCTTGTTCTCCAGATACTTGACCATATCTTGTTTTGCCTCTAGGCATCTCCACAAAGTGGAGTTTACAGAACTAGTAGAGGACTTCAAGTCACATCTGGCTTTGACTGCTAGTGTGCTCCACAGTGTGGCCCACGGGTTAAAAACTGTTGCCAGCAGCCCACGTAGTCCTACTTTTAATCAGTTCTCCTAGATTCTAGACTAGAGGAACACATAAATGAATTATATATGTAGATGGAAGAAAAACATGGAATAAACTCTTCTAAGATTGTCAAATTCTAACTCCTACAGGACAAGTAGCCAAACAAATCCTCTGTGCCTAAGAGATAGTCCAGGCGATCCCTTGAATGTTGATAAAGGCTTACATTTAAGAATATATTTCTCCATCACTTAGTTTTAATTTTGCACATATTGATGTTAATTCTGCATTTTATTATAACATTTTTTGCTTAAAACGTTAAGTGTTGCAGTGGTAAACACGTTTTAAAAAGCGCCATGGAAAATACAAACAAAGGGAACAATTCCGAGTCATTATCTCTGAATTGTTATGAGTTAGAAACAATGTTCAGTCACTGGAAAGATCTCAGTGTTCCAAAGCCTTCCTCCAATATGCTAATCTTCAGTTTGCAAGAATGCGAATAATCAAAGAACTACGTTAAAACATTAGTTATCAGATCTATAGTATCAGCTCCTTAAAAAGCCAGAAAATGATGCAAATCTTTTTTTATTAAGTCATGTTAAGTTACTTGGAGAGATTTCCCCAGTTCCTCTCCCATATCTATTCCACTAGGCATTAAAGCATTTAAGGAGTTGCTAATAAAAAAAACTTTCTTTGATGTCATCAATTCCATAAGTGTAAACTCAAGATATAATGTTATTTTATTTTTGAACAATTGAAATGCTGACATTTTCAGGTTGCTTTTCCATGGGAAGACAAGAGGGTAAGGTAACATTCACAATTTTCACTTTCAGAAAGATATTAATCAAAAAAGTGTTCAAAAAATATGTCACCTACAGTGTCACGTCAAAAAGTAACATTGGGGCTAGCAAGGAAGAGCTTAATGTGGATACCAATGTTCCTGAATGTGATTTCTACATTAACATTCATCAGGTTCCATTAAATTGGTTTGATGGGTCTTTTTGTTACCTTTAGTGGTTCATTTTTTAGAACTGACAGGGGCATCCAAGTTGTTTATGGTGACCCTGTGGGGAACCTATCATAGTGTTATCTTGGCAAAGTTTATTCAGAGGGAGTTTACCTTTGCCTTCCTTTCAGGCTGACAGAATGCGACTTGTCTACCGTTTACCCAGGGATTCGAACCCTGGTCTCTAGTATTGGGAGTCTAATCTTCAAACCGCTACATTACACTGGATCTCTTTCTGAATACTTGCCTAAGATCAAATCCCACCTACCTGCACTGAACTATATTCTGAATAATCATCCACATAATTGCATTGTTATTTAAAACAAGGGTAGGATTCATGCAACCTCAAGATGTTATCAGATTTCAAGTGCCAGCAAGGCCCTTTCTACACTGCCATATAATCCAGATTATCAAAGCAAATAATCTACATTATCTGCTTTGACCTGGATTTTATTTATTTATTTACGGCATTGATATGCTGCCTTTCTCACCCCGAAAGGGACTCAGAGCAGCTTACAAGTTATATGTACATACAATATATTATACTATTAGCATAGCACAATATTAGTATTATATATTACTATATTGTAACAAACCACTATACTGTAATATTATATTGTATTGCATTATATCAATAATATTATCAATATATGTGCATACAATAAATTATAATATTAGCACAGCACAATATTAGTATTATATATTACTATGTTATATATTACTATATATATATGAATCTACACTGCCATATAATCCAGTTCAAATAAGATAATCTTGTTTTATAGGGCAGTGTAGAAGGGGAATAAGACTGGCCAACATATCCATTTTTTTTTGTCGTGTCAGGAGTGTCTTGAGAAACTGCAAGTCACTTCTGGTGTGAGAGAATTGGCCGTCTGCAAGGATGTTGCCCAGGAGACGCCCAGATTTTTTTGATGTTTTTACCATCCCTGTGGGAGGCTTCTCGCATGAGTAGCTGGAGCTGAAAGAGGGAGCTAATCCGCGCTCTCCTTGGATTCAAACCTGCGACCTGTTGGCACAGGGGTTTAACCCACTGCGCCACCGAGGGCTCCATAGCCAATGGTGAAGAATGCTGACAGCTGTTGTTGAACATCTGAATAGCCATGATTGCCGCCTCTGGTTTCAGCCCTCTCAGGCCCCTTCTACACTACCATATAAAATCCAGATTATCTGCTTTGAACTGGATTATATGGCAGCATAGACTCATATAATCCAGTTCAAAGTAAATAATGTGGATTATCTGCTTTGATAATCTGTATTATATGGAAGTGTAGAAGGGGCTTCAGGCTGCTTCCACACAGCCATTTAATCCAGATCAGCATGTCAATTTAAGAGATTCAGGGTATGTGTGGATTGTCTAAATAAGAACTTTTAAAAAACCAGGGAAAATCAAAGACAGTTTACACCTACTGGATCTCTTAAATCCATATTTTGACCCAGATTAAATGTCTTCCTAAAATCCCAGTTTTCTTTGCTTTTCCCCTTACCTCCTGGCAAAAAAGCTGCACCAATAATCACTTTAGTAACTCCAGAAGACAAGGCACAAACTTCTGCGACGCTGGTCTGACAGAAGAGCTTTTCTTTCCTTTTCTCAACTGGGCTGTTCGATCTTACCTTTTCCCTGTGTTCTTTACACTTATGTTCTGCCTTCCAAAACCGCTCCTTCCTGTGCCTTGTTCAGACACAGGAGGGAAAAAAAGTGAATTTATAGCTGGAATTAGGACATATGGCAAGTCTTGTTAACATGGAGTTTCAGAGTAGATGAGAGTTCGAACTCGCGCGGGGGGATTAAGACAACCACCTCTAAATCACTTCACAGTAGATTACAGGCCCTGTATAGATGAGGCTTTGCTTCTCCCTATGTTGTTTTCTAAAAGTTTAAGTCAGCTATATCAGTTTTCAGGCAAAGATATGTGTTTGGGGTCTCTGTGTGTGTTTCTTCTTGTACTAAACAATGAAAAATATTTCTGAGAAATAATTTAAAAGGGAATATTCTAGGTCTATTCAACTGATTTTTACACAAACCAATAGCTACTATCTAGAAAAGCTTGCCTGATTTTCAGAGCACAAACCCTGGGACTATGGTCTTGAAGAAAAAGGATTGTACATTATATATATTTGCCCTGTGTTCTGAAAAACAGGCAAGCTTTTCTTGTGAGGTCATTCCTTCAGTTGGAAATCTCCACAGTAGTAATATCTGAAACTGTTAACTTTCAAAATTTATTGTCACAAACAAAGGATTCAGAAAATATGTTTTGCTCTTGAAGAAAAAGGGTTGTACATTATATATATTTGCCCTGAAAAGTGTTCCTTGATTTCAGTTGGACACACTTGACTAAATATATGTCCAAAGCCATTATTTGCCAGATCACACTACTTTGGAAATAAATCCCACCCAAAGGAATAGATCTACCTTTAAGAAAAAGGAGTTATTGACAGATGCAGCCTGTAATGCAACTATTAAAGGTGTAGGATCACTAGTCTCTTTTTTTGGGCTGGTCACATTATTCCAAGAATGGCTTGATAAATTCAATATGCAAAGGAATTAAACTTAGTCTCCAAATGCTTACAGTACCAGCTTTGTTCTCTCAGGTAGCCTCTAAGGTGCTACAACATTCATTTGTATACTAATATTCCAGACTAACACAGCTATGTCTTTGAAATGATGAGTTCAGACTGAATTTCTGTGTCTGCTTTTCCAATGTTTTATTTTCACAAAATTATTCAAACCACGATTTCTTTAAACATGAAAATTGAAATGCAAGTGCATACAAGTGAATGTGTCACCCAAAGCTAAATGCTTACAGGTCCACTAAACAGGCTTAAAACAAGTTTTAGAATAGTTGGAATGTTGCCTTTATTCAGCTGCTTAGACATTACAGAATCCAAGGTTCATCTCCTTTTTGTACCTCCAAAACCTAGGAGAGGATAGATAGATAGATAAAAATATGTATATTATTAGTCCAAAACATTATAGATCGGTTGGTTAGTACAGTATTGTCAAACCTTAAAATGGTTGGGGGAACACCAAGTTGTATTAACAGGATGAGACATATCAAGCCTAGAACTTGTAGGCACCCCACTTCAGAATGCCTAGGTCTGGAAGGAATAATCAGCTTAGCATGCCATCCAACTCCTCATTGTTTTTAATTATGATTCATTAAAACAAGCCAACTTTATAAACCATGCTTTAAAGTTCACTTGTTTCCAGATGGACCTGTTTGTAGGCTGAAACTGACACTAGAAACTACAGCTAATCATAAATAGAAGCAAATAGTTCAAAATATTTCCGGTTGCTTGAGCCAGAGCAAGAGAGAGGACTTAAATTCAAAGGTCACTGCAAATTGTCATCATAATCCTAAATCATGGGCTAGCTTTCTCATACACCCATTCACTAAATAAATCATATTTTTAATATGGTAATTTACATACTTTTTGACCAATGTCAAAATTAGTTGCTAGAACATAATAAATATATTATTTCGCTATTAATATAACATGACATTAAATGGGGAAAATACACTTTTTTGTTACTGACATTATTAAACAAATGGGAGTTGAATTCCCTGATGAACCTGTCAAATTCACCAAGATATTTGCTAATAGATACTAATCTACCTTCTACTCAATGCTTTATAGAATTCAAGTTGAGGTGATGGGGATGCCTGTTATCTCACACCTCATCCCTATTTAAGTTTACTGAGAAGAAAGTATACAATGAGTATGTAGACAGAGAATAAGACATTAGCCCAGAAAACAAAAGTGAATGCAACTCACCAGATGTGGATCTTGTCCCTGAATGATGAGATGCTGTAGAGTTATGTGAGCTGCCAAATGCGTGTGATCGAGCAGATGGACCAGTCCATGTATCATAATATGGAGAATATGTATGATGTGAAGGTGACCTGAAGGAAAAAATTGTTAGTGGTAAATGACAATGCTATCCCATGTCTACCAATTGAAATATTTAAAGAGCCAAATAATGTAGAAAGGTATTGGAAGGTCATATAATGCAAAGTCCATCAAAAGGAACAAAACTTCCACTATTTTGATGATGATGATAATGATAAAAATAATAACTTTTTCTTATATCTCACCGCCATCTCCTCGAAGGGACATGGGGCAGCTTACATGGGGATCAAGCCCAATATAAACAAAGGTTGCAAATAACACAATTAAAAACATATAACAGTAAAATATATTAAAACAAGAAAAACAATAAAATGCAAAGGATCATAAAACATAAATCAAACATCAAACAACCCGTAGCCAAAAAAGTGGACATGTGCAGATTTGAAACTAATAGGGCAGGACAAGGGCTTGTGCAAATGCAAAACTATAGTGCCGGGACTGGGAATAAGATGCTGGAGATCCAACCAAATCACTAGCTAAACTATCATTGGAACATCCAAGTCTTCAGGCATTTACTTTTTTTTTTTTTTGTCGTGTCAGGAGTGACTGCAAGTCGCTTCTGGTGTGAGAGAATTGGCCGTCTGCAAGGACGTTGCCCAGGGGACGCCTGGATGATTTGATGTTTTTATCATCCTTGTGGGAGGCTTCTCTTATGTCCCCACTTGAGGAGCTGGAGCTGATAGAGGGAGCTCATCTGCTTCTCCCCGGATTCAAATCTGCGACCTGTCGGTCTTCAGTCCTGCCAGCACAAGGGTTTAACCCACTGCGCCACCAGGGGCTCATTTACTGTTGTTGTTATTTATTTATACTTGGCTTTTCCCCCTCAAAGTTGGGACTCAAAGCATCTCACACTTCAAAGGCAATATACCATAATAAAAATATACAAAAAGTACATATTAAAATGCCATAAACCGTATACAAATACTGAAATAAATAAATTAAAATATAATTAAATGAAATGGATAAAAAGCTTTTAAACCAATCCCTAGGCCATTTTTTAAAAGCCTTCTTTAAACACCTGTCTGATTTTAGCTTACTACTGGCTCAATGTTATAGAATCATGTGAGTTATAATTTTGCAACGTCTTTCGTCTTTTTTATCAAAGAGTGCTGGTGTCTTACCACTTCTTCCAGGATTCCATAGCATAGAGCCATGACAGTTCAATCAGTGTCAAACTGCATTAATTCTACAGTAAAGATGCACCCTTAGGTGCAGATAGGCAACTCCTACTCAAACATTGCAATAAAACATTGAATCTGTTGTTATACCATGATTAAAGAATTAAGTTGTTAAATTTGGAAAAAATAAGTTTAATAACTTAATTTTCTGGAAATCATAACCTATGCCTTTAGCACTAGCAATGAATCACGAATGTCTTTACTTAATGATGCAATGCTGTGTAACTGCAAGGCAAAGAGTATAATTATAAGGAGCACAGCATAGGTAAAACACAGCCAACATATATATCCTCTGGTGGCTAATCTATTTTATCAACAGGAAGCCATCACTGTGAAATGTATCTTGTTACACAATCCAGCATTCTTTTTAGTTGGTCTCTGAAGCTCTATCATTTGACTAATTTTGATACAGGTCAACAGCCCTTCAAAGAAAATGGTTCCCTACCCGCCCTGAGGAGAAGCAACTTGGAAGATAGAAGAAAGACATCTCACACCTTTTAAAATAATTTTGTTGTAAAAAAAAAATCTGTAAACAAAATCATACCACGATTCAAGTTAAATATTCATAAACTACAGATCTTATTTCAAAGAATAATTTTCCCTTCCCTTTTACCCCTGTGTTATTTAAATATATGCTGATCAGAGGAAGGAATATTTGTTGTCAAGAAAAATAAGATGGATTACCTTCGGTTGCCAGCCAAGTATCCCAGTAGCCCTCCAGCACCTAATCCGGTCCAGAAACCAGGCCCTGAATTTGAGTCATAATTGGAACCACTTGCAGCTCCTTAATGCAAGTAAAATGAAACAGATTTAGATCAAACAATCCTTGAAACCACAGTTCTTTCATTAAGTTTTAAAGGATTGCTAAGAAAAGGACTAATTATCTTGATAAATCACTCAAGAGCATTTCAATGGTTTCAGGTTTTGAATTAAATCCTACAGAAAAACGCCAAGGAATAACTATTCTAGGAAAGTGAGGTATGAATAATTCACATATGCACTTTCATTATGTAATACTGGAAGGTTACAAGTTGACGTTTCTACCTGTTATGCTTAAACCTTCGCTCGCTTACACATACACAAAAGCACATATTTGATGCTAGAAGCAAATATGTGCATTTGCCCAAATTAAGAACAACATCACTCCAGTGAAAGTGTAAGCTGGATCACATTGTCACAAAAGGGCTTTAAAAATGTTGCCAGCCAGACTTCAAATCTGTTTATTGAAAAGTAAGATCCAGTGAGATCTGTGAGATTTGCTTGCTTATAAATGGCTCAGGACTGCAGCACCAGAGGAAGTGTAATGGTAACAGAAAGATACAACCAAGACGTTTCTCATTATGCCACAGCTTTCGTCCATTTAGATATTTCCAGGAGCAATGTAACCATGCTTCAATCTCCTATTCAGGGATTGCTGTTTAAGATGTTTTGATAGATCATTTAGACAATACATTGTCAACACACATGCACCTTCATTATTGACAGCATCACCCCATTAAGCCTACACCTTTCTTAAAACACAGGTGTTATAAATAAATAAATATCAATTCATTGAGAACTTAGGATCTCATAACTGCTGGGGATTTAGGTTTAGGGTCATTAGCAATAAATGCAATATGCCTCTTCAGCCTTGCAGCACCCAGCTGAAGGATTTCTGAGATGTTGCAGATCAGGGAGCTGGGAAATGTACATGAGGTGCATGAAGGGAAATAGTTGCGGCAAGACACTGAGGGATCTTTCTAGTTGCTTGTTCTCAACATGCCCGCAACGGAGAGTGCTGCAGACATCTATTCTCTGTGTCCCGAGCAGCATCAGCATCTGAGAAACGTTGGGGTGCTGCCATGGGAAGTTTGGCACTGCCTATGTAACTATGAAAACAAAGCCATGACATGTAGCTCTGTCTTCACACTTAATCTGACAATTCAAGGTTTTAACCTATATAGTTTCTCTACAGAAACCCAAAGCACTTATAACATGGTTTCGATTAAGCCTTTGTTATTAGTGTCGAATGAAAGCACCAAGAGTGTTCATAAAGTTCTGCGGGCCTCATGCAATTACCAGAGGTTGTAAACAACTTTTACAGAGCCAATTTTTTCCTAGCAGATTAAGAAATGTACAACATTAAGAATTAAGAAATGTGTGACATGTTGTCTCATATAAAACAAGACATCATATTCCAATGCCTTTGTCTTCAAAATGTTGCAAATGAGTGGGAACTTTACCTGTAAAGCCTGTCTTAAATCCTGGTGGAGGAGGGCTTTGATAATACTGCCCATCGGATTTAAATCCTGGAGGAGGAGGACTCTGTTGGTAGGTTCCTGAATGCACATCACCGTAAGCAAAGCCATGTTGTGGACGATTATCACATAGGAATAACTTGTAGACGCCATAAACAAGAAGAGCAAAGAATATTACCAGAACCACTCCAGCACCTGAGCCTACTGAATCATGAGAGGTTGGGGAAAAGTAGCTTCCACCAAATGAACTGGTCTTTTGCTGTCCTGCCTTGGTTAACTCCAATGTGTACTCCAAGCCACAGGACCCTTTTAAGATGTAAGGGTCGTCTGGATAATCATAACCTTCACAGCTTACTTCAATTTTTCCAAATCGGTAGGCAGCATCCAAGTCTGCTTTACACTCCCACTGAAAAAAGAAGCAGAAATTGTGACAATCCCAAAGATAAAAATAGCAAACACACTGCTTTTTAAAAAGAACACCATACATACTCTTCTAATATTTTTGTATTATGTAAACTGTGGACCACTTCTTCAAGGACTTTTACAAGAACTGATCACTGAAAAAGTGATATCTGGTTTGTATCTCTTGAAGATTTAGTAGCTCTGAACATTCTAGTAATATTCCAATTGATTTTGGTGGTTTTTTAAATCAGAGATTTTAAAATTTAATAAAATGGACTGAAATATATCCTTAACACGATACTTTGAACAGTACAACTTTTCTACTAAGAAAAATATTTTAATCAAAAATAATCTATTGGGTTTTAAACAGAGGCAAGTATTTTGTTGAGACAAAGAGAAAGCTTCACTTTCAGTTTATGCAGTTTCAGTTTGCCTGAAAAAATCAACTTGTCTAAAGCCAGAATTAAATGTGCTTTGTAAAAGTACTTAGTGTATGTAACACCCCTTCTATAAACATGGTATCTCCTATTTCCATTTATAATGATTTAGCACAATGC
Source organism: Anolis sagrei ordinatus (assembly GCF_025583915.1). Lineage (NCBI taxonomy): Eukaryota > Metazoa > Chordata > Lepidosauria > Squamata > Anolidae > Anolis > Anolis sagrei. The sequence continues at coordinate 112,197,465 of NW_026845477.1, forward strand.
AATGTATAACTACAAAAAATCTAATTAAGCCTCATATGTCATACGCAAACGTTTCCCTAAACCTCTGCACTATTTTAATGATTGCAATGCATCTATAAACCATCATATATAATAGCGCTAAAGTAAACCTTGTGTATAAAACAAGGGCTAAAATAATGGATATGATATGATCTACAGAAAAGTTAAGGGCAAAATTTAGGGACATGAAATAAAAGGATGTAAAGGATCTGGATTTTTTTTTCTATTTTAAAATATATTAACAACAGGGTGGATTGGAGGCTTATGATTAGAATACTCATTGCTCTCTTAGAGCTCTATCACCTCAAACTGGGAGGGGAAGGGAGAACCCAACAGACGAACAATGACAGTTTTATACTCCACTAATAATTTATATGATTTCAGCTGATATCACTGGCACCTTTGTGGAGAAAGAAGCATTAATCCTCCCAGCCCCAAGAACTAGCAACATAACTTGTTTGGTTCAGCTAGGTGAACCGACGTTCCCTTTCCTAAGACTATGAACTTCATACATGTTTTAAAACAGACATACCTGTACATCATAGCCATCCCAACCTTTGTTGTAACATTGTACGACATCAGGGGCATATGCACCACAGCCAGCAGAACCTCCAGTGCACTGCAACTGAGGAACTGGAGAACTCCGCCGATAATTTGTATTCTTTCCTGGGTAAAGTGTCAAGGCCTGAACTTCTCGTAACAAGACTCTCTCTGGAAGAATACATGTGAGAAATTAATACTAAGCAAAGCTGAGAACCAATATCCTAAGATCTCTCCCCCCCCCCTTCCCCTAAAAGCCATCAGCATTCAAAAACAAAAGTTCTAAAAATTATTTCCATTATTGTTTGGCAGTATATTGTTATTATTATTATGTTTATTTATACTCTACTTTTTCTCTCCACAAGGAGACTCAGGGCCCTTCTACACAGCTAGATAACCCAGTATATCAAGGCAAGAAATCCCACAATATCTGCTTGGAACTGGGTTATCTGAGGGTCCTTCCATATAGCCCTATATCCCAGAATATCATGGCAGGAAATCCCACATTTATTTATTATATATTTATTTATTTACAGTATTTATATTCCACCCTTCTCACCTCGCAGGGGACTCAGGGTGGATTACAATGGACATATGCATGGCAAACATTCAATGCCATTTAGACATACAACATATGTAGACAGACACAGAAGCAATTTAACATTCCAGCTTTTCCAGCTTCATGAGGGTATGCTCAATTCTAGCCACAGGGGGAGCTGCCGCTTCACCATCCACTTGTGACACCAAGTTCTTGATGGAGTACTTCCTCATTCTTACGCACTGCTGGAAGGCTTTATGATGTTGTAAATTAGTTAAATTAGCCTCCCCGCTTAAAGCGGTACCTCAATTTCCTACTTGACAGATGCAACTGTGTTTCGGGTAGCATAGGTCAACAGCAAGCTAGATTATTAACGGTCTGGAGCTCAGTCCGACCCGGGCTGGCTTCGAACACATGACCTCTTGGTCAGTAGTGACTTACTGCAGCTGGTTACTAACTAGTTGTGCCACAGCCCGGTCCTATCTGAATGTAGATTATGGTCCTGGATATTAACATTATATAAGGCATGTTGTTCATTCGTTCAGTCATCTCCGACTCTTCGTGACCTCATGGACCAGCCCACGACAGAGCTCCCTGTCGGCTGTCACCACCCCCAGCTCCTTCAAGGTCAGTCCAGTCACTTCAAGGATGCCATCCATCCATCTTGCCCTTGGTGGGCCCCTCTTCCTTTTTCCTTCCACTTTCCCCAGCATAATTGTCTTCTCTAGGCTTTGCTGTCTCCTCATGATGTGGCCAAAGTACTTCAACTTTGTCTCTAGTATCCTTCCCTCCAGTGAGCAGTCAGGCTTTATTTCCTGGAGGATGGACTGGTTGGATCTTCTCGCAGTCCAAGGCACTCTCAGCACTTTCCTCCAACACCACAGCTCAAAAGCATCTATCTTCCTTCGCTCAGCCTTCCCTAAGGTCCAGCTCTCACATCCGTAGGTTACTACAGGGAATACCATGGCTTTGACTATGTGGATCTTTGTTGCCAGTGTGATATAAGGCATACCTGCACATATTTTTGTTGCCGCTAGTTAAGTCTTGCCTATAATTATTAATGCCTATGCCTTCCAGCATGGTGTGGCAGTCTGAGGGCCCTTCCACACAGCCCTATATCCCAGAATATCAAGGCAGAAAATCCCACAATATCTGCTTTGAACTGGGTTGTCCGAGTCCACACTCAGATAATGTGGGATTTCCTGCCTTGATATTCTGGGATATAGGGCTGTGTGGAAGGGTCCCGAGTCCACACGGCCATAAATCCCAGCAGATGTGGGATTTTATTCAGCTGCGTGGAAGGGGCATTAAAAACATTTAAACACAATTAAAAATCAGCAAATATAATAAAAGCGCTGTTGCCGTTGTGTGCCTTCGCGTCGCTTCCGCCTGAGGGGGAAGCCTGCCTTTGCTGACTTCCTCCTAGGCTGAGAGAGTGGCTGAGGGAGCCAGGCCTCCGCTGCTCAGCCGCGCCTTGACAACCGGGCTCCCACAGCCCAGCGGCAGAGAGAAGGAGCTCCTCGACCACCGGAGCGCTTCCCTTACCCGGCTGCGCCCAGGCCCGCACCAGGCCGGCTCCCGTCAGCACCACCAACAGCGGCAGCGCCAGCCCCCGCGACCTCATCTCTGCTCCTTCACCAGCGAGTGGCGCTCGGCTCAGCCTTGACCCTGTGGCGCATCCGTTCCGGCTCGCGAGGCCTCTGATTGGCCGCCCGCAGTTCTAGTCCCACCTCCCGAAGGGGCCGGGCGCCGCCATCTTAGAGTTGGCTGTGTCGTTGTGTTTGGTTTTGACGCCCGCCTTCCGCGCAAGCCCAGCCAATGAGAAGAGGCGCTCTTGTCGTCTAGGTATTTTGGACTTCAGTTCCCAGAATCCCTGGTCTTTGGCTCACGTAGCTGAGGTTTCTGGGAGTGGAAGTCCTAAACGCCTAGACGCTTAGCATCACTTAGTGGTCTAACAAGACAATGGGAATGTGAGAGATTTTTCTGTCCCAACATTTCTATTGGTTTGTTGTGTCCTTGCCTGTCATTGGCTCCGCCTATGACCTACAGCCAATAGGATTGCGCTGAGTGTAATAGGGACCATATGGTGATTCACTGTTACTAAGCAAACTCCTGTGGACGTCAGAAATATCCAGTTTTTTTGTTGGACCTTGTGGAGCGAGTCACAGTGCATTTGTATTCAGCTGTATGATGCAACATATTATTATATCTATGCAATAGTTTTGCAATATATGTATGATGCAGTATATTACTGCCTAGAGAGCCATTGTGGGTTTTTTTGTCATGTCAGGAGAGACTTGAGAAACTGCAAGTTGCTTCTGGTGTGAGAGAATTGGCCGTCTGCAAGGACATTGCCCAGGGGACRCCCGGATGTTTTGATGTTTTATCATTCTTGTGGGAGGCTTCTCTCATGTCCCCGCATGAGGAGCTGGAGCTGGTAGAGGGAGCTCATTCGCCTCTCCCCGGATTCAAACCTGCGACCTGTCAGTCTTCAGTCCTGCCAGTGCCCGCACAGGGGTTTAACCCACTGCACCACYGGGGGCTCCAGCCACTGTGGTCCTTGCAGACGGCCAATTCTCTCACACCAGAAGCGACTTGCAGTTTCTCAAGTCTCTCCTGACACGACAAAAAAACCCAYAATGGCTCTCTAGGCAGTAATATACTGCATCATTAGGTTAGGACACTGGATCCCTGTCTACAGTTCCATTTAACCCAGTTTCTGAATCCAGATTTTTTTTTCTCAACTGAATTATATGTCATCAAAATGCAGACAGTGCAAGGAAGCGGATGAAATCATTGATCATATCCTCAGCTGTTGCAAGAAAATCAAACAGATGGACTACAAACAGAGGCACAACTCTGTGGCCCAGATGATTCACTGGAACTTATGTCACAAGTACCACCTACCAGCAGTAACGAATTGGTGGGATCATAAACCCGCAAAGGTAGTGGAAAACAAACACGCAAAAATACTGTGGGACTTTCAAATCCAGACTGACAAGGTTTTGGAACATAATACACCAGACATCACGATTGTGGAAAAGAAAAAGGTTTGAATTATTGATGTCACCATACCGGGTGACAGTCACTTTGAGGAAAAACAACAGGAAAAACTCAAGACGTTATCAAGACCTCAAAATCGAACTGCAAAGGCTCTGGCATGAACCAGTACTGGTGGTCCCAGTGGTCATCGGCGCACTGGGTGCCGTGCCAAAAGCCAGCATTTAGAAACAATCAACACTGACAAAATTACTGTCAACTGCAAAAGGCCACTTTACTTGGATCTGCACGCATCATTCGAAAATATATCACACAGTCCTAGCCGCTTGGGAAGTGTTCGGCTTGTGATTTTGTGATATGGAATCCAGCATAGAGATCTCGTTTACTGTGACATACTGTGGTTTTGTGTCAGTAAAATAATATGTCATTATTATTATTATTATTATTATTATTAAACTTTCTTTATACCCCGCCACCATCTCCCCTCAGGAACTCGGGGCAGCTAACGTGAGGCCAAGCCCAACAAATACAATAAACAAATGAAATACATACAGCAAGATAATAGTTTGAATTAAATTAAAGTAAAAATTAAAATAATCTACCACAATAAAAACAATAAAGGAAAAAATAACACAGTGGGATATAACATTGTAGACGCATGTAATCAAGTTCAAAGCAGATAATCTGGATTCAGAAACTGGATTATGTGGCAGTGTAGATTTAGTTCAGGAGACCAGATTTTGAATCCTTGCTTGGCCATGGAAACCTACGAAGGCCCCTTCCACACAGATATATAAAATTCACATTGAACTGGATTGTCTGGCAGTGTGGAATCAAGATAACCCAGTTCAAAACAAACATTGTAGATTATCCGCCTTGATATTCTGGGTTATATGACTGTGTGGAAGGGCTATGCTGCCATATAAAATCCAGATTATCTGATTTGAACTGGGTTATATTAGTCTACACTGACATATAATCCAGTCCAGATAATCTGGATTTTATATGGCAGTACAGATGGGGCCTTCCACATAGCCCTGTTGTTGTTGTTCATTCATTCAGTAGTTTCCGACTCTTCGGTATTTCCCTTGGAACTGATCCATGGAGGAATTCATATTTATGTCCAGCCTTAAATTCACTTAAAGCAAGATGTTTAAGACAAAGAAGGCCCACTGTTTAGTGGTTTGAGCAACTGGAGTCCTATCCTGGAGACCATGGCTGAAATAACAGGTCACACAAAATCTTGTGGACTGGGGGTGAGAAATACAGGAATCATAACAATTGTCTTCATATGGTGCTATCAAGATTGTGTTAATAGGTTATGTTTATATTTTAATGGCTATTCTGTATGTTTTGTATCTGTTTTGTGGAAACCGCTCTGAGTCCCCTACAATATTGCCAACTGCTGCCAGGAGCCAACAGTTGAGTTAAGAAAGGATGATAATGTCACAGAAGCTGATCAAAAGAAAGAACACAGGCCAATTTAGAATTTAACCCCCACTGCCTTTTGTTTCTGAGTGGATTAGTGGTGACCATCCATATATGTGTACCCACTTCAAGATACCTATTGATTTATGGCAACTCTGAGAATTTTGTAGGGTTTTCTTAGACACTCAGAGGGTGTCTTTGCCATTTCCTTCCTCTGAAATATTGCCCACTGCACCTGGTATTCACCATAGACTATTTTTCCTGGCTAATTTATTTCCTGGCTAGATTATTTCTCATGGAAATCTTAAGGTAAAAAATTAAAATGTTTATTTCCAGGAACTACCTAGCTCTGGTATTCTGTAGTTTGTCCCATGTCACTTAAAATCACAGTACTTTACAGATGGTCTACTCAAGTTTAATTAATGTCAGTAACCCTGAGGAAGGACCCTGAGGCTAGATCTACAACAGTGCCATAGAATCCAGTTTCTAAATCCAGATTATGTACTTTGAGCTAGATTACATGAGTCTACACTGCCATATAATCCAGTTCAAAGCAGGTAATCTGGATTCAGAAACTGAATAATGCAGCAGTGTAGACAGGGCCTGAAAGATCAAGGTTCACATCCCCACTTAGCCATGGAAACCCATTAAGGCCCCATTATATACACTGTAATATAATCCAGTTCAAAGATGATAATCTGGATTCAGAAACTGGGTAATGAGGCAGTGTAGGTGGGACCTGAAAGATCCAGGTTTCCATCCCCACTTAGTCAAGGAAACCCATAAAGGACCCATCTACACTGTCATACAGTCCAGTTCAAAGCAGATAATCTGGATTTGGAATCTCGATAATGTGGTAGTGTAGACAGGGTCTGAAAGATCAAAGTTCACATCCCTACTTAGCCGTGGAAACCCATTAAGGCCCCATCAACACTGCCATATAATCCAGTTCCTCAATCCAGATTACCTGCTTTCAGCTGAGTCATATGCAGCCTGAGTTATCATAGAATCATAGAGTTGGAAGAGACCTCGTGAGCCATCCAGTCCAACCCCATTCTGCCAAGAAGCAGGAAAATCACATTCAAAGCACCCCCAACAGATGGCCATCCAGGCTCTGTTTAAAAGCCTCCAAAGAAGGAGCCTCCACCATACTTCGGGGCAGAGAGTTCCACTGCTGAATGGCTCTCACAGTCAGGAAGTTCTTCCTAATGTTCAGATGAATCCTTTCTTGTAGTTTGAAGCCATTGTTCCATTGCGTCCTAGTCTCCAGGGAAGCAGAAAACAAGTTTGCTCCCTCCTCCCTATGACTTCCTCTCACATATTTATAGATGGCTATGTCTCCTCTCAGCCTTCTCTTCTTCAGGCTAAGCATGCCCACCTCTTTAAGCCACTCCTCATAGGGCTTGTTCTCCAGACCCTTGATCATGAGGCAAGTCACATTCTCTCAGCCTCAAAGGAAGGCAAAACCTCTCTGAAAACAATCTTGCCAAGAATACCCCACTGATAGGTTCACCTAAAGGGCACCATGAGCTTGAAAAGACCTTGAAAGCCTCAGGCAACCCACTTTTTCTCAGCCTTAACTGGAAGCCACAGATAAACTCTATATGAAGCGGAAGTTGTGTCCTGCGCATGCCTCTCTGCTCTCAGTAAATAGTGTTACTGCTTTAGAGCTCCTACTTCCGGGTCGGTCTAGCCTCCTTTCTCCCACTTGGTGGTAAAGTTGGGAGCGGCCTGTGCGACAATAATAGCAGCATCATGGCCGGCATCAAAGGTAGCTTCGCGGTGGCGGCATTGAGGGGAAGGAAGGGGAGGGAGCTAGCCGGGAGAGGCGGAAGGGGGCTCCCGGGGAATGAGGGAGGGCGCTGGGGCCCCCGGGCGATGACGCCCCCTGCAACGTTTGGGGGCCCGCTTTGTTTCCATGGCAACGGAGGCCTTCTCGGGCGGGAGGAGGGACTGCTTAGCCAGGAAGGCCTTGTCCTCCCGTCAGTTGGGGCCATGGGAAGTGGGCAGTGTCTAGGCCCATTGGATTTAAACAGTTTCTACGGTTCGAACTGAGCCTTCCTGTGCAGAGACATCTTATCAGGCCTTCTCCAACTTCGGCCCTCC
>NW_026845477.1:112205823-112233516 GCF_025583915.1 Anolis sagrei ordinatus
GATGCTTTAAATATGTACATTTTTGATATAATGACTTAATAATAATAATAAAACTTTATTTGTACCCCGCTAACATCTCCCCAAGGGACTCGATGCAGCTTACATGAGGCCAAGCCCACAATACATCAATAAACAAAAAGCAATAACAACAATCAATACAAAACAGTTAAAATAACTCAAAAACAGAAAATACACAATAAGCAATAGACAATAACAATAGCAAACATACAGCATTTAAAAACCTATGGCCGGGCCAAATGTAATAATTCAAATTTAAAATCAAAAAGTGCTGGGCATGAACAAGGTAAGGCAAATTAGAATAGGGTTTTCAGAGATAGATAAGGGTGCGCAGACAATCCTAAGTCAGTATTAAAGTGCATTTAAGGACATATTGCTAAGAGCTTTCCTTATTCTGGGAAGGCACACTGGAACAACCACGTTTTCAGGCTCCTCCTAAAGACTGCCAGCATTGGGGCAAGTCTGATGTCCTTAGGGAGTGAATTCCAGAGTTGAGGGGCCACCACCGAGAAGGCCCTCTCCCTCATCCCCACCAATCGTGCCTGCGTGAGCAGGGCCTCTCCAGATGATCGAAGAGAACGTGTGGTTTCGTACACAGAAATGCGGTCACGCAGGTGGGCGAGTCCCAAACCGTTCAGGGCTTTGTAGGTAAGAACCTGCACCTTGAATTGGGACCGGAAAATGAACGGTCATGGAAATTTGGCAGGATAGGCATCAGTTCAAGTACTAGCCCCACCACCACAATAGGATCCCATATATATAATGTAATGTAATATATTGTATATACTTTCACTCATAAAAACACTTGAAAACACAGCGGAAGGGACTTTAAAAACTAAAAAAAATGCAAAAAGACGCTGCAGCACAAAACCACATATATACACAAACACACATATATACACATGTACACAAATATATACATACACGTATACGCATATACACACACAAAACACATATACACAGACTGAGCCACAGCAACGCGTGGTAGGGGATGGCTAGTATATGTGTGTGTGTGTGTGTGTGTGTGTGTGTGATAGTAGCACAATCACTGAATAGGTAATATACAGCAATTATGTATATACATTGTAAATATTGTTTTATTCACTTTATCTTTTTTTATATCCCGCCTTCTTTTCCTCATTGAGGGACTCAGAGCGGCTAACACTCAGCAATAATTTTATATTGTTCAGACATGATATAATACTAACTCAGAATACATAAAAATCAAAAACACAAAAATTAAACAACAATACATGATAAAAGACATTAAAACCAATTCCTTTAAAACCAGTTCCATCTCATTGACATTGTCGAAATCCATTGTCATTTAAAATGGGTACTCATTGCTTTCCACAAAAGCTTCCTTCCAGAGATAAGTTTTTACTTGCTTTCTGAAGGACAGCAGGTAGGGAGCCTTTCTGATATCTTTAGGGAAGGAGTTCCAGAGCTGAAGAGCCGCTGCCGAGAAGGCCCTCTCTGTCGTTTCCACCAGCTGCAGCTGAGATAGGAGTGGGACCGAGAGTAGGGTACTTCAGGGGTGTGTAACCCCATCTAACACAGGCTGTAACCCTATACTCTGATTGCCCTTCCGACTGCCTAAGAGGACCTCTGTCTTGTCAGGATAGATTTTCAGTTTGTTCGCCTTCATCCAGTCCATTGTGGTCCTCAAGCACTGTTTTAGGATCGGAATGGATTCCTTGAAATTGGGTTGAAAAGATTTTTTTCTCATGCATCAGCACTAACTGACCATTGTACTGTACCATTGTAGATATCTAAAAGAGCTGTATCACACAGTCCTTTAAAAGTTTAGGGCAAAGGACATCTTGTTCAGCTTTCTAGATTCTTTTACATTTTGTCACACTCCTACAATTGTATTGATATTTTATGCCTGAGCCCTTAATACCACTTGGTATGGCATTCAGAGAAGCATGTGTATATATACAAAAGCTTATGTGAAGGTAAAAAAACCTACTTAATCTTAAAGGTGGTGCCACCTTTTTCTTCCTCCCTTCATGTCACATAACCAGTCAATAATATATTTTACCTTATAAAATGTAAATGTGCATACGTAAATATTTCAAAATATATTTAAATATGTAAATGGCTATAGAAGTGTATTAAATAATAGCTGTCCTGAAGTTACTTATTTGTGAGCTTATCTAAAGGTGATGCTTGTGGACATATACTTTTCTTTTAAAAATGTACTTCCTTCCACCAAACTGTATTCAGTGTTCTTATTTTTATTTCAAAGCGGTTTAACTGGAAGGTTCTAGTGGGAGAAATAGAAACAGTACTTTCATTTCCTTTCAGTGTATCATTCTTGTCTGCAGAGCAAGATTTTGGAACACTGATAGGATTTTGTTTCTCTTTATAGCTTTGATCAGCCTGTCCTTTGGGGGAGCTGTTGGACTAATGTTCCTGATGCTTGGCTGTGCACTTCCTCAGTATAAGTATGTATACTTTCATCTATATATGAGTTAGCTGTTGACTTAGTTTCCTTTCAATTTGTAATTCTTTTTTTTTCTATACCTAATTGTTTTGAATAAATAATCAAAAAGAACACTAGGAATTCTTAAAAGGCTAGGAGAAAGCAAAGGAAAGCCATCCATGCCTGCTCTTGGTGAAACAAACAGACTACTTAGTTACATGCTGAAATTGTTCTGCTTTATTGCTACTAAATTGCACTCTGTTCATTATAAATCTATATAGAATAATGTAGTGCTGGAGTAGCTCAGTATTGCATTCCTCTGTTTGTATATCTGAGGAATGAGACACAATAAAACTTGAGTGACATCAACAGATTTAGCTTTATAGTATTGTTTGAGGTCTATGAACAGTTTCATATTCCAGTTAAATTAAAATACTTGGATGTACATGCATTTTAATCTCACTACCTTTAGTAAATTAATTGTAAAACTATGATTGAAGAAGTGTTGTTTAAGAAAAAGTTGAGAGGAGACACAATAACCATGTATAAATATATGAGGAAAAGTCATAGGGAGGGAGGGAGCAGGCTTGTTTTCTGCTGCCCTGGAAACTGAGACACAGAACAATGGCTTCAAAGAACAGGAAAGGAGATTCCACCTGAATATTAGGAAGAACTTCCTAACTGTGAGCTGTTCAGCAGTGGAACTCTCTTCTCTGAAGTCTGGTGGAGGTTCCTCCTTTGGAGGCTTTTAAACAGAGGCTGGATGGCCATCTGTTGGGGGTGCTTTGAATGTAATTTTCCTGCTTCTTTGCAGGGGGTTGGACTGGATTGCCCACAAAGTCTCTTCCAACTAATGATTCTATGAAATGTGTTCTTGTTAAAGTGAAGATTCCACTGTCAATTAGTTATTTTTTAAAACTAGCATATTAGGTCTCATTGTCAAACCAGTCTGGGCTAAATAACAAAACTCTGCACTCAGGCCCCATCTATATTACCATATAATTCGGCTTTAGAATACAGATTAACTGCATTATATGGCAGTGTAGACTCATATAATCCAGTTCAATGGAGTCCAATCTGCATTCTATAAGTCTACACTGACCATCGTAATGCAGTTCAAACTGCATGATATGACTGTAGATCAGAGGTCCTCAAACTATTGCCCGAGGGCCGGATACGGCCCTCCAAGGTCATTTACCCGGCCCTTGCTCAGAGTCAACCTAGGTCTGAAATGACTTGAAAGCACACAACAACAACAACAATCCTATCTCATCAGTCAAAAGCAGGCCCACACTTCCCATTTGTTAAAATTGTTCTTCATTTTAATTATTGTATTGTTTTTAAGTGTTTCTGCACTACAAATAAGATATGTGCAGTGTGCATAGGAATTCATTCATTTTTTTCCCCAATTATAATCCGGTCCTCCAACACTTTGACCTGGCCCTCTGTTTAAAAAGTTCGAGGAGCCCTGGTGTAGATGGAACATTAGTTTCTTTAAAAATGTTTTGTTTTAATGGGGCATTAGGAACTTTGATTAATCTTATTTTTTACCTTCAGAATCTAATTCCAACATAGTAATCCCATCTAGACTTCCAGAACGCTTCCCTGTTCATCAGTATCTGTTCAGTCTTACATCTAAGTTATTACCAGCACAGAGTATAGTTTGTAAACTTACTGTAGACAAAGAAAAGTTTTTATCAGGTATCCTGGCTTTACTGTCCTATTATTCTGATGGGAATATGGCTCCAGTTTTCCTTTTCAGATTTTTTTTTTTTTACAATTACAATAAATCATTTAGGAAACAATGCTTAGAGCTAGACAAGCAAACAGTCAAAATGGGACAAATGTTCATACTAACTTATGTATTTTCTGGTGAAAATGTAGGAATAAGAATCCTGTTTAAAACATCATGAAAGTTATTTTATTCAAGGGATTGAGCTGTGTTTTAAGGGTAATGATTGTAAGAGGAAGAATGGGTATAAAACAACCAACTATTAACTTTTTTCTTTGCTCCTAGCCAATATTGGCCATTGTTTGTTCTGTTCTTCTACATCCTCTCTCCAATTCCATACTGCATAGCAAGAAGAGTAGTTGAAGATACAGATGCTACAAGTAACGCCTGCAAGGAACTTGCCATATTTCTTACAACAGGCATTGTTGTCTCAGCATTTGGGCTTCCAATTGTATTTGCCAGAGCACAGCTGGTTAGTATTTCTTCCTTTAGAGTAACTACTCTGAAAGCTTATTTAAATAATTAAATTTAATATTTAAATAGGGCCTTCCAGATTTAAAAGGATTTATAGTAAATGGGGTATTCTGAGTTTACATAAATAGCTGAAAAGATATTGGTTGGTTTTAAAATGTATAATGCTGACTCCAGGTCATTTGAAGAACATATCCATGTGAACAGTCACTGTAATCTTCAACCTCGTGTTTCATTGCAGAAGATCCCAACAGATTATCTCCATTCTTATGAGGAACCCACAGTCCCCTCTTCTTTGAGTATCTCTTTCACAGTGCTTCCAAAATTGTAAAGGTTATGCAACCACAGTTAATCTATGCAGAATCAACCATGCTGGCATGATTAGTTACATCAGTGTTTCTCAAACTGTGCTCCTCCAGATGTTTTGAACTTCAGCTCCCACAATTCGTAACAGCTTGTAAACTGGCTGGGATTTCTGGAAGCTGAAGTCCAAAACACCAGGAGGAGCAGTTTGAGAAACACTGACTTACAGGATAGTAGACACTCCTTAAAGTTGCCTAATCTATCTGTATGACAGAACTTACATATGGTTATCTAAGCCTTCCTGAGTCCCCCTTTGGGAGTTGAGAAGGACGGGATACAAATGCTCTAAATAAATTAATTATCTGCTACAGGTCTTTAGCCCAGACGCTAACGAGGTTTTGTTATTTGAACAGACACACTCTCAGTATGTTGAGAGCTGTTTAAAAGTAGTGAGTATGAATTGTCTGTAGAAACTGCCCATGTTTCTATTCCATTATGTCTATGAACTCTTTTGATAACCTTGGACAACTCACAATAAATCTGTCTCAAACAATCTTCTGTAATATAGAAAAAAATAATACACCTTACAAGAAGGTCAAAAGAATTGTTCTGAATGTCAGAAAGTGGTTTGAAGCATATCAAAAGAGGTCATCTTTCACCCTTGGAAGATGGTCATGATGATAACTTTATATCTGGGGGTGAGTTACGGAACATCCCAGGCAGTTCTGAGATAGATAGGCTTTGTCTAAACAGGGTAATTGGGACGAGGACCCCAAGGGTTACATACAGATAATGATCTTTGTGCTCGTTAAAAGTTTATAGAGCTTTATATGATACTGTGGTTCTTAAATGTCTCTCCTAAAAACTGGGAACCCCTCATGTGAATTTTGAGCTATAAAATTTTAGTTCAAATATTATGAATTTCCCAGCTGGTCAGAAAGCTATTCTTGCCTTGGTTTGCACCCATCTGGTCAGCAATTTAGAGTGAATAGTAGTAATAATAACAATAATAAATATGATGCCATCTCATTACAGATGTTTCCTGATATGAGAATGGAAAGCTCACTTGAAGACTCAAAAAGAGTTACTCAGATGCTATCTTTATTACATGAAGCGTGTTTTGGACAATTAGAGGTTTTGTGATATAGGCAAGAGGGGTCTGACATTTTGGTAATTGAAAAATGCTAACCTGTTGCTTTTGTAACAGATTGATAGCAGATGAATAGCCTAGAGCAGTGGTTCCCAACCTATGGGTCCACAGGTGTTTTAGCCTAAAACTCCCAGAAATCCCAGCCAGTTTACCAGCTGTTAGGATTTCTAACAGTTGAAGACCGAAACATCTGGGGACCCACAGATTGAGAACCACTGGCCTAGAGTGTAGTGACTAGTGTGAATGCATGTTTTAAGGGAATCTGATCCTGAAGAGAATATGGTTGGAAATACCCAATGGGAGTATTTGAGCTCCTCGGTAGAAACAATGGGCTAGTATATATTTAAAAATCACTGAAAGTTGTTTGTTTCCAGTGTAAAAGGTGTGCAAGTAATGGAGATTCTTCAATCTGCAGAGCAATTCTTTTGGAGATAACCTACAGCATATCATAATGGATATGTTATCCTCTCTGCTTATGTACACTTACTCCTTTACTTATGTGACTTTTTCTTTTCCACTACTTACAGATTTATTGGGGAGCCTGTGCACTTGTCCTCACAGGAAATACGGTCATATTTGCTACCATCCTAGGGTTTTTCTTGGTTTTTGGCAGCAATGATGACTTCAGCTGGCAGCAGTGGTGAAAAGAGTTGGAAAGAGAACTATCGGCATTTTGTGTCATTCAGTGGCCATCCATACAACAGAAGGAACAGGCAATAAAGTGAATGTACTGTTTCCACAGAGGGACCCTAGGTGTAGGACGCTGTGTAGTCAACTTTTCCTCTCCTTTGACATACAACTTTAGCATTTTGCCTGATTTAGACTTTTTAAATTGTCAATGCTGTTTTTCTTCAATGCTTTATTTTGATGTGGGAACCAGAACACTTCAATGTCATGTTTAAAGGTGGTTCTTCTTTGGAGAACATTTCAACTGTGTTTAAACAAAAATCAATCTTTTGACTCTGGGTTATTTTTAAGATATTGTGTACAACTGTGTTACCAAACTGACAACAGGCTGAGGGCACAATGTGATCAAAAATGTTGTGAATCCCTATCCTAGGCATGTGTATTTAGTACTAAGTCACACTGAATTCAGTTTGTATCTACTCCTGAGTAGAATGACGCTTTAAAGTGCTGTATGGTGCCCTTAATTGGCAAACGTGTACATTGTTGCAGGATTTGGGTAGCGAGAGCTGAAAAAGCTGAAAAAGAGTAGTTATCTAATAGATTATTAGTCTATTGCGATACTTAATCCTCTACACAGGTGAAACATTGTACCATTGGTGAGAGAATGCGGTAACTTTTCACTATAATGGGATTCCTGATTTTTATTGATGGGGCATTTGTACTCATTTTTGCAAGTTTTTATTTGCTGATGCCCTAAATAGAGGGGGAGGGAGGAATCTGATCTCACAATTGAGGTAAGGAAGACAGATTATGTTTAAAAGCCACTTTAAAACATTTTAAAATCTTCCTCTTTCTATGTATTGTATGCTTCAATTTATATCATTTTTGTTATGTTAGGAGAGATTAATGGAACACCCACAGAACTACTGAATATGGGCACAACCCAGCAAGATGTTTTCCTGCAGAGGTTACAAAAAATGGTAGTGCTCTTGCTCAGCTTTCATTTTCCCTGTGGCTTGCACAGGACTTCACAGTGGTTTGCACCCACTCTGTCTGCAAAGTATAAAAGGAGAATTTTTATTTCCCCCTTTTTATTTATTTTATACATGGTCTAAAAAGGTTTTTCAAATGAAGACTAACATTTTTGCTGTAGGTAATAACGTACCTGAGAGATCATTTACTGTATTAATATATAGTTGAAGCTTGATACCTGACAAATCTTTGACTGTGAAGATTTTAAAGCAATTCTGCCAATATTTCAGTTTATGCAGTCATGTATTGTTAGATCACAATTGTAGTTCTGTTAGAATATCACATGTAACCTGCAATATTTAATATTTGTTGCATATCTCTTCGTTGTCTTTCCCGTTAATCATATACTACCCTATTTTGTAGACATAATTCTTTTGGAGTGGCGCTTTGCAAGATCCTCATATGCCTTTGTTTATTCTCTGTGTTCATGCGAGCTGGCCATGTCAACTACTTGATTCAGTCACCCAAACAAATTCCCATTTGAAAATTGATTGCTGAACCAAGGGCATGATCCCATCTTCGTTCAAGGTACAGATGTACTGTCTTACACACACACTCACTATGGCAGGTCCATAGGTGTGGAGATTCTGCAGAAAACCTATCACATCCTTGGGATCTGTCAGACTTGAAGACAGCTAGTTGGATTTAGCGGTAGTATCTCCTACACATGCATAGGTGATGCAGAGTTTTTGTATTTTGTTCCAAATGACACAGTTCTAACTGGAAATGCAAAATAAATCTGTTGCCCAGTGATCAATTTCCCACCTCCATTCAAGGACATTTGAGCAGATGATGGACAAGTACAAGTGGGGTTTGAAGAACATGTGATATTTATTGGTATTCCAAGTCCACATTTTAAATATCTGAACATTTTTCAGGTGTGTCTTTGGGATTTGGCAACATAATGCTTACTGCATGATGCTGAGATTGATTCTCTCAAATCCCTGACGTTCCTTTGGGGACGTTCCCTGCACTGACTGGAATAGTCTTTGCTAAAAAATAGATGTGAACTCACTTTGTGATCTTCCCACTCATGTATTATAACAAAATGAGTTCTCCTCTTCCCTGTAGCTGCTCTTGCCAATGCTATTATATTTCATGGTAGTGTATTTTCTGCATATTGTGTGGACAGCATTGTTGTGGCAATCTTGCTTATTTTTACATATAGTGCTGTCTTTTACTATCAGGTTAGAAGTTTGAAAGGTATGTCTTTTTTCATGTAATATGCACTGAGAAGCATTGCCATCCTTCTACAAAGAAAAATTTTGATGAGAAAATAATAAACAATTTAAATACCAGATTTTGTTGTTTAATGAGGGCGCGCTTTTACCTTCCCACCAAGGCAGTACCTGTTGATCTACTCGCATTGCATGCTTTCAAACTGCTAGGTTGACAGAAGCTAGGACTGACAACCGGGAGCTCACCTCAACTCACAGCTTTGAACTGTTGACCCTCCAGTCAGCAGCCTTTCCTGCAGCTAGCAGCTTTAACCACTGTGCTACTTGGTTTCAGACAATATGTGAAGGAAATCTTTGAAAATCTGGAAATTTTTTATATAAGCTTCTTATGGAGATCTGTTGTCTATATGTAAATTGGTTGAAGCAGGTGCATTGCTGCTTGGCTCTTAAAATGTGGCATCAATTCATACCTAAAACAGTTATACAATGGAATATAGGTTTGCGTGTGATGCAGAGATGTGTACAACGTAGGAACATTCAGACTTTTAACCACACTTTCTGGCCAAAGGATTCAGGTGTAGCTTTTATAAAATGAAGACCAAACAAGAAAATGTGTGCATCCAGCTTTACAATCTAACTAAAGGGGAATGGGCAGAGAAATATGAAAATGCAAGTATGGGTTTTTCAATATAACACTTTTAGACCTGTTTGAATGTGAAACCACTGAGAAGGATACCAATGGTGTTTCAAACACTGCTTTTTAAATTGTAGATCCCTATCCTAAATGGGGTCCCCTTAGCTTAGTGTTGAGGTCACAAAAATTGACAACAATACAATCTGCTGACAACAGCATGCAGTGTTTCCAATGGACTCCACAGCAAATGCTGCAGTTGTACTCCACAAAAAGGAAAACCAGTCTGTTTAGCAAGCCTTGCATATGCTGATTTATTTTAAGTAGAGGTTTGGTTTTTATACTTATTTTATATGCCTAGGATCATGTAAAATTTCTTAGGCAGAAAGGGGCCACAAAGTAGGAAAAGGTCATGAAGCCCTGGTTTCAAGAATACCAGCTGCATCAAGAATGACACTCAATGAGGACAACAGAGGGAAAGGTGGAGCCGGATATGCCCAATATATTGTAGTTGATTAATTTCTAACTCTTGCATACTAATGGTCTTCAGGGGGTGCTGTGGTTTTAAACTTTTTTTAAAAAAATACTGTCTGTATTTAATCCTGTTTTAATGTTTGTATATTTTAAATGGTTATGAGGATGCTTTTATGTTGCTTTGAGTCCCCTTGGAGAGCAAGGTACAAATAAATACTATAATAATAATAATAATAATAATAATAATAATAATAATAGAGTTTCTGATGGGAGCAAATATTGCCCTCACCATAATTTGATATTCATAGAAGCACAGGCATAAACCAGCACACTGCAGCACTGGCAATGGGAATAGACCAAAAATGCTGGACAACTGTCTTTAGTGTGCAATTGAGGGTGGCTTGACACCATGATCTCAGATGGAAGAAGGTCAACATCACTGGAGAAATTATACTGTTTAGCCAGTATTGCACCACCTGATATCTGCCAGGAAGTAGCAGCCAGCAATTAAAGGACCAAGGCAATGACATCCCGGCCCATCCTGTTTGGATATCACCCAGCATGCCAACGACTTAAATCAAGAAACAGCTTTCTAAATCTATAGAGATACTCGCAGGCACATCTCAGCAAGTGAGAGTCCAAACCTCAATCAGTGGCTGAGACCAGACGAGAAACTCTCTCATGGGCACACAGAAAACTGGGCGACTAGGAAGGTGCTGAACAGACTGCGCTCTGGCACCACGAGATGTAGAGCTAATCTTAAGAAATGGGGCCACAAAGTGGAGTCCACGGCATGTGAGTGTGGAGAAGAGCAACACACCACTGACTACAATGCGGCCTGAGCCTTGCCACATGCACAATAGAGGACCTCACAGCGACACCAGAGGCACTCAAAGAATGCTTCTGTCAAAGGAAATTTAGTATAATGGCAAGTTATAAGAAGAACTTTATTTTTCTACCCCGCCTCCATCTCCCGAAGGGACTCAGGGTGGCTTACATGGGGCCATGCACAGGGAACATACAATTAAAAGCAGAGCAATAACAAATGCAATTTAAAAACATAAAACAAACTTAACAATAATAGACAAGCATCAAGAAACAAAAGAACTGGTGGGTGGAGGTGATTAAAGAGTAGTAATAATAATAAAAAACTTTTATTTGTACCCCACCACCATCTCCCCATGGGAACTCGGGGGGGGGGGGGGGGGGGTTACATGAGGCGAAATATATCAATATACAGCAAAACACAGCATAAATATAAAGGAATAAAAATGAAATACAAAACCATTATAAACAATACATTAACAATATAAAATCGTCCATTAAAGACAAGGAAAGTTTTTAAACTGTTTGTGCTTTTCATACATTATAACTGTATTCTCAATTCGCTTCTGACAAGATAAATAAATAAAGTCACCCCCCCCCCCCCCCACACGCACACAAAAGAGAAGGAAAAACAAAAGACCAAGTAAGAGCCAACCCATCAACAAACCTCCCCCCTCCTGAGACTGCGCGCGCATGCGTCCTGGTACGGAGCCGCTCTGGGCTCCCGCCTAGGCTTCTCTCGGCTGCGCATGCGCACAGCTTGCAGAGGACACGCAAAGAGAGCGCACTTGTAGGTGACGCTTTGAAGACGGTCCTCTTCCGGGGGCAGAGGTGAGGGCCGGCTCCTTTCCACCCCGCCTCTCCGCCTCCTCTCGTAGGACTCCTCTTCCTCTGCCAAGATGGCGGCCGGTGCGGGTGGCGGAAGTGGTGCCGGCGGGGCAGGGGCGCCTTCGGTGGCTTCGCTGTGGAGCGAAGTGAATCGCTGCGGGCAGAGCGGGGACTTCGGGCGCGCGCTGAAGTCTGTCAATAAGAGTGAGTGGGAAGGGGGGGAGGGGGGTTTGCGCGCGGCCTTCTCCTTCTTGATCCATCCCTTGAGCTGACAAACAGCTGCAGCAGCGCCGAGAATGGCGGGCCGCAGAACCCCGCCTCGGGCGTCCTCCCACTGCGGCCTCCAGCTGTTTGTTTTCGCCTCCCAACTCCCAGAAACCTTGACTGGCAGGGGCTTCTGGGAGTTGGAGGCCTGCTCCACCTCCTTTCTGGCTGCCTTAATGACTTTGTGAGGGAGGGGAAATACTATCTTCTGCTCTCAAGGCACACTCTTCTTTCTAAGCTATTTTCTCAATGGAGGGGTTAGCTGTGTGACTGTCGTTTCCACAGGGTATTGTTTTGGGTATCCTCAGGTCTCACGTTTTTAGCACGCATGAAGCTGCCAGGCCTTCATGTGTGTTACCAACAAAGGATTCCCTGAGACAGGAAGCAGCTGGGTTTTGAAGCTGCAAGGCCATTCAATGATAGTCATCATCATCATCTTTAATTACTTATTAATCGCCCTCCATCCGAGTTGCTCCAGGTGATTTACATTGCATAAATTATACAGGATAAAACACATACATACAAATATTAAAATTAACATGGGTCAAATGCTCTAGTAAAAAGCCAGGTCTTAAGTGCTAGGATAAAATGCCCTGAGTCACGCATGGCTCTCAAACAGGGAGGCAAGGAATTCCATAAGGCAGGGGCAGAAATAGAGAAGGCCCTGCGTCTGGTGCTTTCCAAGTGCACTTCCCTAGGACCCGGTATATAGAGCAAATCGCGTTGGGATGGTCGTGGCGACCTCCGATGATGGGAGAAGGAGAGACGGTCTCTAAGATACAATGGACCCTGGCCATATAAAGTTTTAAAGGTCAGGACCAGCATCTTATACAAACCACGATACTCAATTAGGAGCCAGTGTAGATGTCGCAGCACTGGTGTTATATGGCATTTCATGGGCGCTTTTGTGAGTAACCTGGCTGCAGCATTCTGGACAATATGGAGCTTTCGGGTCGTAGAAATAGGAAGGCCAACATACAAGGCATTACAATACTCCAGCCTAGATATGACCGTGGCATGGATGATGACTTTTGCCAGAGCCTCATCTGACAGGTAAGGTGCCAGTAATCAAGGTGGCTCTGGTTACAGCCCCCATATAGACTACTGCAATGCACTCTACGTGGGGTTGCCTTTCAAAACTGTCCAGAAGCTTCAAATGGTCCAACCGACGGCAGCCAGGTTACTAATAGGAGTGGCGCTTAGGGAGCCTACAACTCATCGATTGCGCCAGCTCCATTGGCTGCCAGTTTGCTACCGAGCACAATTCAAAGTGCTGGCTTTAGCCTATAAAGCCCTAAACGGTTCTGGCCCAGCTTACCTGTCGGAACACATCTCCTCTTTTGAACCATTTAGGACCTTAAGATCATCTGGGGAGGCCCTGCTCTCATTACTGCCTTTGTCACAAGTACATTTGGTGGAGATGAGAGACAGAGCCTTCTTGGCGGTGGCCTCTCGGCTGTGGAACGGCCTCCCTATAGATATTAGATCAGCCACCTCCCTTTTAACATTCCAGGAAAAAGTCAAGACATGGCTTTTTGGACAAGCATTTCTTACTGACCAGTCTATATTTCTAAAATTATATAATTGTGAAAATATTGCTGTTTCTTACTGAGGAATCTTTAATAAGGCATCCCTTGTACTGCAGTTATCTTACTTTCCTGAACTTTCCTAGTACCTTCCAGGTTGTTTGGATTATAGCCCTCAGCAGCTGCTGCCATACACCAAATCTGTGACTTTGTCAGGGGGTGTGGCACAATCGATGCAATACATACTGTCTAGGTACTCATGGAAAAGCATTGGTAAAAGAAGAAAACATGCTTTGCATTGTGTATGAAACAAAATTTGAGACCATTCATTCATCAGAGAGCAAAAATGTCACTGTCTCAGCCACTCATGTGGACAATTTTTGAGTTTTTCAGATTTTGGAAAAGGGTGCGCGAACAATAGTGGGACTGGCATATTGTATTTTTTCTTTAGTTTGTTTCCTCTCAAACCAGAGAGAGGCTGCCCACCCCCAGAAAATGCCATCAATCAATTATGAACTGTAACTGTAAGTGAGAACAATCAAGCCTGTGTCTCTGCAAAGCTCTGGCTTGCTCTGCTGAGCAAATCTACATTGCTATTTCCCACTTAGAAAGAACACTTAATATTCTCTAACACAGAATTCTCAGACACGAGTATAAATTCCCTTTTAAAAAAGCACTTACTATCATGAGCGCTACATAAAGTTCACCAAAAGGGTACAACTGTTTTGGTTCACTCCTGACACGATAAATAAAACCAAAAGGGTAGGCATGAATATGAAGACCAGGCATAGAAGCGAATTAAGACCTTGGGTCAACAGAGTGTGAAGGGTTTCTTT
Organism: Anolis sagrei ordinatus; assembly: GCF_025583915.1. Classification (NCBI taxonomy): domain Eukaryota; kingdom Metazoa; phylum Chordata; class Lepidosauria; order Squamata; family Anolidae; genus Anolis; species Anolis sagrei. The sequence goes on from NW_026845477.1 coordinate 112,220,147, forward strand.
GAGATTTCAGTGGTAGTTGATAAAAACACCGTATTTCTGCATAACAGTTTGGAACTTTTTTATTTGCATCGTTAATACTACAGTATTACTTTCTGCAGAAGTCTGTGACAAAGGGGACCCATCACAAATTCTTACACAGACTGCAGGAATAGCCTACTCACAGTGTGCATGCTATCCATTATTAACAGTTGCATGTATACCGTCATTTTTTTTTGTTTGGTTTAATTCAGCTGTGTGTATGCTTGCATTCTGAGCTGTGCCAGGTTGCTGCTTTCTAGCATGCACCTAACTTTGAAAAGTCTCAATCTGTAATGTTGCCTGCTCGCCTGCCTAAAAATGTGCTGTAGTTCATACTTTTGAAGTGGATGCCAAACTACATTGCTTGGACCCTAGTCCAGTAGTCTAACCATTATACAAGACTGTAATTTATACACATTACTTAGAGGTAAGTCCCATTGTTTAATGGAACTTGTCACTTAAGTGTGTTTAATGTTGAAACCTTACAGTTGAAATAATGTACCCCTTTCTGCTACTCCTGGCACCCAGCTGGCCAGTTTATTCTTGACTAGTTGTATTTTCCAAACTGTTTTCAAGATAAAGATGCATCTGAATAATTTTATTTTCAAATGTTTGCCATCAGGATATCTTACCAGATCTCTTTATTTTTCTGTAGAGGAGAAAGATGTCCTTAAGGGGGTGGTCCCTTGTACTTAATTTGATGGGCAGGAAAGTCAACCAATTGAGGTTTAAGCTGACTCATGTAGTGGGAGAACAACTTTCGAAAGCTGCAGATTTATTTCTTGCCTGATCCCGATTCAGATCATTTCTTTTACTGCTGCAGGCAAACCCCTCTTTTGCTCTCCGTTCTATTAAGAAAACCTCTTACCTTAATTGCTTTTTGGAAAGGAATATTCGAACGTGTGACCAGTCTATATTTCTAAAATTATATAATTGTGAAAATATTGCTGTTTCTTACTGAGGAATCTTTAATAAGCCATCCCTTGTACTGCAGTTATCTTACTTTCCTGAACTTTCCTAGTACCTTCCAGGTTATTTGGATTGTAACCCCCAGCAGCTGCTGCCAGCATTAACAGGAAATTGTAGTCTGAAAGTTCTGAAGGACTCCAGATTGGAGAAGACTGAAGTTGTGTTAGTAACTTCAGTCTGTTAGCGACAAGATGCAGTGTTTACAATGGACTCTGCAGAAAATGTTTCAGCTGTACTCAACAAAAAGGAAGATCATYCTGTTTAGCCTTACAGRTGCTGAMATGTACACATTTTTCGAGAGGAAAGTGTGGCAAAAGTATGACAGCTGGGACCCTACTCTAGTAGCTGGGARCCTAYGCTGGTTRTACAACACAGGGCAGAATTAATGACGGGAAGACRTGCGCAACRTGKGTCAGAAAGGGGGGGTCAGAAGGGGGGACAACAAACAGCCAAGCTTACTGCTTAAGGCGAGTGAAGTAATGTTAGAGTTATTTACTGTTAAATGATAAACAAYGGCTTACGAAATGGGGTAGAAATGTTCCCTCTCCCCCTTTCTGGCAAACAATGTTCCTAGGACTCTGACACAGTTGCATCTCTCACTCACTCCGTTGTCTCACTTAACTCTTCCCTTCCTTAATTCAGAGCCGCATTACGAAACTAGCATAGCATTGGGTCCCAGCTATCATACTTTTGCTGAAAGAGGTCCTGAGTCAAAAAAGTTTAAGAAGTCCTAGTATAGGATATGGTAGTAGGTCCCTATAATAGATTAATACACTGGGTTTGCTTTTTGTAGTATTACAGATCAACAAGGACGATGTTACTGCTCTACACTGCAAAGTGGTGTGTCTTATACAAAATGGAAGTTTTAAGGAAGCCCTCAGTGTGATTCACACCCACACCAAAGTATTAGCCAGGTAAGTTTTAATGATTACTGCATCATTTGCTTTTAAAAAGCTGAAAGGCTTTGTTAATTATTCCGTTTTTTCAAAATATGAAAAAGAAAAATATTCTCCAGACTTGAAATTGATGAGAACATGGAACAATAAGTTCTGGCCTGCAGTCTCCCTATTCTCACTCTTTCAAGTTGTTCCCTCCAAGCTCAGTCCAGCAAGTCGATGAAAAAATATGGAAAGCATTATCATCAGTTTGCTGAGAAAGCCAAAAGTTTTGTCCAAATGTGGAGTTCAGAACTGTCACCCCAGATTTCTTTTGATAGTGGATTACAGCTATATTTGATTCTCCCCATCCCTTAATATATATCTGGAAGTATGTTAGGTTGTGACACTTGAGAGCTCCCTAGTACATTCTTAAGATTACAGGTATAGGTCATGTTCACGTGTATCTATCAAAATAGATCTCAAATTTTAAAAGAAAATAGGCTATATAATACATTTGGTTCCCTATATTTGCCAGGGTTAGGGGCTCAGGGCTTCCATGAAGTGAAAAAAATATCTAAAGCACCCTGAAATAAGCATGCAACATACTTCATTTCCATCAACAGCTCCAACCCCTCACTCCCTTTTCCACTATCCCACCCCAAAGCCTCAGGCAGATTTTCAACCTTTTTCCCTGCAGTCTGCTCGCCTCCCTCTTGTTGCTGTTATATTTGAAATCCAGCGTCAGAAGGAGCGAGGAGAGAAAGTGGATTGTTGGGAAAAGAGTTTAAAATCGAGCCAAATCTTCACAGTGGAAGGTAATAAATGGAGTGAGGAGCTGTTGTTTTTTACTGGACATGGAAGGGGCAGCAGAAGGAATAGGGTGAAGAGGCAGAGTCAAATAAGCAGCAAAGGAAAAAAGAAACCTGTGAATGTGTGGTGGCGAAAATATTCTTCATTTAATACATTTACAGTCAATCCTCTATCCACTGATTCTGTATCCACCAAATCTGCCATCCCCAGATTGAAATTATTCTCCCCAAAAATCAAACTCTAATTTTGCCATTTTATATAAAGGACACAATTTTTATACTATTGTATATAATGGGAGATGAGCATCCATTTGGGGGGGTCTGTCTTGGAATCAAACAGCTGTGGATTCCAAGGGCACACTGTAATAAGCTATTGATAAGAATATCAACCAAGTAAGCTGTAACATCTTTGTAAGCTTACGAATTGTAGTGGATGTTGGGTGAGTGAGCTTATTAACAAAAGACCCTCCCCATAAATATATGGCAGCGTAACTTATTAGTAGCAGTGTGACCCAGCACTAGTAGCCAAAAGTGATAAAAAGAACAAAAACGCACAGGCCAATGCTATCTCTTCCATAGGAGGCTTTTCTTATAGCAAAATAATATAGTTGCACTATTTACAGCAACAAAGTTTCCATAAAACAAATAAAGTTTTTTATACTTCCTTCTTTGCTTCCACACTGGGCTTCTTTCTCATGCAGATAAACAGTTTCACTCTCACAGAGCATCTTCTCACACCAAACTTATATAGTAACTTTACACACAAGGCCTTCAACCTGGGACTTCCTCTCACCAAAGCTTCTCACACCAGGCCTTCTCAAACAAAGACCTACTAACACTGAGGCCTACCTCACACTGAGACCTTCTCACACAGAAGGCTCTCTCAGACTCACACCTCTCTCACTGTGGGGCGAACTAACACTGAGGCCTACTAACACACTGAGGCCTCCCTCACACTGAGGCCTAACAGAGACTTTCTCATACTGAAGCCTCTCTGAGGGCTACCTCAGACTGAGGCCTATGATACTGAGGCCTGCTAACATTGAGGGCTCCCTCAGACTGATGGCTACTAAGCTACAGACACACCTACTTATATTGAACTACAGCTTTTGCTGAGTCATTGCATCCATTTAACCCTTTCAGTGCTTGACTCACGGTTTTGTAATTAAAATACCTAGTTAATTTTTAATGTTTCTGACAGTGGGACCAACCCAAAATTAATCAAACTGTTTCTTTTTCCCTCCTATGATGCTTCTCTTTGTAGTCTTTTGAGTGTAATGCCTCTAACTGTTCAATAACAAAGAATAAGACTTGAACATGCTAATACCTTGGGATGAAATTGATATTGCAAAATAATACCCCACTTTTCATTTATGTGTTGCAGTGATTCAATAGCGTTTGAGAAGGCTTACTGTGAGTACAGACTGAACAGAATTGAAAATGCTATGAAAACCATTGAAGGAGTCAGCCAGCAAACAAACAAACTGAAAGAGCTCTATGGACAAGTGGTAATTACTGCTTCCAAAACTCTTCTGTATGTAATTGATAATATTGCTGTGTTTTTTTGTTTTTTGTTTTTGGAAAAACTGGATCCAATGCTTCAGCTTTATTCAGCTACTAAAAGAGAAGAGAGGCCATAGCCCTGGGGCAAAATGTCCGCCAAGTATGCAAAAGGTCCAAAATTTAGCCTTTCAAACCTTCAGCTAGACGATTGTAGTTCAAAAGGCTGAGAAATATGCTTTCTGAAACTTGAAGCGCCTTTCCCAGCTGCGTAACCATTTCAATAGACTGGAATTTTAAAAAATGTCTTTATTAATTGTAGTTATTCTCTCAAAGCTTCAGTCCTTAAATGGTTCAGTCACAGGATAGCCCTATGATATGTCAAATGTTTCTCATTTCATGGCTGATACTTAGAAAAGGCGATTGACAAGCTCATACAGTTTATAAGAATAATCATGTATTGTATTTTTTTTTGTAAAGGCTGTATTCAGTATAGCCTTTATAGACCATCAGTTCAATTTTACTGGAATAGGATCAATACATGAGAAAGTTAAGGTTGCTCCCCCATTTCTTTTGGACTACAAGGATGGGAGCGGCCGTGTTGAATGGTGATTTTTTTTAGACTGATAAAGTGTCTATGTTACACTTTGTGTTACATATTTTACACTTTGTGTTACCTTTGTTATACTTCTTGTTACGTATGTTACATAATCAATATTGTGCAGTATTTTGACCCTTAAACACTATCCTTGATGTCCAGCCTATTCTGTAATGTTCCTTTCTGACTGTTGATTGGTAATTTCTAATACTTTTTTCATTGATATTAAAATATTATTTATTAATTTAAAAACAGACAGCTGTGTTAAATTTAAAAAAGCAAAACTTAACATGAGCTCTGCTTTCCAAAATCAAGATTTATAGAAAGCTGGGTAGCATAATGTCTATCTACATGAGCTAGATGCCCTTGGTCATAAATAGCTGTGCCAAGAACTCTTTAAGGTCTTTATGCAGTTGATTCATTTCCCTGAATCCGTACTATGCCTTCCTGCTTTTTACAAGCTTGGAATAAAGATTGCTGTGAAAACATGCTTTTTGCAGTGCTCATTTTGTCTGTTGTCTCATTTCTTAAGCTGTTATATAACTGTTCTCTTTTAGCTGTACAGATTAGAGCGTTATGATGACTGCCTAGCTGTATACCGGGATCTTATCCGCAACTCCCAGGATGACTATGAAGAAGAAAGGAAAACAAATCTTTCTGCAGTTGTTGCTGCACAGAGCACCTGGGAAAAAGTGGTGCCAGTAAGTAAGTTTGTGGTGGTGGTATATATACTTATATGTGTGTGTTCTGTCTTTACTTCTCCTTCCTGTGATCCTGTGACTGCATAAATGCTATAAAAATACAGAGATATATGTCTGCTAATATGCAGTTATTCAACTACTTAAGTGTTCTGTAATCCAAGAGTAATGTACAGACAACTGCTGTTTTAAGCAGCCTAAGAAATATGAAGCAATTTAAACTTTAGATTCTGAGGGTTTTTTGTACAAAACCAAATTTTAGCTTGGTGTTGAAATGAAGGTGTAGATGGAAGAATCAACTACTCCAATGCAAGAAAATTGGTTCATGAAGATGTGTGAACTAGCAGAAATGGACAAATTATTTATTTATTGTTCTTATACCCCGCTACCATCTCCCGCAGGACTCAGTGCGGCTTACAAGAGGCCAAGCCCCACAACATCACAAAACAACCACAACAAAACAATAAATGAACTTATAAAAGCAAAAAAAAAACAATACAGTAATAACAACACATTTTAAAAACATGAGGCAGGGCCAAAGTCATGATGTTTTGACATTGTGTTCCTCTCTCAAATAACAGTGTTTGGGCAGAAACATAAAGAGAAAGGAGCTCATTCAGGTACAAAGGTCCCAGACTATATGGGGCTTTATAGCATTCTTTTAACAGTTCTTCCCAAAGTTATAAATTAAATGGAATTATACACCAGTCTAAAATTTAGTCATCTCCAAGTTTTATTGCTAATATCAGTCTGTATATGGCTGCCTTGGAAAACAGTTTGTAAATGTAGTTGGTGTTTCATTCCAAGGCTGGGAACCACCCTTGTACTTAACACACACTCCACTCCAGGGTAAAATAGCAAAGCAGTTTATTGAAGAATATATATGAAAAGCAACAAAATTATAAAAATCCAAAGTACAAATAGCAAGAATAATCCACAGAAATCATAGTACAGGAATAGCATCAAAAACCAGGAATACAAAAGCAGAATAAATTCCAAAGTAGGAGATTTAGGAATCACGAGACACGAACGAAAGGAAACATGGAACTAGAAATGCCTTGACTTGACAGTAGTTATATACTCAAACACCAGCGTTGCCTGGACTGACGGATCCATCTGCTGGGCTAGCTAATCTAGAGAGAAAATCATTCCTTCTCCCCTAGGAAACTGATAAGGACTTCTTGGCTAATAGGCATCATGATCTTTGTAAACTCTCCCGAGAAGCTCTATGTAAATCTGTCTAACTTCTCATTAGTCTGTCCACCTGGATTTTCAGCTTCATCCTCTGAACTCTGATCTGTTACTGACTTTTCTTCCCTAACAAACTGCCTTTCAGGAATGTGTCGTTCAGACACATATGGCTCATTTCAGGGCTTAACGTCTCTTGCAGGCTCTTCTGATGACTTGCAGACCCAGAATCCCCAGTGTCATCAGAATGACTAACAGGCCCAGAATCCCCAGAGAGATCAGGTGCAGGCACAATCAAAGGCTAAACTACAACAGTTGGGTGATTTCTCAGTGTAGATGTCAGAATGTCAAATGCAGCTGGCAAAGCCAAGTGAATCGATCAGCCTTAATGGATGTCAATTAGTTTCTGAGCTCAGGAGGGAAACTAATGATTCAGCCTGACTTTTAAAACGTCATTGGTTTGGGGCTGTTTTATGAATTCCCTCCACTTACCTGAAATAATCAAACACTTAAATTAACCTCCACATTTGCTGCTTCACTCCCCCACCTCATACATCCACACAATGAAAGGTATAACAGATACAATGGGCAGGTCCTTTTCTACACTGGAATTACACAAAAAAACCAATTTAATTTAACTTTTGCTAACTTGGCATATAGGTAAAACACATCTCAGCAGCTTTAAAGACATGGTTCTTTAAATTCTGATCATTACTCTTGATTAGGGTTTTTTTTGGTTGTGCTTATACTTGCAAATTTTCATTATTTTTGAATTCTGTGGCTATTCTGTTTGGTGCTTTAATTTATTATTATAGAATGATAAAATATAAATTCTTTAAATAATGCACTTTAAATTAGGTATAAAAATATGTGCATAAACCCAAGAGGTGCTAGGGAATACTACATCTTTGTGATGTGCTTTGCATTGTAATTCAAAAACAGGTTTCTCATTATTAACATAATAACGTTTTGCTTTCTCCAGGAAGATCTAGGACTTCAGGAAGGCACTTATGAGCTGAGCTACAATGCTGCGTGTGCTTTCATAGGGCAAGGCAAACTGAATGAAGCAATGAAAAGCCTTCAGAAAGCAGAAGGTAATGAACAGAGGATTGAATTGTAAGGTTGAACTGTGAGCTTTCCCCTTGCTTTGTTAAAGGATTCAATTGTGCCTGATTCTTTTAGAAAAATGCTAGCAACTCCAGAAAAGCGAGAGGCTTCTTCTCTGTTTTTACAACATCTTGATGAATCTGTGCTCAATAACAAAGTTAAGTGAGATCTTGGACATGGTAAATGATGCCGTCAGACTAATATTATATGGTGCTGTGTTATTAATTTAGCATTAGCACTACGTACACACAGCAATTAACCATTGTCTAAAAGTAATTTGTGGGTTTTTGCTTTATGAAGTTTTTTGACTTTAAGTTTTTTGTCTTGAAATATATTTTCTAAAATAAACATATTTACTATTTTAAAAAACATTCAAATTATTTGCACCCTTGCACTGCTATTTTCATTGCACAGTTTCATGGTTGGTTCTTCCTACCTGTATTAAAATGAGTATGTCCTATTTTTCTGCAGAGTTGTGTCGTCAGTCTCTCTCGGAAGACTCGGTAAGCTGCTGTCGATACATTGAGAAATAGATATCCTGTGCTAAATAGACTTGAACATTTGTACTGTGTGTGAATGGATAGTAAAGATTCATGCTAGGGAGATATGATAGAATTCAGTGGTTCTCAACCTGTGAGTCCCCAGGTGTTTTGGCCTACAACTCCCAGAAATCGTAGTCAGTTTGCCAGCTGTTAGGATTTCTGGGAGTTGAAAGCCAAAACATCTGGGAACTCACAGGTTGAGAACCATGGATGGACATGTTCATACTAACAGCTGGAACGTTTACAACTTTTATTCCTAGCTTAAACGCCCAAATTATCTAATTGTTTGTATTTGTTTGTACATATGCAGGAAGAGATTCTGTATTTTTGTCTTTATTACATTTTAAATAATTTTATATTTTTTTTAAAAAAATCTCATTTTAATATGACCTGTTTAATTATTTTTTAACTTTATACTAATTAATTTTTAGCTTTGCTTTTGGCCTTGTAATCTGCCTTGGGTTCCATGTCAAGATAAAGATGGTAAATAAATTAATAAATACATTGGTATTGGACATGATACAGAGCCAAGGTGAAACACTTTTAAAACTCAATAAATTAATACAAATGTTTGCAAAACACTTCTTTTGAGATAAACAGGACCAGCAGTGCAGTTCTCTATATATATTTACTCAGAAGTGCTTTTGTCTTCTGTGGGGTCTATTCCCTTATAATGGTTTGAATCCAGGTTATCTACAGGATCATCTTCTCTTGTATAATCTGTGCCTTTGGGTATTGAGGTTCCCTGGGGAGGATTTACTCCAACTAGCCAGAACACCACTGGCAACGGCCAACCAAGAAGACTGTTTCATTGGCTGGAATGACCTGCCAGAAGAGCTGCGACAGCTAATGGAGCTGTCAGAATTTAAAACACAAACGATCCATCTCTTCTGGCGGGCCTAACCAATAAATAGACCATAAATATTAAATTGACATTCTGTTGTTACTATATTTTAATCTTTGTACTGTGTGATTTAACATATGTATTTTATAGTATGAATTTTATGTTGGCATGTTTTGACAGTGTTGTACCCCGCCTCAAAGCATGTAAAAAAAATTGGAAAAAAATCTGTTCCTGGTTTGAAAGTGTTATTTCTTGTTTAATTGTGTAGTACTTACTTTAACAGTAGTAATTGTACTTCAGAAACTTCGTTTTTGTGGCTGCCACAAACTGTTGAATTGTTGAGACTTGATGAGATATTCATTGAAAAACTATAGAAAAATGTGCTGCATATATCCCACCAAAACAATTTTTTGTAGTGTAATAAACCTTTTCCATGCTTTTATGATAGATCCAATTAGGAAATAACATTTATGACCCAGGAACAAAAATTGTGTTACATAGTGTAATTAAAAGCAAATAAATAAATACAATTACAGAATTTGGTACAAATCAAAATAAATGAAACAGATATTTGTTACATAGTGCAATCAAACCCTTACTGTTCTTAATTCCTGGCCAAAATGAAGCCAATTATTCAGCTATGATGGGCATTAACCAAGACAGACTGTTAAGTTTTCTTGTTTACAATTTGTCTTAGGATGTGACTGAAGAAGACATTGAGGCAGAACTGGCTATTATTCATGGTCAGATGGCTTATATTTTCCAGCTTCAGGGTCACACAGAGGAAGCTCTGCAGTTGTACAATCAGATAATCAAACTGAAGTAAGTGCTTCTTTGAAATGGTGGCGGTTGGAACTCTTTATTAAAATCAACAAAAATTTACAAATGCATGTATGTCATGTTCCCTACAGGCCAACAGACGTGGGCTTGCTTGCTGTCATTGCCAATAACATCATTACTATTAATAAGGTATACATTTATTCTAGTAATTCTTCCATGATATTGATCTTACTCCAAACTGTTCCTTTGTAAGCATTTTACAAAAAAATGAGTAGCAAGGGTCTTGCAAAAGTGTCACATTAGCATGGCCTTATGTTGATTCATTGTGTTACCTTCCACAGGACCAAAATGTCTTTGATTCAAAGAAAAAGGTGAAGCTGACTAACGCAGAAGGTGTTGAGCATAAACTCTCCAAGAAACAGCTCCAAGCAATAGAATTTAATAAAGCTTTGCTGGCCATGTTCACCAACCAGGTAATGTTATGTGAGTTTTAGATGGTTTTCCTGGATCTTAGAGTTAAACCATCCATTTCACAATGTAGACATATAGCATTTCAAAATAAAGGTTTGTGCTTCCCTTCTCCATTAAAAACACACAAACTTCAAGCATAAGCCTGGCAAACACATTGAAAGGGAAGCTAGAGTATAACTCTTCTGTCTAAGAGGGAAGAATATAAACTTGTAACACAAGGGACTCACTTCCCAATTTCAACGTGTTACAGTTTTGCGGGGATGGCAGCTTATTCTATTACAGAGCAGTTGGTGAAGTCATGGGGCCAATTAGCCTTCCGCAAATCCCCATGGTTTGTTCTAAGGGGCAATAATAGAACTTCTAATAGGTCTTTACATCTTGTTCTTGTTTGAAAGAGTGTCAGTTTCTGCACAGCACAACCAGGAATACATTTGGGAAGGAAGGAATGGGGTGGGGAGCACATGTTGTCTATCCTCATAGTGATTATATCTTATTTGAAGACTAAATCTGCTTCACCAGGATCACACTGATTCTTATTTCCCACAAACTTGCACGCTTCCACAAACCTCAAGTAGTAGTAAAAGAAAATGAGGGTGCGGCAGGAGAATCACTGTTGTGGCTTTCAGTTCAGGAAATGTTAGCTCTTTGTTGTAAATTATGATGGTATTCTAGGAGTATGATGGTATTCTAGGAGAACTGACTACCTATTGAAACATTCCTGAGATGTTTCCAAGAACCCTTAATATTCTTAAGAACACAATTTGGAAGTCATTGGGGTTTTCACTACCTAATTGCTATTGCAACACAGGTCACCCGAGGACCAATATTTTTAAAAAGCTAATTCTGAACATTACAATAAGACATCTCTGTAGAATTGATCAAATTCTTTAGTAACATACTTAATTAAAAACATTGTACTGATGTCTTTTCTTTGACACAGAGAAACAGCAGTATGATTTAATGTTTCAACACAGTTGCTTTTAGCCTGCCATTTCTATGATTTGTCTTCTATTTGCAGAATGTGTATTTTAACCTTTCCCCCTCTTGTTCCTCAGGCTGATCAGTGCCGCAAGCTGTCATCAAGTTTGCAGTCACAGAGCCCCGAACACCTCCTCCCTGTGTTAATTCAGGCAGCTCAGTTGTGTCGAGAGAAACAGCATACCAAAGCAATAGAGCTCTTACAGGTAGGCTGCAGCTACTGGCTTGAGAAACAAATTTCCTCAATTAAAATTTCATAATTTTTAGTCAATTTTTGAAAAACGTGATCAACTTTGATGATCTGTTTGTTCCCCTCTTCTCATTTGTAGTGTAGATAGTTTTCTGTTACCTGTTATCCTTTGTCCTTGTATGTGGGCATAACAGTCAATTGTTTTGTTGCCTTAATCCTAGTTAAAATCCAGATATTCCAAGATGGCAGACTAGAGTGGGACTATGACTTCCCTCAATCTTGATACTATACTCTGGCTTTTTTAGCTGCTGCATCACACTGTTGACTCATGTTCAACATGTGGTCTACTGGGTCTAATAGATTTCTTTCACATGTACTACTTTTCAAGCCAGGTGTCCCCATCCTATATCTGTGTATTTCATTTTTATTACCAAACTGTAGTACCATACAGCGATTCCTGTTGAAATTCCATGATGAGATACTTATTTTACCACAGTTCTAGCTTTGGCTTACACAAGAGAGGCGTTCGTGGCTTTTAATTGTTTAATTTAATTGTTTGCTGCAAGTGTCCCCCACTCTTAAATCTATGTTTGGTAAGAGTATGTTCACCTGGTACAGATAAATCAAGATATACAAGGTGATAGAGAATGGGAGCAATCCAAATTGTGAAGTTGAGCTTATTAGAAAGACTCCTGATTTGTGTTCCTGTTTTGGACCTATAGGAGTTTGCCGATCAGCACCCTGAGAAGGCAGCAGAAATTAAGCTGACCATGGCACAACTGAAAGTTGCTCAAGGTAATGTAGCCCAGTTGTATTTGGAAGCAAACCTTGTGTACGTTCAGTTCCTTGTGGGTTTATACTGTTTCCATAGAATTATTATTCTCTCAAACTCATTCTGGTTCATTTTTCCACTAAAAGGGAAATGCTTAGGCTGAGGGCAGGGACAAGTTGAGAAACTTGGGAAATTGGTTGATGTAGAACTGAGGACCTTTTTGAGGATTTCTTGGATCTTTTCTGTATAAGAGAAAAGAGGGATTCCTGGACATGAGAACTGCTATTGTTGTACACAACTAGGGGGAAAAACATAATTAATTTTCTTGTTCTCTTTCAAAGGCAGTGTCACCAAAGCATGCATGATCTTGAGGAGTATAGAAGAACTAAGACATAAACCGGGCATGGTAAGTTGCAGCTAATTGTAATCATGAATAATATTGTATGCCTCTTAAAACATCTGTATTGCAAGCTGGCGCCATTCTGATCTTAGGACTAAATTAAAAATAGAAACCCATGTTGTGGTTTTTAGTCAGTAGTATGTTTGTTAATGTTATATTTATTCATTTATTTTATTTACTTTATTTATATCCTGCCTTTCTCCTCATGGGGACTCAAGGCATCTAACAACCTCACAAGCTGGTCACAGTTTAAAACAAAGCAAATGCAAACATTAAAAAAATTAAATAGCACTGTGTGGATTTAGGCTAAAACACAATCAAAATATAATACAGTAAATGCAATCAAAGTTACATTTAAAATGTCATGTAATGCTTGAAGATTAGATTCTTCAGGCTCTAGGCATTTGATAGACATAAATAAGATGACAACAGGAAAAACCTTTTAGTGAATGTGAACAAGGTCTGAAGGGTGATATGGCTAAGTAAAATTCTTCACCAAGATAACCCCAAAATTCTATATTCTATAAATGGTCCAGATTTGTAATGAAAAATCTTTGTTCAATATTATTGCTGTTTTTAGTGTATTTTGGGGTGCTGAATTTGTCATACCACACACAATCTTTCATGA